>NC_051165.1:268309512-268939512 GCF_013339725.1 Rhipicephalus microplus
CTTCATAATAATGCAACAATCTGCTTTGTTTATCTGTATTTTCGTAAGTTAGAACTGTTAAAAACAATCGTGCATTTACCGACACTTTCGCTCTCCCTTTGTTTCATTCGTGCAAATTAACGATGCGCGATAACTATCTGTATGCGTGTGATATATCTTTTTTGTACATGGAACCATTAGTTATTATATTTTTTTGGACTCCCAACTAGCCTTCGGCTATGGGTCCAACCAGTCGTGATGTTTCTGTATGTTTCACAGTTTGCAAATAAAGAATTGAATTGAATTGAATTGAATTGAATTGAATAGATAGATAGATAGATAGATAGATAGATAGATAGATAGATAGATAGATAGATAGATAGATAGATAGATAGATAGATAGATAGATAGATAGATAGATAGATAGATAGATAGATAGATAGATAGATAGATAGATAGATAGATAGATAGATAGATAGATAGATAGATAGATAGATAGATAGATAGATAGATAGATAGATAGATAGATAGATAGATAGATAGATAGATAGATAGATAGATAGATAGATAGATAGATAGATAGATAGATAGATAGATAGATAGATAGATAGATAGATAGATAGATAGATAGATAGATAGATAGATAGATAGATAGATAGATAGATAGATAGATAGATAGATAGATAGATAGATAGATAGATAGATGCTCAAAGTGATTGCAGTATGCAAAGAAATGCTTCGCATCGAAAATGTTCGTCAGTGACAGTATATGTATCAGCTCTATTTTGTTTTTGTTTTTTCGTGTAGCCATTCTAATGGGCGTCGAAGTCAGGCTATTCATCGTTTACCATACAGGCTTACCCTGAAATTCTCGGCAATTACAAGATTTGAGAAAGTCCACCGAAAATGCGGATGTAGAAGTGCGATTTGTGTGACAATATTTCTGCGAATCAGTGTGCCAGTTTCTTGAAGTGGTGAAGGGACAAGAGGATGTACCAGAGTGGACTGTGAGCATCGAACTATTGGTACGAATGCCAAAGTATTGGCCAATAGTCTGCTCAGAGCTGACGGTTCTTCATTGTATTTTGTGGTACTTTTGTATTTTGTCGAGTATGTGAAATCAGCACAGTCTTCATATGCAAGGCAAGAAAAAAAAAAGACAGATCCCACGTACAGTAGGAATCGTTGATATGCGAAGCACGAATGAGAAATGTTGATATGTCACTTTAAAATCAGCACAACGTTACAAGGTGGAGGTAAACGATGCCGTACATGACTTCCGTGTCATGATTGTTATGTTTGGATGTGTCGTTTACCTTCGCCATCTATTCACGTCACGTGATACCAAATTTAGTATATGTGGAGGTAGCGAAACGGCCGCGAGCACGCTATGAGCGTGGTATGTTGTCATCTTCTTACATGATGCGCTTGTCAGGATTATCATGTTTGCACCAGTCGTATACTTTCGTCATCTATTGACGTCATGTAACACCAAATTTGGTATACATGGAGCTAGCAAAACGGCCGCGAGCGCATCATGAAGGGCCCAATATACTCCAATGTAGCGTTGACAAGCGCGCACGCTGGGCACAGCGACGCTACGTTGGCGAAACGCGAGTCGGCGCGGTCCTACGGCAACCGGCGCGAAATGCGACATGCTGCGTTTCGCGCCGATGCGTTACCCAGACAACACTGCGGCTCCCTCTTTTCGTGACGGACGGACGGATGGATGGATCGATGGATGGATGGACGGACGGTGGGTGGGTGGATGGATGGATACGCTCAAAGTTGCCGAAGTTGGCTAAAGGCCGTTTCACATGACACAAAAAGTAGCGATTTTCAGTCCGCGAATTCGCTCGCAGCGAAAAAAAGGCCATTTCGCTCCCGCCGCAGCGACCCGCGGCGAGCTTCCAACAAGGATGAAATTTTCGCTCTGATCGCAGCGGCGAGAGCGATTTTTTGGTCGGGACCCGTCGAAATAGGACCGGGCCGGTGAAGCCGTCGAAATAGCGTGGACGTTTTCGTGCTGGTTGTGGTGGGTCAGCATGTGCGGAGACGAGTCTGGTACGTACGATCACTAGTGATGCGACGAATAAGGGAAATGAAAGCTCGTACATCAGGTTACGTTCATTCATTTTCACGAGTTTGTTGAAATCGCTGCGAATGAAAAGAGATTTTGTAAAGCTGAGCAGGTGCGACACGGCAATGCATTGCACCTCATGGCCAGGAGGCGCCAATCGCATGTGTGTACGTTTTGTTTCGCAGATTTCCTTGTACATTTCTATGTTGTGTGTATGTGTTCACACGACAGGCACCTTTTCTTTATGCATGCGTCTCACACGCGTCGCGAGTTATATTTGCATACGCCTGAAGACGCGACCTTCGTATGTCGCCACAAATTTCTGACTTTTTTTTTTAATTCGAGACCACTGCTGCTGTATGGCGACCTTGAACCTCGTGTACATTCTTTGTTTGAGTGAATAGGCGAAAATATTTTTAACACGGCACGACGCTGGAGCCAAGGTTTCAACCAGTTCACCTTTTTTCCACGCCGCTAGCTTCCTTTCCTTTGTTTCAATGAAAACACTCGTCGACTTGGGGGTCGCCTGTGAGGGAACGGTTCGACAATGTGGTTCCTCCAGCAGCGACCCGTGTTTAAGGACTTTTTGTCCGTTGGTGCTTCTACTTTACCTGAATGTCCGCCTTCGTTGTGCTGAAGCGCTCTAGATTTAGGAGGAGGAGGATTGAAAGAGGAAGGACAGGGTGGTTAGCTCTAGATTTAGGTACGCCTTGTAGCACATGAGAAGCGGCGTTGATTTATTTTCCCTGCGCAATGCAGAATAAAAGTATGCGATTATATAGAAAGAGATATAGATATTATAATTTGTGTGAATGTTATGGTGTTTTTGTACTGTATTAACTGTACAGTTGCCGTGGTGCGTAAGATGTTTGAGGAATATCCTCGTGTTTTTTTTATCCAAAATAACCTCAGGAAGGGGAAAATTGAAGGCTACGATTTAAAAAAATATGTAAATGGGTTACGTGCTGGAGCCAACATTTTGACAAGTTGACTTGTCTTCACAGATGGGTTCCAGCTTCGAGGAAGGCAAGAGCACCTGTCGCAATGTTGGCTCCAGCACACTTCCTCGGGCAGCATGCTGGCGCCTGAAAGGCAGAAGCCGTTGCACCTGCTTGCATTACATTGAATAGATCTAGCTGGGCATTGCCCAGCATATCCAAAAACACTGCTTCACATTGAGCGTGCAAAGCGGGCAAACAGTTCTTATTATGTTGAAGACAAAGTGAAAGACGAAAATGAAACAAGTGGAACTGTTGAAGTGCAGTAAGCTTGTTCACTGAACTCATCCTCTGAGTGCTAGTATCGTCGTAAGTCTGTTTGTTAGTTGCTAAGAAGCGAGCGCATTCTTGCACACTAGCCCGCATCGAAGTCACTGTTGTACACCAGCGCGCTTTTATTGCCACGGGATGGCACCGTGCACGCTTACAAAGTAGTCGCAGTATAGATCGCGCGTGGCTCCTCCAGACCTATAGTATAGTTGTGGCCAACAGGTGGCTGCAAGCTGAGAAGTGCAGCGCCATAGCACCCACAATTTTCATGTTCTTCCACGGGTATGATGTCATCGTGGCACTGGGAAATGTAAATGACATGATCTCGGAGAAAGTCGTGGAGCACACAGCATGCCATCGCGATGTAGTCCACATTGTTAGGCAGCAAGTTGATGGCACGGCGGAAAATGCGCAATCGTGACACCATTACCCCAAAATGTGTTCTCCGCACAACTCCTAGATTAGAAAAAAAATGAAGTTTACTTTGCATTACAACGTTTTTGTTGTTTGTTGTAAAGGTGACAATATTGGCGATTACCTTGCCCTGCTGAGCCAGTAGTTGAAAATTATCTTATCACTACTCAGTTGGCGTCCCGAGTAGGGCTTGAGAAAGTCCTCCCTCAACTGAAAAGCGTCGTCACCAACAAACACATGTGGTGCCTGTGTGTTTGTGCCTGGCAGAATGTCTGATGGAGGGAGGCCAAGTTTGCTATCTTCCAGGCACTTGCCAAATCGTGACACACCTAGTGTTCCCCCTTCGCTCTGCCAACCAAATGCCCCTACATCAACAACGACGGAGAAGGTTCCCTGTAATTCCAAAGTGCTTTGCTGTATAATGCTTATCACACACTGGAAACAATAAGCACCGGTACCTTATAGTTGTAGTACAAGTTGCCGGAGTTTGGCGGGGCCTTTATTTGAATGTTAGCATTCTTCCAAGACTCTGGTACTCTTCCCGTCAGGAGACACCTCGTAAACAGGGTGGCTAGTTTTTCTAACACAATCTGTCCTCCATCTTTCAGCAGGTCTGATGTTACCTGATCCTCACCTGCAGCTTTGCATTTTTGCATGCTCTCCAAAGCTTTACTGACTTCTTCTATTATTACTGGTGGGGTGTCATCTGGGTTACTGCTAGTTCTTATAGTATTAAGGTCGTGGTTGTCCCGGCTACTGTACAGATCTCTGTAAAACTCCTCCGCTATTTTAACTATCCTATCCATATTGGTAGTTATTTTGCCTTCTTTGTCCCTTAGTGCATACATCCGATATTTGCCTATCCCAAGTTTCCTCTTCACTGCTTTGACGCTTCCTCCGTTTTTCAGAGCGTGTTCGATTCTCTCCATGTTATACCTTCTTACATCGCATACCATCATCTTAATACATAAGAAAGGAGATGACAATGACTTGAAGAATTACAGGCCGATCAGCTTGCTCTCTGTAGTATACAAGCTATTTACAAAGGTAATTGCTAACAGAGTAAAGAAAACATTAGAATTCAATCAACCAAAGGAACAAGCAGGATTTCGAACAGGCTATTCAACAATTGACCACATTCATACTATCAATCAGGTAATAGAGAAATGCTCAGAATATAACCAACCACTATGCATAGCCTTCATAAATTATGAAAAGGCGTTTGATTCAGTAGAAATATCAGTCGCCATGCAGACACTGCGGAATCAGGGCGTCGATGAAGTATATATAAACATCCTGAAAGGAATCTACCGGGGATCAAATGCTACCATAGTGCTTTATAAAGAAAGCAACAGAATACCAATCAAGAACAGTGTAAGGCAGGGGGACACAATCTCTCCAACGCTATTTTCCGCGTGCTTACAGGAGGTTTTCAGAAGCCTAGAATGGGAAAAGTTAGGGATAAGAGTTAATGGAGTACCTTAGTAACCTGCGCTTCGCCGATGACATTGCATTGCTGAGTAACTCAGGGGACGAATTGCAACTCATGATTGCGGAGTTAGACAAGGAAAGCAGAAAGGTGGGTCCTAAAATTAATCTGCAGAAAACGAAAGTAATGTACAAAAACCTCGGAAAAGAGCAGCGCTTCGAGATAGGTAATTGTGCACTTCAAGTTGTAAAAGACTATGTCTGCTTAGGGCAGGTAATAACCGTGGAGCCGAACCACTAGATTGAAGTAACTAGAAGAATAAGAATGGGGTGGAGCACATTTGGCAAGCACTCTCAAATTATGACAGGTAGATTACCACTATCCTCAAGAGGAAGGTATATAACAACTGTATCTTGCCGGTCCTTAGCTACGAAGCAGAAACCTGAAGACTTACAGAGAGGGTTCAGCTTAAATTGAGGACGACGCAGCGAGCAATGGAAAGAAAAATGGTAGGTGTAACCTTAAGAGACAAAAAGAGAGCAGAGTCGATTAGGGAACAAACGGGGGTTAAGGATATCATAGTTGAAATTAAGAAGAGAAAATGGACATGGGCCGGGCATGTAGCGCATAAACAGGATAACCGCTGGTCATTAAGGGCAACTAACTGGATTCCAAGAGAAGGCAAGCGAGTTAGGGGGAGACAGAGGGTTAGGTGCGCAGATGAGATTAAGAAGTTTGCGGGTATAAACTGGCAGCAGCAAGCACAGGACCGGGTTAACTGGCGGAACATGGGAGAGGCCTTTGTCCTGCAGTGGACGTAGTCAGGCTGATGATGATGATTATGATGATATTTGAATGTGTTTGCCATCTACTCCATAGCAGTTCGGAAAGTTGCATTTTGCCTGGAAAGCTTGTGCAACAATTTTTCCAAGTGGCAGGTGTTGGTGCCTGATAAAGAGAAGGGGGAAACAGTTGCTAAACATTACTACAAATAATCCAAAACAGTAGTGCCATATTAAAGTGCTATTTAGAATTGTAGCGTCATCATCGTCATTCATCATCACTTCTTGGCCACTGCGCCCCACCTCTCGTGCAGATAATGCCTAGCTGGAGCTGCACGAGCTACAGAACAGTTGCAAGCGCTTGGCGTGTCGAATGCTGGCAGCCACCGCTGCTCCACTTCAGCTCTACAAATAAAGTGGCGAGACCAGCACGGCCCCATCGGCTGCACTCACGCTATTTCTCGCGTCTCGTCCCGCACACGCTACAAGCATCAATGCACATTTGCATGTGAAATGTCTGCTACTCACTGTAAAGCAAAATTGAGTGAACATAAGCACAAGAAGTAATTGCGTAGAGTGCAAAGCGGCCTGTTCTATGGGATATTACTCTCAACGAGTACAGAAAAACGACGGATAAAATTGGGATATATGGAAGAAGATACAAGAAGCACAGCAAATCGTCGAACCCAATGGTATGTTCCTATTTGGCATCATTTCGTCTTTATAGCGCAACACCAACAGTTTAGCTAGGTCAACTGCCTGTTTCACTCACCATCAGTGTGTTAACGATTTTCGAGTTTAGCAAGGCTTTTCGTTATTACTTTTGTGGTGCTTCCGCGCGCGCTCGGAACTTCCGTTATTTCCTTTACGGTCGCCTACCGCGCCCTAAATTTTGATCCCCAGACATTAAATTGAATGTTATAGTGGGCCGAAAGGTTCGAGTATGATACACCATATACATTGCGTGAAAACACGTCCGCCCCGTATTCCCGCGTTTGTGCGAATAGTTGTTTATGTCACTGTTTCACTAAATGGGCAAGCCCTGAGAAATAAAATTCTTGGCATTTTCAGTATGCCCGAGGGTGCCGGGAACACAGCACCGTCAGTGGTTCCTCAAATTTGTGTGATGTAACGTTAGCCCGTGCTATCTGGGATGAAACAAATGCGAAAGTGGCGCAAGTCTAACTGCGACAAAGTTCATCTAAAGAAATGCTTGCGATGTGTCTTTCTCGATGCCTTTTCGCAGCGCACAAGCTGCAGTAATGTTGGGTCGCTTTCATTCTTCAGTGACGAAACTTTCCTTGCCTATTGTTTATAACGCTAAAAAGGAAAGTAGCTCTTGTTCCCAGCAGCCAAAAATCTGTGTGAACTGTAGGTTATTTCCTATAACAATGTAAGCATAACCATTGGAGCGTAAAGATTTACGATGCCCAAACTTTTTCCTGTTGCTTTCACCTATTAGTTACTATGGAAGAGCTCCAGAATCGCTGGAAGAACCTCAAGGGCACCTACCGCGAAAAATTCAAGGAGTACAAAGACCAGAGGAAAAGTGGCTCTGCTGCCAAACCTAGAGGAACAGCATGGCCCTACATGGAGCATATGCGATTCATGTTTGACAAGGTGGAACCTCGGCAGTAAGAACCCCTTTATTAAAGTGTATGTTTTAAGCCGGAACCTTTTCATAACAAGAACTACTAACTGTGCAGGACCCACACCAGCTTCCGTACAGAAGAACGACAGGAGTTGTGCGAGGAAAACTCCCTTGGGTATACAGAAGATGACTGCTATCAGCCTTCACAGGACTTGTTTCACGAATTTTTTTTAGGGAACCTGCTGCCATGCCTGTTACCATGCTGACTGCCACACCAGCTTCTACACCTGCTCCTATTCCTGAAACTGCTACAACACCCACTTCTGCACCCACGCTTGCACCTTCACATACACCCACACCTGCCACATCTGAGCAACCAAAAAGGTAAAGTGTGGAAAAAGAGCTCGAAGGGGTCGACAAAGAGTTAGCAGATGTAAGGAATGCCCTGTCTGCATTCCAGCCGCTGTCAGACACAGCTCACTTTCTGCTTTCTTAAGAGCCAAGAATGAAAGAGGCACCACAACACATGCAGTAACCACATGCGCAAGGAATTGCTGAACATTGTGTCGGCGTATAGCCGAGGCCAATATCCTGATTTACTAATTAAAAGAGTTAATCCAAACACTGGTGATTTCATAAATTATCAGGAGAATGACTCCATTGTGTCAATCAGTAGAACTTCAGTTTTGTCACTTTCCTTAACCAACCACCACCTATAATTAAAAAATTACACGAGTACTTAAGGTTAAGTGGGTCATCACAGCTTTAGTTTTATATTTTAGGAAGTTCTTGTAATCGGATTGCAACATTTTGTAGGATCAGCTTTGACATTCGATCTGTACCATTGCGACCCTGCACCCTTTATTTTCATCGTACATTATAGAAACAAATTTCATACGGGGGTATAAAAGCGAAGTGCGCGTTTTTTTTTTCAGAAATGACAAATAAAAGTGAAACGTAGAACGTTATTTCCACGCGGTAGTAGCAGTAACCACTTCTGAATGTTTTTTAAATAAATGTTAAAGGGAGAAGCTGGTGCCAATGTGTAGCGCCAGCTACTCCTCTTGCACAAAAGTTGACACCGCATGGCCACACAAGGCCACACATATGCACATAGCACATTTACTCAATGAGTTGACGCTTTTCAATATTGAGATGTGTCCGGACCAGACAGAAATGTGTCTACAACACAGAGAGTTTGTAAAAACGCTTCGCGTTTGCACTGACTAAATTCATAGTGCTCAGTATTACACAGAGTATGTTACTGCACTTTTTTCGTTCTTTTGTGCATATCTGCATTTTCTGTATGCATTGTACGTATCTGTATTGTACATATCTCAATTTACTTTCCTTGCTGTCATGATGCTTGATATTATACTGAAGGAATGTTATTGCATTTTTGTATTAGTTTCTTTGCGCTTATCTACACATTTTGCATATCTTATATTCACTATTCCGTACTTATCTGTACTTTTATATATCCTTATTTTTGCATTCCTACCACTGTTTACTTGCATTGCATCGCTTATGAACATTTTTTTAGAAGGTCTCATTCGCAGTCTTGCGACTTTGGGACCTCCTACTGTATTTGTATTCAACACATGCTATTTATCACTTGTATTTCGATTTCAGATAAATGTCAAATTCGAAAATTTTCAATTTAAGTGTCCACACAAAACCTGATTGATTTGTGAGGTTTAACGTCCCAAAACCACGATATGATTATGAGAGACGCCGTAGTGGACGGCTCCGGAAATTTCGACCACCTGGGGTTCTTTAACGTGCACCCAAATCTGAGTACACGGGCCTACAACATTTCCGCCTCCATCGGAAATGCAGCCGCCACAGCCGGGATTTGAACCCGCGACCTGCGGGTCAGCAGTCGAGTACCTTAGCCACTAGACCACCGTGGCGGGGCCACACAAAACCTGAAAGTTCAATAAAATGTCAAAGGTGGTCATGCCACTTAAGTGGTAACTGTTTTCAGAAAGGTTTTCCCAAAGATATTGTAGTGAAACACAAAGTTGATGTTATGAAACATACCTGTTAACAATAAGGCTAATACATTTTCCTCTTTCTTTTTTCCTTTTAAGTACTTTTGAGATGTTTCTGATTCCTCCAGAAAGTGAACGAACACGCGCTGCCGTGGCATGTACCTTTTCTTTTGGCCATGGATGGACCCAAGATTTTTGCGATTGATGAAGGTCGCTAACAGTGGCCTGTGTCTGCTTTACAACGAAAAAAATCTTTCTCCAAACCTGTCACGTGCCAGACAAAAGACTATATCATTTAACCTTAGTTCTAAAACAACAACACTGTTCCAGTGCTTAGCTCCAAACTACCTAGAAGGAATTCCGCATTAACCTGCAGAAATTTTAACACAGATGGTGCGGATAGTGTTCCGGAAAAAAAAATTGTCAGGGTTCACATTTTTTAAGAGCTAATTGTAACAAAAACGAGCATTTATGCTTGATAACAGAAACTGTTCGCAGCTTGCACCAGTGACTACGCTCCAACAGCATTACAGCTGAAACATTTTCCGGTCACATTACCTGGAAATGGTTGAGATCGAATTTATTTCACCGATTCATCCACATCTCACACAAAAGTAGGCATACATGTGCGAACCATCACTGAAAATATGTAAAAAAAGCCCTCGCATTTATCAAGCAGTGTGCTTTTTGGTGCAAATTTTGAGTGGCTCCAAGCAATAATACATGCTTGCCAATTCATACTTGTGTGCCTCAAAGTGCGCAAAATTTTGTCGTGCTACAATGACAAAAAAATCACCTTTTTTGCACACCCACCCTATCACACATCTTCGTTCATTTCAAGTCATATTATGTTCAAAGAATTCAAATGGCTAAATAGTGCGAGAGCCATGCCAACATAGACGTTGGTTTCTGTCGTTCATTCTTTCACATGAGTTCCTCCTACACGACCTTTCATTGCGAGCTTCTACCACACCCACACTTTTGTGGTGTTCTGCAAGAAACATGTCATTGATTCAGTATGCTGGGAGTACATTCGGTTGCTTGGCACACATACAACATGCATGCATTATTAACTTGTGTTATGTGTTACTGTAAGAAACACACTGAAGCAATAATGATATGCGAAAGTGCGGTTGTGGCATCAAAATGCTAAATGAGAAATGCAGGACATGATACAGACAAGGTGAGTAGTTAGTAGGACCCTGTGATCAGTGATTTGGTACGTGCAGTGGTGTGATGATACCCGTGCAATTAGGTAAATCCTGTAGCACCCTGCAACATTTTCAGAAAAAAAAGTGTCCTAATTTGCAGTTATGATGTGCCAAAAACATTTTCTTGCATTTCTTTCACAGAAATAGTAACAACCTAAACATATTCGCACACCATGCACATGTTCCCACTACTCCCGAGTGGTCGTTAGAGTATTCTGGCGCATGACATGCACCTCACTTACTAGGCACTACACTGCCAAACTATTCACACTGGACCACACTGCACCAATGAAGTTTTCTGACTACTAGACCAAACTATCAGATTAAATTTCTTAGTTCACTGTTGTAGTTAAACTTGCAGCCCGAGCTAGGGGCACCTGCAATGCTTCGCTTTGACAGCAGTCTCCTTGATTAATTCTAGTGATTACAATGAGTAGTAAATGTGTATACTTCAGTACACCACTTCCTTTCAGCAAGCTAATTTTGCGAAAACTGCATTCTTTGTAGTTGCATACTTCTATGTGAAACAGCCTTAAAGGGCCACTCACCAGGCCCCATAACGAATTTTAGTTAGCCAGTGGAAGTTGTTGGGTGTCCGATGAGGAAAATTTTGCCACAAAAATTTTTCAAATCGGTTCATCACGAGTGGAGAAAACAGGTTTTTCGAATCAGCGCGAAACGAGGATGAGAGGAGGCGAGCTCGAAATTCTTGCCGCTCCTCGGCGGAGCCCTCGCAAGCCAAATTTCTTCCCCACCCTTTCCAGCATCCGACCATGGGGTGACGTGCGCACGACGTGCCCAAACAAGTCCAACCCCCGAGCACGCAAGCAGCGTTGCTCTGTTGACAAGCGTTATCTTGTGGTGTTCTGCCTGTTTCTGCGGGATGGTAAGTTTTATTCACCTCTTGAAGCAAGAAATACATAAACTACGCATGTTGTGTTAAATCATTGTTGCCATGTCACGTGGTGTACTGTTGACAACGTCAGAGCAGAGTCGTCTACGTAGAGGACCAGCGTCATTGCATTGCTGTGTGCGTAGGGCCATTCATACGCCCACGTCATGCCCTCATTCTCTATGCGTGCACCGGCAGAGGGGAGGGGGAGCAGCGTTCATTTTGAAAATTGACCCATTTCCGCAGCGCATAGCGTTGCAATTTTTGGCAGACGTGATCATGAACGCCTCCTCTACGCATTGCGCTTGTCAGCTCAAAATTGTCAAACCTGGTGAGGGGCCCTTTAAGAAATGCTTCGCATTAAAAAAAAAAAAAAAACATCGTGTCCCCTTTGAAGCGGCACTACATACATATAATTCGCACAGCATGTCAGCGTCCTTCCTTTCACAATTTCGAACCTCACAGTCATGAAAAAAACTCAAAGGAACGCGCAAAACACGAGCAGCTGAATCACGAAAAGAGAGAAAGAGATAAATAGAGAGGAAAGGCAGGGAGGTTAACCAAGCTTGGCTCGGTTGGCTACCCTACTCTTGGGGTTGGGGAAAGGGAGAATAATAGAAAGGAAAGATACAGAAAGGAAGAGCAGTAAGAATCAGAAGGATGAATGTTCAGCTCGAGACTACACAGCGCGGTCTCACACTGTTCTTTCACAAGCGGTCTTGAAGTCTGGTGGTCCTTAAGAAGTACAAGAGGGCTCCCGTGGCTTTGCGCGTATGGGAAACCATCGGCCAATGTCCCAGGATCTTCTCTTCTGTAAGCGGCCGTGAATCCAGCTGACAGACCTTGGCTTCCATAATACGTCGTTCAGACTGGTATGCTGGGCAATGGCATAGAATGTGCTCTAGCGTAGTAGTTCCAAAGTACATATACTAAAATCGGAATCACGAAGAGATGCACATTACTAAAGACGCGGCGGAGAACGCTGGTTCTGCGAGCGCTTGACGAACGCACAATTTTCCGGCGTACCGAAACCATTTGCCACTTGATGACACCACCCCACCTGCTGACGTGGTGGAAATGATTCATTACTCAGCCCTCCTCCTTTTACGGTTGGTGTTTGTTACGCGCTGCAACTAGACTTACCTTGTGAGGCAAACTATGAAGCCTGAAGAAATAATGCATACCTGTTTTACCCGTTTTATTACGTTTGCAAGGGAGTTTAATAGCGACGCCAGGTAGTAGGCAGGCAGCCGGTACGGACAGAAATGCTCGAGCAGTCCAGCGTCTACAGCTCGTGCACCCACTCGCGCTTCGCACTCAGAGAGAGATGGTCCCACTAGGCAGCGCCTTGCGAATTCCCCACTACAATACCCCGGCGACGAAGACGAGCCATCCTGGCGACTCAAGGTGACGAGAGAACAGGAGGGTCGTAGCAGGGCTTGAGGCGACTGACGTGGACCGTCTCACGACCAAGGCGGCGCTTGTCCGTGGACAGCTTGAGCGGTTCAATCACATAGGTGACAGAAGAAGGGTGCTGTATGACGCGGTAAGGGCCAGTATACTTCGGTGCAAACTTGGGAGTCAGGCCAGGAGAGTGGAAAGGCAGTCGGAGCCACACGGGAGAACCGACGGGGAAAGTGTCCTGAACAAGATCACGGTCGTGGCGATCTTTTTGGAGGGCTTGATTATCTGCTGTGAAGGACCGTGCAAGCTGACGACACTCTTCGGCATGTTCGGCCATTTCAGAAACTGGGCTGAACTCGGAGGCATCAGGATTGTATGGCAGAATTGTGTCGAGTGTGCTGCATGGGTCACGACCATATAAAAGAAAAAATGGAGAAAAGCCCGTTGTTGATTGAATCGCCGTATTGTAGGCATACGTCACGAAAGGAAGGACAACGTCCCAGTTGGAGTGGTCTGAATCAATATACATAGCGAGCATGTCTCCGAGGGTTCTATTGAAACGTTCCGTTGGGCCGTTCGTCTGAGGGTGGTAGGCTGTTGATGTGCGGTGTACCGTACGGCATGACTGTAGGAGCTGCTGCAGAACTTCGGACAAAAATACGCGACCTCTGTCACTCAGGAGCTCGCGTGGTGCACCATGACGAAGAACAAACCGGTGCAAGATGAAGGTTGCAACGTCACGAGCGCCAGCCGAAGGTAGCGCTGCCGTTTCGGCGTACCTTGTCAGATGGTCGGCAGCCACAATCACCCATCGATTACCACCAACAGAGCACGGTAGTGGGCCGTATAGGTCAATCCCAACACGGTCAAATGGGCGTGCCGGACATGGCAAAGGCTGCAGTTGACCGGGTGAATGAGGAAATGTCTTGCGCTGCTGACACAGGGAACATGAGCGAATGTGTTTGCGTACAAACGTGTACATACCCCGCCAGTAGTAACGTTGGCGGATCCGCTCATACGTCTTTAGCGCACCGGCGTGTGCGTGTTGCGGCTCAGCATGAAAATATTCGCAGATATCAGACCGCATATGGCTGGGTATGACTAGCCATTTACGACCCACCACTTGGTAGTTGCGACGGTGTAACAGGCCATCCCGTATGGCGAAATGCGTTGCTTGGCGGCGAAGAGCACGCGGGTAATCGGAAGTTGATGCGTCAGAAAGCATATTCAAGAGCGAGACAATCCAAGGGTCTTTCCGCTGCTCGGATGACATGTCTGTGACGCTGACGGCAGAGAGGGGAAGGTCAAGGGCTGATATCTCCGTATTATCAGATTTCACGGGTGATCGTGAAAGCGCATCTGCGTCAGAGTGCTTTCGCCCCGATCGGTAGACGACGCGTATGTCGAATTCCTGGAGGCGTAGTGCCCAACGTCCGAGGCGACCAGAAGGATCTTTCAGTGAAGCCAACCAACAGAGTGCGTGATGGTCAGTTACCACATCAAACGTTTGGCCGTACAAATAGGGGCGAAACTTGTTTAACGCCCACACAATCGCCAGGCACTCTTTTTCCGTAACAGAATAGTTGGCTTCTGCCTTAGTGAGGGCGCGGCTGGCATAGGCGACCACATACTCCGTAAAACCTGGTTTGCGTTGCGCGAGCACTGCACCAAGGCCGACGCCACTTGCATCCGTGTGTACTTCGGTCGGCGCAGTGGGGTCGTAGTGACGCAGTACGGGTGGTGAGGTAAGGAGTTGGCGCAGTGTTGCGAAGGATTCGTCACAGGCTGCAGTCCAATGTGAAAGATCTGCAGGACCAGCAAGGAGCTTGGTGAGCGGAGCGATGATGGAAGCAAAGTTCCGGACAAACCGACGAAAATAGGAGCACAGGCCCACAAAGCTCCGTAATTCTTTAACTGTAGTTGGCTTAGGAAATTCGGCAACAGCACGAAGCTTGTCAGGGTCGGGAAGGATGCCGGCTTTCGAGACGACATGACCAAGTATGGTGAGTTGTTTAGCCCCGAAGTGACATTTCTTCAGGTTAAGCTGAAGCCTGGCGTTTGTAAGGCACTGTAGAATTTTACGCAGACGAGTGAGATGCGAAGTGAAATCGGGTGAAAAGACCACAACGTCATCAAGATAGCACAAGCAAATATTCCATTTGAGGCCACGTAAAATGCTGTCCATCATTCGCTCGAATGTGGCGGGCGCATTGCAGAGTCCGAATGGCATTACGGTAAATTCATAGAGACCATCCGGTGTGACGAACGCCGTTTTTGGACGATCAGACTCAGCCATTGGGACCTGCCAATAACCTGAGCGAAGGTCAAGCGAGGAAAAGAATTCTGCACCTTGGAGACAATCGAGAGCGTCGTCTATGCGGGGAAGAGGGTAAACATCTTTCCTCGTAATGTTGTTTAGGCGCCTGTAGTCTACGCAGAACCGGATCGAACCATCCTTTTTTTTTGACGAGTACAACTGGTGAAGACCAAGGACTACAAGAAGGCTTGATGGCTCCACGCTGTAGCATGTCGTCTACTTGTTCTGCGATTACGTGACGCTCCGCCGGGGACACGCGATAGGGGCGCTGGCGCAAAGGAGCACTCTTCCCTGTGTCAATCGTGTGCACAACGGTGTTCGTTCTTCCTAGCACCGCTTGGGGAAAGTCAAACGAATGCCTGAATTCGTGCAACAGGGTAACAAGCTGCTCTCGTTGAACCGGGGCGAGGTGGCTGTCAATAGAACTTTGAAATGCATCGGACGACACGCTGTTCGAGGCAAAGTGAGGAACCAACGCGTTCAGCTCCATATTCGGCTTGGTGTCGAAGAAATCGGCAGGCACGATAGTATCTTCATCGATAAGCTGAATGTGGCCGAGCATCTCGTTGCGGCGCAAACTGAGGGGGGCACGAGTTCGGGTTGGAAATGAATATTCCGGTAGTGTCTTGACAAAGCGCAAGAACGGCGAATGGCAGCGATGTGTAGTGGCGGCTACCGAAGATGTCAGATGGCGCGAATAGGACGGTAGCGTCAGAAAGTGAAGTGCAGCAGGCAGGGACAAACTGGGCGCTGAAAGGAGGAATGTCTATGTCCGTCGCGACGACAAGGTTAGCCACACTAGATACGGCCGCATCAACAGAAGGCGCGTCACGAAACGGTAACAGCTCCACTTCGGCCCGAGCGCAGTCCACGACGGCGTGATGACGTGATAAGAAATCCCATCCTAGGATGACATCGTGGGAACATGAAGCCAACACGTGAAATTCAATGATGTACAACACGTCTCGAATAACCACTTTTGCCGTACATGCCGCGATGGGCTCAATTTGTTGGGCGCTCGCAGTGCTAAGAGAAACTACGGGAGAAAGCATCGTCACTTTACGAAGAGAGCGGCGGAGTCTTTGACTAATCACAGATATCGCGGCACCGGTATCGATGAGTGCAAGTGTTCGTACACCTTCGACAATTACATCGATAAGATTGGCGGGAGACAGGCGAGGACTTGAACGATTAGACGATGACGCAGCTCGTGCCTCCGGAGCTGCGGCAGTTAGTTTTCCGTCTCAATGGAGGTGGGTCGTCGACGCATAGGTGATACAGAACGACGACTTGTTGAAGGGGAAGGCGAGCGGGAAGTTGAACGTCGAGAAGCGGAGGTTCGGGTGCTGGACGCAGCTTGCGCATCGCGTTCGTGAACTTCAGGTGGCATGGGAGGCGCGTGGTATGGAGGCCGAAACGGGTAGTCAGCGTATCTTGGTGCACTAACTGCGAAGCGCCGACGACATAGACGTGCAACGTGACCTGGAATTCCGCAAAAGTAACATATGGGCCGGTTGTCAGCAGTGCGCCAAGGATTTCCGCCGTGCTGCTGTGTAGGTGGAAACGGCGCAGTGGAAGGTCGTACAGGTTGTGGCGTATACAGTGGCATACGAGGTGGAGGCATTGCCGTGACGGCCGCATAAGTCAGTGGCGCGGCAACAGGTGTTGGTGGGGAGGCAGACGTAGGTAATGGCAACGCTTCGGAGACCTGCTCCTGAATAGCCTGTCTGATTGTCAGCGTTAGGCGGTTCGTTGGTGCTTCGGTGGTCGGCAGACACGAAAGACACGAAAGCTGTCGGGCGACCTCTTCGCGTACATAGCCTTTTATCTGCTCCAGCAGGGTGCTGTCACCACCGACGGCCAGGGAAGCGAGAGAGTCGTCTGCTGTCGTCGACCTCCGAACTGACGCACGTTGTTTCCGAATCTCTTCCAAGCTCTGGCACAGGGTCACAAGTTCGGACACGGTACTTGGGCCCTTTGCCAGCAACATTTGAAAGGCATCATCGTCTATTCCTTTCAGGATATGCCTAATCTTGTCTTGTTCGGTCATCTCAGGGTTAAAGCACCGGCATAAATCGATGACATCTTCAATATAGCTTGTGAAGCTTTCGCCCTGCTTTTGTGCTCGTCCGCGTAGGCGCTGTTCAGCACGCAGCTTGCGCACTGCGGGGCGATCGAACACAGCTGCAAGGGTAGTCTTAAAAGCGGCCCAAGTGGTAAATTCAGTACGGTGGTTTGTGAACCACAGGCTGGCGACGTCTTTAAGATAAAATGGGACATACTCCAATTTCGAAGGGTCGTCCCACTTGTTGGCGGCGCTCACTTTTTCGAACAGCTGCAACCAATCTTCCACATCTTGGTCCTCGGTGCCGCTGAAGAAGGGGGGATCTCGTTGGCGCAGGGTGGTAGGTACGATGACCAGTTGAGATTGGGCCGTGCTTTGCAGGGTGGTACCTTGCTCGGTCGTCTGATCAGGCATTGCTGATGCAGTGGGCAGCTTCCGGCTTCGAAGTTCCAGGTTTGCGTACCCAGCACCTCCACCACTTTGCAAGGGAGTTTAATAGCGACGCCAGGTAGTAGGCAGGCAGCCGGTACGGACAGAAATGCTCGAGCAGTCCAGCGTCTACAGCTCGTGCACCCACTCGCGCTTCGCACTCAGAGAGAGATGGTCCCACTAGGCAGTGCCTTGCGAATTCCCCACTACACGTTTAACTGCGCCACCTTCGGCGAACGTTTGAACTCACATAAAACAACTTGATTTTTCATTTCATAGATGAAGCTACCGCACACAAAAAAATGCCTGCGGCATTCATGATTCTTTGAAAAGATTTTGTTTGAAGCACTGAGTGGTCAAGCCAGTGAGCACAAATAGATACAAGACACGATATGCATCTACTACTGTGCAATACTCGATCGTTGGTAGTTAGCGTCTAAAAGAAGAAAAAAAAGCGAGTTTCTACAAAACTGGCCAGCAGAAAAATTAGCTAGATTCACTGCTGTCTTGTAGGTTTCCTATTAAAGATAAAAGAATTTTCTCTTCATAGAATCACAGAAAGGGGCATGATGCTTCATTATACAGAAGTTCAGAGTATCAGCTTGTACTGTTTTGTCGCTTACTCGGTAATGCGTGACCATGTACAGCCATAAACTGCCCCATTGAGGCAATAATAATTCATCAAGTTTTCGTCAGATCACTAGGCGACATCGCATGGAAAATAAGTATAATGTAGTCTACATAGCCACTAAATATTATGGTTCTGCTATGTAAAGGAAAAAAAAGATATTCCAACACAAACCTTCATTATTTTCCCCATTTTCATTGGAACGTAAATGAATGACTAATTCGTTTATGTCCAATGTCTCTTCGCAGAAACCTTGAATGGCACTTCTTCTAAACGCACACCAAATTCCGCTTGGTTACGTTGAAAAGTTTCGGCGTACTCGCAGTACAACAAAGGCTTCTACATACAGCGAAAAATGCTTTTGTTGCTCACACTATTTTCATTGCTACTAGGTAACGCTTCCGACCAGGCATTAAAATCAGATGTCATTGAAAAGAGGGGATAATAAGCTTTCTGAAGTAGCCCAATTCAGTTTTTTTTTTTTTGTGAAGCGCAACGAGCCCGGTGCATCCGCAAACAAGGCGTGAAAGGCGGAGTGGTTGCGGCCGGAGTGGAACCAACACCTTAATGACAACACTATGCGCAGCGCCTCTAGCGTTTTTGGTGACCTTGGTTTAGAAAGCTGTAATCTATTACTTCGAACTCGGTTCGGATACGTTCATTTCCGTTACCTCCTCGGTCTTCAAAGGTTCGCAGTTCAGTGAAGTGTTGTGTTCTGGGTTGTCGGTTTCTCTTTCGGAATGATATGTGAGGATGCCAGGGGGCGCCACTCTGGCATCCAGGATTTCAAGGCGACTGTAAAATAAAAGGAGTGTGCGTTGGGTAACCGTGGAGTGCGGTTGTTGTTCTTCTCTTCGGCGCTTCGCGCCAACCCGCGTGTTCGGGCTGGTCGGCGTCCCCGCCGGCCGCGTTCGTCTCCGTCGGCCGTCTCCTTCTTCTGCTTCGTCGGGACCAGCCAGCCCCCAACACAGCATGAAGGGCGATATTATCGTCACCTGCTCGGGCAGTGTCTCTTTTCCAACGACATGCGACAGGATGGGCAGCAAAACGAAGAGGGTCATACGTACTCGCGTCCGAGCGCCTACTTCGAGGACTTAAAATTAGCTCCACTTGACTAAAATGCGTTCTTATCTATTAGGCCAACTTCTCTCTTCCGTGGTTTACCCTGACGCGTGAGACAATATTAATTTACCCACTCGACAAAGCGATGCAGCTGGGGTGCGCCACGGTGGTGAAGCAGTAAGGGTGCTCGGCTGCTGGCCCGAAGGTCGCAAGTTCGATCCCGGCGGAGGAGAAATTGGTAGATGCTCACGTACTGTGCGACGTTAGCGCACGTTAAAGAACACCAGCTGGTCCGGAGCCCTCCACTACGGCGTCCCTCGTGATCGTATCGTGGTTTTGGGACATAAAACACCGGATGTTATTGTAACGTTTAACTCAGAGACAAGACGACGATGAACACTTGGCTGGGCCTCGCCATGACGAAAAAAGACCCCTGGCCGTTTATTTGCTGGGCTTAAGTAGCCGCGCTCACAGCGGGGAAGGGGGAAAGAAAGCAAAGGAAGGAAAGTAAAGCGCACGAAACGGTGGAGAGGAGGAGAAGACAATATCGCCTAGGGCGAATGCTGATAGCAGATAGTCCGGTCTGTTACATCTTCTCTTCACACATTTTCAAAACACTGATTTCTTTTGCACTCATTTACTTGATGGAAGGATGGCCCGTAGTGAAGGCGCTTCGGTTCGCTGCGCTGGCATCCTGACCTGCGCAGGCCAGCCAGTGGGCTTCCTGGAGTGTCTGGAGAAATGGTGGCGTTATAATCTTCCTCTGGCTGAGCTGGTTGCGCCTGGTGACTACCCAGTGGGTTGTCCGGCGTGATGTTGCCTCGGTGTCCATCACTGAACTTCGTCGGGGGCCTCGCGTCGGGGTTCGGATTACCCTCGGGGCTGACCTCGTCGTCGAAGTTTTCGTCCGTTCGCAGCAAGTGCTGTCGGTTCCGTCTCAGGAGCCCATGGTCTTCCGTTCTTACCACGTATGATCGTGGTGCAGTCTCTTGTACCACTTTCGCTCGGCGTGACCAGCTTCCATGTTTGATCCGGACCACATTTCCGGCTTCCAAGGGTGGTAGTGGCCTGCCTCGGGAAGACTGTCGCTGTTTCCATACGGGTATGCCTCCGTCGACGTTGTATTCTGGAAGAGTGGCGTGCAGGCGGCGACCTTGCAGTAGTTCTCCGGGTGAGTGACCGCTGTCAAGGGGAGAAGATCGATAAGCCAACAGACCAAGCCATACATCACCCCGGGACTCGTGGGTTTTCTTTAGAAAACGCTTCCCGATCTGTACCCCCTTTTCAGCTAAGCCATTTGACCGTGGGAACTCTGGACTTGAGGTGATATGCTCGAAGTCATATCGGCGCACGAAGGACGCGAACTCTCCCGATGCAAATTGAGGCCCGTTGTCGGTGCAAACTTGGTTGGGAATGCCGTATCGCGAGAAGATAGCAGATATCTTGTCGATTACTTCCGCCGCCGTGGTACCTCCGAGTTTCTCGACGTCAGGAAAGTTAGAATGGGCATCAAACACAACTACGTAGTGTTCTCCAGCGAATGTAAATAGGTCTATGCCTACGCGATGCCACGGTCGGTCGGGCGTTGGCTGTAGCAGGAGGGGTTCACTCGGTTGACTGTATGCGTACTTTCGACATACGTTACACGTTCGCGCTCGTTGCTCAATGTCACTGCTCATTCCCGGCCAGAAAACCAGTCTACGGGCTCTAGCTTTGCACTTGTTCATACCCAAGTGGCCTTCGTGAATTCGCTCAAGAATTTCCGCACGCATTGATTTAGGCACCACAACTTTGCAACCCTTTAGCACCACTCCATTGACCACGGATAGCTCTTCCGCATACGGTTTCAGTACGCCGTCTATTGCCATGCCATCTTCCATTTGTTTCATGGTGCGGCTGAGAAGCGGATCTTCGAGGGTTTCCTTCTGCAGCTGCAACATAGTCGCTTTGCTTATGATGCTGGTGACTACTTGCGTTGTGTGGACGTCCACGTCCTCGACTTGGTCACCTCCGCCAGTTGGTAGTGCGGCACGAGATAGCAGGTCTGCGAGTAACAGGTCCCTACCAGGCACAAACTGCAACAAAAAATCATATTTCATAAGACGGATGAAAAACCGCTGTAGCCTGGGTGGCATACCTGCAATGTTCTTTTCGGCAATCGCAAGTAATGGCCTGTGATCAGTTTCTATCGTAATGCTTCGTCCATACACGAACTGATAAAATTTTTCACAAGCGAAAACAATTGCCAGTGTTTCCTTTTCTATCTGGGCGTATCGCTCTTCACTCGGCGTCAGCGCTCTTGAGGCGTAGGTCACTGGGCGCCAGTCATTCCCGTGTCTTTGCAATAAGGCAGCGCCGACACCTGTTCCTGAGGCGTCCGCAGTTATCTTAGTGTTTCTTTTTTCATCAAAAAGAGCCAGCAATGGAGGATTAGCGAGCGCTGCGCAGATCTGGTCCCATTCGCGCTCATGGGCTGTTGTCCACTCAAACACCGATGCTTCTTTCACCAGGCTACGCAGCAACGCCGTTTTGTCGCTCAAAGCTGGCAGGTACTTCCGAAAGTAGTTCACAACCCCGAGTAATCTGCGCACACCCTGTTTATCTTTTGGGGCTGGCATGGCACGGACGCTTTCGATTAAATCGGGACTAGGACGAATTCCGTCTCTTCTGATAACATCGCCAAGGAATGCAACCTGCGTGGTGCAGAACACGCATTTAGCTGGATTAAATGTCAGCCCTTCCTCTTGCGCCCGCCTTAGCACTGCAATGACGCGTAATGACGGTAATTGTTATCAAAGTAGCTGGTGAATTAAAAACAAGGAGAAGAAAGTAGCGCGAAGTTGTGAGACGCAAAGAACGGGACGCGAAACAAGCTTTCTCGCTATAAATTACACCCCGGACTGCTGAACGCGAACCGGCGCTCATTATTACCACATATCACAAAGTCCAGTCTTGCCGGAGCCCGTGCCTCGCCCATTTCATCGTGTCCTGTCCAAACTTCAAGCTACTTTTTACCAACAAGCTCCCCAAACAGTCGAAGCATGCATCGCTCAATTCTCTCCGTTCAGCCGTTCTTAGGTCATCCAATAAAACAGCCGACTGTCCGTAAAGAAAGTATGCACACTAACGAACAATTAAGCTAAAGCAGCGTACAGGTACGCGTCCCAATAACGATTAGGGAAGAGCAACCAGCCGGCACGGTGGTCATCCAAAATGGAAACACCCCATCACTCTGGCTGCAAGAACCACAAGGGGGGGGGGGGGGGGGGATAACGCTCCGGTATCAAACCACGCGCGGAAGCCGATATGACGCACGCAACTCTCGCAGAACCACGCTCGTGCGGAGAATCGACCAACCGGGCACCAAAAGGAAAGTGCCCTCAGGGTCGCTGTACGAGCCGCGCAGAATAATCCGAGCAGAACGCAAAACAAACAATCACACCGCTCGCTGTCACGCGTGCAAAAAAAAATAATAATAAAGTTCAACACACGTACGCGCCTGTCTGGTAACCCCGCACACCCCTCCACTTGGTCCTGCTGTGGCGCCAGAGGCAGAAATGCAATTACGTCATTCCGACGGTGACGCCAGGGCCTGCCGCTGCTCTGGCCGGCTTTCATTTCTCATTGGCGCCCGAGAACACCCGACAGCCAGCGCTCATTAGCCGCCGCATAGCACTCCAGCGCGCCTGCATCGAACCCGACAAGCGGGGGCGCGCGCACACACGCACACACACGCACACACACACGCACGCACGCACACACACACACACACACACAAAGAGAGAGGGGAGAGAGAGGCGCGCGCACGAGCACACGCAAACACACTCAATCAAGCAAGCACACGCAGAAACTAAAGCGAACGCTGGGCTATCGCAGGCAGGTGGTACACCGATACTATACCTGCACGATAGGCCACTATAGTGCTCTTCGTGTTCTTTCTAGAGGTTACAAATCTCTTCCTGTTCCGTCCACTCCTTTCTCATTTGTTTCCTCCTCGCACTGCCTGTGTGTGTCCATCCGTCCACTTGTATATATATATACATCTATATAGGTGCACCCTCCTACTGCTGAGTTACGTACGTGCAATTCCCACCAAGCTATAAGCAGCGAGAAGAGTTGGCCTAGAACGCATCCGTCTTTCTTAGCCGCGCGGATCTCAGTGTAGGATCCAGCAGAAAAGAAAAAATAAAATAAAAAAGGACGATTCGCGACGAAATCTGGTCGCCAAAGAAGGACCGTCGAAGCACCACACCAAACGGCAGACTTAGTGAAGACTAGAAGAAACAGAGTAAAAAATAAGAAAGTCAAAGGAGCTGACAGCCGTGGTCTTTTTTCCCCTTTACCGTCTTGGGGAAAATCCTTTCCCCCATCTATCCCTCTCCCCGTTTCGCATTTGGCGCCCTGTCTTCAGGTAAGGCGGCGGGTTGCAGCAATGCACCGATTCCCATAAAATGGTAATTTGGCGCCAAAGTGTTTCGTGGACTAATCTGGCGGAAACGGTTTTCCTCGTGAACTGTTTCTTCTTTTTATCTAACGATCACTGCATCCTCTCCTGCTGCCAGTCTACATCACTTATTATTTTGGTTCACGTCGTTTCATTTGCGTCCGTATGGTCGTCATGCCTGTTCATTAAACTTGAAGAGGCTCCCACAGCGAACGAAAAAAAGAAACGCAGACTCACAACTTCTCTGTTTGTGTTAATGATGCTTGAGTACTGCTTCTGAAATAATCTGTTTATCTATGTTCCTTTTCATTTTACTGCGCTGCTTCAACTAGATGATCTGTCAAGCGAAACATCATTTGCAAGCGCTTCTATAGCTTTGATTGTTGTCACGTGAAAAACTACGCGTTCTTAATTATTGCCCGCAGAAGATATGACATCATATACAGCCCAGCTTCAACATAAAATCTTTCTCTAATACGAGGAAGCTTGTTCCACCGCAGGGAATTCCAATGAAAGAAAGAGAGACCAATAAAGAGACCGCACGATACAAATGGATGGGCCCAAAAACAAAGGCAGCCACCAACATAATACAAAAATACGTCGAAGACTAAGATAGATACCCAATCACGTTTCAGGAGATCTGAAACAAAGCTGCAAACGCTTTTCCTAACACATTTTTTTAGAAGAAACGTGTCTTTGAAGTTCAAAGCTTGAATCGAAAGCTAAACAGAATTCAAATACACGCTTTTGACTGGGCATTGTGTTCTTGTCCGCGTACTGTGTAATGAATTGTTGTGAGCCAAGAGTGGTACATTTTTCCCGAATGGTTGTTACCGGTACTTGATTACCCTGTTTGGTTACCGCGTAACATTGAGTCTGTTAAATGCTCAGTTTCATTCAACACCTGTACAAAATAAAAACGAATCTTTTCATTCGTTCTTACCTCTTCGTCAGAGGCGCTTTTGCCGGAGCACCGGTCTTTTTGAGGGAAAGCACGCTTTACAAGACAATGTTGGGAAATAACAGTTATAGCCGTAATAGAGTGACTCGGTTGAATGTGTACGCTTCACAAAGACGAGCTTGCTTGGTGGGCATAAACTATCAAACAAGCACACAGTTATAATGTTAACATAAAGAAAAAAGACACAGCTTTGCCGTAAAGGCGAAGCAATGAAAGCCATAGCAACAAATTGGAAGGTCATGCACCGAATGGTTAGCAGATCGAAACATGCCCCTCGTTTCTCACGCACAAATGACGCACGAAACATACTCACAGGTACAGATTAACGCGAATAAGCGTCTCAGTTGTTACTTCGCTGTGTCTGAAAAGCGCGCCCTTTTTCGCAAACGGAGACTGTGCAACGATTGCAGTGACCTTCGTGCGCCCGGTAACTACAACAAAATCATTCCGGTGAAAGCCCAAGGCCAGCCAAGACGTACGATTGCCCCCACCACGAGATAAGCGCGCGCGTGAGGTCCACCCTGCCCCATCTCTACGGGGCAAAGTACGTGAAAAGGATAAGAGCACGCGCATCCGCGTCGTGACGATGTGGTGACGCACGCTCATTGCGCCATCTTGCTGATAATGCTGAAAACACGATAGTTCCCCTCAAGATACTCGTCACCAGCGGTAAGTGAAACATATAAATGGCTTGCCGCTTGAATGTTGAAAGAGATGCTCCTCCATGGCTCAGTTGCTAACGCCTCGCACTCACAAATCAGCGGTCCCATGCTCGATTCCTCGCGCCGGAGGCTTTTTCTGGAATATTTTTCTTTCTTGCGTTTTCATATATATAGATATGAAGACATATACGGTGATAGACGGCGACGCCGAAGGCAAAATCCAGCCGAGTGTCCAAAAAATTGCTATCGCAATAAAAAAAACTTAAAATACACAGCGTAATGAACTCGCTTCAAAGGGGCTATGACACCCAATTTTAACCCATAATCTGCGCTATGTGGGTTGATTCTCGGACGTTCACAAACATACTGGAGAAATTTCAGCGCATTTGACCAATCACTGAATTTATAACGAATATTTTATAAACGCGAGAATTTTTTTTTAAGCCCGAGAGTCTGGCAGCACTAGCGCACTACCGCGCTTGACTGTAACCGGGTCGTGACGTAACAATCCGCTTGCTTTGCGAGCGCCTGTATTCCGGTCAACGATTTTGTTTCGTGGTCAGCCCCAAAATCAACGGAGCCATTTCAGCTTGACATTAAAAATTGAACAAATTGCAGCGGCTGAGGAACAGGAGGGAAAGGAAAGGCGGGCATGTTAACGAGTCTGGAGCGACCGGTGTGCTACCCTACACTGGGGATAAGGATGAGGGAGTTTGAAAGATGAAAAAAAAATGTGAGAAAGGAGAGCAACTTGGGTAACAGACGGCGGCTCCCTTCCATGAAGCTCGTCACGTCACTCAAGCCACGGAAAAATGGCGGTTGCCGGCGGTGGGCGGTGTCTACAACCGGCGACTCTTAGGGCTAATTTTGCAAATAAATATTTTTACAGACAATTTTTGAGATATGTACAGGCACAATAGACCCCATACTTTTATTTTATTGCGCTGTAAACCACATTTTTTCAGCGAATATAAATTTGTGACCGTGTCGTGGCGTCTTAAGCAGCAAGAGTTCAGTCCTCCGAGTAAATTTCCAAGCTATCTTTTAAAAACTTCAGACCGCTACATTACCGCGGCATACAAACAAAACGAAATAAATCAAGCGCCGAGAAAAGAGCAAGTTGGCCAATTAGCCACAACTGACCACGGTGAAACAGTAGTCACTGTGCTCTGCTGCAGACTAGAAGGTTGCGGGTTCGATCCCAACCGCGACGGCCGAATTTCGATAGAGGCGGAATGCTACAGGTTCGTTTACCTCGATTTAGCGGCACGTGAAAGCACCCATGTGGTAGCGATTTCCAGAGAACTCCACATGAGGCGTCTCTCATAGTCATATCATGGTTTCGGCATGCAAAACCTAAAAAGAAAGAGAGAGAGGGTGAGATTTTATTAGAAGGCAGAGAGGTCGGCCTGAGCTAGTTCGCTCTAGCCAGCTGCTACTCTACACAGGAGATAAGGGAAGGGGAAAGGAAAGGGGGATGAAGGATGATGATGTGGACAAGAAGAGCTGGTTACAAGACTACATCACGCTGAAGAAGCAAGACAGACAGCGAGAAAGACGACGTGATTCTGGGATGTGGGACGCGCTCTCGCTTGCCATCTCGGCTTATGCTTGGCGTCGTGCAAATTTATCTCAACTGTCACCTCGTTTTTCTGTGTGCCCTCCCATAACATAATTATTAGTGGCACAGCTAACCAGTGACACAACAAGTCTTGCCCGCACAGGATGGGGGAAAGCCTTGGGAAGCAAATTGACAGGCTCAAGGTGTCTAGATTTCTTGCTGACCATTTGGATAGGCTGGCTGAAAGGGTTCTGCAGGATGTTGAAGCGCAGGCAAGAGGCTCCGTTCTTGGTAGGCGCTCGAAGGAACTGCCAGTTGCCAGCATCCCGTGCCTACATGGTGTCTCACACCATAGAGTTTCCTAAAATTAACTAGAGGGGACTCTGGCGCTGCGATCGTTCAGCGACCACGAGAATGATGGGTAGTACACACATTCGTCTTGTCTTCGTACTTGCGGGCGGCGAATCGTACTTGCGGCTTCGTTTACTGCTTGTTACGGTTTTGTTTAAAAAAAAAAAAAAAAAGAACGAACCCTTTTGAACTCCGTGACCTGATTTGAAAAAGTAAGCTTTAAAAACATAAGGTGGTGAAGCACAATCGCTGTACATTTCCTGATTTTTATTTTTGTTTCGTGAGAAAACAGCTCCAAGCCACACGAACACACACGGAGCCAGAAGCAGGCCAGAAGTACGGGCCATAAGTACGAAGATTAGACAAATGTGTGTACTACCCATCATTCCCATGTTCACTGAAGCGCCGTGCGTTGCAGCTCCCATAGCCACTATAGCGCCAGAGTTCCCTTCAGTGTATACTAGAAAACTCTGTCTCACACCGTTTAAAAAAAGTCGGAGCAAGGCACGGTTGCAATGTTTTTTTTTTTTTTTTCGGCCAGCAGCCGCAGCGTTTGGGCGGCAGTTGCGAGTAGGATCGAGGGTAAGCGGCATGGCAAGGGTACTTGCCATGTCAGACACAGGGCCAAAGAGGTCAACTGCGCCGTCGCTGTGGTGTATACGGCACTCCACTGTCGTGTGGGAAGTTTTATTTCGGGCAGACGGGGCGCTGTAGCAATAACAGCATTATAAATCACAAAGCTTCTCTGAAGAGACAACAATGCTCTAACCTATCATCGCATTGTAGAGAGTGCGGTGGCGCCCCCCCCCCCCTTTTTTTTTGGTGATACGGTATGTAAAGCTATATTCAGAGACAAGGAAGCGCGGGAAATTGGAGAGGCGTATTTCATCAACAAAGCTGGTGGTGCATGCGTCGCGCAACCCTCGGTTATGTTACTTTCCGCTGAGGTAGCTATTCTGGAAGCGCATCATCAATACAATCTGCCTGCTCATCTAATCATTTTCTTGCACCGCGCGTGTTCTCGTAACCGCGTATATATGTCTGTTTTCTTGAATAAAGTTTCAGTTGTTAGTGTGCGCTGTGTCCAGGTTTTTGTTTTGCCTTTTGTTTTTCAAATTTTTTTCGCACAACTAAGTTAAGAGTAACACTGTTTTTATTGTCCAGGCACTTCCTGTAGAGCATTCACTTCCGGTTTTTAGAATATAATATACAAATTTCCTGCCAGTTTAAAAAATAAACTGGCAGGAAATAAATGATTTTGATTAAACTTGATGAAAAAGTTGTAAACAGCTAGGGGTCGTGTGCTAGAGCCGACGTTTCGACGAGTGGACTTGTTTTCTTCAAGGCTACTGACTCGTCTTCTTCAAGGCTACTCACTAGACTTCTTCATGACTACTTGTCCGAAGTAGCCTTGAAGAAAGACAAGTCCACTTGTCGAAACGTCGACTCCAGCCCATACGCTCTGTTTATACGAATTCCTCAAAACAAACCTAAGGAATATACCGGGGCATGCGAACGCCGATGTGCAAAAGCCACTACCAGACAAACCATGTCAAGGATTAGGGTCGCCTCTACAATTTTATCAATCACCCGATTCTTCACTCAATACTTCAGGCGAATCACGGCTACCTTCCCAATGCGGAAAGCGCAAGGTACTCGCACTTCCCGCATCGATGACGAGGAACGCGCCTCAAAGAAGGCCCACATTTCATCGCGCCTTTCCTGTGGTCGATAACAAGCACGGCTGCTTCTATTTGCTGGGATCGCTCGAGCCTGCTTTGTCCGATACATAGTCGTTCCGCACCCCAGCGCGCACAAGACGTAAGGCGCGAAGAGAGTCACGCGCGGTGCTGGCCATAGCTCGCCGCGCTGCTTAGCTGGGATAAACGAGGGGAAAAGCTTCAAAGAGTGGCAAAAAATATGAGAAAAGAAACAACATGCAGCGCTTCTTTCGTTGTCCTGTTGTTTATTGCGATGTTTCTTGAAGTACGTACAACCAACAGTCCAGACTATCCGCACTTTTGAGGGGGGGAGGGGGAAGGGGAGAGAGCTAGTTTATGCCGCGACGTGCTTGCCTTTTCGCGAAAGGACAAACGGTGTCTGAGAAACGGCGGGCAATAAATGCACATCGCCTGCAGGACGTGTCCGAAGGAAATAATGAAGACAAACGCGCGGCGACCGCATATATATCAAGTCCCGTAAAGAACCAGACTCGGACCGACCAATCCTTATTGATCTCGTGTATATACGTAACAGCGTAACGGCAGTGCTCGTTTTTTAGGTGACGGTGCCGTATTTACTCGTCGAAGAGGCACGTCTTCCGCGTAGGAGCTGTACTTATCTCTCTAGTTTTATGTTTGGAACAATCAAGAATAAAAAAAATACAGAAGAAAAAAATTTGGCAAGATTCCACAAGTTTAAAAGAGCTGTCTTATAGAGAACGTAGATGCTAATGAGTGAGGTAATGTACTATTATAATATAAGACAGCCAATATTTAGCCTACGTTTAGCCAACATTAGTAAGTGCCGACGGAGTGCGAATACGGCAGGCTTCACACAGTCTATGTACGCCCATTTTTTTAGATGCGAAGCATCTAATGCCGAGGGCTGTGTCCCTTGTACCTCAGTCCTACGGCGTCTACCACTCCACTGCGCATGCGCGTTCCTTCCCCCTCTCTCCTAACCCCCCCCCCCCCCCTTCGCAACGCCGACGCAGGCAGCGTCTGCTAACGAGTATCTTGACTGAAAAAACCAAAAGCTCGCACTGCACAGCCATTCACACTGGCACTGGGCCTTGACTTGCAAAGTACACTCCCGGTGGGAGGTTTCTCATGTGCGCTGTTGAACAACAAAAAATCACAGCATGCACGTTAACTAAAAGCAGACTGCAGGTATTTGTGTCTAACAGGCGTCTTCTGTCTCTCATTGCCCATTAGCAGCGATTGGCGTGTTCCAGTGGGAAACACCGGTCCATCAACGACGGTGCTTTGCGCCTTTCCAGGTTTCTCTCCTGCGCAATGCCACGATAAGCGCAAGAGTCAACGCCACCACCAGTACCGGTGTTAGCGCCAGCACAAGCTCTCAATAAAGTACAGCGTCTACCACACAAGCGAACCATCTCCCCGCTGCTTGACATCAACGCATTGTTCCCTTTAGCGGGAGATTGCGTAATATTTTGTTCAAAACTTATCTATGTTGTAGTATACATCTTGTCTCGGTTATAGGCACATTTGATTATTTATGTGGCCCGAAGTAATCACTAGATATTTTTCCCGCACATTCTTTCAGAATGTGCGTGTGTGCATGGCCGTCGACAAGATTTTGTCTGGGAGGCGGGGTGCTGGTGTAGCTTGGGCAAGTGCTGGTACGGTTTGTGTGGGGCAACTGCACCTTTCGTACCCCCATGCCCATGCCCGTGCGTGTGTATGTGCGCGCGTTTACGCTGACAAGCAATCACCAAAATACTGCTTTTTAAATTCCCTGCTTCGTGTTCTACGAAATGCTTTGCACTAGAAAGAGGCAATTTCACGTACATCTGCACCGAAGTCAGCAGCTACACGACGTGAAATTCGAACACATTGTAAAGTTTACTGAAACACAAAAAGACGCGTAATATCGGGGAAGGAAATTCAAGACAAAACTGTTCTGTCCTCAATTTTCTTCCTCGGCGGTAAGCGTTTTTTTTTTTGTATTTCAGCAAACACGTTCCAATTAGTCCAACAAAAATTTTCATTAAGTTACATGCTGCACATATCTCTTGACCATTTCAGACTCATTGATCGAGGTTTTTAACAATAAAACGAAAATCGTACAGTCACCACATGGCGCTCCCATAAACTCTACGAACTCTGAACCGATCGGCCATCAAAGAAGGTGCTCAATAACGAAAAACCGTGTCTATGCTTCTGAGGCGGTTCCACGTTCTGTAGCAGTAAACTATGCGCTGTCTCGGTACGTAGCCAAATTCCCGCACCTGGCAAAGATTAAGAAGAAGAAAGAAAAAAAAACCATGCGGACCTTACACGAGCGAATACAGCACTCGAAACTCACCTCCCCCCCCCCCCCCGTTCACCTCCGCTTTGCCATCGCCTCTAACGTCGTATCTTCGAGCAGTGCGAGGGGCGCCCAAAACGACATGCTCGGACAGAAACGAAGGCGATGGAATCGCTCAGAAAGAAACCAATCGGCGTTAAGTAACTCGCCAGCGAAAGGCGAGGACGACGCCCCCAGCCGCGCGCGATCCTCACGACATTTGCAACGTCGTGCATTACGTGCGACGCTGAGAACAATGAAACCACGAAGCAAGTCCAAAGGGAAGCCAACTCTCTCGCTACAACAGGCACCGTATATCAATATCACTAGCGCAGGCTGTTACTTCTGGCCGTGGGTGTCAGGGAGATCGAATAAATGTGACGCGCGAGTAACAAAACGCGTAAGACGAAGTTGAAAAGCGACAGAGGGCGCGGATGACACCGAAACAGCCTTGCGAAAAATCGTTTCATTATTCTGTTGCTCTTCAGCAAACAATTTTGTAGACATGGCTTATTCCCGTCCAAGAAAGTCATTGGAAATGCAGTATTACAGTTGTGTCGTTAACAAAGGTGCGATGCCAGACAAGTATTTTCAGCACCGATGGCGTTCGCTCTCTTAGTGAAAACAATAAAATAATCGGTCAACCGCAAAGTGCGCTGAGATCGTTATAGCACGTAATCGAAAATTGACGCGGCACTCAAAGCACAGCGAGGTTCCTGTCGGCAGAATGCATCGAAAATCGTAACATAAAAGCCTGGACTGCATCTTCCATCACGTGCGTCGAGAATAAGGCAATAAAAGAGAAACTACATAGCGAAGAACAAAACCACAAAACTTGAACAACCCATAGTTATTCTACGAACACTTCGTAACTAGAATAAGAAACCGCTGAACGAAGGACTATAGAGGAGTCAAAGCATACTACGAAAAAATCGCGCCAATTCGTTATTCGCACAATGCGATCCCCCAGATAACCTCCCATTTGACAAACACAGTCGGTGGTTTGCTGCTTGTGAATGGCTCTCACTTGTGCCGCCAATAGTTGACTATAGTTGGAGACTGTTGCTGAAAGTAGAAGTCGGACGCTTGCGCACTTGATTCATTTCTCCGCATCTTACTATCGCCTAACACTGAGCCCCTGCCCTTTCGTTTCGTAACTCTAGTTTTGTTTCGTCCTTCCCTGATCTCGTCCGACTTGCTTCACATTTATCCGCAGTTTTGATCCCGTCCATTCGGTCATTTCGAAAGCAACGCCCACGCTCACTGCGGCCTTGCTCTTGATTGATATAGGGATGAAAGAAAGAGTAGAAGAGACATAAAAGACGACGTCGCTTTTTTTTTTTCGTCAGGAGATCTCTGTATCGGCAGCGACAGCGCGAACGTTGATCATAGCGACTCTCATCACTCACTGCACCAGCCTGAGAAAGACAGACAGATACAGAAACTGGGGAAGGAGGGGGGGACACGGAACGGCGTCTCAAAACGGGGTGGCTGCCCTCGCCACAACAGCGCACTGCGACGCAGAATTGCGTGCTCAGAAGCTGAGATGAATGGTGCCGCGCTGTCAGAAGCGTGCACTCTCTGCTGCAGGGATATCCCCGCGACCTATAGCAGACAGGCCTACGCTAGAAGCCACCGTCCCAATCCTCTCCGCGGGTGCAACCAGATCCGAAACGTGCATCCACCAGGCGGAAGATCGAGAAGAAGAGGAGGCAGAGTTGTATGCTAGAAGGGGGACACAAGGGCGGGGGGGGGGCGCCCCCCCCCTGCACGTTTATCGTCGTATTATTTTTCCCGAAAAGGGATGGTTGGGTGTCGGACGGAATCCCTGCAACCGATTCCGCGCTCCTTCTGCTGATCCCCGTAATACGGCGGCACCCATGATCCCACGTTCCCCCCAAACCGCCCGTACCGTAATGACCGAGCCCAGCTATAGTAATAACCGAACGGCCAGGAGTCGCAGAATCACGCGAATTTATCTCTCGCTCCACACACCCTTACTGCGAAGAGGTGGATGGAAGCTCTTATGTATGTCCCCGTCTTGTCTTGAAAGCATGGCTCGAGAAACTGCACCAACCGGAATTAGAGACGCTTGTGTATGAGAGAGCTGTCTCTATAGTCTTTCTTTACTGCTTCATTCAGCCAAGCACATACAAAACGAAGAAAACGGGCAGCTGCGAGGCCAAGACAACCACGTAACTTGCTTTAAGCACATCGAAACCCAGAGCATGTACGTTTGACTATGCGAATGCTCACCCCGCAATGCCAATGCCGTCGTGCAAGCAACGAATACTGTAGTATCGTTATGAGACCCTTAAAGTGCGATGGTAACATTCACGTGAAAATAGGTTACTTCATAGAGGGTTTTCAGACTTGAAGTGAAACACAAAGAGCTCTATTATCACGGCAGCAAGGCGCTCAAGTGAAAGACGTCGGGTGGAACAGTTTAGATCACCTCGTCACAGGCGAAGCCGAGTAAACTTAAATGACCCACAGCTTGCACTTTCCATTGCTGTATACAATGCTAGAACGACCGAGCAAATGATATAGCACGAGGTAACTGCGTCGAATTAAGCTGACATACACATTCTAATAAACGAGTACCATAGCGCTGCATCAATCAGCTTTCGCACACGTCCCGTTGCGTCTTTCAGCTACCGATGGTACGCAGGAACGAAGACTTTGTGCAGCAAGATGACTTCCGACACATTCATTGATTGATTGATATGTGGGGTTTAACGTCCCAAAACCACCATATGATTATGAGAGACGCCGTAGTGGAGGGCTCCGGAAATTTTGACCACCGGGGTTTCTTTAACGTGCGCCCAAATCTGAGCACACGGGCCTACAACATTTCCGCCTCCATCGGAAACGCAGCCGCCGCAGCCTGGATTCGATCCCGCGACCTGCGGGTCAGCAGCCGAGTACCTTAGCCACTAGACCACCGCGGCGGGGCACTTCCGACACATTCACGCAAGCCCGATACTTCCTACCGTCTTATATGTCTGCCATCGTAAAGCAAACGCAATATCGCACTTAAATCTCCTTTCATCCCGTAGATCCATCCATCGCGGGGATAAGATAAAAGTAACCTCGTCTAGCCATCAGGCCTAAAGCACCGGACTTCCATATACTTCCGTTATTTCCCCGCGCGAGCGTTCCGCAACACGACGGTCACCGGCCGACGGCGCACCACTGCGAGAAGAGAAGAAAAGAGCGAACGGAGGAACGCGTCTCTTCCCTGCCAACAGTGACGTTTCAACTACGTTACGCAGACATAACTATGAAAAACAAAAACAATAAAGCCAGGCTACTACGCACAAAGTGGGGAAAGTAGGGAAGAGCATCCCCTATTCTCCTCACTCGAAACACCACCTCAGAGGCGAGCGCAGGCGCGAACGAGCCGGCGTACGACCAGAAAAGGAGACACACGCCACTGTGTGAAGGAGGAGAGTCGCGGGGAAGAAGGCCTGCACGGGGGAAAAAGGGAAAGCCACACAACACTGCGCGATGCTGCTGATGACGCGAGACGTCACCGGACGACCAAGAAAAGAAGAAGGCCGCCCTGACGACAACGACTCATCGCTTCCCGAAAAGCTACGTATAGCACCGCCATTCTCCTCTCTCAATTCTCGATGCGCGGCGGTCCCCTCAACTCCGCGTCATCCCCAACTCCTCCCCGTCGGTGCGGGAAAAAGGGAAGAGCGAAAGACGCTGCTCCCCTGACCGCGTCTGGCTTCTTTATCCCTACGCCCGCGCGGGCCCAGATCCAAAGTGCGCTCACTCGCCAGCCCTCGCGCACGCAGTTGACTCCCTGAGGGTAAAAAAAGGTAGGGATGGGGAGTCGGCTTACGGCGCCTCATCCAGCGATGAGCGGCGAAGACCAAGAAGGAAGCCATATCCCCGCCTCCCTTCTGACACATAAACGCGATGCCTGTCCACGTGCCCTCGCAGCGATGCTGAGGATATAGAGAGCGCCAGAAATGCGAGCATCCACCGACGAGCGGCGAAAAGCAATAGGACCTAGTTCCGCAAGATGCAAGACATATAGGAGCAGGAGGAGATCGGCGTCAGTCATATGCGCCCCCCTAATAGGGGCAAGCCGTCGTCTCCCTGTATTCCGCTGAGCGTGTGTGTGTATATATTGCTTCACTTCACTCACATCTTTGCTTCTTTGGCTCGCAACTGGCAGGGCGGCGACCAGACTGCTGCGACAGAGACACAGAAAATAAAGAAATGATATGAATCGTCTTTCTCCATGATATGTGTGTGTGTGTGTGTGTGTGTGTGTGTGTGTGTGTGTGTGTGTGTGTGTGTGTGTGTGTGTGTGTGTGTGTGTGTGTGTGTGTGTGTGTGTGTGTGTGTGTGTGAGAGAGAGAGAGAGAGGAGAGAGAGAGAGCTGCCGAACTTTATCACAGGGCTATGAACTGAAGGGATATCTCCACCGAGAGTAGTCACACATGGAAAAAAAGAACCCGTGCAACTATGAAAAAAATTGGCGCCCGCGTGTTCCCGCGGCGGTAACTCGAGTAAATGCATCCGAGAGTGGTGGGGGCGTTATCGCGTTAATGTTGCGTAATTGGGTATGCTTTGGGAATGCTTAATTGTTCTTTCGTCTTCATTAAAGTTATTTAATGAATTGAGTCTCAGAAGCGAAGGGAAGGAGTGTAAAGCGTGTCTTTATTGGTTGGTTGATACGTGGGGTTTAACGTCCCAAAGCCACCATATGATTATGAGAGACACCGTACAGGAGGGCTCCGGAAATTTCCATAACCTGGGGTTCTTTAACGTGCACCCAAATCTGAGCACACGGGCCTACAACATTTTCGCCTTCATCGGAAATGCAGCGGCCGCAGCCGGGATACGATCCCACGACCTGCGGGTCAGCAGCCGAGTACCTTAGCCACTATACCACCGCGGCGGGGCTGTCTTTATTGGTTGGTGCCGTCGTTGTATTGGACGGAGAGCAGACGCCCTTGACTGAATTCCAAACGCGAGCTACGCCACTTTATATGTCCACCGCCCGCATTCGAGGGAGACAAGACGAGGCACGAGACGACCCCAGCTCGCGCAGTGGGGTAGGTTCCTAGACGAAACAAGTTCTAGGGACCTTAGGCGCCGACGCTGAAGCGCGACATCATGCGACTAAGAAATGCTCCGCATTTAAGAAAAGGCTGAGTTTTTCGATGTGGAATGCAGCTATAGGCTCAATGTAAGAAAAGGCACCCTTTCTGCTGCGTGGCTTATTACACTGTATGCGGATGGAAGCGACAGGGCGTGGCAAAAGAGGACAAATCCTGTCAGCCAACATGGCTCAACGTTTCAAAATACAAGCCTCGCTTGCGGAACGCTAGCTCCTATTATTAAAGTTCACAGCGGTACCTGTTGACTTTGCTGCCCACACTGCACGGTATAGCAAAAATCTTTAGCTGTATTTTGTTTTACTCTCGTTTAGGGTTAAATTATAACGTCAAACGCTAAGCGCTATAGCGTTACAATGTGAAACTCTTCCACCTAACCACAACATTCATGCCTTGCAGCTCAGTGGCACTTCACACGCGCACAGTGCGTGATGTCTGATCTGTTCTTCTAACAGAGAGACAGAATAGCGACTACTAGAACACGATGTGTCTGCAAAACAATAAACGTGAAAGTTTACAAAAAAACGCAAGAGATGTAAATCTACGTCCCCGTTTTTCCTACCACTGTATAAAATGCTTCCCTAAGGAAGGCAATGCGAACGCACCAGCTGGTCCACTGCACTGGTCAGGTAGTGCGAGTGATTGCTAATACACTGGCATTGTGTGGGCGCCAGACCGGAACACGAAGCAAGAAGACAGGCGATACAGAGAGCGCGGCAAAGAGGGGGATGGGGAAAAAGCGGAAAGTGGGTTAGAAAAAAGAAAAAAACAAGAAGTGCTGAGACTAGAGGGCGCCAGACGAGCCTGTACCTCGAAACTATAAGCTAGGATATCTCGGACACAGCAGCTCGCAAGCGGAGTCGCTGAGGCACGCACGCAGAATCGATTGAGCTTCGGAGCAAGTCGGCAACATCCTCTGCGATTCACAAACCAGTAGAGTCGGCCGTGGCAGTGAAAAACTGGATTACTACCCCTCCCACTCCCTCCTAGCTCCTTCTCTCCTAGCTCCTTCTCAACGTTTTCTCGCATGTCCGTTTATTTCTTACCCGCCCTTCTTCTTCTTTTTTCATTTCTCGCCATTTCACTTTTTCTCTCGGTGTATCCCACGGCATTACACAAGCAGCTGCGCTACCGATGGATACAACATGCTGGCCCACGCCAACCCCCCCAAATCCCACCGCTTCAAATCTCCTCCGGCTCCCACCAGGCGGCGATTCACGATTTGTCTCGCGTCTTCCAGATGCCTCCGCGGTTCACTACTCTTTTAGAAGCAGGCAGACGCACGCCGAGTACATATCCTCACGGGGTTTTTCTCGCTGCCAAGCCGCAAATCCGCGGTCCCTGGTACATGTACGGTGAGCGCACCCCATACCATTCGTCGCTGCGACCGTACGACGCTGACGCGAGAGAAAGGAGGGAATGAAGGAGAGAAAGGGATATAAATCGAGATATACGGGGCTGCCATTGATTTCGTTCCGGAGATACGGCTCTGCAGGCATCGGAAACGAGCTCGAGCGATGAAGACGCACGCGAAGCCCACCAGGTGCTGGGCAAGCCGCGCGACGTACTCTACCGCTATGCATACGCAGCGGAGAGCTGTGTTGCCGCCCCCCACCGACGAGTCGAGTGAAATCTCCTACCACTTCCACACGCACACATACGTAGACACCTCCCCTCAAGCCACTTTCACCGCACGGCGCGAAAGCTGCACCAAAAAGCACGCCTTTCCTTGTTTCTTTTCAGCAAGTCTGATTTCGTGATGCGACCGGAGTCGAAGGAAGAGAGTGTAAGCCGTACTGCGCGTGCCGGCTCGCATTCGTACACGCCCCTCAGATTTTCTATCGCCTTTTGCAGTAAATTCACAGCAGCAACAGAGTAAAAAAAAGCTATTTTTCTTGTTTTTCTTTTCTTCTGACTGTTCTTTCACACCGTTGCGTTCTCTGTCGAAACGAATTACAATCTTGTCATCAAAAAAAGAGTGACACAGGCAAGACAAAAAGTGAAAGAGAAAGACCACTCCGAAATTCAATATTTAATATTCTGCCCACGAAAGGTGGCAGACTGCGACTAAACTTTTTCTCGCTGAAAAATTTACGCTGCAGTGATATTCCGTGCAAGCACTTCCTGCGAGAATGCGCGAAGTTTTAGATGTTCCCTAATCGATTTCTTGCCGTCTGTCACTGCCATCTGACGTGCAGAAGGCAACGTGACGGCAGCCGTTCAGCCCCTACAAAAAAAGTCGCGGGCGGCGTAGCGAATAGAAAGCGTAGAAATCACACTTCGCAAAGGACGGCGGCTCAAAACGAGAGAAAGGCCTGTTTTGTCACTAACTCATGACCGTTGGCACACAACGGGAAGCAATAAAGACGGGCAGATGCAGACACACAGTTCTAAAAACGTGCTTCGACCGGGCCTGAGAACTTTCCTATGTCCTTGTACACCACTGGTACGCTGACTAAAAGGCATCATCATAGTACCCAAGCACCGGACTTAAGTTATTTCACCGTTTCTTTTAAACAACCTCCTCATCTCTTTCTCTCCTTAGTTCCATCGCAGACAGCCTTTCGGAGCTACAAGTTCATCTAACCGGTATATGCGCAGTCTGTCAGAATTGTTTAAACGGGTCTGTTCGCCTTATTTCATGAAGCCCTCGAGCGAAGTCTCTGGAAGATTACACAGAGATGTTCCGCGTAGCCAATTTGATAGCCCGCGCTACGTACGGACGTCCAGGTTTAATTCGAGTTAGCAAAGCTGAGCAATCGTCTAGTAACTTTCAGACTGGGAAAGTTTCCCGACGTACATTTAGTGTGGATCGAAATCGGACCCTCGGACTGCGAGAACCCCAATAAGAACTTGCCCGTTTGACCAGGCAGGGCTACGGTGGGTTCAGGGAGCGGGCAGAGATCCCACCCAGAGATTAGATGACGCACTGAAGCATGCTCGCGCGGAGGGGTGGTAAATGGATCGAGAAAAGCTATAGAGAGCGAGAGAGAGAGAGATAGGAAAGTTGTGGCGCAGCCAGCACAGGCCTCATTTCAACAGTGGGTTTCGCTGTACGGCATCCTAATGCAGAATGGTAGTGCTGGCAGCATCGGTGCATATACGCCTTCAGGGCTTCTGCCGGCATCTGTCACGGTAGGCACACAGCACTCGCTATGCTGTGCCCGCCGCGAATATCGCGCTACTCAAGCCAGTGATGCCTGAATAAGTGGTTCAAATGATTCGTTCGGAACTCTTCAGCGTAGTTCCCTTGGATATCACTTACAAGCGTTCAACGTGCACACAGAGCACGGTGTGCAGGCAGATTCGCATCCCAGCTCCATAGAAACGCAGAGGATGTGGTCATTAATAGAGCCCAGAACTTGTTATTTGGTGGGCATAACACTGTAGTAAGTGATCCAACGCTTGGTGCCACGTTCTTTCCAAACTCGCACCAACAGAAAGAAAAAAAAAGTGAAAAAGTTGGAGCCATTCAACTCTGTGAAGAAGCGTGACAAGCAGATGTGGCGGGTGCACTTCTTCCCATCTCTGCTCTCGTCGGCGTTCTCACAATGCGCGGTCAAATATTACATGCCACACGAGACCGCGCTATAGGAACCTACTAGACTCGACTGGCATGGCGAAACACGAGCGAAAGGTGTTCCAGAAGCTTTCTGAAGCTCACACGGTGTCATGCTGCCTCTGGAACAGGCTCTTCTTCGGCCTATCTACGATGCACAATTATGGCGTCAGCATTTATCGTCACGTAGCGATATCGCGATGACGTCACGAGATTTTGTATATGTGACGTTCAGGTAACGACAAACGAAGACATCATTGCGTAACATCGTCACTAACTCGGAGGTCACTAGGATTCCCTTTCTTGGACGTAGACGTGCGGATCAAGGCAGGTGGAAAGCGCGAAACCGAGGAGATGTGTCATTTACAGCTCCGCTGTAAAAGCACTTTCAAAATTTCACCATTACGCAGCTGTCGGGCGGCTCATGTGACACGTTCTTTATAAATGTGATTCAAGACACTCGGCTAAAGCGGTCGTCCATTGAAGTTTTCAATTGATTTCAATCAGTATGCACAAACACACGCAAACGCATATTGTTTCCCTTTCGTTGTTGGCTGACTGCATGCTGTAGCATTACACAAGTACACGAAACTAGCTTGAAAGCGCTCGACGACCAAAGATAAGATCAACAAGAAAGAATGTCGCGTACAGAGAAACTATTCGGAAGCTATAGCTCGCCTCAAAGAAAACTTCAGTAGTTCATAACTTACTGCGAAGCCACCGGAATTTCCTCCGAAGTGCCTTAAGGCGACTGTTTACCCACGCCTCTGAGACGAGGAAACACGACGGGGATATTTCGCTTTTCAAAACAACGCCGAAGCCCAAACGCGCTTAGCCGGTCGGCTAAAGTAAACCTTCTCGGCACTCCTTGAATGTCCGCGCATGTTCGCAGCTCGCTATCTCTCCAAAAAGGGCGGAAGCCTTTACACGACATGCGTCTAGCACAACGAGCGTGGCCTTCATCGAAGTGAAGCGCGCACTCGACCATTGACGCAACTATCCACTTCGCGCATGTCTTCCGCGCTCGCACACGTTTTTTTTTTTTCTTCTTAATATCCCTATGTAGATAACGCTTTAGGGGCGAAGCTCCTTATGGCGTGGCTTGTGCGTCCCTCGTAGTACGTAACCACCAGTGGCACATACCCGAAATAGCGGTCCTTACAATGTCTGCTGGATGGGGGCACTTGTATATGATGAGTACACGATGAAAAGATGTGAGATGGCTGTGCTTGGAGTTTCCACTAGACATATGGACGGACGAACAGACTGACACACGCACGGACGGACAGACAGAGGGATGTCCGCAAAAAGAGATGGACGGACAGACAGACGAATGAACAAACGGACGGATGCACCAAGGATCACACAGATAGGCGGACGCAAGAGCAAATGGACAGACAGAGTGACGAACGCTGCGCCCCACCAATCATCATTCACTCCGTGGATATGCTGTGATTTTTTTTTTTTTCGCATTCGCGGTCGCACCAACAAACTGCACATCCTTGAGGAGTACGAGCAACAGAGCACGGATTTTTTTTTTTTTTTACAGCGAAAGCTGTTATACAAAGATCACAACTAGAGTCACGCGCAGCGCAGTAGTTGTCTGCCACCGCCGCCGTTATACCCGCATCGCGCGAAATTGGAAAAAAAAATTAAATGCTAATGTCACAGTAGGGCTCGAACCCGGGTCCGCTGAGAGCCAGCCCAGTATTCTACCACTGAGTTGCTTGTGACTTTTTTTTTTCATGGTATTTAATAAAGTACTTGCGCAATAAAGACAAAATCAAGCGAACAAAAGTACAATCAAATCGCCAAAGTAAGCGCTCAAGCGTTACTCATGCATAAACACTAAATGGCTAACACAGCGTGAGTTCCTCACATGAAGAGTTCTTCACATCGTGTTATACAAACAAAAAAGGGGTGAGGCCAAACAGTTCTTTAAGACGGAGTACCAGTCCGGTCTAAAGCCTAGCTCGTCGTAAATGTTTTTTTAGGTGGATAGCCATTTGAATGAAGTGTGCGCTTGAAGAGGTGGTGGGCTCTGCATTGCGGTCTTGCATTCGTGTCTTCCACAAGCTGTGCATACCCACGAGGAAAAACATATCATATGGTACTTCATCAAGCGCTGCTGGCGGAAGATAACTTTTTTGGCGAATTTGCCTTAGGCAGGCTTTATGTCAGAAAAGCAATCACGTTAATACGACTTATAAAGTGTTTTAAAAACCGCGAAATAACAAGCAGTCGTCGCACAATGCGACTAGCGCAACGAGTGGGGTCGTACAAACCTCCGACCGATTACAAACGCTTGATTTTGTTCAGCTATAAACTGTGGCGCGTACCAACTTCAGGCATATATTTCCCGATTGTCGTCACCCACTGCACGAACAATTGGCACAAAATGCCTCGCAATAGTTCAGCGGATACCACACTTATCAGAAGAATGACGAAAAATATCATATAGCGAGTGCCGGCCTACTACCCTAAAATTTTTATTGTTAATGCCATAGCGGGCATCAAAAGAGTGTGCTTGCACCAGCTACCCAATGAGTGTTTAGAAAAAGCTCTGAAAGGCCTTTGTCCCACCAACAAGCCCACATCGACACTCTTGTCTGGAAGGCCGCTCTTCTATAGCTATCGCTGTGACTGTGCTGAGCCTTAGGCCTGGCGTTTTTTTTTTTTTTTTTTTTACGGTGCTGTGAACTTGGGAATATGTCTCCATTATCATACTCTTAATGCATCTTCACCCTAAAAAAACTATCAATTGAAAATGGGTGTCTTTTTGTCCCACAACGAATATCATGATCCGGCTTGCCTGCGCTTCCTTTCTGGAAAGCTCGGCGCTATATCCGCTTTGCTATCAAGAAAGCTATGTCACGCTAATAAAACGCGTGCCGTTCGTGACCTCTACCTTGTTTAATTTGTCTCTTGTTCAACATAAACTTGAAAATTTACGCGGTTCGACCTCAATCGAACCAGAAACTTTTATTTCAGTGGTATACAGTGAGCAAAAAAAAAACAGCAAACGAATCTTGCCACTGAATCTCGCATGTTGTTTTCTATCACTTACACGCCTATACGACACAGGAAGCGTTCGAGTAAACACTACTAGTTGCAGACAAATGTTCAAAAAAAGAAGTAAATAAAGATATGCCTCTCCTGAAAGAAAAAAAAACTGTCATTCTTTATTATATTGACGTTTATTTTTATTTTTTATTTTTTCAAAACAGCACGCACAACTCCCTGCCAGCGATCATGTACCAAAGAAACACGCGCACACACCGTTCACATATGAACGGAAAAAGACATGATACGAATCTTCACCTCTTGAAACGGTAGAGTTTCTTGGGTAGCTGCAATGAAAATTTGAAAAAAGAAATCCAGACTTTCACAGGGCACGCAAATGCGTATATGCGCGAGGGCAACGACCTCTCGAAGTGGTCGAAACACAAAGCTGTAATGAAGAACAAAAACATCCATGGTAATTTTTTCTCTTTCTTTTCCAAGCCAGCGGAAGAGCCCCTGCTAAGAAACCCGCCTCGCTGGCTCGCCCTGCAGCGCAGGAACTGCCGCGTATTCTTCTCCGCATAGCGCGCCTACATGGCGACCACACGAAAAGCGAAACGCCCACTGCCGTTTCACTTCGCTATGCTCCCGTATCTTTTTTTTCTAAGCCAACGCGCCCAGCCGTTCTAAACCGTCCTCGGTGTATCTTTCCCCGGCTTTTTCGGCAATAGCGTATATCGGGCAAGCGCCGCTTCTCCGCCACCGGTTCCGCTTGGACGAACGTCTCCGAATGCGCCACCGAGCACGGAGAAGGATCCCGGCTTCTCGATCGAACAATACCGCATTCACTCGCGCAAAGAGGTGCCACACGTCTGGCGACAGTTAGTAGCAGTCGCATCTTATGAAATCGCCTCAGACGATTCGAAAGCGATATAGCTTTCTCCTTTTTCGTATAACGTAGCTCTGCGCTGCCTCAGGGATCGGAGGTCATATAGAAGCTTTATGTACATTGGCAGTGACTACAGGAATCAACCCTCCCCCAGACGAAGGTGCGATTTCATTCGATAGGGTGACGTCATATGGTGACGTCATCGCATGATTTTTGCGCCGCTCGCGGTGACGCCGAAGGTCCCTTTTAGCGTCTGATGAGGCATCTAAGTGTTTGGCCATGATATTTGCCAGACAGAGATGTCCCCACGTTGTTTTGGTTGGAGTACAGCAAGGCCGCATAACAGTACGAGTCCTTACAAACGAGCAGATGCGGCACTTGCCAAGTTCAACAGTAAAAGCGTAAGGGGTCGGCGGAATATTTTCAGAAATCGAAAGAGGAGGATTAGGAGATGGAGGACCGAGAAGCGGGACCAAAGCTAAGTTTTTTTTTTTTTTAACGAAAGTGTTAGAAGGCGAACAAGGCGGGCAGAAAAATTGTACACGCCACAGACGCTGCCGACAGACTGACTATATACGTGCTGTCCTTGCACGTGGCTTATCCCGGAAAGCCAGACAGAGCAGTTTGTACCAGTCGTGCCGCCTCGTGTACACGTCGAGCGAGTCTCCGTTGCCGATGCATAAAGGGCTTACTTGCATACGCCGAGGCTGAACACGGAAAGGTGTTAGTGAGGCAGATGAAGCAATGTTGGCGAAAACATTAGGGTAATACGCAAACACTGTATATACGTTGAGACCTGCATTCCGCCACTATACGATATACAGCTATACACAGACGAACGCTGTTGCCCCTGCGACGTTCCACGACTCTGGCGTAAACAAGAGGAAGCATAAAAGGCTCACTGTTTCTGGCAGCAACTGAATTAATATCGCTTTCGGCGGCATCCAAGCGCGTCTCGCTGCCAGGGCCGTCGCTGCGCGACCAAATGCAAACACACCGGCGTTCTAGACAGGAAAAAAAAAATTGAATGCGTCGCAGCACGTCTTTTAGGGGCGAAGCTCCTTATAGCGGCACCCTTTCGTCCCTCGTATCCGTTGTAGAAGTGTGTAACAAGTATAACGTTTTGACCTCCAAGGTGGTGCCGGTGAGAAATTTCTTCTGTGCGTTGTTGAACAATAAAAGATAGTGCTCAATGCACATGCCAATAACTGCTAAGGGGGAATAAGAGACAGGAGAATGCGGCTTTCAGTTAACGCGCACGCAGCGAATTTTTTTTATTGTTCAAAAACGCACAGTAGACAAGAAAGGGTTGCTACGTTATACTCGCTGGGCGTAACCTTCTTGGGTTTTGGAAGGTTTAGCGAGCGTTGGGCCGCAGTGTCATGAATACAGTTAACTATTATATACCATGAACTCTAGGTGGTTAAAGGTGGGAAGTAGACACGAAGCGCAAGCCGTAAGAAAGTGTGCCTGTGCCACCTCTCGTTTAGTCCTTGGAATGTCCGCTGGATGGCGGTGCTTCTATATGAGAAATATATGATGAAAAGATGCGAGATGGTGGTACTTGGAGTGTTGAATAGGTGGACGAACGGACACACAGACAGATGCATGGACGGGCGCACGGATGGATGTATGGGCGAAAGCACGGACGGATGCACAGATGAACGTGTGAACGCACGAACAGACGCATGCACGGACGGGCGGATGGAGGCACGGGCGGCCACACAGACGCACGCATGGATGGACGGAAGCGAGAACGAATGGACGGACGGATGCTTCGCCCCACAATTCATCATTCCCTCCGTGGATATGCTGCCATTTTTTTTTCAAAAGCACTTTGTATGTGAGAATTCGAGTTACAGTATACTGTAACTCGAATAGGCTTTGCAACACTCCCCTTGTGAGTTCAAGGTGTGTTTAAAATGCATCTACGTCTAAAAAATATTAGCAAATTGCTAAGCCTTGTTACAGTTTTTTCTCAGTTTCTTTTATAACAACAGAGCCTTAACTTCACCACATGCAGGACTACGTGAAGTATTTATTTATTATTCACATACAATACTGGCGGCTACGATAATAGCATAATTTAGGCCTTAACGTGCTGATGCTGAGATATTCCATCAGCATTATTGATATCTTTAAAAGACAGCAGTAGCAATAATCACAAAGTTGAACACGTAAACTATTCGAACGCTCTTTTTTGTAATTGTCCTTAGTCATCGCTATGGCGAACATTGTTGAAAAAATAGAGAAATAAAACAATCATAATTCAGATTTCCGGAAATGTTCATCGCCTGGCTTGCTATTCCGGGTGTCGAGTGGTGACTATGAAATATACAACGATCGTATGCACACACAACAGTATACGCTGAGAACACAAGTAAGCCATGAGCCGAGAATAAATAATATGTGGATTAGTGTCACGCACAAATACGCGCGCGCACGTGCATCGGTTATTTCAACAGTCGGAGAAGTGCACTCCCAGAGAGCTTCTACGTATCAAAAGACCAAGCATTCACGTGTAGCGACCATCGTCACAAATAGGTTACGCTCGTTCGTAGCGCTCGTCAAGTTATCCTTCTTGTTTATTTTGCCCGCGGTCGTTCGCCGTGTGATCAGGTGCCAATCAGGTGCCAATCAGGTGCCAATCAGACAGCTCAGGTGCCAATCAGACAGCTGTTAGAACGGCGTCCATCCGCGAAGCCTGAAAAACTACACAATCGACGCGGCGTTGCGGAACCGAGCGCGCTCGTTCAACCGCAGCGAGTGTGTACGAAATACAAGCGTGTACTACGACTCAGAACACCGATGTATTCGAGCTCCTCGGGTAACGTGAGGGCGAGAAGCGACACCCGCGAAAGGGGAGCCGCGCCAGATCCCGGAGCGAGCCTTCTTGGCACCTTTCTAATAAGAAGTTGTCGACGTAGAAAGCAAGAGGGAGGAAAGAGAGAGGACGGGGCCATCTAGACTCGGCTGAACGTCTTGCACCGGCCCCCCACGGGCAGCAACATCTCATCCCCGACCCTTAACTTCCCTGCCGAGGCCTATACGACCCGGCTCGGTTGTACAAGAAGCTGCTGTCGGCGCCGGAACTTAACAGGATTGAGGGCATACGGCATACGCTAACTTGCCATCGGCCACGGCGCGGCTGAGCGCATTGCATTAGCCTCCTCAGCAGCAGCAGCAGCAAGCACTTCACCGCCTCCACATGCTTACGTCCCGCCAGCACAGCGCCGTTAGCGTGGCGAGAGCCCAGCAGCGGTGCCGGCGCGCCTGCTTGGGAAGCTCCGCGAAGAAGGGTTCCTTCATGCAAGCAGCCGGAGCCTAATGCGAAAGCAGTGGCCTTTCGATCGCCCCGTGCCGAGCCTTCCCCCAATCGTGCACCCCGCGGGTACACCACGAGGGACCCGCCTTCTTCGGGGTGCCCCCATTTAATTACTTCCCGGCCGGCGAGCGAAGGGCGCGCCTACCAAAGATCGCCCGTATACGAACCCCGACGCCGCGCTGACGGCGTTGCGTGCAGCGCGATTATACGTGGGAGCCAAAGACGCAGCTCGCGAGTACACAAAAAATCAAGTGCGAACCTCTCGTTTGTTTTCTACACGGTGATTCGAACGTTGGAGCAAACGGAACGTATGTAATGCACGCGATTGTAGGTGGATCTAACGATTCCCGAACTCATAATGAGGCACGACGTAAATGGAGGGCTCCAGGTAATTTCGACGACCTGGCGGTCTTAAGTGCTTACAGGCTGCAGCCCCAACAATACAGATTTCTCCCCAGCAAGAGCCTGCAGCAAGAAACCTGCGCAGAGAGGCCGGGATAACCAACTGCTTCCGGCCGACATCTAGGGGAGGGTGAAAGGTTGAGCTCTATCTCACCCACACTCTCTGACGAGTGCTCTTTCTCTCTCTATTATGAGAGACCTGTGGTCTTCACAAAATTGTTTTATACAGCACGTATATGACTGTATCGGTTAAGAACTTCCGTAGTATCACTCGCACTTCGTTTATACTGATACAAATTTCGACGTGCAGCGTTTTTTTTTTTTTCCTTGAAAGCGGGTGCACACAAGCCTGCACCTATATGAGCGTGCATTACAGACAGACGTCATAAGCCCTTGACTCCGATAGTTATAGCGCGAGAACAACACGACGACACAGAGACAAGAAGAACACGAAAGACACGAGCGCTATCGTCATGCCATACCAACTAGCCCAAGCTGACACACCTTTGACTCCGCCTTTAAGAACATTTCCGGTGCACGAGTGTGACTATTTCTTTAGACGCGGGTGCGAATCGGCTGCCTATCTTCCATCGTCTAAGTTGTATCCGACCACAGTGAATACACTGGCCTCATTCCACGTGTACATATTGTTGCACGAAACTTTTAAGAGAAATCGGCAGTGTAAGCTTTCATTAACTTTCCCGGCCATTTTTCTCCCGTCCCAAATGTACGCAAAACCCACGTGGAGCGACTGCAGTACGAAACCGGCGCATGAGCTGCACCACTTAACCCGCCCCTCGAATTTAATTACGGAGTGCGAACGCACCCCAATGCACCCCAACACGCAGCCGCCGACGCACACGATTCGCGCGCGCGCGGACAAACGTGGCAGGTGGCAAAAATTGATCGCCAGTGAGTCTTGATTCCTCTGCATCAGTGTATATAGTTATATGGCGTGCATGTACCGCACCAGAGCTGTCGCGAAATCTATAAGCGAACGCTAACGCCCAGTATCCGGCGCTACCATTTAACTGTCTCATTCCAAACGGTATATACGCGACCTCTCACCCTCATTCGTACTTGATGCCGAAAATTTCTTTACAATGATATTTCGTTGTAGCTTCCGACGCAAAATGAAGTGGGCCTTCAGCTAAGAAAGTGCCCTAAAAGGCACGTGCAAGCCGATTTTATTTACAGTAGCGTACGAGATGGGTGTTTTTTGTGCAGGTGATTAAAAAACTACACGTCGTAAGATCCGGGGGCAAGGGTAATCAAACGCGTAGGTTGGTCGATCCAGACAATGCTACCGCATTGCATTCACATTACTTGGATGCCAGTCTGTGATAAGTAAAAATGGTGTTCTTTAAAGTAAATAAAAACAGTTGTCCCAAGCGAGATGTATTCACCATATTCACCCGCATCACCCAGTGAAATTAACCATCCGAAGCCGAGTACGGCATACACATTAACAATGGTGAAGCAAGCAATGTTGCTGGACGGAACGGTTCGACGGAAAGACCATGTTTTTCTTCAGGGCTAGGGTTTTAGAGGCTTAGCGATCTAACCACTCATATCAGCGAACGATCTCTTAGTGATGACGTCACGACACGTAAGCACACCTATAAACACGCGGTCATATGCATTATTTTAACGGCTTTGACTTGTTTCAGAAAATGGTTTTTTTAGACAGTGTTATTGTTATGAATAGCTGTCATTAAAGGCACACTTTCCGTATTTCATTCTTTCGCACCTCCTTTCCCAGTACAGGGTAACCAACCGGAGTTCTTCCTAGTAAATCTGTCTTTCTTTTCCCCTTTCCCTCCCCCGTTGTAGAGTAGCAGGCTAGAGCAAGCTGTCGCTCAGGCCAACCTCTCTGCCTTTCTGTAAATAAACCTATCTCCCTCTCTTCATCTGTCTCTTTTTTTTTCTGTCTATTTCCCCACAATGTAAAAATTACACTCAGGAAATACGTTTAATTAAGGCTCATCACATTCGGCTAGGTAACACTATCGGAGCCGCGCAAGCTGCAGAAAAGCGCTTCAATACAGCAATCAACACCGCTATTGTACTATCGAGTGCACGTCAATGCAGGAATCATCATGGAGAACAATGACAGGTAGCACGAGCGTGCTGCGCGATTTACGCCGCCTATCGTCGCCAACCGGTCATATTGTGGTGTAACACAAGACTTTAGCACATATGCGTACTTAGACATAGGCTTTTGTTTATTTAAAATTATATAACTACTCTATTTCTGAAAACAACGGCATTGTGAGCTCCACGACGAGGACGGTGCACTCTGCCGAGAGCAACGCGGTTTACAAGTAGCACAGAGCACCCCGCCCCCCCCCCTCATTCCTGCACATAAAAAACAAAAAAAAAACAAAAAAACCCTCGAGCAACTTATTCCATTCCCGGTCGACAGCGCACACGCTCGTTAAAATCGGGAGCAGCGGGACTGTCAAATGAAAAGCGGCGGCCTTGCCTTGGGCCACGGGCGGCGGAGCCCAATAGGAGCATCGAACTGTTTCCTTAAAGGTCAGCGACGGGCCTTCGGGGTCGGCCCGGTTGCCTGGCAACGGGCTGGCCTCCGAGGCCACCGCTAGCTGGTGCAGCCTGCAGGCTCAGAGCGCCCGACAACCATCACCAACGAAGAAGAGGCGCAATATACAAAACGGCAAGTCTAAACTGTGAACCTCAAGCGGCGGCTGTTTGCCATAACCGACGCGCACGTTACCGCGTCGGAAGACAGCAGTGACTATTCATGCGGGAGTAAAGCAGAACTGTATCAAACTACACAAAGTAAGCGGACATGTAACTATGGATGGACGAATTGCCTCCGTGTGATCTGTATATCGATAGGAAGAGACTCTTTATGACGGAATCTTGGGAGGTTGGCTTATAGTCATATAGCTGGCATCATACTACAAATTAAGGTCTCAAAGGGAGAAGTTTTGAAAAACAAAACATGAAAAAGAGATAATGCATGATGACTACAGTTTCAATACATACATGCATGCATACATACATACATAAATACATACATACATACATACATGCATACATACATACATACATACATACATACATACATACATACATACATACATACATACATACATACATACATACATACATACATACGACTAATCAACGTGGACTAATGGGATATGATCTTGCAACATAGGTATATGCCATTCATTAGCTTCCATACATTTTGATGTATGCGTAGATATTTGTTTCAACGGAAGCTGCTAGAGAGTTGCCTCATTTTTTTTTGTCTGCCTCTGTTGTGCTGTAGAGCACTGAACTTGTACAGTCAGCTTGCATGCGCACATGTGCTTCTTCAATGGCGCGTCGGTATCCTTCAGCACGCACGCAGGAAACAGGTGCCACAACTTCCGCTGTCCATCCTGTCATTAGCGTGTCTGAATGCCCGGACGACGCAAGATCGATACGGCTTAATAAGACGCTTAGCAGCACCTTCCAGCTGCCTGGAACTTCAAACGTTCGCACGGTAACGTGAATGTGAAGATAATGCGGCGCTCAAAGCCGCGTATACTTTAGCGGACGTCGAAGGTACGTTTTACGTGGTTGCTAATAATGAGAGGAGCATCTTCGTCGAATTTTCGAGCTGAGCGAGAATGCGCCCGCTCCGTGCCACGCGATGCTGAGTGCCGAAGTTGTAATGATGGGCTTATTCAGACTCAGATTGATTGATTGATATGTGGGAAGGAGAAGAAGAAAACGAACAAGAGAGAAAGAGAGAGAGAAACTATTGTATACATATACGTGAGTGGCCTAAATATCTGAACACGTGGCACCTGTGCGCCAGTCAGGTGCGTAAAATACTTCACAAGCACGCCGATACGAGCGCTTGTTACACGCAGAAAGAGTCTCTATACCAGCTCCAATTTGTTACACTTACACTAAATAAACCTTTACTGGAAGTGTGCAACTGGCTGTCAAGAAAAAAAACTTAGATCATGAACGTTAATCGATAGCCATACAATCTGCGAAACACGAAGTGTCAGGCTACGCTGCGAAGAAAAGCGGTCAGGCTCTTGAAAGTGTGCTTCGCCAACAACGCACCCTCCGTGCAGTGAAGGCCACCTTCTTGATACCACATCGTGGGCTTTGATGTAAATGCTCCTTCCAAGGATGCGTATTGAGATTTCTTCGTAGAATTTTCTTTTAAATTACAGGTGGTCCATGTACTAATTTTGTAGGGCACGTTAAGAGGGCCGTGGTAGTTTTGGAAGGGCTCTAGCTACACTTTTACTACCTGCGCTTCCAAACCGAAATAAGCATACGTGTGTTTTAGTTCGGACATCATCGAGGTAAAACAGCTGCGACCTCACACTCAGCAGAAGCCAGTGAGTCATCGCGGCGAGCACTAAACATGTTAAAACATCTACAGGAAGCAGGAAATAGCAAACCTGCGGCTTATTGGCACGCCTCTGCGCAGAGGGATGGGCGCACTGCTTCTATCATTACATGCCACAAACCTATAACGAAATGCTGCGAGCTAAGCCGAAGCAGAGGCACTGTCCTACACAAGACTATCACATACAACCCGAGCGTGATGATTCTATACATATAGACGAGGGGAAGCTGACGCCAACCTTGGCGCTATAGTGATGGCGTTTCGCGAATAAAACGGAATTCCGGCAATGAAGACGTGCCATTGGAGCGCGTGCTCGCCTCCAGCCACCGTACGAGAAAGATTGGGTTTCGAGGGAGGTGGCGCGACGCAGAACGTGACCGGCATGCCGTCGCCGCCCGCACGTGGGGAGTGCATCGCATGCGGGAGAGGACGGATGCGCAAATAGTGCTCGCGGGCGCGCGCATCTCTCCCTCGTCAACTGTTGATGGCCCCCTAGACCTGCCGACAACGCCGTCCAGCAATCGTCGGGGCCACTCTATCGGCGCCCTCTCTCTCGTGCGGCTCTCTATCTCTCTACCACCCAAGGGAACTCCGGCGCGATACCAGAAACCACCACGTGCGTCTGATACACTGGACGCACTTCCACACGAGGACGCGTATAATACGTTTACACATTTCGTTTTTGCTTCTGTGCGGCCACTGACAGGGTCGCCGTACTGCTGAGATCTGTAGCGTCGCAGTAATGCACAGCGTGAGGATGTCTTGTCTCTTTCTCGTCGTTCTGTTCTCGCGCTATAACTATCGCGATGTAACTAGCCCAAGCTGCCACACTTCTAAGTAAAGATCTCGGCGTGACAGTCAGCCGCGGCCAGGTGAAAAAAAAAAACCAGCACTGCGCGAAAGAACAACGGTCTGTCGCGCGTCGAGATCGAGGCTTGAACTATGCACATTTGCCACCGGGTACTAAGTGTTCACGCTGCCCCGTTCCAGTGATGGACACCGATAAATACAACCTAGTGTGGACATGTGGAGGCTTACGATCGGAACGCTCCCGCCTCCCACCGCAAGTAGGCCTGCGCTACAGAGTCGCGACCTGATATAACTACAGGATACGATATGTCGTATTTCACAAAACACGGCTTGAATTCATTCACAACAGAGGCTTTACAGCGCACTTAGTACACATATATGGCTTTATCACAATGAATTGTATACATACATTGACAGTGCGAAATGATAAATTTGGAATTTATACGAGCTAGAATAGCAATGTGATTGAAGAGGCACACCATAGTGGCGGGCTACGAACTAATTTTGACCGACTGCGGTTTCTTGGTCTGCACCTATATATCCAAGTACACGGGTGTTTTCGAACTTCGCTCCAATCAAAAAGCGGCCTCCGTGGCACGGAATTGAATCCGCGCGCCCTCGAGCTGGGATGATGAGGTAAAACAAAAGACACAGAAACTACCGGAGCACGACCGTCCTCGTACGGTATATACCTCCCCGCAGAAGACCTGCCGAGGTGTACTATACAAAGCACACACACTTTTGGTTGGAACACAATTAATTAGTTCCATTGATTATGAGTTCAACAATGCTGCATTGCTTTTGGTATCGGTTTATTTCAGCAATAACATTAAGAATAATGAGAGTGCGCGGGACACACATTGGTCAAGGTGGCCCCAACCCCTTCCCTTCCCACGCCATTGTCGTTTTTCATTTATTTATTATACTCTGGCATTGAAGCGTCATTGTTTGCACTGCCTCCTTGCCTGAAGAGACCAAGTTTGTTCAGCCAGACAACCATGCAAGCAAAGACAGCGAAAAAAAAAGGGGTGAGGGGGGGGGAATAGCGCTGACCAATACAACTATCAGTCGACAATCGTGCTTTTTTTTTTTTGACGCTAATAATTTTGTCCTTCGGTCAACGCTTTCACTCAGCGATAACCGGGGGGCAGCAACAAAAGCGCAATACTATACGTACAGTCGTCGTACTTATGAAAAAGAACAGCTGTGACAAGTGAGGAGAAAGCGGTGCCGTTCGTTTTATCTTTTTTTTTTTCACGCTTTGACAACGATTATTTCTTGGAACAGTTCAGCAAACAAGCATTGTTTATCCCAGATTCGGAATCATACGAAGAAACGAAAAACATAACAAACCATTACTTGGCGACAAGGGGTGCAGGCAATGGCAGAGCGGAAGCTGCATCACGTCATGGGAATACAGTTGACCATGTAAACGGCCCAGCGTTGTCTGTTAGAGATTGCAGTTTGAAGAGCTGCGCAATATGCTGCAGCGTACATCTCGTACATAGTTATCTACTGCAGTGTCGCATTACAGTAAAGCACGGTGTATAAATGGGTGTGAATATATTTGCATAGCAAGAATAGAATGGAATTCAAAGCGCGTTGAAACGTTTCACGATGCATCTATCTCACAAGACAGAGCAGCGAAAGATGGAGAACCTGATTCCGACTGAAAAAAAAAACGCATCTATAGAAGAAAAAAATACCTCAGAATCAAACTAACCCGATTTGTCAACCTACACGCAGGAACATAACGACTCCAACGCACTACGACACTGAACGACAAAAACTATCTGAAAACGTCGCTGAACGACGCGGTTTCTTTCTTCCGCTCTCTGCAGTGTCATTTTATTAATTTATTTCGGGAAGGGTGGAGATGGGGCAGGGGAGGGGGGGGGAGAGCGTGTAATCATACGTTGTGTATGTTCGTGTATGTGTGTTTGTGTGCGTGCGTGTACACACGCAAGATCAGAAAATGTCTTGGAAGGTTTAAAATCCCCGCTCATTTCGCAATGACTTAAAGGTGATCCCACTTGTTCAACTCAGATTTCCAGCTGTACTGCAGAAAATTTTCAGCGCAACTTTTATGATCGAGTTCGTGACAACGCACAGTTGGTTAGGTCAGGTGTGACATGACGATTCATTGCCACGTGTAAAACATGTGCGAGTGCAATATAGTTTCGAAGACGCTAAGGGCCACCCAGCCGAACTGAGATTCCGAGACCGGGATCTCCAATAAATTCCCGTTTTCAGTTCCGCCCAGTCACTCGCTTAATAAGGCCATCCATCATAACCGCACAATTACGAGGCACGAAAAACTCTACAGCGCAATTCTATACAAAGACCCACGCTTGTCTTACCGCAATTTCACTAACGGCCACGCAAAAAGGGTCGACGCACGCTAGCGAGCCTAGCGGTCAATGCCAATCACGTTTCGCCTGGCGTCTTCCAAGTGGCTGCCCAGGTTGCCGATGAGCGCAGGACGTTCCTAACGAGCTCAACGGCTCGGCTTTCTTTCGGGGCACGCCCAGAACTTCCGCGGGGTCGATACAGGTTGATTGGGGGCCCATTCCGTCGGATTGGCCGACCCCCATTCGGCCGATCGCTTTTGCTCTGGCCTTCCATTTATACACTTCGGTCACGCGAATGAAAAAACAAAAACAAAAACGAAGTAAGTAAAACAATGAAAATATTGGGCCCCATCACGAGTAACGGTGAATTCTCGGCGGCGTCGGAGTTGGCTTACGAAGAGACGCGTGAGGCTGCAAAGGGCTACCAAGCGGGTAACCGTTTGCTGGCCACCAGCTTTTTTTTATTGCTACGTGCACGCAGTTCTAACGCAGTGGCATAGCCATCTTGAACAGCGCAAAAGGGGTGGAGGGGGGGGGGGGGGTCTTTGGGCCCTGTCACTTTTCCTGTCCTTTCCCACTCCACCGCAGAGGCATAGCAGCTGTCCAGCCGGAACGAGCTGGACATTCAGTTGTACATTTTTTTTCCCCTTGAATGCAAGCACCAGTGCAGTCATTCACGTCAGTTACGACCAGAGCAACAACAAAAGGAATGGTTACAAGCGGGAAAGGAGGATGAGGAGGAAAGAGCGCGCGAGAGAGGCGGCGGAAGCAGTAATTGGTGAGGACGAAGTCGTTCGTCCGGATGCGGTCTAGCTCTCGTCTTCGCAAATGAGACTCTCCGCTAATTAAGGCGGCGAACGACCGAACGCCGCTAGATTGTTACGAGACTGCGGCCGGCCTCGAACGTCCGAGCATCGTTGGGAACACGGTGCGCGAAGACCACCAATCAGAGTGAACGCGGGCCCTGGCAAGGGTAAAAGCTGGCGCGTGCAAAAACTGTGTTTCATATGAACTGTGAAACATATATGAACTGTGTTTCATATCAGTTCATATGAACTGTGTTTCATATCACAGTTTCATACGTTTCATATGAAACTGTGAAAGAGTTCATATGAAACTGTGAAACATATAAAACACAGTTTCATATGAACAGTTCATATGAAACACAGTGTCGATGTGGCGGCACCAGTGGATATTCCTGCCCACTGGTGCCGCCACATCGACAGCGCTGCGCGAGGCTCGACCTGCCTCGCTTGTTGCTGCTGCGGCGCTATACCCGCATATCCCTCCAGAGGGATATACAGGTAGCGGTGATCGATACCCCGCACCTCCACCAAATTATAATGCAAACACTGAGCGAAAAGCGGTAGCGGCGTCGGGAAAATGGCAGCAAGAACCGCACGGCTATTTGGGCAGCGTCGCGCAGCAGCTGCAAGCCATGGCAGTTCCAGCTCGCGCTATATAGGGCTAAGCGTCGATATGGCGGTAGCGTTGGGCATTCCTCTTCACCACGAAACAAATATTCCCGTATGCCGTACATGAAAGGCGTCAGTTACGAGGAGCAAGGGTTATAGCTCCCTCTACCCTCTCCCCCCTCCCCCCCCCCCCCCAACTTGCCCGCGGCGGCGATGACTCAACGCATTCCTCAGCAGCTGCGCATTTGTCGATATGTGGCGCTATTCTGGAACGAACCGCACGTAATTACAGTTCCAAGTTTTGACCACAACATCCACGGACTTATTTTCTGTGCCTCACACAATGCGCAGTCAATGCAGCTTCCGAACAAACCTTACGCATCCACCCATCCCTTGCCCCGCTCTGCTGGGCACGCAAGAGTACGTTGCGAATGTATACTGCACCTTGTTTCTCCAGCTCTCATTCATCGACTGAACAAGAATGCCCTTCTGCGTTATAATGAGACGCTCTGAGCTTTTCTTCCTAGAGAAATAAGAAGGCGACAGGATAGAGAGATCGGGTATCTGTTAGGCACAACGGTAACGGAAACCACCGGACTAAAGTAAAAAAAATGTATAAGGGGCGTTATTTGTATTCTTCTAACTGTATTGTAGTAATTATGGTATAAACGTCACAGCAAGTGTGGAACACTTTTTCTTTATTTTTTTGCCAACTGGCGTCATAGTTACTAACGGTGCCCACATCTTATGTACGAGTGATGATGCCCCGCTGTAACGCTTACAATGTTTCGTGATGGAATTGGCCCACACTCTGCATGCTGCGACTCGTGAGACAGAACGTAATCACACCTAAGTGAAAAGGGACGGTTAGTTCATCCATCAGTGTTGGAAGGCAGAACGTCACACCACTTATATTCATTGTCATTCGCCATTGCTCTAATCATCGTGACAGATACATACAACGGTAGGCGCTAAAATGCCAAGAACAGTCGTGTCTCATACAGACTCGGGCGTTTCTGTGCTTTTTTTTTTATACAGCGAAGAAACGGCCGTACCCGTATGAGACGTACAAAAACGCTAGTGCTTATATCGCATTCATGGGCACTTTAGCTCAGTTGGTGGAAAGGAATAAAGAGAAAAAGGCGAAGGACTCGACGCGAGCAGGAAGGCGCATGGGTTTAAAAAGAAAACAAAAGAAAAGAGAACACTCACGGAGGCTGTAGCTGCTCTCAAGGAACATAAGAGCGGCTTCAAGGCCCTTTGGGCCAAAAGGAGCAAAACAGGAAATCGGTCGTACGGCCATCCACCGCATTGCAGAGCAATCGCCTTGGCGCATGTGAAATCGGAGGCGGCAGAACAATGGGCGATCACTATAGTATCGGGGAAGCCACACAAGACACAATGGTCTGCTTCAATGCGACTCCAACTGAAAGCATCGCAACGTTGCTACCTTACAATGAGACTGCCACGCCTGACCGTCCATTCTCTTTACTTTTTACTTGCTCTGTACGTATTTCAAGGCGACAGCGTCAACATGAGGCTACACGTCTTTCTGCGTTTCTCTTCTGTCCACCGTGGAAAGCTGCCGTATCGCAACTACAGTTGTTGCTTAGAAACTTGGGGCACGTACGCATGTCCGAGACGCGAGACAGGCCACTAATGCAACAATGACGTATTCGGGGAGGGTTATATAGGACGCCTTCGTTTTACAGAAGAGCTGTCGTGCTCGAGGTTCGCCGTGTGTCGTAGATAGAAAATTACCGTCATGAACCGGCAAGCGCGCTCCTCGTTCTCTGCTTCATCCCCTTCTTCCTCTCCTGCTTCGCTACCAGGCGTGAGATGCGATAACCCTGATAGGCGAGGGATCGAGTACACTGAGTGAGAAATTCTTGGTGAAAAAACTTATGTGCGAGGCGAGTTTCAAACCCGCTACCCACGATTCTTCTCTCAATGCAGCTCCTTACATCCTCCCCCCGACATACATTTCACACCGCACAAGCCATCCACTTCAAGTGTCCCGTTATCGTAACAGAACTGCCACTTTTTCCGCTTCTTTTTTTCCCCGCGCCGTCAAGGATTGGAACGACCTTCCCTGCTCCATTGCTTCAACCACCTGCCCATCATCCTTCGCGAAAAATCTTACAAATCACCTGTGCTGCGAAAATTAACGTGTTCAAATGTTTCTTTTCCTGTGTATCCACCCCTTATGTAATACCCCCCAGTGGGGTCCTTAAGGAAATAAAAATGAATGAATGAAATTTGAAGGCGAGCTTCGTAGCCACTGGAAAGAAACAAAGAAATAAAGAAAGAAAGAAAGAAAGAAAGGGATAGAGAAGGAAATAAAAGCAGGAAGTAACATATAGGAAGAGAGCACTCAAGAAAGAAATAGAAATAAACACAGAAAGAAAAAAAACAAGCATAGTCACGTATAGTATAGTGCACCAAGGGGTCGGAAAGATAGAGGGTCAGATGCTGAAAGCCTCGCCAAGCCAGGACCAGCTATAGGCACCCACAATCTGCATAAATGATGACCGCCACCAGCATCACTACGCATCACCATCCTTCTACACTATAGCGTCCTTTCTTCCTTCCACAACGTTCTGTTTTGCTTTCATCCTCCTCTTTCAAAGTTTTCGTGCACAAGAGCATTTCGCTCACAATATTTTTTTCTGTGGCTCTACACCATAATTGAGACCTCTGAATGAATGAATGAATGAATGAATGAATGAATGAATGAATGAATGAATGAATGAATGAATGAACAGCCGTTGCCATCCTTTCGTCAGCTTACAAACCAGGGGCGACACTGCAGTCATCGCCGCCACAAGAGCAAAATCTTTCCAACCATTTCCATTCTTCTCTCCTTCTTCGTACTCTTACTATTCTTTTCTACCACTCTTTCGTGTTAATCATAAGCTATAAACCTTCAGGCTTTTTCTTTGTCTAACTCTTGTTCACCTGCTATACGGCTCTTTAAGTCTGCATCGTATCTTCTCCGAATCGTTGTTTGAAGTGCACGGTCATGCGCGTTTTCGACAACAGGCGGCCGACGACCCCCGATAAATGAACTGCTTACTTCTCGCTTTCTCCCCCTGAAAGCCGCCGCAGTGACGAAACACGTCGTCGTTTTCATTTTTGCATCCAGTGTCTTCCGAACTCGACCAATGTTGCGGATGGGGACACTGTGGTCAATTGATTGATTGATATGTGGGGTGTAACGTCCCAAAACCACCATATGATTATGAGAGACGCCGTAGTGGAGGGCTCCGCAAATTTCGACCACCTGGGGTTCTTTAACGTGCACCCAAATCTGAGCACACGGGCCTACAACATTTCCGCCTCCATTGGAAATGCAGCCGCCGGGACTTGATCCCGCGACCTGCGGGTCAACAGCCGAGTACCTTAGCCACTAGACCACCGCGGCGGGGCGACACTGTGGTTAAACCTTTCTTCTCCCTCTAATAGAGTACCCTGAGCACGCCTAGGCTACATTTATGTAGAGCATCTCAGGGACCCTGCTTTAGAGTGGCTGGTCACTCTCGTTGGTGTCGCTCGTCAGTGTCGTTAGTACTGCGCCGGATATGGCGCACACACACACACAAAAAAAAAAGCTTAACCTGCAGCCTCTGCAACATAGCGAGGTTGAAGCGAACGACGGTAACTGCCGGCACGTTTTGTACTGAGCGTTCAAATGTTCACCTAGAAACGGTGAAGCGCTAGGGAAGGACGGGCGAGTTTTTTTTTTTTTTTTTCTATGGTCAAGCTCCAGTGCCACTGCAAATGTGCCGTTTTGTTTTTTTAAAGAATAACGAGATGAAGAAGAAAAAACGCAAGCTCCTGCTTGAAGCGCATAACTCCGTCAACAAAGTGAATGAATGAATATATATATATATTCGGCTGGTTATTTTTTCATCCACTTTTCTTTCTTCTTTCTTCTTATTTACATTCCATTGGTTCTAATAACTTCCCCTGTACATTCCTTGACATTACTGTCTGTTAGATCTCATTATTATTGTGTTAAAACACGGAAAAACGAGCCCTTAGGTATACACTTCTTTCCCTTATATATATATATATATATATATATATATATATATATATATATATATATATATATATATATATATATATATATATATATATATATATATATATATATATATATACAGACGCGCAGTGCCCACATTTTTTTTCCTTGATGCCGCGTTCCAATGGAACACAATAAAGTTTATTCATTAATCCACTTTTAAAGTGCCGTTGTTCCAGCCACGCTGAGGCCTATCACGACATCTAGCCTGGCATGCCCTAAACTGATCTAATTGGATAGGTCATGGGGGGGGGGGGGGGAGCCTAATGAGAAACTACAGAATCATGACGTCTAGGCCGGTAATCGAACCTTCGACCTCGTATTCGGCACTGCAGAACCCCGCTAGGAGCCACCGCAGTGGTTTGATTATAAACTTCATGTAGTGCTGAAGTCATCTGATGCACAAGCTCGTAAGATTTGCAAAGAGTGTCAGCCGATTCTGTACAACTAGCTGTGATTCGCGACTATCTCGGTCTTCGTCCGGTTTGCTCTGAACTTTGACAGCAGCGCCACGAGCCAAAAACAGGAGACCTACCGGCCCAGGCGGGTCAGTGTGTGCCACTTCCGCATCACGCTAGAAGAGCACGACATGCGAGGGGCCACCGGAGGATGGCTGTCGGATCATCGCCGTCTGGCTCGCACGCGTTCAAAAATGTCGCATATTTCACAGGTGTCACATACATAGACAGTTAGAATGTTTTACACACGCACAGCGACGGTATTCATACCGTGATCAGGGTATATGCGGTGTAACGATTTTTTTATTATTATTATTTCTTTTCACATGCCCAGCCTGAAGTTATGATCAGTCTAGGGTGTGAAACGGCGTGACGTACCGTACGTTGGTAAACCACACGGCAACCTTTCTCACGCGAGAGCGCTGCAAAAAAAGCAGTGCGGAGGACATGACCTGATTCTCACATCCAGAACGAAATTCTAAATCAATGGTTTATTTGATCGAATTGTTATGGGTTGAAGAGACGAGTGCGATACGTCATGTACACCGATATATCCCACATTTGCCCCGTTAATGTTTTTTTTTTTTGTACCTCACGATCAAGCCTCGAACCGTCCGCCGGTTATAAATAGGTTACATAATATTTCCTCCGGTCAGCAATCGCTGCTCGATCGAGCTTTGGTGGTTGCGCAGGTATTGCAGTTAGCAACGAACCAAAGCAAAACATCACTGCCCAACAATACTGCAATGCCAGGACGCTCCCATCGTTTAAATTCAAAGCATCGCTTCATGCACCGCTGAACTATCCGGAGAGCTGCGTCGAGAGGCATTCAGCTGGCAGCTTTTCGAGGCTCGAAAGTGAATTAATTAACGGATAAGTCGCTCCGTCTCAGCTGATCGAACCGGGCGGTGCTCCCGGAGACACACGAAAGCTGTCCTCACCTTACTCGTGCATCGTTTGGCACTTGGACGAGTTTCTCCGCACTTCTTCGGATGGTCAGATGCTTGGCGCAGTCAGCCTTGAGCCTCGATCATTGCGCAAATGAACGTAAACGCAGCAGTTCTTCACGTCCCTTTGGCACGCACAGTAGGTATTGTGAGCACAAGCAATGTAGATTGACGAAAGTTTCGGTGATAAATTCTACGCGAGGTACAGGGAAACTGCGGGAGTAGAAATCGGTGATACACTCGGCGAGTGCGACGCGCCAGCTCGGAACACACACGCCCACAACGCCGTTTACCAGACGACAACTGCCGCGGACAAGTCCAATCAATAAGAAGCCGCGCCGCGTCGACGTCAAGTGGCGCTACTGTACATAATTTGACTACTACTAGACGTGTGTGAAACGTCCTCTTGCCATCTTACTTCGAAGATAAACAGTGAAGCACTTGTCCACGTATAGGTATATTAATTATGCGTAGACTTTCTGAGCACTTGAATTGTGATTTGCTCAAATTCTGATTCAACTTAAATGTCAGATGTAGTTCTCAGTTGTGCTTCACATTATTTGTATTATTGCGTACATCAGCGAGTCTACTCACACATGGCGCTAAATTTGAACCGCCGGTATTTGCAGCATTGTCGACACGGGAAACTGTGGGTCGCCGTTGTTTATACTGAAAATAATAAATGTCAGATGCAACAAGACGTTCATCAAACGTGACACGTTCACACGCAGTGCGACCAAACCACTGATAAATTTTCACCATGTCAATTATGTTATTCCCATGCACATTTCTTCTGTTTGAAGGTGTGTGCCACAGATAAAGCAGTGGATGTGCTGCAGCCGTTTTCAACAGCATTTGCTTGTGAGCAGGAATTATTAACATAGCCTGTCTGAAAAATAAGCACAGGAATCAGCTCAATTTAGCAGCGGACATGCAGCTGGTTCAGAGCCTAACTTCATTTGTTGGTGCAAGTAAAGTGAGTCAAATTGCATGTTATACCTTTGCTTACTTTAATTATTGCATGTAGCATGAATAGAATGAAAAATACTTGCATGAAACGATGAAGTGGAGGGGGGGGGGGGGGTCCTTTTATGGAGCTTAGCAGCGTTTCTTGGGGTCAACATGCTCGAGAACCCCTACACTAAAGTATGTGTATTTTTAGAATAACTTTACCCGCGGCGACAGGTATCTCGCATTGATAAAATATCGGTCATATATGTACTGCCATCACCTTTGAAAGCGATACCATGCAATTCCATTAGTATGTTCTATTTGTCACAAGAGTGATTGGCCAATTTTTCTACTTGCTCTGGTAAACACGTGCATATAGTTTCAGGGTACATTTATGTAGACACAAACATCTTCATGTTTGTATCTACGAGCTAGGACCAGAAACTGCAAATACCTAGGAAACTTTAAAACACCTGATAATAGCAAAACTATGCAACATCAAACAATTTCCCCAGCACTGTAATGTACTGCTTGAAAATTGTTTCTTGGAAATCTGAAAACTAACTTTGACATAAAAGACATCAAAGAAATTTGATTTAATTAGTATGTACGAATTCAAGTTTCGATGAAACATGGCAATGAACTTGTTGCTATTTCACAAAGGCACATAACCTTGAATACGCCAATAATTTTGAATCATTGTTGTGTAGCCCGGTGCAAAATTCAGTTAAAAATTTAGGCACTAGCTTTCACTGCAAAAACAGACAGGTTCTTTCAAACCAGTGCATACACAGACCATTATGAGCAACATTGCAGAATTTCATCTTTATTGTTCAACACAGCGATAAACATAAAAGCTTAACACGATTTCTTAACAGTGATATCTTTTCAGAGCGTTTACAATTGTTCCAGCCAAGCTATGCAAGCCTGCCAACTGGTGCCGAAATCAAACTATCAATCACAATCTAATATCACCTTTATAATGACAGTCCTTTACAACAACCAGAAAAATGAATACAACAGTCTCAAAGTAAGTGCTCCATAAATTGAGCATTGTAATTACATTATAAGTGCATTACTTATACATGTTCAGTATAGAGCAAGTAAAAATATACATACTAAAAAATAAACACAACAGATAATTCATTGCTACCACAAAATGAAATATGTACAGATTTATGCAAAAATACATGTACCACTTCAGTCCCGAAACAAACTCTGCTACACAGTGAGAAATGTGCCTACACCAGGCCTGTAGTCAGGAGATGGGGGAGGGGACCTGGGGGCTCGGGCGACCACCGAAACTTTAATGAAGGTGGGTATTATTTTACCAAAAATAAATAATGAAAAAGATGTTTTTCTCAAATGAAGAAGGCCTTTGGAGAGTGCCCCTCCCCCATTCCTGAAAAAATTCCTGGCTACAGGCCAGCACAGTTTGAGACACACAAGGACGCACACTTTCCAAGTGAATTCTATGACCTGAGTTTCACAAATTGCATACTCTGCACAAGGCAGCAACAAACAGCTGATTTGCATGTAAAGCTGTTGGTGATAGCTGCTTTGTCACAGGCACTGAACAAACGAAGACGGGGTTGGCAACAATGTTATTCATGCAGTGAAGCATCGATGAAGGTTGTTGTTTTGAAAATAAACACATAGTAATGCTTTACAAACATTACTCATGAACCATCCCTGGGCTAGGTGAAATTACACATCATGCTGAAAGCAGGCACTGCCATGAGCAGCTCCGCTAAATCTTTGTCATCCGCGGTAAGGAGAGTTTAGAAGTGGTGCACGAAGTTGCCATTTTCTTGTATGCCCTCTTTTCATACGAAGGTCTGCGCCTTCCTTCTTCAAAGCTGCCAGTGCCTGTTGTTGGACGTCACACAACAGACAGAATGCTAATGGCCAATAGCCAACATAAATCAAGATTGGCATTTGGCCCATATGCACTTTTCGTCCACATGTTGGGTTCTACCACGTGTTGGTGCCAAACTCCAAAGTCTGCAAACATTACATGGTATTCGCACCAGTGTGCACAGGAACCACAACAGGAGAGAGCGATCATGTTTCGTCATGCACAATCAAAGTCGAGATATGTGCTGAGGCTTCTTTCCCTTGCACCATCTCTATCTGTGTAGCTTCTAGCTCGCTTCTAAAGGTAAGAAAAGAGAGAAAATTCTCAAAGCATGCAACAAATTCTTGTACCTCCACTCATTCACAGTGGATTCAAGAAATTGTTATCGTAATAGATTTGTGAGTCTATAAACTCCAGTACTGATGTCACTGTGTGATTACTTGAAAAATGGTTCCGAACCCTTTAAAAACAGAAGCATGACAGAATTATATTCTATGCCCGAGTTCTTGAGACACAACATTGATTTCCACCTAAAAAAATAAGAGGGAGTGAGAGAAGATATAATCAAATTTTGAAAGCATTCAACTCCAGCAATATACATAGATATGTGTCAGACCTTCGTTTTGCTCACGTGTCAAACGCCTAGCTTATGACAGCAGGTGACTGATACGATGGGAAACATTCAAGCCGCCACGAAGAAAAGGTTCACTTCAACAAGGTGGCACATTGCTGGACCACTACTTCAACTTTAGTGTTACTTCTCTGAAGCTTTTTTTTTTTGAAAATTTTTTACATTCTCGGTGCCCTTAAAAATCATGCTTTTCCTGAGCAATCAATTTTTTTTTTTTTTCATGCTATGCAGCCAGTGGGACGGAGCTGCCTGCGCTGAGAGAGGAACATGTCTTGCATTCCGTGCGCATAAAATCTTGGCGTGAGAAGTTCGATAATCATGTAGATCACAGGCACAGAATTTCGTGGCGACTCAACAGGACGACCATTGTGCCAGAGCAACTGCTACTGTATGCGTGACATTTTGATGGGGCAGGTGGCAGAGACGGTGAGGAAGAAAGGCCCTTCCTGGAATGGCTTGAAGGTGGACGGGATCACATTGTACACACCGGCTGGCACACGTTCTAACTCGAGAACCGTGAAGCCGGACCTGAAACATGAAGCACACTCAGGCCTACGGTATAGCTCTGTTGTAAGCAGTGCAGAATACGGTGAAGCACCTTGTTAATAATAAAGTAATAATCATAGTTGAGGCTTAACATTCCAAAACCAAAATATGATTATTAGAGATGCCAATCAGAAACATCACTCACTTGAACATTCCTGATCCTTTCCGAGCAAAGAAGTCTGAACATGATGGATTGTTGACAGTGACAGTCACTATATCAAAGCCGATCTGGTATTGTCTGAAGCCAAAAAAGAAACAAAAATAGCCACAACTCACTCAGGCACTAATTATAATGCATGGTATACTTACACAGAAGTATGGAGACAATTGTGCCCAATAATCAAAAGGTTACATATTTTCACGTCTTTGTCAACCACATCAAAAATAACTACTGACATTTTTACACAATCAAAGGAAAAACGTGATCCTAATAGGCATCCAGTCATGTCAATGTAGTTCAAAAGCACAACATTCTATATTTACAGCATAACACTGTCTAAAAAAAAATAAGCCTTTTGAACTTACATATGAATTTTTTTTCTTTCAGGTCTCAGGAGAACACTGTTCATAATATTACAGGTGTAAGCTAAGTATGTAACCAGGTGTGAGCTTTTGCTATGTGTAAAAGGACCGATTAGCAATAGATCAAGCACAACCTATACCAACTTTCTCATTGTAAACAAATATGTGCTGTACCATTATTCATAATAATGAAAGTGTACTGGAAGGCTGTCAATCTCTGGCTAGTGCACAAGCTACTACCAGGTAAAGTTCTCCGTGAAATTTTAAGTAAACATTGCAGCTTGATCATCGTAACCAGCCTAGTTATGTCCACTGGTGGAGAAAGACCTCTCTCCCAGTAACTGGCTACCTCAAGCTCTGTAGACACTCCATACACCACCAACCACTGCTCAACCGTCCACTGGTCATCCGGCATTTACCGAGTAGCGATACAGTACTTCTTACCACATGCCTGCCAATTAATCCACAGGTTGTATTGGAAATCAACCTTTTCTACACTCCTCAATAACAAATAATGCGGTGTAGTGTCTCACTTTGGGCCTTTCAGGCTGACCAGCATCTGATTGTTGTCGTGGCTGCTCTGCAGAGACACCTGGTACACTGGATTGCGGCTATACGTCTCTGGATGGTTGCCACAGCCACCGGCCGTTGCTGCTGTCCACATCCCATGCTTCTCCTGCACAACAGGTCAGTGGGACTTCTCTGAGATGACCACGCTAAACAGTGATAGCATTCACCGATGACATGAATGAAATGCTTAAAGTTTTCTGCCAGACACTGAATGCACTGATCAAGCTCTGCCTTTAGTACTAAATTCCAGTAGCCACCTTTTGCAAAATGTCAATGTAGAGATCAGCATGAAGCAACCCACAATGAAATAAAGGTACACCACTTTTACTGTTATCTCTAGCAATATATACGTTGAGACACCACTTCCCGCGGTCTCCCGACACTACACTAGTGCCGGTTACTGTCCCTACACAAGATATTTCAAGGGCAGTGCACTTTCTACCCAACAGCAAGCATGGTCGTACAGATGCAGTAAAAGGGGCCCAAGCACAATTTTTTTTTCATAATTGGTTCTAATGAGACTTTCTGAGTTCATGCATATATTTGTATGAGAATTTTGAGTATGCACTCATTTTTTCTAGTATAACGTGTAGTTTTTGAAATACCAAGTATTTCATGTGCCTTTTGGAAAGCAAGGTCATTCCTCAACTAAGAAAGCTGAAAAGTAAATGAGCATATCCCGACAATCTGGAATGAAGAGTGGTGTGCAGTACAAAAAAAGTTCATGCTTTAAAACCATTTGAATTAAAGTTATGGTACAATGAACATTCGCGAGAGAGTGAAGCTGAGATTTCGCTCATGAAAGTACAACATACCAAGCTTTTTGTTCAAGTTGCTTCAGAACATAAATTTTTGTTGTACTGCACGCATTTCCAAACCCAGGTTATTGCGATATACGGATTTACTTTGTAACACTCTCAGTCTAAGAAAAACCTTGCTGCACAAAGGGCACATAAAACTTTTTCTTTTAAGAACTACACATCATAGAATTATAAAATTGCATATTTGAAATAGGCACACAAAAATACATACACTCAGCCAGTTTTATCAAAATCAGCAGGAAAAAAACTCGACTAAGCGCCATGCTCCCACTTAGCCCTGTCTGAAGATACCATGGTGCCTCTTGTCATCTGTATGTCTTAAATAATTTGCTATGTCTCACTGTTCCTACAAAATAGACAAGAAAACTATAATGAAATAGTACTACTTTTGTATACTGTTACACTCATAGCTACATTTTTTTTTTTTGGTAATCTTGTTTTCATGGTTATTCTTTTTATGCAAAAATGTGTTATCCTGGGTATTCCCACCGGCAATAATGCCTTTGGGTGCTGCAGATACTTTGAATGAATGAATGAATAAGTGAATGAATGAATAAATAAATAAATAAATAAATAAATAAAAATATGACCTATGGCATGAGTGCGTGGTGCAGAACATCCAAAAACACTCTTTGGCTGTTACACTATAACGAACGTGCTGTCAACTTTCATTCTACAAAAAAAAATGAATAAAAGCACAATCTCATTGTTTCTATGTGCATCCTTACACAGAAAGGCAGGCTCTTATCTGTCAATGCATCACAATTCTTTCATGGTTTCTTCTTTCGTAAAAATCAAGCAAAACACCTTGATAACTGTACATGTATCAGCAACCATGGTTACAAACGGTCTACAGCTGGTTGTGCAAAACCTATTCAATTCTGCACAACAGTATGGGTAGCTAAAGGCACTGCGCTCCAATGGGCTGTAATATGAATGAGCGTGGCTGTTGCAATGTTTTTCTATGTCATTTACTCAAGAAGTCTGGCTTCCTTTTATAATTTTAAAAGCAGCTTAGTCTCGTGAATCTTTTAAAGCAGCTAATCGACCTGTCATTTCATATCTTCCATTCATGTGCGCTTCTACAGGTGTTGGACTACCCTGAACCTGATGGCAGTGATGCCCGCAAAAAGGTTTCAATTGTATGCAGAAAAGAACAACAAGAACAGTGCAAGAAATCCTCTATCACAATTCACAAAGCTGCAAATATGATATACTATAACCTTCCCACACCCACACAATTAAAAAGCAATGTCAAAAAACTAGAAGTGTGCGAATATTCAGTTTTGATTATTTTTAGAATAGTGTTTGTTGTCACCTCATCACATTTTCGTATTGCAGCAAAGCTTCCCCATAAGCTAGAGATAGACGTTTAATTAAATGAGGCCCCTTCAAATTTTTTAAATGCTTCACCTCATCTCACGCCCTTATAGCGGCAAACTTGCCTTTCAGACTCTGCTACTGTCACATGTTTATCGACTCGAGAAAACACTGGTTCCAACATGGAGATGGGGCTCAAATAATGCAGTTTTGGACCTGAAATTTGGGCAAGAAGTAAAAAAAAACTGAAAGCTGAAGATTTTCAGCATCCAAAACCTCAAATGTCAATGTATGTTAACATCGATGAGGTGGATTTGGAACAACTAACTGAAAGAAAGCACTACCTTGATTGCCTTTGCCTTTCCCGCGTGAAATGTTGTCGGCAACACTTTGGTTGCACCAAATCATGTACTAATACAATTAGGCCTCTGCATTGTCTCATTCTTGATAAGACAACTATGAAATACCGCGCTGCCAGCACTTCATTAACCTATCAGAAAGAAACACTTTCATGCAGCTATATCTCATGAAAATATGCTTAAAAATCTTAGGTAAACTTTTTTTTCTGCGATTTCACTTCGAACTCACCCTTCAATACTGGAATTTGCTGCGCACCCAAAATTTTGCTATTCCCACCGCTCTACAAAAACCTTTGGCACTTTGCTGCGAGGGGATGTGCATTGCTGAGTTGGTGGGAGCCTCACCTCACGAACATATTTGTAAGGATTTCCAATCGGTGCCAGCTGGAACGGGCAGCTGCTGTAAGCCCGCAGTGTGTAGTGAATAGTGTTGTTTTTCTCGTACTGTGACACCACGAGGGTGTAGCGGGTGTCCCCGCCCTTGGGAACCACCATTTTGCACAAGTAGTGCGGGCTGTTAATACGCACACCATCCAGGTACGGTGGAGGGTCAACTGCAATTCATCATAAAGAAAAGAGAGGGAGAAAGAAAACTATTCATAAAGATGTTCGATCCCTCCACTCTTCTGCAGAGCACTTCTCAATAATAAAATCACACTGTCTTCTCTGTGAAAAGCTATGGGTATAACATTAAAAAAGACTTCAAGAAGGAATTGACAAGCACATTCCTAATGTTCATGACAAGTTTACCATAAAAAGCTACAGTATTTTCCCCACAAATATGGATGGTAATGATAACAGAATTACCAGAAACATAACGTAAGGGGGGAGATGAACAACAAGAGAGAAGGCAGGGAGGTTAACCAGGCACATGCCCGGTTTGCTGCCCTACGCTGGGGGAATGAGAAGGGGGGCATAAAGATGAGAGAGAGAGGAAACAGAAGAGAAAGAGAGAGAGAAAGAAAAAGAGGATTGTCAGTCAATCGGCTGGCGCGTATGCAGCGGTGGCACTACACAAAAGTTAAAGGTAGTCACGTAGGCCTCTAGTTCTCAAAAAGCACAAGACAGCTTTGACTGCTTTTTGAACCGACAAAAGGCGAGGGCAGCACACTAAGCCAAGGTGCTGGCTTGCCAGGGTGCTAAAAATGGCGTCACTCATACGTGCCAGTGAATCTCGCTCAAGGGGGCAGACTGGTCTTTGGGACCAAAAAGTGACACAAAAATTCATTTTTTAAAATTGACATATTTGGTTTCTGCAAATATTTTTCTATCTCTCTGCAAATTTTCTCACAGCAGGAAGTTTTAATTTTTCTTTAATGTCATTCTAACTGTCCAGATTCTTGGTGCTGTTAACATGCAGAACCAGCAAAAAAATGGGGAACCGACTTTGAGGCTTCTCTATAATAGGCCGGCACCTGTGTTAGAAGCTCTGCCACGAATTTATGAGCACCTTTATGAGGATTGCAAAACATGTGCATCATGATTGTTGCTTTTTGAAGAAGCTGTGTGTTTTCAGTTTTTTCCATTTTTCTCAAAAAAGTAAATTTACGACTGTGCAATATTGAGGCCTCAATATCTCTGCAGCTAGGACAGGTATAACAATAATTATTTTTGCAATGGAAACCTGTATGTGTGTAGAATGTAAGTATGGGAACAGAATTTAGTGCACAAGCCCTTTTAATTAATTACTCGTCAAAATTGTAATATAATTCCTACTGCTTTTGAAAATGGGTAGTTTACTTTGCTGTAAAATAACCAATAAAGGCCAGAAACAAAAAAACTTTTGCATACATTCACTCTATAGTCATTAGTCTATGTTGTAATATCTTAAATATCACTTTTAATTAGGCACTTTTTTTATGGCAGCCTTAAATAGTAGGGGGTGAACTTATGTTATCTCAGGAACAAGATGAGTTACAGGAAAACTAATTAAATATTTGAAATCGGCAGAAAAAACCACATAACCCTGTGCAGTTTGATCAAGATTACTGAAGAAATAAACAAAAAATGTCTAAGACCAGTCTGCCCCCTTAAATCATACAAAAAGTGACAATTGAAAAATGTGACAGCTTTTCTCTTTGATCGTAAGTCAGAAAAGGGAGCTGAACATCATTTTAATTTTAGTAATGGCACAAATCGTACTAAACACCGAACCACTTTTATGCGTACAGCAGGTCTTTCCACGTCAGTTCGATTAGTCAACGTGAGCAGTGTGAGTGAAGGCAAGCAAGTTGGACTCACATGGCAGGTACACTTTCCTCCCGTTGTTCTTGTACACCAGCAGGCATATGTATTCGCGGTTGTTTGCAAAGTCCTCCTGCAGGCGCGAAACGCAATGGAAAATTGGCTCAATGCATACACAGTCAATGAAGAAGGAACACTGACCCTGTCTATGATGTGCCTTGTAAGCAGGATCCACACAGCACAACCCGACTTGCTCAGCTCGAGTGAAAACTGCGGGTTCTCACCAATGTTGTACAAATCCTTGACCGGGCCACTTCCGGCATTCCATGACCTGCAGTGCGGTTCAAAGCAAACAATGACAGTAAGGACGGCAGAGTAGCCAAAAATTTTTATTTCGACGTGGTTCAACCACCTTTTTTTTATGTGTCTGCAAGTGTTTTTGTATGGGTGTGAATATATACAAATGCATGACTGGAATATTTTGTGGTGTGGTAGAGGGGAATTTAACCCCCCACCTCGCCACTACACCAATGAGTAAGGGTAATCAATAACAGTAAGATACTTCTCAGACACTGCTGTGCAGTTTAATCATGTATTATTTCTTTTCTTGTCTAGCAAAAGAGCAGAAGGAATAGTTTCAAAGTGCTGCGAGGTTTAGAACAAGGACGACTGTGATGAAACCTTTTAAGGAAGGAAATAACAAGATCTTCTGTGTGGTGTGGCTTCAACATGGGACTACCCACCGTACTTTGTAAACACATTTCCACTTGAATCTCCACCCGCAACACTTCTGAGAAGGGTCTGAGTAAATTATAATTATTACGAACATAATTTCAATTTTTTCTTTATTAGCCAATTTCAATTTCTATGTGAAGTTGCATTACTGCCTAGCGTAAAACACATTGAAATCAATTTGATCCCCACAGTATGCAGAGTTACAGTGTAAAACAAAGCCCATAAAGGCGCAGTTCGATAAGGATCCTTGCCTGTGAGTGCAGTAGGTGTACTGGAACAAGCCCGGGTTCCAGTTGAGGTAGGCGACGTCAAAGAAGTGGCACACAGAGTCATAATCGATCCAGAATACTCCTGCAGAATGAGGTTTCAGAGTACTTTACGCACACATCACAATTGAACCGGTTTAACAGTGAACCCCATCTTTATCGGAAGATGAGAACAGAGCGTGCAGACAACTGTGTGCTCAGTAGAAAGAAATACTGCCGGAGCAAACATCGCTTTAAGTGAATACAAGTTCGCATATGCTCAGTCGGTTAACACATCAGTCATGCAAACAATTTTTTAAGTGCTGCGGCTTTGGATGTCATAAGTGTAGCTACAGTGGGTAATGACGGATGCTGAGGTGGAACACTCTAAGCTTTTTTTTTTCCATCTTGGGTTGTTAGACCCGTTCCACATCAATATTTTTTTTCAGAAAGCTGTACGCCTAGTACCAACAAAGCTTTGTGGCCATAACAAGAGCTTCGATTGTTAGACACAAGGTTTTGTTCTGCGTAAAACAATCTCCTCTGGAGCAACGTATCACACTGGGAATCCAAAAGAAAGGTAAGATGGGAAAGATGGAAGGTTGCGATGAGAAATTCGCAATTTGGGGGTTGGTGCTGGAGCCAGTGTTTCGACAAATGGACTTGCCCTTCTCAAGGCTGCAACTGTTCACACTAACAGATACAAAATTATTAGAAATTTTGAGCAATTGAAAAAAAACCTATTTTCTTGTTTTTTTTTCTGAAATTTTGAACAAAAAATGGAAACGAACAAATTTTCTTCAGCATATGACAATAGTTTATTGTCAGTTATGACTTTCATTATGTAAACAATAGAAGTGAAAGGCTTTCTGTCTTTTAGGAAACGAATAGAGCGTTTAAATGATCGAAAGGCCACAAACATCCCCACGAACTCATTCAGTTCTCTGTGAATGGATGTGGCTTCTTAAAATTGTTACGGCAGTTCAAGCAAACGCCCCATAAATGTCTATTTCGTCGTGACTTTGACTACAGAAGCAATGATCAAGATGGTAAAAGGATGAAGTTCTACCTCTTATTCAAAGTCAGTATCACTGGCTTTATCTGTACCTTTCTTGATAATTTTCAGATGTCGCATTGTGAAAAGTGTAGCTACTGTTGCAGTGCTTACAGACAGCAGGTCCCCATTTCCTACAAATGTTTGCCCCAACAGTGAAGAGCATTAACACGTCGGAAATCAGCCCTAGAATAGTAGAATCTGCTTACACACGGCTTTATATGCGCAGTTCTGCCACGGTTCACAAGAAGGAAAGTCAAAGCTGAACAGTAACGGGCACCAAAACATCTGAAACCACCCCACCATGACCGCACCCGAATGATGAAGCTATGCTAGAATAGCGAGACTGACGCTGCAGCTGACTTTATGTGATGTTGATAGCAAATGGCCAGCCGTCGTTTGGTGTTTTGGTATCGTGTCCGAGGTTTAATTTAGCGTTCTGCATTTAGTTTCACATTCAACGCTACGTGTTGCCTAAGCTTTATTTCTGTACGTTTTACCCTGCGGAAATTTTGGCCAATTTTTTAAACTGCATAAAAAACTAAAAAATTAAGTTTTCTTTTCTGAATTTTTGCGCTTTTTTCCCCACTTCACATCTCTAAACTCGCTACCGCACTAGAATTCTAGTTATCATAGTTCAGTTGTAATAAGAAAATAAGCACAGTGCAAGCCGCGCGACTGTTTGCACACACGAGCACAGCCATACCGTTATCAAACATGGCAGCGTTGTGTGGGTCGTATCGCAAAGCCTGGGCTAGTGCTGGTGTCCAGCTGGTGGTGTCACGCTCAGAGAAGCGGCCCTTCCAGCGAAGGTGACTCCAGGGGTTTTTGAGCAGGAACAAACGCCGACCCTGGCAACCAATGCAGAAAAATACTAAAGCATCTTTTCTCGTAGGAGTCATTTGATAAAAGGAGTACTGACAACAACTTGAACAGCTTTATAATACAAAGAATACCAAATTCTTCTCGCACGTGAAGAGATAACACTTAGCTAGCCAGACGTCTGGGAAACATATCTTATGTGATACGTTTAAGCGGGTCTTGAAATCCAAAACTTGGCACCACTGACACTATCACAATGTCATGATTCATAAAAAAAGAAAATTTGCTGGTGAATAAGGAAAGTTCTGACATTGTTGTGTGTTAAAAAAACAGAAAAAGGTATTAAATGCATTTCTTCTGGCTATTCTCATGTGTCACAGATCTGACAGAGAAAGCCACCTTGGCGTGACACTATGGCATTTCCATCTCCATAATATCAATAATGAAGGTGGTTATTAATGACATATGCTAACACAACAAATTTTGGGCATTGTAATGCTCGCAAGTATACATTTTAGGAAAACAAGCATCTAAATCTAAACAAAAAAAAAACGCAAATCAACTGCGTTAAGTTAGTCAATACTCCTTTAATGAACTTCTAAGTTGAATTAAATGATTCTCAGTTTATGTAGATGTTATTAGAAAACATTCAACTGCATATAAAGAATGCTATTTCTTACAACAGCTAGCAGAATTTAGCATTCACATAAAGCGCCATCAACTCACCTGCACTTGGCGTACATCGAGCATTGCATAGGCATGTGAAGGTACCAAGCCTGACCGTTCTGCCTCGGCCTCACTCAGCTCCCCGGTGGCAAGGGTGACCAGCACATCACCACGTTGGTGTCGGTCGAGCAGTTTGTTGAATAATGCCTCTGCGTCGAAGGGTGTGTCTGCGCTTCCATGAAGACTGACCCGTTCGGGGATCCAGCCAGTGAGTGCATGTAGGTCGATATTCTGCGCCAGAAAAATGTTGTTGCTCAGCTTAAGTCAGGATTATCAAACAGCTCTATATAAATAAAATGAATAAGAAGAATAGAACAGATGTACGTAGTAATCTTTTAACTAATCTCATGGCCAGAAACCATTGACAGATCCAAAAGCTGCCAGAGAAGGGTGAACCGTAGGGAAGAAGGGGGCAATAGCCATTGCCCCCTTCTCCCCTAGAGTTCACCAAGTTTTAGTGTGTGTAAAGTCAGGTTTGACTAATTATGCCAACTTAAACACTTGTTGCCTAGATTGATGAAGGCCTTTACACGAGGGTGAAAAGATGTTTATGACGCCAGATATCACACAGAAGTTATCAGTAATTAAGCAATGCAAAAAGACTACAAAAAACGAGCACTGTTCTCAAGTCAGTTAACGCAGTTCCCCACTGCACTAAACAAAGCTGGCAAAGTTTCACCATATGTGGGTCCAGGCTGCTTGGTCGATGGGTCGCAGCGGGGGGGTCTCACGCCAACAGCAGGGACAGGCCAGGCATGGTTGAAATACAGCAGAATTGCTGTCATTGGAAGAACTCGCCTCAGGGCCAATGGTAGGCCCAGGTCTTGAATGCGCCCGGGTCCCAGCACAAAGAACCGGCGCCGGCTCCAGTACACCAGTGGAGGCAAACAACCCACGGACAAACTTCAGGCAGCGTTCTGCTTCGGGACCAGGACCCGACGAGCGCCTCGGCCTGCGACTGCAGTCACGTTCTCCAACCACCCTCTTCTTTCTTCACTTCTCCCTCTGCCTGTCCGGCTTGGCTTCCGATCACAGTTTTTTGTCTTCAGGCCTGACTTGTCGTGGTCTTCATCGACGCACCACCACCGCGCACCACACGAGAGTACCGTGCACAACCTGACAGTGTGATCACCCATGTATAATCGAAAAACCGATTGCAACAGAGTAGTAGGATGACTGCCAACGAATATTAACAGTATTTTCATGATGCATATGATGGGAGTCTTGTGATAACATTAATTCCATAAAACAAAGTGAAACGATCCTCCCCCTCACCTTTAATAGCAATCGCCCATTATAGAGAGGGGTGGATCTGCTGCCACCATGAAGCACCTCAAAATGAGCTTGATTTGTGGGGTTTAACGTCCCAAAACCACGATATGATTATGAGAGACGCCGTAGTGGAGGGCTCCGGAAATTTTGACCACCTGGGGTTCTTTGTGCACCCAAATCTGAGCACACGGGCCTACAACATTTCCGTCTCCATCGGAAATGCAGCCGCCGCAGCCGGGATTCGAACCCGCGCCCAGCGGGTCAGCAGCCGAGTACCTTAGCCACTAGACCACCGCGGCGGGGCCCTCAAAATGAGCTTCACATGCTTTTCATGCTCAACTACAATGATAAATAACCATAAAAAATGCTGGTTTCAGTGACAGCTACGTCTAATAAAATCTGCTGCTCATTGTCACAAAAGAGCACACAGCATTTTCTCTATCTCAATGTGGAATTCCCATAGCTCACATAGCACTGAGGCTTGAAATACCTAGAAGAAACACAAGAACAAAAATCGTCAGCACTTACAGAGTTTGAGCCAGGGAAGTCATAGCCGCCCATGACCTTCATGTAGGCCTTCTCCAGCAGTGAGACCCAAAACTCATTCTTGTTGTTCGAATACGAGCACAGCATCTCCGAGCTCTTGCCCATTGGTAAGTAATCATCGATGACAACCTGACCAAGGTTGTATCCAAGAAGGTGAATTGACCACAGTTAAGTCTCTGATTAAAAAATAAAGAATGGAAAGAAAAGAAGAAGAAAAGAATTACCTTTCTTGGCACGCCATTTATGTTAAGCTTGACAGTGTATTTGCCACAAGGATTGTATACAGGCTGTCCCTGCCTGTTCTGGGGAAAGATTATGCTGAAATATGTGAAAGAAATGTGATGCCACTAAGTAATATACAGTAACAAATTTGGTAGTCATGAAATAAGAAAGTAAAAATTAATTAGAACGATACAGAACGCTAGGTCAAACTCAAGGCTACTCTGATACTGGCTGTACTTTTTTGGTTATGTTTAGTATTATTTCCAAATGTACCTAAAGTATTGCCATAAAAACTTTTCCCAGTTTATCTAAGAGTGGGTCATTAAAGTAGACTGCCACAATGCCACATTTCTCCGGGTTGATATTTCTTATCCTAAGTGTGGACAAGCAAGCAGAGTGTTGGTTTTTTTTTTTAGCACACTAAGCTTGATAGAGGGGTCAACAAACTTGGCAAGAGAAACACACAACCTGCTACGCAATAACTCTGCAGCCCTGATGTAGTTGCCACACTTATTGTAACCCTAAAGTAGGAGTCATTTCCCTTATGAGAAGGATGCTTTAACCTCTACATAATTGCTGTATGGCTACTACAACTGAGCAGCTTTAGTCCTGTATATTAAGAGGATCTCAATCGTTCAAAAATTAACAGCACAACGTAGTACGACTCTAAATGCAGAAAAAGGCTTGTAAATACACTATTATTATGCTCTTTCATGCCTTGCCTGATTTGGCATGCATAATGTCATTAAAGGATAGTCACATGATCACAAGTCCCCGCACTCCTTTTGAACAGAGTTTTGTCATTTGAATTTTCAGCTTAAACTGCAAATCATTATCGACACAGTTTAAATTAAAAGCAAATGGCCGATGTAATAAAACAAATACTATAGTACAAATACATGCCACTAAACTTCCAAAAAAAACATATATTTTCTGTGTGATCTGTAGACATTTTGTACATTAGTTACATACATTAAAAATGTATGTGCTAACAGTGGCCTATTTTATGCACACTAGATCATTATAAATATATCCATGTCCCTACCTTGTAATTATTTTTTTCTTGAACCGCTTTTCATACAGACCACTCACAGCCAAGGATGCCACAAATGAGCAGTCTGAAACAACAGTCTGAGAGAAGAGCAAAAGAAAAAATTGTTTGGTAAAAAGCAATTTAACACAAAGACTGGCTAGAATAACATAATGCCTATAATGACCATGAAAGAGATACTTGATAGCAGCCGTCCTTTTTTATTCACCTAGTACACTTTCCTGCAATGCTGGTTTAAAGCTAGACCACTCAAGAACCTCCTCTTCCTTAGCAAGCATGTTTACTATACACTGTGAAGCACACAGGGCTGGTAAAATAGAAATCAAGTGAACCACAAAAGTAGTGTGCCTAGCCGAAATCTAGCTTGTAAAAATTAATGAACATAGGTTACATATAGGTATTTTCAAATGAGCAATGTGTCATCACGCATTTAGCACGACACTCTGTATAAACAACAGGGTATCATGGTGTGCCTGGAAGTCAAAGCCCATTCCCACAAATGCTATTGGCCTCCTGCTGAAGAAGCGTGCAGGCGTACTGGTAACGCCATCATTCCTACCAGTCTATTGGCAAGCTGTCTCGCATACCATCCTTGAAGCAGTGTGGGTCTCATCGCTCTAACCTACATATCCCGTGTCTTTGATGATATCATGCACCAATCTCACTGGCAATTCAAGCAGGCATACCTGGCGAATGCTGAAGCAGTCGACCACTTCGATGATCTTGGGATCGGATGACAACTCCTCGAGTCGTGCCCAGTGGCTGAAGGAGGCACGCTGTTTGGGCGACAGAGACAGCCTGCCGTCGGGATCGCAGAATGGCAGCTTGAAGGCAAAGCGGTCCCGCTTGTCCGTCTCCAGGAAAGGGACGTACTCCCGACCGTTGATCACTGATGTCTTCCTGGGCCGGGCGCGAGGATCATAACATGCCATGGCAATGGCACATCACTGCACGCCACTGCTCAGCAAAGTCTTGGAAGTCTGCAACCCTTCCAACACTTTTCCTTTTCTTCTAGCATAAAACACTGTTGTAATTCTGCTTTCCCATTTTAAGTTGCCACTCTAGCTGCATAACACTATAAACAGCACACCACTGTTTCCTAACCAATTCAGCTTTAACTAGGGCTGTGCAAATATTCAAGATTTCGGATATTTTTGTAATAGAGTTTCCTAGTCGATTTCATTCCTAGGAAAACTTTATTATTCGAACTTCCCAAAGACAAATAAAGTCAACGTCTGACAATGGTGGCTTTCAGACTTTTAATGAACTTCACCCAATGAACTTCACCCAAATGATGAACTTCACCCAAAGCTGCCTTTCAGGCTCTGCTATGGTAGCAAATGTTTTTACTCAAGAAAATGATGGTTCCGACATCGATATGACAAGTATGGTACAAAGAGATGAGGGCTCAATCATCGCTGTTTGGGGCATGAAATTTGGACAAGAAGTAAAAAAAAAAATCAGACGCCGAAGAATTTTGGCATCTAAAATTTCAGATGTTTTTATGTATGGATGTCTACGAGGAAGATTTGGAACTACGGGCTCAGAGAGAACACGCTTCTCCGCCACATCGCTTGTGCTTAACGAAAGTTGAAAGAGGAGGAGAGGCTGAGGAAATAGCATCTTTGCCTTGCAGGTGCAATGTGTCAGCAACACTTGGATTGCATCAAATTGTGTACATAGATACAATTTGGCTTTGGCATCTGGCTTTTCTTTCTTTCTCTCTCTCTCTCTCTCCCTGCATTGTCTCATTCTTGATAAAACAACTATGAAACATCACGCCACCAGCACTTCATCAACCTTGCCTAAAGAAACACTTTCATGCTGCTAATTCATAATAATGTGCTCAGGAATCCTCTCCAGCTTTTTCTTCTGCAATTTCACTTCGAAGTATTTAAAAATACCCCAGAAATATTCAAAAAATATTTGACTCGATTCACATTCCCACTTTAATATTTGAATTTGCTACACACTTACAATTTTGCTATTCGCACAGCTCTAGTTTTAACCAAAAAGACCAAGAAAAGAAAATTTTCTACAGTGCCGCGACTGTTGTCCAGCTCTGAGCCCTACTTCGATAAAATCAGTGATACTATCTTACCCTAGTACCATCAAGCATAGTCACAGAAGATTTACTGTACGTCACAGAGAAAAAGATGACAAAAAAAGGAGCGGCCACATGCATTGTAACCATGTCACTTTATAATAATAATAATAATAATAATAATAATAATAATAATAATAATAATAATAATAATAATAATAATAATGGTGGTGGTGGTGGTGGTAGTAGTAGCAGCAATAGCAACAATATTATAAGAATAACTTTCAACAACTTGACCATCCTATGGTGGTGAAATTTTTCTCAGTCTAAGTTTTGTGCCCAGTTGTGCTTTTAGCAACTTGTACATATTTCAATGTATTTTGCTGCACTGCAATTATGTCTCTCAGGGAGATTTAGGCAAAACAGACATACTACAGTGAATAACAGGGCAGTGCAAGACGAGTCTGAAGGCAGCAGAATCCATAGAGACCTTCCTGTAACGCAATGCTCAACTATGACACACCGCAAGTGTTCTTTCACTACTACACAACCCTTCGAAAAAGAAAATAAATTAGGCAATGCTCTGGCTGCAGCTAATGTTGCTCCTGGCACACTCACAATGTCAGCATATGGATGGAATATAGCACACACAAATATTATCACCAGCAAAAGTATTTTCAACCTATCATCATTGTAAACAAAGCATTTATTTCCTCAATATTAGGGTGTTTTAGCATACTCTTCTGGCTGTGCGTCACACTTGATGCAGAGGTATGACCTGTACTAAGACAGGAGATTAGTGCAAGTTCTCAATTCCAATGCCATCATGAAGTTGATGTGCAGCCTTTTAGTGTCTGACAAACGATCCAACATTAAAACTACAAATAAATATATCAACTTTAATTTTAGACTGCTCTGCCTACAACCACTTTAAAATCTTCTCTTGAATACAGGTCACCTTAAATATACTGGCGCTGAACATAAAGAAGACCTCGAGAAATGCAGATTTTACTGCACGTGCGTGCAGTTTAGCAGGCACGTGCATGCGTAAGCGCAAAAAAGCACGATAGCCACTGTAGTTTTACTGACAGCAAGAGCACAAAGAGCCTTCACATCGTCGTACTAGGTGTAGTAGAGCTTCTGCAAAAGCATGTGGGTCATATGGTAGTGTTGTGCACGGAGAAGTGAAGGAGAGTGACAAGGCAGTGCCATCGTCACAGCTTTTATTTGGACGTGGGTGTAGAAGCGGTCGCGGCTCCAGCAAGATCAGCAGCTAGGCCGTTCCACGCTCGCATCCAAATAAAAGCTGAGACGACAGCACGGCCTTGTCACCCACCGTCACGTCTGCGTGCACATCATTTGGTGACTTCAGACACAAGAACCAGTGACCAGCGCTTCATCGCTGCCACCGAGCTGCTGTTCCAGCCATGTTCCAGACAGCCCAAGCCTAGCAGCTGCAATTCGACGTGCCGCTGCCATCATTCCGTGCTGCCTGCGTCGACACATGGTTCGCGGAATTCGAGGCTGCCCTGGCACTTAACAATATCTGGATCCAGGAATTCATGTTTGAAGTCCTGGAGTATGTTCGAAGACGTCTGAACCATAATCGATGCCAGCCGCGAGTCATGGCATCAAGTGCAACCGCCAAGCACCATCTTTAGTTTCGTCCTTTTGAGGTCGCGAGCCCTCTATTTTGCACATCGTCCAAACGAGGGCGCTACACTAGCTTCAAGCCTTGTTATCACATTTTGTGCGGACACGCTTGGTAATGCTAATTTATGGTGTGTTCAGGGGTTTTCACTAATGACGCCTTTCATTGGCGATGCCTAGCCATCTAAGAAGGCTCACCTTAGGACCTCTATCTCATCACGTGTATAACCTTCGCTGCCGCTGATGAGTAGCTTGTTCCCGGCATCTCGCACGTGTTCTCCATCAGCTCCGGGAAAGCTCAGAGAAGAGGACGTGGTAGATGCCTCTGAGCTGAACCTGGTGGTCAGTGAGGAGTCGGAGGCCTTGCTGCCACCAATGGGTCTGGCCCCTTCGAGCATAGGCGCTGACGGCGCAGGCCGAATGATCGTACTGCCACTGCCACAGCTGCTGGCCAACTTGGCCTTTATGCTCTCCGCCCTGCGCACCAACATAGGTGGTGTTGCATGTTGCAGTGCCAAGAGCCAAGTGCATGGACAATATCAGTAGGAAAATTTTGGGCTCTTTCTTGAGAGAGGGGCTCTTTCTTGAAAGAGGGGGTAATAACTCCAAAGAAATCATGATGTATCCAGAAAAATTTGTACAGTTTTAAAAGTTTGGCTGCTTCCAAAGCAAGAGAGAAGTCACGTGACTAGACTTCTCTACGATCCAACTCAGTGGTGAGAATGTATATAGTATATAAAACTACATAAATGGTTTTCCACACGCTCAACCCAAAAAACGACAACGTTCTGTGGAAAGAAGTGTGCCACTGCTCAGGATGGTAACAGGGTTGCCACTGACTTTTCTGTGTATTTGCCAAACCACGAGCGAAAATTCGCCAAAAGTCGGCATTTTCCTTCAAAGTTCGCCAAAAAAGTCGCCACTCAACATAAGTGTGGCTGGCCTAGTAATAAAGATAGTAATTGTGTGTGGCCCTTGAAGACAGTACCGTCCGTAACCCTAAATTATATTGACGTTTTTTAATGCCAGTCGGATCACCCACTTCACCATGGGAGGGCTCACTGGGCTTAGAGTCCCATCAACCACTTCACCATGGGAGCACTGAGAAAGGGCATGCATGTACCAGCAGTGTCCCTGAAGACTAGCGCCTCATAACAAAAGTTTGTGATGGTTTCAGCTGAATCGAATACAGGGTGAAACAGTCTTTGCGCCAAGAGAGGAACGGCGTACAGAGCCTTCCTGCAGATTTTACAGAATATCATTGTAGTGCAATAATGTGTCCGATAATCGAACAACTTAATAACAAAACAACAGAAATAAATTCGAAAGAACTGTGTACCCGCGGCAAGGCCTGCACTCAGCTTTCTTTGAAGTTATTCTTACGCTACACATTCACCTTAGTGCAGTTTCTGAAGGCTGCCCAAAGAAATCAACTTCTTGGCTGGCTCGAAAAGTATGTTAACAAATTTAACTTCTACATACAAAATGAAGGAGTACTACCGTACGTAGTCAAGAAGTCAACAAGCTATCGAGGACAGTTAGATGTGTGGTCAGAACACGTGGCCTAACCATCACCTAGCCACTTGAGAAGCGAAACTTTAAAGAAGATTAAAACTCTGAAAGCACCTAAAAAACTTATATAGCACCACTTCGCGGCACGCGAACCACTTCATTGACATAATTTTTGCTGGGAGGTTGCTGGTGGACGCACCAGTATGCCAATGTCTCAAGGATATAGATAATTTAGAAACAGGATAGACGTGCTGAATTGCGCGTAAAGTGCGTCTTCTACTGAAGGCTCTTAATTTATGAAAAATTGAAACGATTTTGTTGCCTTCTTCTTTCAAAAACACTGAATATAGAAGGCATAACTAAGTCTAGACCTAAGGCAAAAATCCCCGAGTCACCATTTATAATTTTAGGTTGCTATGGGCCTCCCAAATTCGCCAATTTGCCGAAAAATATGCCACCAGTGGCAACCCTGGATGACACACACTTCAGCTGGTTTGCGGATAACTACACCAGTGAAAAGTGCAAGGACATGAAAGACAAATGGGTAAATGCTGCCACATGAAAGATTGTTATGCAATTAAACATACCAAATGATTGAAGATAATCGATTCAACAAAATTGCTTTCTGGTAGGGTTTAAGCAAGCCAACCTAAAGCCTGTCTGTTAGGTGACTAAGTCTCTTATGCATTACTTCACAGCCGAATTATGCGCTACTCTGGCTACATACACAAACCTCATCTTTTTAGTTTGTTATTTCTGGTGCAGGCATTGTGAGAAGCTGTGCACAAGCAGCTGCCAGCCAACTCTGCTGTAGAAAACAGAATGTGCCTGGCACTCTCACTATTGGTGTGTTTCGTAGCAACAGCACCAGATTTCAATATTTAGTCTCTCAGGCCACCAGTCACCTGTGCTAATCTCTTTATTTTATGACTGTATGTCAGATTAGTTCCTACCTTCCAGTTGTGTTTGCACTAACGCAGCACCTTCGAGACAGGCGACAGCCAAGGCTGCATCTGACTGCTTGACAGCAATTTAAGAAGCCGTGTGACTAGACTTTTGTCAGATCTCGGTCACACTCCCAACTAGGAGGTTGGAGTATCATCAAGCAGCCCAATTTGAAGTGCAGCTGCTCTTTGAATGGACCAGCATCTTCTAAATGCCAAATTGCCAGCCAAATCTAAAAGACGATTCAAGAGTGCTCAAAAGTGATCACTGATCGCTCAAATGTAGCATACATCCAAGTCTAGTGCCTGCATTCCATCCCTACTAAACTCTTTTTCACCACTTTGGTTCAGCACTACCAAAGCTACGGGGTATAAGAAAGTCGAATGCTTGGGCAGCGAAACGTAGTCCCACATACAAGTGCCTTAAAATTGACAGAGTTGCCTAGAATTGGCTTTTTTTTTTCTTGATGTGCTTTACGCAACATTGATACAATATTTTATTCCTTTTTGCATTTATTTCTTATGCATTTAATTATTTTTGCCAGTTACCGCTCGTAACTGTGTTTACGAATCAACATGGCAGCCTCCATGCAGAAGTGACTGCCCGCTTAAATCCGGACTTGCTCTTGCTACATGCCCACTGAGCTGATAACAGTTAACAAATGGTGAAATCAGCCATCGATTTGTTTCATCTAAATCTGGGAATAAAGCATCAGGTACGTTTCGTCGAATTACCGAGATATGCTGTTTGCTTAGCCACACCTGTTAAGCCTAACGCGCCAATGGAGTGTTCGGACTGCGTCGTGAGACCATGAACGCTTCACCTCCAAATATCAAACATGCAACCTCGCACAGCATTCTGTGCGCGTGGGATCCTCCTTCGATGGAAACAAAAAATAGAGAAAAGGAGCTTTGCAGCTGGAGACGCGAAGGAAGGCGTCGACGGAGAAACAGACATACAAGAGCCAAACACACAGTAGTTATCCACCGGCATGAAAATCTACCAACTACAGCAGAGCAACAAATTCACACTTCTTCAAGTTCCCGGTGAAGGTGCATGTTTAATAGCTTTACTGCATGTTGAAGTTAACGAGCCAAAATAACTACAATTTGTTGAGCAGATGCCATGAATACAGTGAGAACACTACATGGTGTGAATGAATACATGTGGAGGGGCTAAGCGCCCTTCGTATTGGCTGAGGGGTCTGTAGCCTCCACAGTGCTGAAGGAAACTTCTTAAACAGTGTATAGAACATGCCAGAAACCAGGCCCACTGTGTTCTATCCAACAGTGCACCAGATGAGAGTAGTGTGAATCAAACTCCTGAATTTGATAAAGAAATAAATAAAGACAGTTCACACACACGAAAATATGCCTCTGCTTTCTCAATTCCAAGAACTGAATGAGCTTCAACATTTCCAGTATATCACGATGGCTGTATAGAAAACATCAAAGGCAACCAACCTTTCAAGTCCTTGAGATGCAATGCTGGTGAGCTTTTCGTGAAGGGCCTTGTCATCTGTAGCAGCTCTCTGCCATAGCCAAGAAAAATTATACAAAGGGCCGTTAAATAGTGTACATATAAACAACCAAACCTTAATACCTAATGTAATAATTAGTAACAAATGATCGTCACTGACTCACACTACAACAAACCAGATGGCACAGCAGTGACAAACTTAAGCTGTAAAATTCTGCTGCTTACTGTCCCCAAAAAAATATGGTAGAAGAAATGCAACCACCGAAGACACCACATGCCTCTAGCTCCACACACTTCATGAGAAATTAGGCCTTAAAACAGTTTTAACTAACGCTGTGTGAACAGCAAAATTTCGGGTGCAAAGTGAATATGAATATTTAAGTGTGAGTGCAAATCTAATGCAATATTTTTTTAATACTTCAATGTGAAATCACAGAAAAAAAAAAGGCAGAGAGAAGTTGAAAGCATCTTCTCAGAGATAGTGACATGAATGTGTCTTTTTTTTTTGGCTAGGTTGATAAAGTGCTGGTGATTACAGTTGTCCTACCAAAAATGAGGCACCACAGGGCCGCATTATATTTGCGTGCATAAGTTGGTGCAACAAAAGTGCTGCTGACAACACTGTACACTGTGAAAGGCAAAGATTCTACTTCCTCAGCCTCTCCTGCTCTTTAACTCCTGTGAAAGTCCTACTGACGTGGTGGACAATGGTGTGCTCCCTTAGAGTCCCAAATTCCAAATCTGCCTCGTAGACATCAATATACTAAAACATCTGAAATTTTGGATGCTAAAAATCTTCAACATCCGAATTTCGGACTTCCTGCCAAGGTTTAAGTAAATTAACCCTATTTAGGGACCTAAACAGCAATAATTGAGCCTCCACCTCTGTCACATCTACTATCATCCCATGTTGGAACCAGCGTTTTCTTGAGTCAATATATTTGCAATCGTAGCAGAGCCTGAAAGGCAGCTTTGCTGCAATGACAAAGTGATGAAGTGAAGCACATTGAAATATGAAGGGGCCACTGCCAGTCGTACGTTCACTGTATTTGTTTTTGAGAAGTTCGAATAATAAAATTCCATTGCAAATTGAAAAGCAAACACTATCGGAAAAATATTAGAGATTTCTAATATTCACGCACCCCTAGTTTTAACGCTTTGCAGTCCGAAAAAAACCTTTAACCACCTTACGTTCAGTCTGATCCGAAACTAAGAAATTGAAGCACAAAAGAACTTGAGCAGTGTCCAGTAACAGACCACTGCAGCCGTGTTGTGTTGTCGGGAAGAGGCCAACAATAAACCGCAAGGGATTAAATATCCTTTATCAGGAAAATACAGCGAGCTCCAATAGACCTTTCTAGTGGAGAGGAGGGTCTCCAACTTTCTGGACTGTTGCATAGGGGTGCAAAAGCTGACATCACAGCTTCGGCAGAGAATCTTTGGGGGGCCACACATGTTCCGAACAGGCCAGGGAAGACTATGGCGACACCCAAGGAGTTTTACCCGTCAAGATGAATAACAGGCAAGTTTGGTACTAGTAGTATGTTATTTCTATAAAGTAGATGAGGAGCAAACACATAATCTGTCTTCTGTTGCAAGTTTCAAACTTCATATACATACAAGAAGCCCATATGTTTATTTAATTGCTATATGCTAATAAGAACTGAGTTATATGAAATAAAAGGCAGAAAAACTAACTATAATAACTAATTTACAGTGAATGTGCCTCTGTAATCATGTGACAGATAAAATTCAATTGTGAACAAATATGCAATAGAAGCCACTTCAGGAAGCTTTTGGAAGAGCTGATCCTAACTGCATGTAAATGGGTAGCAACATTCCTCATCACAAGTTTATTTTCTTAGCGGTGCCCTGAATGTGCCATAAAAAGCAGATGCACCTTAATTAAGTCAGCTCAAGCAAGGCAGTTGAAGAGACTGAAATGATGGCATGTAATTATGGTGCAATCTACTGGTTCCCACTACACTCCAACTTGAAGTCCACTGGAGAAAGCCTGTGAGGGCCAAACACTTAGCCACTCCAAAAACGATCAGAGGAGCCTTGCCACAAGAAATCCTGTTAAGCATTGATGGTGCTTCCAGTTGAAAGAAAGATGCAGCAGCGAAGGAATGAAGTGTACAATTAAGGGCTCGTTTTTTTTTAGACATATTATTAATGAGATCTAACAGACAATAATGCCAAGAAAAGTAATTTTAAAAGTCATTGTAATTTACATTACAATTACTTTTAATAACATCCCCTATACTTTCCTTCGTATATTTGTGTGTTAGATCTAATTAAGATGGAGATGCCATTAGAAATAACGTAAGCGTAGTCGGCATCCTTGATTTTGGCCAGCTAAATGTAAAGCATGATTTATTACAAAGCCCTAAATGGTACAGTAATCAGCTGTATGGTTAGCTTCAGAACAGTAGTATGACCAAGCAATGATCTATATAATCTGAATCCTTTGTGAGGTGCACTGCGGTGGAGGTGAGGAACAGCTCAAGAAACTATGAAACGAACAGCATGTACGCTGCCTGGCGTTTCTTTTGCTTATCTTTTGCTGTGCCTACTCCTTACTGCATGGCTCCTCAACTACGATACCAGCTATGCTACAAGAGAGAGAGCTTGTTCCTGTACTGTACTTGGCCGACAGGGGATGGGGAAGAGGAGTGTCCCTTGGGGCTGCGGTGGCGGCCCCACGTGGAACGAAGAGCCCTCACCGCCTGCAGGCAGAGCTCAACTGCCAGCGTGTAGAGCTCCAGAGCCTCCTGGTAGTTGTCAGCCTCATCCTCGTCCAGCGCTTGTGACAGCAGGAACTTGGCCCTGTCCAGTTGGAGCTGCTGGGCATTGCTCGTGACAGGCAAGTGTGTGCTTGACGCTGCGGCCACAACATAACAACGACGGATGCTATCAATGACAACTGAAGATAAGTAAACATCATTGACACATGGAGGAGGACAGCCGGGTATTACCCCACCCTTCCAGTGCACCCCCCCCACCCCCTGAAGAAAGGCAATGCTTTAGTGAAGAGGTGAAAACACCACAGGTTAGCCATGGAATTTCGCGTAAAGGGTGATCCAAAATTATAAGAAACAACTTGTTAATGTTCAACCTCGTATAACTTCAACATTCTTTAAGCTTTACAGTAATGGTGATGTCAATAAGCTAAAGAATAAATAATTTGCAAATTTTTATGCGGGAACTCGGTGCACTTGAGTTTTTCAACATTGATATGCATGTTCGACTATGTGCATGTACGTATTTCATAATGATATGTCATGTACATCTGCACTTTCCACACTGTCTCTATTATGTGCACGAAATGATGTCACACCATTACAAGGAACATACAAACACAGTTACTGACATACAATAACCAAGACATAACATCTAGGACTCATAAACACTGCAAAGCCTATACCTCCAACAAACAAGCCCTTTGTGAATATAGCGTCACCTCCACTTTCGAGAATACGCTACTCTTAAAATTAACCCCAAGGTCTAGTGAACTACTTCCCATAAAAGTTAAAGAAATTGTCATCCAACTGTGGTGCTGCACATCAAAGGTGTGCTGCAGTTGCAAACATGTTACGCATGTACACGTTACACTCCCAAGCACATACAAACACGAGCCTATGAAAATGCAATCCCTTCCTCCCCAAACAAGCTCTGGCTATGCTCCTGATGTGGGAGTCTCAGCTTCTATGGGGCTAGTAAACGTTATTTCCTCACACCAGCCTCCATTATACCTCAGGAAGTTTGCGATGTGCAAAAATAATTGCGATGTGTGAAGTCATAAAAAGTTGCTGTTAGGAGCATGAAAACAAAGGAAATTCAAAATGCAGTTCGAATGGTCAGTTTTCTAGTAGCCATACAACACGGCTTCACAGTGAGCAGAGCTTTACAGGTGCAAGTATACATATAAATGACCTACAGCTATGTGGATGCCGAGCAGATGACAAAGCACGGATGAATACATTCCAAAGTGTGTTCACTTTTTCTACTGGCTATTGATCGATTTTATTGATATGAGGGGTTTAACATCCCAAAACCACCATGATTATGAGAGACGCCGTAGTGGAGGGCTCCAGAAATTTCGACCACCTGGGGTCCTTTAACGTGCACCCAAATCTGAGCACACGGGCTTACAACATTTTCGCCTCCATCATAATGCAGCCGCCGCAGCCGGGATTCAATCCCGCGACCTGCGGTTCTTTCTACTGGCTAAGCAGCAACGTAGCTTTCATAGTGCTGCGTCTAGCTGGTGTGATGGAGTATAAAAGAGAACCTAAAACTTACTCAGCTTCAAAAGTTCGTCAGCACGGTTGAGATATTCATTTGCCTTGTCAGAGATGCAAGCCACTTGCGAGCCAGACAGCATTGCCGACTGCAATGCTTGAGCCGCTTCCTGTTCCGAAAATAATAGTTAAAAACAAAAGCAACATTTTGAAATAGAATACAACGACAACATAGACATGTGGATCTTATATCTGAAAAGTGCATCATGATGGTTGACAAACAGACCAATTGAAAAATCTACAGAATGAGCAGTGGCAGGGCTATCATGGATTAAATGCCAATGAATGCAAACGTTTTTGTCACCGGGAATGCATTGGACAGCCTGCAGAGATGACTGACTAACATGTAAATTCTACTGTAAACTAACCATCATAAAACAGCTTGCCATCATGCCTGAAGATCCGCGGACGAGTTCACGAACTATTTTATTCGTGAGAGCTGTTTGTCATCGACCAGGCACCTTCACTAATAATATGTCGAAGACTGGTTGTCAGCTACTCTTCTTGTAGTGGATACGGCCAACGCCGAATCGTCGCACACGGCCTAGCAGACACTCTCGTCTCTCAGATACAAACGGCATCATACCTACGCCTGTGTACAGCACCCAGCAACTGATGAGCGATTGAAGTTGTGCAGTACACGCAGATACGTGAATACATCGATAGACACATTGACAAATCAATTCTGCCTTAGTACAGTCTGATTTGGATGAATTCATTCATCCTATATATCGTAGTTACAATGCAAGGAAATCTATAAACCAACTTCAGCGCTATTTGCTGGCTTATTGATTTTTTTTATTTCATAAGTTTGATGCGTTGTGCCACAGTTCTGTGCCCACTTAGGGCATTTGTACAGAGGCGACGTTAATGCGATTTTCGATACAAGAATCGTACGCTGTTTGGACATGTCAGCCAGGACGGTATGAAAACACACCCTGTAGTAGTAGGCGGCGGGACCAGGGTTTCCCTCCAGGTCGAACTTGACAGCCCGAGATGCAAATTCCACAGCATCGTGTTCGTACTGGGCTCTGCTGGTTTCGCTCATGACGACTGACTCATGCCAGTCACTGCCGATGCACAAGATGTGCCTGCAAGGGGTGACAGCGGCGTTGCCCAAGTTCGAATTTGTCAACGATCTCTAGGTATTCATTCGATTCAAGAAATAGTGTCACACAAGCTACGAACCTCGACACTTCGACCTCAGCCACAGACAAGCAGGGCGAGCAAGCAGTAAGGCAGCTGGCCAGCTGGATTCAGTTGGCTTTGACCTGGCTGCAAACGTTTCTCAACATATTGACCATGACGTTGAAGAAGATGATGATGAGTGTATCGTTATTTATTCACAGACCGAAAGTTGTCGTAATCTGCAAGCGACAAAACACCATTGATGTTTTCAAATTAAAGTACTATTTTTTATGTTCACGGAAGCTCAGAGGGATGGGTTTTTAACCGCTGTTTTTGTGAGCGAATGTTACGATTGCGCATTGAGTGACTGATTTAGAGAAAGATTGCTTACGTCTGGCCACAAGAGCATTATATAAACGTTTTTCTCGCGTCATTCGTTCTTTCATCGTGTTTAGCTAGGGGTGGTGCGTCCGCAGAGCTAACACAGTATTGTCAAGATGGTGCAGCGGAAGGCAAGTTTTTCTTGGTATTAAAATCCGCTGACAGTGCTGAAGGAATGTTGTTTTAGCAGAATAGTTAGTGTAATTTTTTCGTGTTCTTTTTTAGATCAAAGGAAAGAAGGGCAAGAAGAAGATCGCAGCAGCCCCGCTGTCTGTGAAGAAGCCCGAACAGAAGAAAGTGACGAACCCGCTTTTTGAAAAGCGTCCTAGAAATTTCAGCATCGGTGAGTCACTTGCTAGAATGCCTGTGGCATATGGCCTATGATGCCTCGTGGAGACCACGAGTCCCCATTTGCTCGATGGTATGAGGCTAGGCCCTAGCCGGCGTCTCAGGTATGGACGAATGTTCTTTCTTACGTTAGATATGAGCATTGTCTGTACGAGTACGACTGTACTAAAATTGCATTGTATCCTTTGTCGTGTAGCTCACACGTTCTCTATTTGAACTACACGAATGGTATTGTGGCACGTCGTAGGCCTGGCGAATACATGCACGTGGCGATTCGATTCAGGCGCCTGACGAGCGTTAATTGGCTCGTATGAAAGGTTTAGTTTGAGAATGTGATACGTGGTTGATTGCGAGTAATTTTGATAGCCGTTGTTGCTTGGCAAAGATGCCGGTTGAGAAAATGGTGTCGCAGTTCCAAGTGGGCGCCCACGTGCGCGTTAGCCCTAAAACTCTTCTGGACAGCGGCAGGATGTGCTCTTTGCTCCAATCGTCATACGGGTGCACCGACTCAGTTTAAATTTAAAAGGAGCGGGACGCGTAATAATGTATTTTTTAAACTGTATTATCGCGAAGCTAATCAGCACGCAGATCCAGTGGTATCATTTGCATGAGAAATTGTTCTTCCGCAAACTTAACGCTAACGATTCGTTTTCTGTATGGCACCCACATTTCGCATGTGGTTTGAGTGTCTTGTGAAATAGGCCTACAGGTCTTAAAATCTGCATGTACGACTGCTACCTCGGCTTGTTGGTAAACTAGTAGCGTTTGGCGTGAGCCTCGTTTTAATTAATGTGTACCGCTTGCAGGCCAGGATATCCAGCCAAAGCGTGATCTGACCCGGTTCGTGAAATGGCCCAAGTATGTGCGCATTCAACGCCAGAGGGCAATCCTGTACCAGCGCATCAAGGTTCCACCTCCCATCAACCAGTTCACTCAGTGCTTGGACAGGCAAACAGGTTTGTTTACTGCTATTTTTACTTTTCAAGAGTAGTTTGCAATGATGTTTTTATGAATTTCTTCAACCAAATTATTGTTGCCGGAAAACTTGTGTCTGAGCTTGCACTCAATGTACTAGTGCCGCCTTCGCTATTGTCACTGGACTCATCGTTGCACTCAACTTTTCAGCTACCAACTTGTTCAAGCTCCTGGACAAGTACAAGCCAGAGTCAAAGGCAGCGAAGAAGCAGAGGCTGCTTCAACGGGCTGAGCAAAAGGCCAAGGGAAAGGAAGATGTCCCCACCAAGCGTCTTCCTGTGGTTCGCCAGGGTACCAACACCGTGACTTCCCTGGTTGAGCAAAAGAAAGCCCAGCTTGTAGTTATTGCTAATGATGTAGATCCCATTGAGCTGGTACTGTTTCTGCCAGCCCTGTGCCGGAAAATGGGTGTTCCTTACTGCATCGTGAAGAACAAGTCTCGACTGGGGCGTGTCGTTCGGCGCAAGACTTGTACCTGCTTGGCTCTGGCACAGACCAATCCGTGAGTGGCTTTGTCTGACGCAGTATGACTTATTCTACCGGGATGAACTCATATTATTGCCTGAATAGCATTGAAGGTTACAATATACGAGCTTTTTAACTCTGACCTAGGGTGGTGACTGATAAGAGTGGAGTAGCCACTGTTCTGTTACTTACCCATGCTCTTCTGCGCATTTGCAGTGAGGATCGCTCCAACCTCTCCAAGCTTGTGGAAGCCATCAAGACCAACTTCAACGAGCGCTATGAGGAGATCCGGAAACACTGGGGCGGTGGTGTCATGGGCAACAAGTCTGCTGCTCGTGTGGCCAAGCTTGAAAGGGCACGAGCTAAGGAGCTGGCCCAGAAGGTGGCCTAGCCATCTTACTGTGTCAAATAAAGTGGATTTGCCCTCAGAATTGCAGGTGTTCAGTTGTGGACTCCTTTATTGTTCCTACTTTCAAATATTTGAGTTGTGGATTGTCTCGAGTTCTAATATAGAAAGAAAACAGGTCAGATGTGTGCAAGGTGATCTGCACAGATGCGTCATGCATGCTGGAGGTATTGGATTAGGTTGAAACGGATTGTAGGATTTTATTGAGAACCTAACCAACAAGGGCTTTTTAATAGTTCGGAAAAGAAGCAGTGTCGTTTGTGGACTTCATAACTTTACAAAGTTTGTGGTGGAAGACGTTTACAGTGGCATTGAGTGGAATAACCATTGGGAATGTCCGGTGTATTTAGCGGGGTGGGGCTACAAGCACCCCAGCCTAGGTGACTGCCTGAGGTCCTTGGACACTGGCGGCCTCCAGAAGCATGCCGGACTGCCCACACTTGATCGGCGAGGTCGCGGTTCGAGAGTAGGGGACTGCAGCACGCTCCTGGTGCACTCCCACAGCATGAGCAGCGGCGTCGCTCTTGCTCCACACGCTTTGCAGTCGTCGGATGTCTGGGTGTGAAATATTTTCTGAAAAGCTGCTAGCTGGTGCTCTTCGTGCCGTGCCAAATGGACATGTTTTTGGAACTGCAGCCGCGTTGATTACGCCAGCTTTGACGACTTGGCCTACACCCAGTAGTAACTTGAGGCGAATCTATTTTTATTTCAACATAAGTTGAGGGCCATGCAGGCGTAATACAAAAATTGCAACATAACACAACGTACGCAGCGTGAAGATCAACGGGAATCGGAGCGCGCGTCACTGTCGGGTTATGGCAAAGACGAATGGTTAAGCCGCCGAGTGAGGGCAATCGTGGGCAGTGAATGTACAGAATCGTTAAGTTCAACCAACGGTTCGACGTGACGAAAAAATAGCAAACAAATAAAAAATATGAAGATGAGAGATTCTGCAGTGATTGTCTTTATCGGATAAATGCGTTAGGTGGAGCGGTTTGCCCACAGCAGTGAGCAATTGATCCCCCGTTGCAAAGGGGCACCACCACATCATCACCACTTTTGCACTCTGCGGCTGGTTCATATTGAATATGAAGCGCGTATGCGCGTAAAACTGTGTGTGTGTGTATGTTCTCTGGACATACATGCTGACGTACAAAAAGGAAACGCAAGCCATGTTGCTACGCACGCTAGTAGTTTTGGCGTGCCGATACTTCATATGACAAAAAAGTGGTCTGTCGGGTCCACGGTGTCGTGAACGTAGGTGAGTACCATAGAGTTTCATATAAACTCGCAGAGTACATAGGGTTCGTGAGCATGATCGTGAGACATGATCTGCTTGCTTCAGTTGAACCATTAGGAAAAACCGCTTACACGTTTCCGGAGGCACGGCCACGCGACAAAAATAGTTTGATCGAGCAGGCATTCTAGAGTTGTTGTTGTTGTTGTTGTTTCCCTGTAGAAATGGCTCGTACCCAAAGAAGGGGATTGGCCGATTTTAAGGTGAATTTGCCCTAAACTTTCAGCATTGTTAGAGTGTACTAGAACAAGGGGAGTGCCCGGACCGGCCGCAGCACCAATGCATTAAAAGTGAGGCCCAAACGGGGTCAAATCCGCTAGTGGCGCTGCGATCGGTAGTCTGTGACCTGTCGTCGTTTTAAGAGCCGTGCGCAGCTCCGCCGAAGTGGTCGAGGGGTAGAATGCTCGCATCCCACTAAAAAGACCCAGGTTCGAATCACCGCTGTGACCATAGATTTTTTTTTTAATTTCACGTGTACAACTGTATTGTTTGGCTTTTTTTTTAAATATGCCTTCAGTTTCTACATATTGCTACAAAACATTACGCGAGATATGAAGTAAAGGAGAAAAAAACTTGACAGCAAGCGCATTTATTTGCAGCGCCACCGCACGGGATTCAACGAAAACTTAAAAGCATAGCTTGCGAGATTTTAGCGAATAAAAGAGAGACGGTGTGCTTTCACTCGCCTGCGGTCGCCGCCCACTGGCTCGCTTAAAAAAAGAAAAAGAAAAACTGAAAGTAAACGATTTTCAGTCGGCGGGAAGTCGCGAAGGTTTGAATACTGGTAAAGCAGCGATGTTCTGTCTGCTCGAGTAAAGCGATCACGAGGTGTGCGGAAAGAGGTGAACGTGTTGATATTTTGGATACATATGTAGTATTCCTGTACAACTGATATTGCGAACATATATCTTATAATTATGGCCGCCCTCAGCGAAAATAAATGATGCAAACCAATGCTTGTGTTTTGCGGGCGCATCTATATGTGATCGGCGCGCTTTTTGTTGTATTTAGCTTTTGCGTCATTGGCGCCTGCATCGTTTTCAACTCTCTCAGCGGCAGCTAAACGGCAAAACTAAAGCGCGCCGGTTGCCTGTGCTTTTGATGAAGTAGTATTGAAATACAAATGTACTTTTCTTGTACAACTATTTTTGTCAACGTATACATTTTGTCTTTTGAAAGCATATTTAGTGGTGCACACTTTGTGCATACGGCCGATGGTCACTAGCGTTTATTGTAGGGATGGGGTGGCACGGAACAGTGCTTAAGACGCGTGACACAAGGTAAGAATGACAGATACGTCATGACCATTCCAGTAGTGTACCAACCAGGCCTGCCCATTACAGTTGTAAAGGAATCGGTTTTGATGTCAATGGCACAGTGGTGATTGATGTGCACGAGGCTGCTGACCCGCAGATAAGGATCGCATCCCGATCTCGACAGTTGCATTTCGATGGCGTGGAAATGATAGAGGCCTGCGTTCTTAGATGTAGGCGCTAAGAACCACAGGTGGTCGTAATTGGGAGAGTGCTACACTGAATACGGCGAGCCTCACGCGGTATATAGTTTTATCACGCAAAACCATTGTCGTCGTCGTCGTTGTTGTTTTGTTTTGTTGAAAGTGCGTTGGTTCTATTCAGACGTGATGCCAAAAATGTAGACATGAAATGATCCGCGGTTGCATGGTAGCTACGGGAGTTTTCGCAGTCAGGCTTAAATGTGAGGTCTCCTAATCCTAAGTATAGCGTGCTATGCCGAAGGCAAGCAAGTGGTCGTGGTTTGTTTTGTCTTGTTAGTGACGTACATAAAAAACACGCTAGCACATAGTACAAAATCATTCGTTGAACGCGTATCCGCATAAGTTGTGTTCAACTGGCGAAGAAGTCATAGGTGTACAGCAAACAATGAATGAAATTTCTCTGTATTTGCGTTGAGATTTCGAAAGGAGACGACTTGCATACGCAATTGCACGGTCGTTGCCCCGCTGAGTTTGCGCCAAAACTGCACCAATGCCGTGACTACACGTGTCTGTGCGCGCTTCTGTAGGAGCATCGGGGTCGAAATGCGCAAGAATAGGGTTGTCGTGAGAGTGGTAATTAGTTGAGAGAAGGCGTCAGTTTGAAGAGGGCCCCAATGAAATGGGGCATCTTGTTTGAGAAGGTCGGTAAGTGGCCGTGCGAGTGCCGCAAAGTTTTCACGAACCGCCGAAAGTAGGAGCAGAGGCCCACGAAACTGAGAACATCATGGACAGAGCGGAATATTATAGAATGGTAGAAAGGCGTTCAAGGTGTGTGGCGAAGGTGGGTGAGAAGTTATCACGTCATCCAAGTAGCACAAGCACGTCGCCCATTTAAATCCTTGAAGTAGCGTATCTGTCATTCTCTCGAAGGTTGCCGGGGCATTGCAGAGGCCAAACGGCATGACCTTGAATTGGTAAATGCCGTCAGGGGGTAACGAATGCAGTTGTCTCACGATCCATTTCGTCTACAGCAATTTGCCAGTAGCCAGATCGGAGGTCGGGAGATGAAAAGAAGGTGGCGCCATGCAGACAGTCAAGTGCGTCGTCAATACGGAGAAGAGGGTACACGTTTTTTTTTTCGTAATTTTTTTGAGGTGCCGATAACTAGCGCAGAAACGCCAGGAGCCGCTTTTCTTCTTTACCAAGACCACTGGGAAGGCCCAAGGGCTCGACGATGGCTCGATGGTGTCTTTCGTTGGCATTTTGGCCACTTCCTTTTGAATCACTGCTCGTTCTGATGCGGACACGCGGCAAGGCCGACAGTGGATAAGCGCAGAGTCACCATTGTTAATTAGGTGCTTGACAATATTAGTCTGGCCCAAGGGATGACCACGGATACCAAAAATGTCACCGTGATCGAGTCCGAAACCTGACAGAGAGCATCGGCCTGATCAGGCGAAAGGTCTGATCCAATCATACTTCGAAAATGGCTTCGTCAGAACTGGGTAACCGTGAGACGTCTACCGATTCGGTAGACGCCTATACCCGAGTAGCCGACTGATTTAGTGCAGTCGTCTGCCGTGCAGCAGTGTCGCCGAAAAGGTCACGGATCGTCTCCTTGAAAGTGTCCCAGCTGGCAATGTCGACTTCGTGCGTCTCGAACCACAACAAACGCAGTAAATGTCACACTATATATTCTACGTAGAGGAAATTTGGTTTAGCCTTGTGAGCTTGACATTTCAGTAACGTGTTCGAATAACCTACAGGAACCACATCTGCAGTGGGCCATCAAGGTAAAGAAACACGTTGGCGAGCATGAGTGTCGGGCCCACCTATAGCCGGCGCTGATCTGTTCGTACACGTTAAGGCACTTGTCAACGTCAAAGCGTGCCCCGCCATGGTGGTCCAGTAGCTAAAGTACTCGGCTGCTGACCCACAGGTCGCGAGATCGAATCCCGGCTGCTGCGGCTGCATTTCCCATGCGGTCTGAAATGATGTAGGCCCGTGTGCTAAGATTTGGGTGCACGTTAAAGGACCCCAGGTGGTCGAAATTTCCGGAGCCCTCCACTACGGCGTCTCTCATAATCATATCGTGGTTTTGGGACGTTAAACCCCCCATATATATCTAACGTCAAAGCGATCTATATATCCTGGAAATATGCCAGGATCACGAGCAGGAGGTATACGACAACGTAGGTAGGAGTCACAGAAGAGGCGGGTGGTGAAGACGATGTTCCTTGAACCTGTGACATGGTTGGACCCGTGATGATACGTCCGAAGTGGAGCTTCGTGATGGGTACAGGGAAGAGCCAGCAGCTCCACCACAAATATGTCACGTAAAATGACTATTCGCGAGTGTAATAACACCGAACCACACAGAGCACAGCAAGCACGGCGGGCAAGTCAGTCCATTCTTTCGTTGTCATCTTCTGATCGCTGATATGTCAGCTACGTAGCACTGCACGAGTACTCCCAATGCACATCGAAACCGAACTTTCAATGAATTTGTTTTGATGGCCACTTCTTCATTTATAAACAACCCTGGCTCCTTACGAGCACCTGCTCTGTTTTCTTTGTTGTGCAGACTTCCGCCTAGATGGCTGTGCACGATTCAAGGCTTTGACAAAGAATCTCAGTCTTGTCAGCACATAAAAACCTACCACTCGTGCCGTGACATGTTCACGGTGCTCCTCGCATCCAATTAGTTTTGCTTTTTTCACCTTCAGAAGCTCTATCACATCCATGATGCTGTCATGGTGCACGCGGCGAGTGCTAAAACATTCAGTGAAAGTGTCTTCGAGAAAACCAATAAAGTTGGACAAGGTCGAAGATGGGTACAAAAGGCCCCCGTAATCACACTGTTGTGTGAACTGTGCGATAGCACTTTCAGATTCTCGTGAAGTCAACAAGTCGTTTTCGCAAGCAGAACAGTGCAACGGCACGATGCATTTCCTTGCAACATACCCGCTTATGTAGTGGACCAGTCTGCGGTCACTTCTGACAGACACGTATGCCTCATGGTCACTCTCATGTGTCACCACATCATCCAACATGTCGTTTTCATTGCTTTCAAAGTGAATTTCATCTAGTGCATGAGTGAAGCCGGAGGTCTGCGGTGGCGGTGACGGAGGCGAGCACAGTATAGGGGACAAAAGAGAGTCAAGTGTGCCAGGAGTCACATTGCCCTTGTCCGGCGAGCGCACAAGGTTGCAAAAGCTGATGCACGCCATTGTGTCGAGGAACTGCTGCGGCGTAGGATGATCATTATTCCCGCTGCACTGCCGCACTATACCAAAAGTGTTCTCCAGGGGGTCTTGGTTGAGCCGGGCTGTCATCAGGTAGGCATAGCCTACTTCCGTCGTCAGGTATTCCAGCAATAGCAAGGTGCTTTTGATGGTTACTCGAAACCCTGCTGCTGTGGACTGACTAAGGAAGCCCCGCGTGCCTTTTACGTGCGACTCCCATTCAGTCAAGTACGCAAGAAAGGTGTAGAGGCAGTCGACCGCACTTGAGTTCAACCGCAGCGCTACTCTCGCGTACCGAGAGGACATGATGTTGATGATGCTGTTTATCATCCTGCATAAAATAAAAGAAAATAAGAAGAACGTTACTCTCTGCACGCCGTTTTATGTATTTGTACGTGTGCAAGATAATTTTACCAAGACCGCGCAATGCACATCACACTGCATGCCATCGTGGGGATTCGTGCCTCACTATTTCAGGTGCATGAAGGTGTCGCCAAATTAATAGTATGATATAATTATGCTGTTTGGTTTACGGACAGATGTACACTGAGTACAACTTAGCACAGGTAACGTTGCGAAATTTACTACTAAGTTTGAAAGAAACGCTGGGGGTTTGGGCGACAAGAAACGCAGTAAATGCCACATGTTATAATCTGCGTAGAGAAAATTTGTTTTATCCCTGTGAGCTTAACATTCTAGTAAGATGTTCGAATAACCTATAAGAGCGTTTTATGTGGTTTCGGAACATGCCACAGGCTTCCCTTGCAGCATGTTCGAAGTGTCCTGCAATATATCACAAGGAGAACAAAACGCCGTAGTAATGAGGTGTCCGTTGACGACAGTTCCTAGGCTTGCCGTTTCAGGTGACTCTGATATATACACACACTCAGCACGGTACACTCGCTCTAGTGTATATTGCATGCTCAAGTGCCCAGCTGTGCAAACATATATGTCCTTCTACTTCCCTCTTCAAACATATCGTAAGCTTTGCTGTTAATACCAACACAATTAGGATGTCGGACACACTTACTCAAAGAACCGCAAAGTCGCCTGTATGCAGCTGCGTCTCGACGGTTCGACATCTTGTTGGTAGAACCGCAGACCACGGGTCACTTGTGGACCGAACAATTGGTAGGCGTAGGGGACGCGCATCTTCTCAAAGTTGTTCGGATTGAGGTGGGCCTCCCGTATGCCATGCATCACGCGAAGTGTCACGATGCTCCCATCCATTGCGTAGACGTCTTTGACAGCGTCCAAGGAGACCTGAAACATAAATCATATGTAATTGAAACTAGTTCTAACAATTGATGGGGAAGTTCGAATTATGTTGTAAAACCCGGAAACTCTTCAACTAGAGGAAGTAATTTTATGGCTCTTCAAGGGCTCAAATATTTAACGAGGCAACGAATAAAAAATATCAGGTCATCGTTAATGCCACCAATCTAATCCTGCGTATGTGAAAATCTACTAGGGGGTTCTGACATGAAGCCTCCTCTAATGTCACCCGGACAAAAATGGAACCGTTTCCGGGCGAGGTTTCCATAACAAGTGAATTCATGATATGTAAAGACGCGGTAAACGAAGGAAGTTACCGTGTGAGCACGGGCGGATCTAGCCACTTATTTGAGATGGGAGGTCACATTAAGTAACACAGGAGGGGGGGGGGGGGCGTGGTAATGAATTTTTCTTTTTACTAGCAGAAAAACCTCTTCGTTGTGCCAACACTGTTACTATGTGCTCACAGGGGTTCCACTCATTTGTCCTAATTGGTGATAGGAGGTGGACTGCGAGCATTGAATTGAGGGGGAGGAGCGCTGACAGAAATTTAGGGAAGGAAGGCGATCGCCCCTGTTCCCCCCCCCCCTTCCCCTGGATCCGCCACTAAGGCCGATGCACAAGCTTGGAAGGAGACGGTTACTGCCATGAAATCATGAAACGAAACATCGCCGCACGCTTCATACGGTACGTAAAAGGTCGACTACCGAGTCCAATGCTCAATGCCGGTAGGTGGCGTGCGGCTTCGTCAAACGAAAGCTAACGTCGTAAGAAGTATAGACTTTTCCACTGAAGGCTGCCGGAGCGCCGCCATAGTCCTCTTTGTGGGCTGTTGTTACCATGAGTGACACTCCCCCCCCCCCCTCCAAGAAAAAAAAGGAAAAAAAAAATGTCTGCTGAACTTGAGATGTCGGATTTAGGGCTCCCATGCAACAGCCCAGAAGGGACGGGGTCCTCGATCCTCTCCATTCAAAAAACAATAAAAGAAAAGAAAAGGTTTGTAGACGTTTTAGTGCGACAACGTTAGAACTGTATCTACAAAATAAAAAAAGAATCCTGTGTTCGAGTGGGTTTGGCGGACAAATTCGTACAGTTTACGAATCTCGGATCATTCCCGACTCTTCCTCCTGCTGAGCAAAGGCCTTTCCTTAGCATATAGCAATAGTTTATTGTAAAGTGTCAAAATAATGTTATATATATATATATATATATATATATATATATATATATATATATATATATATATATATATATATATATATATATATATATATATATATATAACCATATATAACCACCGTGCACCATATATATGGTGCACGGTGTGTCCAAAGTAGTGAGAAAGAGCCTCGAGTCGTTGATAGTGCTATCGGTCCGATTTCTGTGTGTTGCTCATTGTTCTCGTTAGCGAGTGAGCAGAGAGTGTTCCGATAGACCGTTTTAGGCAGATATTTTGTGCACGTGGCAAGGTTTTATTTGCGAGACACCATGGATCTCGAGAAGTTAGTAGGTCTCGGTGAAAAGATGGGTGGCCTCGTGGCAATATATATATATATATATATATATATATATATATATATATATATATATACGTGTGTGTGTGTGTGTGTGTGTGTATACTTGATTTGGCGATGTTCCAGAATTAGCGAACGAATTTGTCCGCCAAACCCACTCGAACACAGGATTCTTTTTTATTTTGTAGATACAGTTCTAACGTTGTCGCACTAAAACGTCTACAAACCTTTTCTTTTCTTTTATTGTTTTTTGAATGGAGAGGATCGAGGACCCCATCCCTTCTGGGCTGTTGCATGGGAGCCCTAAATCCGACATCTCAAGTTCAGCAGACATTTTTTTTTCTTTTTTTTCTTGGAGGGAGGGGAGGGGGAGTGTCACTCATGGTAACAACAGCCCACAAAGAGGACTATGGCGGCGCTCCGGCAGCCTTCCCAGTTTGTTTTCCTCAACTGTAGTGAGTGAGTGCTATCTTACATTGACATTTACCCAATGAACCAACTGGACGCGAAGCATACATTTCTCAACGAAGTGTATCTCCATAACATAAACGCAAAAATTATCGGAAAGCATTCGTTCAAGTTCTATAACAAACACACAACAATAAAACAACAGAAGAAAAAGGAATAAATGGGAGCTTGAAAACCTACCAGCCCATCTGGAGTGTTGAAGTCGTGGAGGAGCAAGTTGTTGCGAAGACACTTTATGAGATGCGGAAAGTCCGAAAGGAAGTGGACGTAGCGACTGCTGTCTTTGGGATGCCTCATTCTGCATTGAATGTTCTCAGACGTTGCTTCGATTCCAAGTACCTTCCACATCTTCCTGTTCCATGTCGCACCGTCGCAAGTGACAAAGTCCACGAAAAGACCGGCATCTTCTGCAAGCAATACAGCCTCCACTAGAATTTTCGCGAGGAGCTCTCCTTTAACGTTCCCGTGTGTTGCGAATACTGCTAATACTTGTGTCCACTTGCCGGTGAAAGGTGCAAACATAATCACCATGCCATGGTCGCATGGCTCACATTTATCTTTTTTTGATGTAAAATGGCCTAAATCAACCAAACCTTCAATAGTGGCGGCGGATGTGACTGACAAGTGTTCAGATAGTTTCATTTCATCAATTAGCAGCCCTCCGTGTCGCTTAAAGGCGTCCATAGATCTCGTCTTTTTTTTTAGAGCACTCAGGACCCTTGTGCAGAAACCGAACCCTGTCTTGTACGAGCTCAAATATTTCCTCAAGGTGTCTTCACTTGGTAGGACTAAGATCTTGTTGCTTCTCATGTATTTGTAAAGCTTTGGACTTTTCATCTTCATGAGCAGACACTCTAAGATCCAATTCTGAGTGAATTTTAATCCCCTGGTACTCGCTCGTTTGGAAGCGCGGAAAAAATGAAGTGCTGCTTCTCTTTGTTTTGGAGGCATGTCAGCAATACTTTCTTCAAAAGTGCCTTCCTTTATAGCTTTGTTCTGCTTCACCATTTCTCTCAGTTTTGATTTCAAGTTTGACACCCGTCCAAGCAGTCGGCGATTTTGCTGTCTCAAGGTTTTCGTTTGGCGACAAATGGCTCGCTTTGCAGAAGTGGCACCAGTAGCAGCAGTGGTACGCATCACCTTACATTTTTTCCTAATCAGGGACAGCCTTGCCTTGGCGCATGGACGGCATTTTACACCTGCACAGTTAAAAAAAAAAGGTCTGATTACATGTTTACGCCCCACAGACAGACACACACAGACGCCTACCCACAAACAGTCGCATTAACGCACACAAACATATGCACGCACGCACCGTCAACCATCAAGCTTTCTCGATTTGAGAGGAGTAATGGGAAGAACATTAACTCACAGTAGTGTTAAACAGTGATAAATTTCACTCGAGTTCTTTTTCTTTTATTTTCGTGATAATAATTGCACACATGAAATGTAAACTTGTGCGATCTTTTTTTTTTATACCTCTGTAAGAGAAACACCCCTGCCCGTTAGCAATTAAAACATGCAAATGGAAATAAGATGTGCATATTAATGTCGTTTCCTTGCATATATTTAGACAACTCGTTCAAAATCACCATAAATTTTATCAAAACGTCCCTCTCCTATACGCTTTAATTTAAGCTCTGTCCGTATCGGTGAAGTACATAGACCTACTTACCTCCGTTAGGTACAACACCTTCACAGCTTCTGCTGTAAAACGCTCCTCCATGGCATCTGAAGTTCCGTCCAGAGGCAAATGTCTCAAGTGGGCCATCATTAGGTTCATTTTTCCTTATGGAGCCAGGGCATACAGAAGCTGCGTCGATTTTTTGCATATGTTCCTCTGCCTGTGCGAAAGATAGAGCCCGTTTTTCGTCGTAAGGACTGCCGTTTATATGTGTTCGGCAGAGAAGTCCGTCTTCTTCTTCTTTCAGGAATATAACTTTGTCATGGGATATTTCTGAAGGCGGTATTAGTGTGGAGGTGACATAGAAGACACCATCAACATGCGGGAACTGAAGGGCTGTCCATCTGGAGGTTGACGGCATCGTCAGTGTAAGAAGGGAACGTCTTCCTTCATTCGTGGTACCGCCTTGTGTCTCCGAATTGCAGTCCATCACGGGATGCGCTGCCGACTTCACACACTTTGCATGCCTCTCTGTCAAGCTCGCAGCGCTAGAGGACCTTTTTTTCTCTTCGCACTTGGTCATTGATGGCCCGGGGGCATCTTGTTTGGCATGCTGACGACTTGTCGAATTATTAGTCACCTGGTCACCCCCGTCGGAACGTTGTTGTCCACTCAGTATAACAGGCACTGCTCCGACTGCAAGCTTTGGCCGGTCACGGGGCAACCTGACCTCTCTACCGCCTATAATGTGCACGAAGTCTCGAAGCAGATGATGCGGCTCGAAATGTGCCTCGCAGACCACACTTGAACTTTTCATGTGCCCTCTTGGCAAGCGTAAGCTGTACTCCCATTTCTCCCTCAGGGTCGGAGATGTTGGAACGGCGAATAGCGAACACTTACTGCCTTCAGTAGATCCTATGTAGGTAACCCCGCAGCCGGGCACACAGCAGTTGCCCTGCCGCTTTGGTTTCATTTGCGAAAGGTGTAACAGGACGTGAGACTCTCACTTGTACAGAGGGGTCCACATCTGAAGGGGAACACGCGTGTCGTCTGCTCGGCTACACCGCCAGCCCGCTGCGGCAACTATGAGGTTTCGCGCACGAGCACTGCGGACAGCGCTTTTTTATCGTCTGCCACAAAAATATGAACACGTTCACCTGTCTGTTTCCGCACACCTCGTGATAGCTTTATTAATGTTACACGCCAATATCTTACGCATTTAGTGTGAGGAGGAACACTGAAAACTCGAGCAGACAGAACATCGCTGCTTTACCAGTATTCAAACCTTCGCGACTTCCCGCCGACTGAAAATCGTTTACTTTCAGTTTTTCTTTTTCTTTTTTTAAGCGAGCCAGTGGGCGGCGACCGCAGGCGAGTGAAAGCACACCGTCTCTCTTTTATTCGCTAAAATCTCGCAAGCTATGCTTTTAAGTTTTCGTTGAATCCCGTGCGGTGGCGCTGCAAATAAATGCGCTTGCTGTCAAGTTTTTTTCTCCTTTACTTCATATCTCGCGTAATGTTTTGTAGCAATATGTAGAAACTGAAGGCATATTTAAAAAAAAAGCCAAACAATACAGTTGTACACGTGAAATTAAAAAAAAAATCTATGGTCACAGCGGTGATTCGAACCTGGGTCTTTTTAGTGGGATGCGAGCATTCTACCCCTCGACCACTTCGGCGGAGCTGCGCACGGCTCTTAAAACGACGACAGGTCACAGACTACCGATCGCAGCGCCACTAGCGGATTTGACCCCGTTTGGGCCTCACTTTTTGGATCTCGGTCCGGGCACTCCCCTTGTTCTAGTACACTCTAGCATTGTGTCATTCCTACAATTTTTTTTTGTAACTTAATTTCGATTTGAAATAGCGATATCAAGTTTGCAGGAAAAAAAAATAAGAAAAATTTTGAGACAGCAATTTAGCAAGAAAATCGTTTAGTCGCAGTGATGTATTCTTGAACGGCGAATAAAACATCCCTGTGGCTGAAACCCAGTGTAGAGGCTCCAAATGAAAGAAGATCAGGCTGTGATAGTTGCAAGCCCAGTCTTTGAAGAGGTGGTGCTAGTATGCTTTGCCTGAATAAATCGAAACGGCGACAATGTAATAAAAAATGACTGATCGTTTCCTCTTGATTACAGTAAATGCACATAGGGGAATTCAATATGCCTGATCTATGCAAGTAAAAATTGAGGGAGCTAACGCGGCAACGAAATTTCGTGATGACAACTTCCATCATCCTTGATTTAGTCAGTTCACTGCGCCAGGGAAATAACAAGTGTTTGTACTCTGGAGAAGCCGTCAGTGCAGGGTCAGATAAATTTTGCCTGATTTTAAGTGTGCGAAATCGCGCCACCGTAATGTATACTGTATGGGGGAAAATAGGAATAATTTTAGATTCACTTCTACAACTCGCAGCGACCTCGTCTTCGAGATCAGTTTTTAGAAAAAAAAATTGCTGCAGTTTTTTTTTAACAAAAGAAAACTAACTTTTGTCGTGATATGAGATGGTGGCCTCTGTTGCAACTGGGTGAAAATTTAAAAACTCAGCGTTTGTAAATACCTTAGTAAAAACAATAAAAACGGCACGCCATAGGGTTTTATTTCTGATCTCGGAGGCGTGTAATTTCTGTAAATATTACCGCGTGCCTTATTTTGTACCATTAACCCTTCAGCTTAGGATCTAGTTCCGGTCCTGCGTAAACATTTCCCTTCTCTTTTCATTTGTTGCATTTGTCTCGTTTGTTTGGATCTCATGGCGAACGCCTTGGGACGATTAACGCAGCCGAGCGCTGTTGCTGTCTAAAAGAACGCATGCCAGCTGTGTCCACGCCAGTATTACATTCCTGCCCCTCTTCGATTGCGGTTGTGCTTCGCGGTGTGGAAAACGCCTCGAGCTTCTGCATCGTCCGTGGTGGTGTCGTCGCGACGGAGTGTTGTGTTGTGGTAGTTGTGGATTGACCCCGCGCTACCACGAAGGAGGTGAATTTGTTTTGCTTTCGCTTCCCGTGTCATACCGTCTCGTGTCGCTTCGCCGTTGCCGCAGCTGTCGAGGCAAACGCTTGATTGAAAAGGGGAAACTCGTGACATTGAGGTCTCGTTTCGGAGTTCTCGGATCGTGCAACAAGTAGGCAAAGTGCGGGGAAGCACAACCACTTGCTTCGTTGCGGGCGTCGCCGGAAAAGAATATGTTTGGGTTACTCGGTGTACTTTGGTTTCACCCGCCTAATCCCTGTAACGGAGGTCGTATCGGTGATTATCAAGATTTGCCGTATCGCTTTCGTGTGTCGCTTGGCGTTGAACGCGCAGCTGTCCGTCGCAGATGAATCACGTTTCCAAGTCGTGCGTGCGCTTTGCATGTCTTAATCGACTGGACAGTCGTTCTTTCGCCTTGCTTCGGACGCTTGACCACTGCGGAATCGCAGTAGCCTCTATCGCTGCACGATTCGAATCGTCCTGTGAACGGAAAAGTGGGCAAAATAGAAAGTGGAGCGTTCGTGCGTGTTCGTCTCGGCGTGTAACCGCGTTGCGCACGCAGAAGGCGGTGTTAACTCTATTCGTGACGCTCGAAAGACGCGTGTCAGAAGCGCTCGGAAAAAAAAGGCGAAAAAGAGCGCATTGCCAAGGTTGCGTGAAAAAGGAATTCCGCGACTGCGTCAGTGGGCAACTACGCTGGGCGTGTGAGTGCCAGACTCGAGAAATGATCGCGCTGTTTTTGCAACGTCACGCGTGGAGAGTGAGTAACAAGTCGCTCGGAATACGTTGTCGCAGATGTTACTTTGATACGTTGACATTTCGGGCGTGTGTGTGCAAACGGCAGAGCAGGTTAACAGAGAAATGGCGCCCTATGTGGTGTTATGTTTCATGTCGCTAAAGGCACACAATTTGGCCAACTGGATCCTGCATTTGAACTGATATTTATCATGATGACTTTGCCCTGTCCAGTCTTTGACAACGATTAGTAACACAATGTGTATTGTAGTATCAGCTGTATATTGTATCAAAATTTTCATAATTAGTGTCGTGATTTGCAGGTGTAGATTTTTAGCTATCACGTTGTGGCATTTTGCATATAGCATGCATGCTGTGCATGCTAAAAGGGCCATCGAGTACAACGGCGAAATTTCTCATTCATTCACTCGTCACTTAACTGCCTACACAGAATGGATGCCCTGCTTTGTAACTGCGATGCCCACACAGGCAGTTCTACATTTTGTTCAGAACTATTCAGCTATCTTAGTAGACACATTGGAACGGTCGGCAATGCATAAGTGTGCGGCATTGCTTTAGTGAGCTGTCTTTCAGATGACCCGCCGCAGACGCGACAGCGTGAACAGACATGTTTCCAATTTGTGATTTCATTTTCTTTGTGGTTGACATGTGTGTGTGAGTCATATCAAGCCGTGTACAATAGGTCCAGCTGTTCCGTACATGGGCTCAAGTTTTCCCAGTGTATGTTTTTCTCAAGTGGCACCCGTCATTCCTTTTTGCCAAGAGGAGTGTGTGGGAGAAGGTGTTTGCGGCTCCATGCTTTGCAAAGTCAGCGCAAGCATGATTGAGAAACATCGCAGAAAGCGCATGAACAAGTAGCCTTTTTTCATTTCGCTGATGTCAGCCCTGCTGATATTCAAGAGTTAGTATAACCTGAATGGAGTGCTCATGACCTACTCTCTTCTCTATGACCTCTCACATTTTGGCAGAGTATATGAGGTTACGAACTTGCAACTGCTGACACTTCAGAATGTTTATATGTTAACAGCTGTTCTTTTGATTATTATGGTGGTATGCATGGCAAGCAGCCAGCAAAATCATGGCCTGTCATTGCGTACCGATACACATAGTATCACTGCTGTAACAGGAAACAGTACTCAAGACATATTTTATTCTTCGGAGTTGTGTTGCTGTGTTAAGAGATGTGACACTGGCTGCTAATGCCCTTTACTTCAAGAATTATTTGTTTGTCATTGAAACACATGTTGCCTCTTATTACACATTATGTGCAACATAAAGCAAGAATAGCAATAAAACACAAGATTCATTATATTAGCAGCCACTAGTAGTGTGAAATCACATTATCTGTTAGAAAGATGAAGAAATTTGCTTTCCACATTGGAAAAAGCTTTTAGATAAGTAGCCAGGGTATAGCTTAATCATTATCATTTATCTGCTTTACTAACTTGACAAACCAGACACATAAATTCCAAACACATGCTCTGTGTAGGACTTCAACAAAAAAAAATTGCGGAAAGAAGTGATCGACATTTAAAAACCAACGTGACGTTTTCTTCAATTGATAGTATTGCTTTGTTACTTTCTGGCAGCATGATATTGCATCTGTTGTTATGATACAAATGTAAATGTGGAAGAAAAAAAAAAAGCTTTGTGTAAGCGTAGTATTTATTCTATAAAATGAATTTTAAAAAAATATAATACACTTGAGAAGTTCTTTTCAGCACGTAGCCCCCTGTAGGCTGCTAAAATGAATGAGTTTTTTTCGTAACAAGCTATTCAGCAACAAATTTATAAAGGGAGATTAAAATGAAACAATGAATGGGTATAGGTTGATAATTTATGCCCTAAAAACTCTATGTTGTTAATTTCACCATCGCAGGTAAATAGAGAAGAAAATAGGTTATAACAGATTATTAATAGAGGAGGAAATCAAGGTCAATGTTTCGTATTTGAGCTTAACGTCGAAATATCCGCACATGACTTCGTCACGGCGTTCTCAGATATTCTTTTTGTGTTTTTACCAAAAGTCTTCTTTCAGTATTGTGAAAGTTTAATTTACCAGTACACCTTTTTTTTTGTTATTGTCTTTTGAAATCCCTGCGTGGATAGAGTTGCACTTGTGCGAAGAATAATTTTTTATTCATGATTTCCGCATATAACCATTCACTTGCTGAACAAAAATGTCATTTTTCAAGGTGTTCTTAAAAATCGAAATTCAGGGTCAATTAAAAATGGCGATTCCTCTTGCTCACTTATATTGCTTTCTTATGATCTCGCACTGACGGATATAGAGTCCTTGTGCCATCTGCACTACTGGCTAGGCATGAAAAGAAAGGAATGAAATACATTGTCAAATTTTCCTGACTCTTGGTGCACTCTTGAGCTATTGTGGATTCTTACTAAATGGTTTCTTAAATTGGCTTCATTTTGAGGGCAACTTAACTTTTAGCCCACACTTAAAATCAAATGTTGTGATAATTAAACTGATAAATAGCACATAGCTGCCTTTTCATTGCTTAAGGCTACAGTAGATACAAGCACTCCTCTTGTGTTCGCATGAATGAAAAAACAATAAAAGAAGGAAAGAGCAGCTAGAATATGTAGTTACCTATACCATGCAACCCTGCTCGTATATCTTCCACTGCCTTGTGTCAAATGGTCGGCTGTTGCGGCTTCTGTGCAAAATGAGCAGGCACGGTGTCTACTTGCACTCTCCAGCATGACTCATGCCCTCCTGAGCTCTACATTTCATTTTGTCATACGTACACCTACAGCAAGCTGTACCCTGGCACAGTAGTCTGCATTCCGTCTCCACATCTCTCACTTTTTTTTCAAATGCGTGCTTTGCTGTTTCTGACATCTGTTCCTGTGCATTCCTGTACTGTATTCCTCGAGATTATCTCGCATCCACTTTTCGCTCACATAAAAGCAAAGATAAAGAAATTCTGTGTTAACAGTTGGATGAGGTTGCTAAGTCTGAGTCTGGAAGGCTCTAGGCTATATTATGTGTACAAAGAAGGCAGCAGCACGTGCATGCTAGATGCAGTGTATAGTCAGTGGACAGGATGCTTCGTCAACAACTGTCTGCGATTGTGTAAAGTGTAAACATTTTCAAGATCGTTTTGTAATTGTATTATGACTAAACTGACAGCGGTGGTGGGTATGAGAATGTTTGCCGTTAATGACTGTACAGTTTTTAATCTACCGTGTCTCACTAAACTTTCTCACTATTTACATCTGTTCATGTATCACAAGTTCAGAACGCTGAAGGCGTATCCACTTGTTCAAATTTTGATAGAAATGCTTTGTATTTCATGCCACATTGCTTTAGGAAAACTTTGTACTAAATTGAGAAATGAAAAAAAAAAAAAACATCCCTTAGCTGCATATTTGAGAACAGTCATCTCAAAACCAATGTGTGATTCCTGGCATTTTTTTATCAAGGACTGCTGACAGAATCTTTATAAGTTGTGAAATGTGCAAATGCTACCTGACAACCCCTTATTGAAATAATTATTCAAGTTATAATCACAGTAGTAGTGAGAGATCCTGCATGTTGGATGCATATTACATGTGGGAGATCCTGCATGGTTTCAAGGAGGATACACAAAGCAGAAATAGAGATAATATTTGAGACAGGCTTGATTCAGTATGTTTATTGCTTGTTTTAATTTGTTCCATTGTGCTATTGTTTTAGGAAAGCAAGAGTTATTAAATTATCAGTTCTGGCATAGTACAGTGAGTGGTTGACAGTATGAAAATCCAAATATAGTGTCATCATTATCTAAATATTACAATACAGATAGTAAAAAGTGTGCTGCCAACAAAAGATAAGCTTGTTGTGTCTGCTGTGCAACGTCCCAAAACCACCATATAATTATGAGAAACACCGTAGTGGAGGGCTCTGGAGATTTCAACCACCTGGGTTTTTTTAACGTGCACCCAAATCTAAGCACACAAGGCTATAGCATTTTCACCTTCATCAAAAATGCAGCCGCCGCAGCCTGGATTCGATCCCGTGACCTGCGGGTCAGCAGCTGAATACCTTAGCTACTAGACCACCGCGGCGGGGCTTTTTTCATGATTAGCTACTGCTGTTAAAAAAAAAAAAAAACGGGCAAAACTTTCCTGGCATCATAAGAAGCTAGGATAAAAATGTCAATAATTTTTTGTTGTTGTTGTTAATTTGCTTCAGCTGCATACAAAAACAGGCAGTTCTTGTGTTACAATACTAGTTTTTTCGAATTCACTTTAATTATAGATTTACAGAAATGGACTATGGTATACCTATGTTAATGGTGGCTAAGTTGATTTACATCAATGTAGTATTGTTCAGGAACACTGCGCTTATTTATTGTGTTAATTGCAGCTGCCAAACCTGCCTCCGTTTCATACCAAGTCTTCAACTCCTCTACATCTGTGCAATGTAATTATTCTGTGCCTCTTTGTGGCTCTTGTTCCTTCTTTCAACACTAGTGTCGCCAACAATGCTACTAAGTTGAACGCTCACGTGTGGTTCGGGTAAACTTTGCAGGGGGACATGGGCAAAGCCAGCCGTAGATGATGCGAACTGAAGTATGTGCGAGCAGACCCGAGTGCTGCCAGAGTTTGTGGGCAGCCAGGCAAGCGGGCGCCGCATCGACCCGCTGGACAAAAGCAGCAGCTTGTGGTGGCGGCTAACTGGCCCCAACCGACACGCGGCCACACGCCAAGCCAGCACTGCAGAGGGAGTTTACGCGTCTATCAAACCACTGGCAAAAAGCCTGCCTCATGTAAGTGTTGAGTCGATCACTTTACCTATCCAGAGATCAATCCTAGCTCCTCTCCTTCCGGTAGGAAAAACAACTTCATTAAAGGGAGATAGTGATGATCCAAGAATTGAAAAATATTGTTGCCCATCCAGACAAGTTCGAACTGCAAATGACCAGGAATACTGTGTCTGCACAAATAGTAGACAGGAGTGGTGTAAGAAAAGCCAGAATTTCAATTGTACTGGTTTGCGCAAATGGTCTGTGGCAACATAGAGAAGAGATGTTGATTTCTTAAGGTTAGGTGGTAGTAATATTTCTGGAGAAAAAGCTGCCTAGTTATGGTTATTTAAACTAAGGCACGAAGAATGAGAAGCCGTAAAGGAAGAGTCACATGAATGCGCTGAGCACAGTGATCCAGTAAAAAAATCTCATTGCCAGTGATTCAAGCATAAAAATTTTATTGCCATAATTCTTCAGCGGTGCTTGATAATTCACATTTGTTGATTGGCATGAACGTATGTCCTACCTCACTGCATGCCTCTGTATTTTCTCATTCGCTTTAAGATGCCCCGCAATGCAGGTTGACAAGCCTGCTCCAGAGGAGGGATCTGGTGAGCCTCCGGGAGTCCAGTCTAATGTGCGGCAACAGCAGCGGTCATCAAACGCATCCCTGAACCACGGAAACATCCACTGGCAATCACGTAGCCTGAATGCGTCGCCCAGTGATACGCTGGACTCGCCTGCAGATGCAACGAGTCCGATTTCACGCTCGTGCGAGTCTTTGGATGAGCCCGAGATCGACTACTCGGACAATGAGGAAGCCTCCAGCACCAATGCAGTTAAAGAAACCGCCGAGCCATCATCTTACCACTTTGTGAGTTATTCTTAAGAGTACTCATTCTAGCTACATAGGAATAGATGGGATAAGCCATAGAGCTAAAGAAATATGTGTCGCATACAAAACGTAGTGCTCGTAATCACATACATTGTGACATTGTTCTAGTTTCGCATTGTCTTACTGTCCTGAAGAAGGAAAAGTCATGGCTCATGCCCTTGCTACAGGACTGAGTAATGTGCTAGATATGCACCTCTAGCCACACTTGCGCTTGGTTCCTGGTCAGTGTCGTGTGCCATCTCGTAATAGGCATGACTGTGTACCTTGAAACACTTCACAAATTGGAATTTTGCTTTTAAACGTACACAACTTGCTTAAGTAGTCGAGCACAACTCTTCACGGGGGTATTTAGAGTGTTCAGGGAAAGCTGATTTATTTTGATGTTCATTATGAAAAGTGCAACATAAGTCAAGTAAAGCTATGATAAATTCACCACCTAAACTTTTGTACTATCAGGATAGTTGAAATAACGCATATATATCTTTCTGGCATGTGGCAATCCAGTTAACCGGTGTGGCAAAATGGGCTTGTTGGTTTTTGGTAATGGTGGACTCTGTACAGAAATAGCACAGACATTGGAGGACGGTTAAAAAACACTTAAGAGATCTATAAAGCACTGCATTTTATTCATAACGGATGTTGTCTTGCTTTTATTCTGCAGAGGCGTGAAAGGGACATGCCAATATATGCCAACTTTCCACCGCTGCCTTGCCCTCCAAGCCCACCTCATCCATCACCCGACGAGCAACCGCTGCGTTTTTTGAGCGACCACTGGGCTGAATTCGATGCACGTGGGGTCGGCCGGAAGTTTTATTACAACTTTCACACCGGACAACGCTCGTGGAAGCCTCCCAGGCGCCGAGGGGAGCTACCTACCACTCATGTTAGTACGAGTGCCCAATGTAACGTGATTTCTGTGCTGAGTTATTGAAGCATGCTCACAAAAACACAAGTGAGAAAAAACTATGTTCTATGAACTTGTGATCGTAGGCAAGTGCACAGGGAGCCCCCACCTCCTCCGTACGCACAAACATACATAGAGGGACGGGGGGAGAGAAGTGCAATGATTCTGGTCCACAGATTTGCTGATTCGCGTGTTTTTTAAACTCCAGTTGTGGCTGGTGTAGTTTTTGTTTTTTACAATAATGAAAACCAAGGACTTCTGATGTTGCATTCAAAGATTTATTTCGTTCCCACCTTTATACTGGAAAGCCAGGAACATACGGCAGGCCTCCTTGAGAAGCACAATACTCTTCATTTTCATGTTTGCATTCACTTCAGAGCTTGTTTTCTTTCTGACTCGACCACAGGGGTGAGAGGAGCACCACGATTGCATTGGGCAGACTCAATGGAGAACCCAGCACTTGCTTATTTTTCTATTCTGATTGAACATTTCGTACAACATTTATGAGCATACCAGGGTCACACTTATATGTTTTCCAGGAAAGGGATCGTGCCAGCCTAGCTCCGCAGTCGGTCTCACCGCAGATATCTCAACGCAAGGGCCCCCCGCCTCTTCCACCAGCCAAAAAAAAGCCACCCATCCAAAGCAATCCACTTTCCTCAAGCCAAGACAGTTTGCTGTCATCCAGCCGCGACAGCTTGTTGTCCTCCAGCCGAGAGGACCTTCTGTCCAGCAGCCGAGACAGCCTGTCGCAGTCCTCTTCTACTGGTCATAGCCGTCCTTCTGTAAACCATCCTGGTTCTTCTTCTCTTCCACGAGAGAGCTCTAGTGAGGAGTCCGTGCAGCAAAATGGCAACAGCAAATTCTACTTTGCCCGTGGAAGTCGGCTGGCAATGGCTTACCAGTCAGCGGCAGACAGGGTAAGCCATGCTGTTGGCAGGTGATCGTACAGTTTTGTGCGTAAAATAATAAAGAGACGTTGGACGTTACTGTGCACATGCGCCACTAAAAGGTCCGTTGTGCTAACAAGGGAAGGACCTTCCTGCTTCAAACAACGCTGGGGACTCTTGCCTTGAAGCTCACTTTCTTTTATCTCGCAAATTGTTTTGTAAGGCGAACTTAGTCTCACTTGACCTTTTATGCCCACAAATCAGAAATTCCCGCTTTGTCATTACGCCTGTCATTGTTTCTTGCGATGAGGTAGAAATTGTTGTAGCAGATTGTTCTCTTAGTGACACTGAGTTGAGCATCTTCTGCTGGGACTGATGCTTATGAAATGTCTACTGCATCTTACATAAAGTTAGGTGACATACGTTTGGTTTATAAACTGTAGCACTCCAACATTACCATTTCCCAGCAAATCCAGAATGATTTTAGCCTCACAAAATGATGCAAGCTGTTAACTACAATGATTCCTTCGTCCCCCCCTCCCAATTTTTCCTGTTTCCACTGTAACTTGTGCTTATGTACAGGTATCAAAACTGTTTTGAAATTCTGTTAATTTGCCATTTGAAAAAATGACATCAAAAGCTGCATAATGTGGATATAATCGTGAAAAGAGTTCACTGAGCTGCTTGATACTAAAATCAGCGGTCAATGCAAAAGAATACTCTGGTGGAGTGTATAAAGTTATGCACAAAAGTTTATAGGCTTCTCTGGTGCGGGGGGATGTCATTTTGGTGATAGCATGGTGTGAAATGCTGCATGATGAAGTGCATATCGATGCCAATAGAATGGATGTCATTGACTGAAACACAGGAGCTACCAGAATATTTTCGGAAAAAGGCCATTGTTGCACATTATGTGATAGTTGTATATAATGCTTTCAAAAGTATATTGTGTCATCAAATTACAAGCAAAATTTGTCACTTCCCTGTAGTATTAGCTAATAACCAGCAAACAGTGGCCAAGAGCTTGAGATGTGCATTTAGTGGCTGCAGTATTCAAAAAGAAATGTATCAGAAAAACTTTTCTTTTACCTTTTCTATGTGTATATATTTTTTAGTTTTAATTCAGCTCCAGTGATGCTGGTCACATTATTTCAGCAATTTTTAGCTCTGCACTTGAAGTAAGTGAGGAGCACAGCTTGTAAAGACTCACCTTGGAGAACAAACTTGGATGACTGTGGCTGCAACACGTCAGGGCATCGTTACACATTGCTTGAAAGAAAAGGCTGTGAAACCACGGCGTACCTCACTTCAAATGGGGCAGTTTTGTTGCCGGTGCCTCCTGTAGACTTCCTGGCCACTTCCTTCTTTCTCTCACCCCAGAGAGGAAACGCTGCCGCTTTCACTTCCTGTGTCGCGTCGGCTAGGTTTCCCGTCAGTGAGGTCTTGTGAGATGTCGAGCAGTGGTTCGTTTTGGGCAGGCAGCGTAGGCTTTCTATCGTAATGGACCTCTTCTTCAAGAACAAGCTCAACAGGGCTTTCTCCTATGAACTGGAAAGCCTCCCATCTTCATTGTGCCAGGCTACAGGGATGTTGGAATCCCCTTACAGCAGTGCGGGCTCGGAGACTGACTGCTTCTTTTCACCTTCCGATGTGACTTCGTTGTCGTCACTGACGTCTTCTGAAGAAGAGGTATCGGTGACGTTTTTCCCGCCAAGATGTTGGAGCTTTTTACCTAAATTTGTCAAAATTAATTTCAGATGCCTGCTTTATGTCGGTTTGCTTATGTGCACCACCATATTTGGCGAGTTCCTGTTCTTGCACTCACGCACACGCAAGTGTGTTGCTTTTGTGTTGCTTTCATATTCTGCTTTGAAGCTAAAAAAGGTGAAGGAATTACTTATGTTCTGTGTGGAGACAAGAAACTTCCCTGCATATGTGTATACATCCATACTTCCACGCTTGCAGTGCACGCCTTTTGAAAACAATGACATGTGGGGCTGGAGTTATGGTTTTGTCAGCATGATTTTTCGAGGCTCTGTTGAAGTCGGAAACTCCACGGGCTGGTTGTTGTGCTGCCAGAATTTCTAGCCATGCTCTACATCACTCTCCTTGTCTATGCCATGATACAGTACCCAGGTTCTACTGAAATTCACATGTTCAGTTCAAGCAAAATATCATACAGCTGCCAGGTACTGCCACATGTGAGCACAAGCAGAAGTTGCTTCTTGACTTGCTTTGATAAGTAGGCCTGTGGTATTGAGAAATCACTGCAGTTGCTGCAAGTCTTTCCAAAAAATGTAGTAGCAGTAGGAAGCAGTTGCTTTGGCTAGTTTGTGAGGTAGAATTGACATATTTGCACAGTGCAAATATATAAATAAATGAATATATACACACACACTCACACACAACACTAATAATAAAAAAAACGAGGATATAAGAAATGGCTGAACATGTGTGCTGTGTTAAGCGCACATGTTGTGTCTCTTCTTATGTCCACTTTTTTTTTTTGCACTGTGTAAACATGTAGTCCTAGTAGTGGTGGTAGTGGTAACATTATTGTTCAGCTTCATGCATTCAGGCTTTAGTGGTGCACATTCAGAAAAGATCCTTTAGATGCTCAAATCAACGGCACTTGTCATCCTGTGCTTGTAGTCTCGGGAGGGAGGGGGGGTATAACAACTTCGTGGCATTAAGAGAGTGATAATGTCCATTACTATTCAATGACATGGTTGTCGGACGTTTTGCAAGCACAGTACTGTTGGGAAAATAGGCAGCTTTTCTCGTTTCCCACTATTTCATGTCAGCGCATCTTAATTCAACAGGATTTTTTCCCTTGCTATATAATGTTACCTTCAAGTGCATCCTTTTTTCCTTTCAACTCTTTAAATTTATATTTCTTTCCCGTAGTGGTACAGCTCAGTCGAAGATCCCAGCCAGATGACTGGTGATAGGCCCCGTCTGCTTCCTGGCAGTTCCATAGAGGAGGAAACTGATTCCATCTCTGAGAGTCCATCGCCATGGGAGCGTAGGGCACCTGTGGCCGAGAACAGCAGTGGGGCACGGGGTAGCCATTACCCAGGTATTCCGCCAACGCTGACGCCGAAGCTGAATCGTCTGAAGCCCACGCCTCCGCCAGTGCTACCCCTCTCCTCGTCCCTGTCCGAAGCAAAGCACGCCAGGGCTATGAGGACCCGTTCTATGATTCTGCCCGAGGACTACCCGTTGCATGGTCCGTCCGTGGCAGAAGCCATAGAGACCTTTGACACACTGGAGGCAAGTGTCCTATTTTTGCTGACGGTGCACAAATGTACATTCAAAAATAGGAACGTATGTACAGGCAACAAAATTTTCAAATGAGTGGTACTGCGCAAGCATTAAGGAAGGCAGCAGAAAAAGAGATCGGAAAAAGCACAGTTTCATTTTTTAAGCTCCCCAAAAACAAGACAAGGACTAATCCTTGTAACTAGCGAACAAAACAACAACTAAGGTTAAAAATGACAGAGGCAAAAAAGGCACAACAGATGAATAAACAATTTTCAATAACATTTTGCAGCGCTGCTAAGGGGAACTATCAAAGGACATCAAAAAGCAAGAACAAAAAAACTTGGAAAGTTCCACGTAACCATTGAGGAATTAAATTTTTCTGTGGGAAAGCAAAATAGAAGGCATGCTGATGCACTTGTCATGATGCTACCTAATGAAAAGGCATCTATGATTTCTTTTTTCTGCTTCTCTCTTAACTTGGTCATGATTCCTATGTATTCTAATTGCGTTATCCATCCACAGCCCCTACAGTGGAAATCAAAATGCCCACCAATCCTGCCCCTGTGTGTAGTAGCAGCCTTTGCCACCTACGCAGTGGTTCTGTAATGAGAAGTGTCGCACCTCAGACAGAGCTGGAGTTTATACGTATAAGCAGTGGACTTGTTAAACGAAACCCAGCAGAAGTTACATTTACTGAAGGATGAACTGGGTTGCAGCATTCAGCTTCAAAACCAGTCATATTAGTGGCAGTTTTTCCATTTAAGCAGCAGTTTGGTTTAAGAGTTTCCTTTACCGGGAGTTCTCTGTACAGTGGAACTCATGCTGTACAAACATAGGAGGCACTTATCGTTCTCTGTTCCTCACCAGATGGTGACACGCCAGGGTACTCTGAACAAGACAGAGTTGGTCCGAGCGGGGAAGAAGCAAAAGAAAAGCTGGTCACCTGCATACGTGGTGCTCACCAATCGAAACCTCTTTCTCTACAAAGACATCAACACGGCTCAGGAGGTAAGCCCTTGTCATTGGCAAAACTGCCCTCGCAGGCTAACTCAGTTTGGGCGACTACACAACCCTTTTACTTAGGTTCCTTCGCTACAGTGCATCCAAGTGACATCGTAGCATATTTTGCAAATCTAACCATGTTTCATAGCACACCTCACTCTTCATTGCCATACGTTTTACCATATGTGTTTTTACATATTAGAAAAAAAATAAGTTGGGTAGCGTAACCTTTTGCAATTAACATAAGCGTACACTGGATACAGCTTCTTTATTGCATTTCACCCGCTTCAATTGTTTATGGGGCTGTTTTCTGCAACTGTCGCCACGCATTCCTTGAAAGAATTACCGTATTTACTCGATTCTACCGCGCCCTCGATTGTAACGCGCACCCGATTTCCACCGCGAAAAAAAAAAAAAAACGTAAGACATCGATTGCAACGCGCACCCATTTTTCTCGCTGGCCCGCACGATCACACCACTCGAAAAAACGACTCCTTTCGTGAGCGTCTTCCATTTAAATATGAGGTACGGGCGAAGCTTGTGCCCATCTGACGTGTAACAGACCATTGCCGTCACTGTAGTTTTACCGTAAACCGATGTCAGCACGCGAACTTGCTTCGCCCCCTTCTTCTCGACGGTTGTGGTGCCAGGCATGTCGAAGTAAAGAGGCGTCTGATCGGCATTCCCGATTTGCCCAAGCAGGTAGCCGTTGTTGCGCCGCAAGTTTAGGACGAACCTCTGAAAACTGTGAAGCTTTTCATCGTATTCCTCCGCAAAACTTTTCGCATATGCATGTTCTCCTTCGGAGGAAAAAGCCTTTCCTCTTCATAAAGTTAGTTATCCAGCACCTGCTCGCTTTAAACTGGCTCCGCATTAGACTTTTTTCTAAGACTAATTGCATAGCCCGCACTTGGAGCAGTTCTGTCGTCACGGGCCGATGTGCCGCTCGCTGCGCAAGCACATACTCGCCGAGCAGCTCCTTAATTTGCGGAAACCGACCCTGCTGTGGTCCACTGAAGCCTTTGCGAGAAGCTTTGCTGTCGACATTAGATTCGAGTAATTACGGTACGTGGCTTTCTTTTCTTGTGATATTTTGTTTAAACGCAACAGCGGTATTTCCTGTGATATCGCGTACTCAGCATACGCTAGGACGCACTTTGCAGACTCCATGGCAAACTCGCCCTATGACAACATTGATATTTTAGCAATTTACAACCATTGCAGCAAGCTACAACCGAAACATCACAACAAACAGTCGATGACAAGATCAAGGACAAAATACTGCCTCTGCCTGGCTATCCACATGAGATGTGACTGTAAAGAAGGTAGCCTATACCTTGTTTGGCTTTAAGTACGCCCAAATAACAAGCATGAAGAGCAACTGAAGCAATGATTAGGGGTGCTACCATGTTGCCGGAAATTTTCACACTTCTTTCTGGGCGACAAGCGTTTATTTCTGGTTTCCCGAAAACCTGCGACGCAACAAGCGACGATGACGAATGGCCCTTTGCAACAGCAAATCTTGTCACTTGTTGTCGTCGCTCGAAGATCACATGCATTTGGTTGGGAAGTGATCGTTGGTTGGCGTGGGCAGTTTCGTGACCTTCACTCACTGTGTGGTTGTGAGCTGCTATGTCTCCAGAGAACGTTGATACACTCGCACCGTCCATGAATTTCGCTGTGGCCGATGGATAATTCGACAAGAGAGGGGACCTGCTGCGCACGGATAAAAAGAAAAACAAAGAACCGTGTGTGGCTGCTGCGGGGGGTGGAGAGAGTGTACTTAGGCGAGTGAGCATAATAATAATAATAATAATAATAATAATAATAATAATAATAATAATAATAATAATAATAATAGACAGGCCTGCATGGAATGCGCTGCACAGTCACAGTCAAAGCCCGAAGAGAGGCCTTTCAGAGCCTTTTCTAAACACTCTTTGTGTAACTGCTGCCAGCACACTTGCAGGGTAACGTATACGTCATACATGATCATAACTTTTATGTAGTAGGGAGGCATTCACTATGCCATCTTGCGTCGTTCTTCGGAGAAGCGTGGTACCCAGTACAAACTTGCAAAGAATTTTGTGCAATTCTTTGACGTGGCTGGTGACAAAGAATTATGCCTGAAGCTTTTGCAAGCCTCTTCCATCGATTGCTCTACTTGCATACATAAGGCAACACAATTTCCGCACTCATTTGGAACATTAGCAGATGGTCGACATAGTTTGCTCTCTTATTAAATGTAGGGTTTCTCATAAGTATGTGCTGAACTGGAAAGGTTTAAACTAAAAGGAAGCAACACTGCCAAAAAATATCGGTTTCCCATTCATGGCAAGTTTTCACGGTACTGTAGCTAGGCTGTTTTTGCTGAGTGAGTACTTTTGTTCACTCAGAAACCGGCCGGAAAAGTTCTGAACTTCAGATAAACCTGGCTGGAGCTGTCATAGATTGGTGCCCTGACAAGTCTAAACGCCGAAACGTATTTCAGGTAAGTCTTTCTACCCTTAATGCCCACATGGCTCAGTTCATGCATGCAAAAGTTCAAGAGCTGCGCAAACGACGTAATTGTGGGTGCAAAGCGAATTCGAATATTAAAGTGTGAGTGAAAATCGAATGTGTTTTGAATATTTCTAAAATATTTTTCAAATACTTCAAAGTAGATTTGCACAAAGAAAGTTATAGGAGATTCCTAAGCTTATTCTTAAGAGATAGCAACATGAAAGCTTTTCTTTTGGCTAGGTTGATGAAGCATTGGTGGAGTTGTTTTTGTTTTACAGTTGTCTTATCAAGAATGAGGAAACACAAGGCCGAATTGTATTTATGTGCAAATCAGTGCAACCAAAGTGTGGCCAACAACACTTTATTCGTGAAAGGCAAAGATTCTGTTTCCTCAGCATCTCCTTCACTTTCAACTTCTGTGAATTCAGTATGCTCCTTTCGAGTCTGGAGTTCCAAATCTTTCTTCGTAGACGTCAATATATTTGAACGTCTAAACTTTTGGATGCTAAAAAATTTTTGGAATTCAATTTTCAGTCTTCCGGTCAAAATTTTTGGTTCAGAACAGCATTGAGCCCCACATCTGCTATATCTATCATCTTCATGTTCTAAGCAGCATTTATTCGAATCAATACATTTCGCGATCACAGTGGAGCTTAAAAGGTAGCTTTGTTGCACTACAAGAATGTGATGGGTTGAAGTGTAATGAAAATTTGAATGGGTCATCATTAAATAGACGTCTGTATTTCTAGTTATATAGTAAAATTATACTGCAAATTGAATTGGATAGCAAACACTACTAAACAAATAATTGAAATTTCGAGTATTTGTGCACTCCTAATAATTTTCTATTAGAACAGCATCACGAACTAGCAGACATGGACATATGCTTAGGTAAGCACCATACAGGCATCATAGCAGCTGTTTTTTCAGCTGCAACATGGCCTACATCTGTAATTTACGATCATTGACAAGAATTATTGTGTACTGTTTCTGCTGAATTTCTTTAATGAATGGATTTGCAGTGTATAATAAAGCCAGCTTGTGTGTTCGATTTGATTGTTTCAGCTGGGTGTCTAAGTAAGTATAACTTGAACAGCACGTTCATTTGGAATATAAATGGTCTCCCAGCATTTTGCAATGACTTTCAAGCATAATGGGACATTTTTGAAGACCTCCAAGAACTAACTGCACTTTGAGTGTTTTCACGACTCATTTGGTTAATGCAGTGCTTGTGCCAAGTTGGAGCTTTCTGTTAGGCATGTGTTATAGTGGGCTGTTGTTTACCTTGTCATATACTGCCACTTTCTGTGCACTTGATGGCACATTGAACATGTTTCTATCTTGTTTTTTGTCTGTATTTTAGCTAAGTACTACAGCTGGACAAAAGGTACTCCTTCAAGATGACAATGTCCAAACAAGCAAGGAATGGTTTGATACCATCAGTGCAGCTATCAAGAGATTGGTATGGGAGAGACATTTTTTTATGTTAGTGTTTAGGTTCAATGTGTATTGCTCCAACACACTATGAAACAGTTCTTGGTTGCTGTAATTAAGCGGAGCCAAGATTATGAGCATAAAAGGCATAGTTTCCACAGCGCCCTATTTCCTATGGCATGAGTTCACACCAAAAAAAAATTCTGCAGAACCTACACACTGTGGCAATCGTTGCAATGTGAAGCAATCAGTAAAGAGATGCATATATCGCCTTGTTTGTCTTTGAGGCAAATGCAGTCATTCATCTCATGACATATAATTCGCTATACATCTCTTGTTTATCAGGCATGTAAAATCTGGTAATACCAGTTTTGTTTTATATTGCGACAAGCATATTGGCTTGTGTTGTGCGATATCGTTGCTGGCAGAATCGTATGAGCTGCTAAGGAGAAAGATGATGAAGACTAGCACGCAAAAGAATATGATAACTTTGCTTTGCCAGTGATCGGACCAGTCCGACATTCTGCCGGCCTTCACATACAGGTTTCTGCTGCATTATAACGTAACAATGTCAAGCTAGCTAACCAGCCGCGAGAGCAACATGATCATGGCATGTACGTCACGGTATACTTGACATTCATGTCATGATTTTCGCGTTACTACCTGTCGTTTATGTTAGTCGTACAGAAATGTCTCGTCATACTAATGATGGTATAGTATGTCTATTTATAAACAACAATGAGTGCCCCGAAACTATGTCATGTAAATGATTCCATGCATGATATGCATCATATTTTGCATACTTCATGATTTGCACGTCAGGGCCATGTTATGTTCGTCATACACTCTTGTCATGTCTTACCAATTTTGATATACTATACCAAGTAAACTTAACTATCGCAAAAGCACCAAGGCCATGGAATGTAAGTCATGCCATTCATGACATGTGTGTCGGGATTTTTATGTTATATGACCTGTCATTTATGTTTTTTATACACTTGTGTTTTGTCATGCCAATTTCTGCAAATATCCCATCGAAGATGCAGCAAGGTCGTAGGCAGCTAGCTAGATAGCTACCGTATTTTTAGGTGTATAAGTCGGGGTTTTTTTCTGAATTTTTCGTGGGTGTGTCTTATACAACGATGCGACTTATATACATTCAAAATCGAGTTGGATGCCACGGCTTGGGTGGCGCTGTTTACGTCAAGCGGGCATCAAAATGGCGTCTATGGCGCTTCGACGCCTTCTGCCATGCACAGAAACCACATTTAAAAAGAAAGTAAGATTAACGGTAAGTTAACACCCTAAAGATAACGCAGCTATGTAGTTTTGCACAAAAAAATAATCAGAGGGGTGAAAATGTGGAGGTATTTTTTAAATTATAAATTATGGAAAGCAAGTTTGGATTTCAGAGCCACTTCCTTTACCGTCACTTCCGTCCGCCTTAACGTCTTCATTGCACTCGCTGTGTCGCTGTTGCTGCGCGCGTCTCATGTGTTGTGTTGTGCGTCGTAGCATAGAGCCGGTAGCGCCGTAGAACCTCGCGAACCATGGCGCCGCTTGGAAAGCAAAGTCGGCGAAGCTATGACGCCAAGTTCAAGCTGCGCGCTGTTGAATTTGCCGAAAACCACGGGAACAGAGAAGCAGGGAGGCAATTCGACGTCAGTGAAAAAATAATCCGTGACTGGCGCAAGGCCCACAGCGTCCTCCGGACGATGAAGTCGACAAAGAAGGCCAACCGCGGCAAGAAGGCGCGCTGGCCGGACCTCGAGCGTAGCCTGCGCACGTGGGTACTGCAACAACGAGCCGAAGGAAGAGGGCTGTCAACAGTGCAGCTGCGCCTGAAGGCGAAGGCTCTGGCAGCGTAGAGCAATGTTACGGGATTCAAAGGTAGTCCGTCGTGGTGTTTCCGCTTTATGCGACGGAATCAGCTGGTTATGAGAGCCCGGACGACAGTGTGCCAGAAGCTGCCCGACGACTTTCAGGCGCAACTGGACAACTTCAGCTCATTCGTGAGGGAGGAAGTTGCGAAGAAGAATGTCAGCGCGAGCCACATCGTTAACATGGATGAAGTGCCGCTGACATTCGACATCCCGCTTGGGAGAAGCATCGCCGAAAAAGGCCAGAAAACTGTCACGGTGAGGACAACAGGCCACGAGAAGTCCCACTTCACCGTTGTGCTCGCCTGCTGCGCGGACGGCACAAAGCTGCCTCCCATGCTAATATTTAAGCGGAAAACCTTGCCGAAGGATAATTTCCCTCCTACAGTGGTGATTCAGGCGAACACAAAAGGTTGAATGGACGAGGGAATGATGAGTGTGTGGCTTGACCGCTGTTTTTCCCGTCGACCAGACGGATTCTTCCACGTGAAGCCAGGAATGCTGGTAATGGACAGTATGCGGGCACATATCACCGATATTGTCAAGAAAAAGATCAGTTCAAAGAACTGTATGCCAGTGATTATTCCCGGTGGCATGACGAAGATGCTTCAGCCGCTTGACATTTCTGTCAACCGCAGCTTCAAGGCAGTTCTGCGACGTTCGTGGGAAACGTGGATGTCGGAGGGAGAACACAGCTTCACAAAAACGGGGCGCATGAGACGCACAGAGCTCGGCGAAGTGGCGAAATGGGTGAGTGACGCTTGGGAGTCAATTTCTGCGAAGACCATTGTGGCGGGCTTTCGCAAGGCCGGTTTGATTTCCTGCGCGGCCGATGGCGACGTTGAAGAGTCCGATTCGAGCGAGTCGGAGGACGACAGTGATGTGCCAGCAGTACTGCAACCAGAAGTAGCTGCATTGTTCGTGAGCGACTCGGAGGAAGACGACTTCGATGGCTTTGAATAAACGTCACCAAGCTATCGGAATAATAAAGGTACTTCTGAAAGTATTGTTTTTATGTGTGTTTAAAAGCGCTCGCACGCGTGACTGCCGATAGCTAGAAACGTGCAAAAGCGTTGGCCGTCGCAAGCATGCATTTTTGCAATGCATTGTAACGACGAGATACTTAAATGTCGGTGGTCGGATGAGCAAGTGCGTCTTCTACAAAGGTGCGACTTATGCACCGGTGCGACTTATATACGTTTTTTTTTTTTCAGAAAAACTGCTATTTTGAGGGGAGTGCGACTTATACAAGGGTGCGACTTATAAACCGGAAAATACGGTAGTCAGACAGACAGACGTCCGTCCATCTGTCCGTCCAAGCTTGATTTAACTGTAGGTGACAGACATACAGGTGCACACACTCAACAGGTTGCCAAAAGAAATGATTCGCACTTAAAATGAAGTTTGGTAGCTATTTGGGGCTTCCAGACTGTGAAGTGCAAGGTGCAGCCAAGCCACCTCACGTGCATTCCAGGGTATTGGAAAGTGGCTTCAAAGTTGAACTTGTGATTTATTGATGCTCTCCTTCATTCTGCTAGCTTCACAGTTGTGGTCGCTTTGCACAAAAAAATTTAAACATCAGTTTATTTTCATACCACCCTACCAGCATGATAAATTTATCTGTAGGTTACATTAGGGTGGTCAGTGGCTGTGGCACTCTGGAATCGGGCAGACGGATAAAATGAGCTGGCTGGCCGGCTACTACCGCTTTATCAATTTGTTATGTTTTCAGTGTGCAGTGAAGAGCTCTAGGGTATCTATAAATAGCAGCTGCTAGTGTAGATTTAGGATGCTTATACAAGTCTCACAATTCTGTACTGCAGTCAGTGAGCACTAATTTTCACTCAACGTTGTGAGGGATGGACGTTGCAAGCTGCATTGCATTATTGCATGGACAACTTGTGTTGCTTCACTTGTCCTTCACTGAAATACTGTGTGGCGATGGACAGCTACGTGCTGCAAATGCGAACGCTAGTAGACACCTCTCCCCCCCCCCTTTTTTTTTGTCGTGAGATATGTCTGTGCGTGAAAGTTCATATGGCTTTCAATCCATTGAATATAAAGTTGCATCAGGGTAGGTGTGGACAAATAAACTGAATGCCTGTATTTCACACAAGCTTTTCAGTGCACACGCACGCACGTGCACACAGAGAGAGAGAGAAAAAAGAAAAATATATCCAGTGCCAATACAGCTTGTTATCCATTTTCTGCACTTCTGAATTTCAGTACCTTTATGGTTCAATAAGGTTGAGAGCTGGGCTAGACGAGGAGTGATCGCACTGTATCAGTGAAGTAGCACACCTCGACAAGGACAAAAAGACAAGGGCGTAGTGAGTGTCACATCTGTCCTGTTCCTTTTGTCCTTGTTGAAGGGCACTACTTCACATGTACAGTATGATGATCAAGTATTCCTGTGATGCGTTACTTATATAAAGTTTTGTAGGAGGCAGTTACCATATTTCTTTAGTTAAGGATGATAGATTACCCCACCATGCATCCAATCCTGTTTAGGGAGCCCAGACATATGCATGTGTGCCTTTTTCCTTTACAGCCCAATGGCTTGGGCCTTGTTATGGGCTGGCAGCCAGAACCACCTCCCGCTCCCCCACCTCCTCCCGAGGAAACCGCACCTCCACCTTCGTCCAGTTTCGCATCGCGGCGAAGCAAGAAGACTAGCCGAACCAAGTCCATTCGCCAGCCGGCATCTCCACCTGCCCCGACTTTTGATGCTGCGCAGATGCAGCAGCAACATCAGCAACAACAGTCCCAAGCTTCTGGAGTGGTAGACTCATGTGGAAGCCAGAGCCCGCAGGAACGGAAGAACCGGATCCGGAACAAGCTACGACAATTTTTTGTCCGCAGGCCAACGCTAGAAAGCCTCCAGGAGAAAGGAATCTTTAAGGTTCGTCTGGGATCTACAAAGTGTGCTCTTGTTATTTATGTATTACTGCTCACCGTACTTTCATGACTGTTTTGGCTGTCTATGTTTGTTAAGGGGGCAGACTGGTCTTAGACATTTTTTTGTTTATTCAGTGATCTTGATCAAACTGCACAGGATTATCCAGCTTTTTTTGCTGATTTCAAATATTTAATTAGTTTTTCTATAACTCATCTTGTTCCTGCAATAACTTAAGTTCACCCCCTATTGTTTAAGGCCACCATAGAAAAGAAAGTGCTTAATTAAAAGTGATATTTAAGATATGCCAACATGGGGGACTAATGACTATAGATGCAAGAGGTTTTTTTTTGTTTTGTTTTAGTCCTTTCTTGGTTATTTTACAGCAAAAGTTAACTATACATTTTCAAAATCAGTTAGAATTGTGTTACAATTTTGATGAGTAATTAATTAAAAAGACATGCTATGAATTCTGCTCCCATATTTGCATTCTACACACATGCAGGTTTCCATTGCAAAAAGAATTATTGCTGTACCTGCCCTAGCTGCAGAGATATTTAGGCCTCAAAATCGAACAGTCGTAAATATACTTTTTTGAGAAAAATGGAAAAAACTGAAAACACACAGCTTCTTCAAAAAGCAACAATCATGGTGCGCATGTTTTGCAATCCTCGTAAAGGGGCTCACAAATTCGTAGCAGAGCTTCTAACACAGGTTCTGGCAAGTTATAAAGAAGCCTCGATGTCGGTTCCCCATATTTTGCAGGTTCTCTATATTTAACAGCACCAATAATGTGGACAGTTAGAATGACATCACAAAAAAATTACCACTTCCTGATGTGTGAAAATTTACAGAGAGATAGAAAAATACTTGCAGAAACCAAATATGTCAATCTTAAAAAAGGATTTTTTTTTGTCACTTTTTAGTCCCAAATCTGCCCAGTCTGCCCCCTTAAAGGTGAACTACATCAAAATCTTGCTTTAACTAAATTAGTTTAGTGAAACATTAGTGTATGCCACTGAAGTGGTCTTGGCAAAGCTGCGGTGCTGGTAATGGCATGGTTTTTATATTAGCAGTCTTTAAACAGTGCCTAAGCAGAGGACTGCTGCACATTTAATATCAATGATTCCAGCTCCGGCACTTCCCAGGACGATTTCAGTGTCATTTCACGAAACACCATATGATTGCCGAGTGTTATCATTTATGTATGAGAAGCATGCGCAGTTTGTCTTTGAAAATATCTACGGATAGTCCTTTCATGGTTGTGAGCAGTCTTAGCTGCTCAACAGCGCCAGTTTGTCTGCTGTTTCCTGTGTGTTTCATTTATCAGGGCCTTCAACTTCTTCTTTTTTGCAACAGGACGAGCCCGTGTTTGGTTGCACACTGGCACACTTGTGTGAAAAGGACCGATCAAGCGTACCTCGGTTTGTTCAGGAATGCATCCTCGAGATTGAGAGGAGAGGTGTGTAGCACGATTACTGCTGTTACTGAATCATGTTCAAGGAGTGCTGTTACTGTTCAAGGAGTGTCTTCGAAGAAGTCTGAAGTATGGTAGCCTGGGCAGTATAGTCTACCTTTGAAAGAACATCCAGCTGGTAATGAAGCGTGTGATGATTGCAGTTGTCTTCAACTTTGTTGGTAAACAGTGGCTGATGTAATGTATCGACAAATGTGTTTGTGTCTCACCTGGATTTTTACTGGTAGGTGGGCCATACTGCAAATCTGTAAACGCTGGTACACTGTTTCTTGCCATCAGAAACTCTTGTTTTATAACCACACTACTTTTAATCTGCTTGTTTATTCACACACGCACAGTCAGTGACAAAAGCTTGCCGATCGGGCTATTTGAGTAAACATTGAAATTTCCGGGAACTTAGTGACCCTATTTAGTAAGGCCCTATCTAGTAAAGCTGTGTAACACATTATTTGCATGAGTTGGCTCTCACTGTAAACCTGAATACCAGGCTTCATAATTATTGTTTATCATTCTACCCTTGCTTTCGTTAACTGTAGACACCAACTGTGCATTTCTTGGCATTGTGATGGATTGTCCCAGCCATGAAGGCTACATTCCAGTACAACAGGCATTTAAAAATTGCAGCATGCTTATAAATAGTGTGTTGGACAGCAATGCTCAATAAGATTAATGTTATGAAATATAGTGTAAAAATTATCTATTTAATTTTGTGCCATTATATTGATTACAAAATTATAGCTGTGCAAATAGCAATATTATGTGTGCAAAGTGAATTTTAATATTGAAGTTTCAGTGTAAATTGAATGTTGATGCTTTAAAATAGTTTTCTGGTTATCTGTTTAAAATTTTTTCAACACTCTTAAGTGGAAAAACGGGAAAAAAACGTTGCAGAGGATTCTTGAGCACATTCTTATGAGATAGGAATATGCAAGTGTTCCTTTTGTCTAGGTTGGGGGAGTGCTGGAGGATGGTGTTTCGTAGTTCTTTTATCAAGGATGAGGTAATGCAGAGATCAAATTGTATTTTCACGGTTTGGTACAACCAGTGTGTTGTTACAACACATTACACGTGAAAGGAAAAGACACTATCTTTTTTATTACCGTTCCCCTCCTTCAGCTTCTGTAGAGACCCACTGATTTGGCAGACAAGGGCACACTCCTTTTCAATTCGGAATTCATAATCTGTGTCAGAGATGGCGACATATAAGAGAATCTGTAATTTTGGGCTCTATAGACGATTTTTCGGACATTCTACCCAAATTTCAGTTACAAAACGGCTTTGATTGAACCTCCTGCTCTGCCGCGTCTATGATCTTCATGTTGAAACCAGCATATTTTTGAGTCAATAAATTTGCAACCGTAGCATAGTCTGACCGTAGCACGTCACTTCGTCGCAATGTGAGGGTGTTATGGGGTGATGCATATAAAAAAAAATAACTGAAGAGCTTGTTGCCAATTAAAAAATTACTGTGTTTTTAGGAAGTTCGAATACTTCAAATAGTAAAATTTTGGTGCTAATCCAATTAAATAGCAAACTCTATTTGAATATTTAAAGTTTGATTATTTACACGTTCCTATATAAAACAAAGAAATTATAGTCAAATTTGAACTTTCCTTAAATTTCACAGCAAAACCTTAGCGCACATGCCAAAGTGTGACTGGAATTTCAAAGTAATTTTGCATATTTGGCCATTTGGTACAATATAAGTGATTCAAACATTTTGAATGCTGTGTAGTCTGTATTTAGCACTTAATAATTAACTGGGACTAACCTAGCACTGTAAAAACTTATTTATTCACTGTTCGACTCCGTACAGGCACTTCAAATGTCGTCACCAGTCCTTTCGCCTTGTGCCATTTCCGCCTTAAAAAACTTTTCACGGTATTATAAAGGGGCAATTTACAAATAACACCTTCAGTATCTTTCTATGTAATGTGCCTTTGTGAACTCTAGACTACAAATCAAACACACGTTTGAAATTTTTATGGCACACTTTGTCGACAAACTGTAACTGTGGCTTTTTTAGGCCTACTCTACTGCTGCCAGCATTTCTAATTCCTAATGAGTGAGTGTAACAACGAGTGTAACAATCATAACAGTGAGTGCTGCTATGATGCCACAGTATAGTTCAGTATTTCTTACATGTTCTTTCTGTGGGCACGAATATGTCACGTTTGCGAGCTTTCAGAACAATGAACATCTGCGCTTCACTCGTTCCAGACATGACGGCTGATGGTCTCTATCGTGCCAGTGGCAACCTCTCACAAGTGCAGAAGGTCCGGTGCCATGTCAATCAAGGTATTGCTCTGCACCTTCCTTTATTTTCTTTACATCGCATTGTGCGTGTAAGGTAGCTGTTTTAAAAAATACAAATTTTCTATTGCCATAGAGGGACTTGAGCACAGGATTTCATCGTAGGTCGAATTGATGGACCTTTCAAACTGTGCATGTGTAGCATCAAGCCCTAGTGAACTGTTGCGTTCTATGATAGTAGATTAGCAGTTCATGTTAATGGGATCTGAGTGACATGATAGCAAGGCGCTAAAGAAAACAACGTGTAACCATTGCAAAGCTTGTCTGTCAGAGAAGTTACACAACCATGGTACTCCTGTGCACCAAGATGCGGTGCTTGTGACGTGGTTGGAAATGTGGAATTTTCCCAACCTGCTCTAACAACGGGACAAATATGCCAGCCATCACAAAGGCATATCCTTGAAAGAACAGTGAGCTGACAGCTCAAGTGGTTTGTCAGAGCCATAAACCACAGTGGGGAAAAACAACTCCAGGCAGCACAAATGCCACTATCACTAGTTGTAGCTCAATGTTACAACAGGTGTGTTTTCGAGTCAAGAAGGCAGTATGGGTACACGGTGGCACTGTGTTCACCGACGGTCGTGCGAAGCAACAACTGATGTCTAAGATCGTGCTTTGTCACGTGCAGATGACTACAGTGTCTTAGCGCAAGAAGAAGACATCCATGTGCTGACTGGAGCTCTGAAGATGTTCTTCCGGCATATGAAAGAACCCCTCTTCCCTTACAACCTGTTCACCAAGTTCCTCAAGGCAATTGGTGAGTCTTGAAGTTCATTCATCATTGTCATTACAGTAGAATCTGAGTGATACGGTTATGGTTGATACGAATTTCGTGATGATACGAATTTTAAGGTTGCTTCAGATGGACTACATTACATAAAACACACCGTGATTCGGTGTTATACAAACGGTTTCCCCAGGAACCGCAGATAATACAAACGCGCAATTGACCGCTCATGTGAGCAGCACAACGCGGCTTGTCTGTGGGAGAAAGGCCCGTTCGCACTTGGCCTCGAGGGGAGCGAATGCGGCATAATATACCGCAATTTTCCTCGCTTCGGCGCCGGAAAAGTGGCCGGAAAACCATGCCTCAAGGCCGACGCGAAAAAAAAAATGGTCGGAGACCAATTTTGCCACCACGCAATAGCGGATCGCCTCGCCTCTCCACCATAGCTATAGCTATACCGGCTGCACTATCTCTCAAATCACTGTGATGTAAACAACCAGCTGTAAATACAACATGGCGACAAAGGCGCCAGTGATGGCTCGAGTCAGCCCAATCGCGATCTACACTCGCAGTACGACAAAGCTCATGGCCTAGAAAAAGACACGCTCATTGAGAGCCTGGTTTGAATTACGATCGCTGTGACTGCGAACACCGGAAGTAGTAGAAGGTGCAGCAGCAGCAAGTCGGCATGCCGTAATACCGTATTTACTCGCATAATCCTCGCACTTTTTTTTTGCTGGAAAACTGATGCAAAGTTGGGGGGTGCGAGAATTACGTGGGGAAAACTTTCCACAAATCGTGCAGAGCGAAAAAGAAAATGAAGTGGCCGCAAATCGGGATTCTCACACCAGCAACTTACAGCAAGCTTTAATGAGTACTAATTACTAGTAGAACTTACCTCAACAATAAAAGCAGTGGTTCAACACAAGGCAAGATTTATTTGAGACACAAAAAGTGGAAGCAAATAGTCGAGAATTAGAATACCATACGCAAAGCTTGTGGGCATTGCGGGCGTAGCAGTAGCGTTCGTCGCTTAACAGGAGCCCTCAAAAAGTAAGCGTAAGATGTCAGTATTGGGCTGATGGCGATAAAACAGAATCATCCGCAATTTCCTTCTGAAGAAATAAAGTTTACCATCAATGCCAGTTTAGGCACACGGCAGGCCCAACGCGTCTTGGTGGCTTTCAGCGGCCGTCACAAGTAGCGAACACAAACTCGTCGACTCCGAAGGGCCTACCGGCGGCCCTGTTGCCGTCGTTTAGCACATGATCTATCACTTGCAACTTGAAGCATCCGTGTAGCTTCAGTACCGCCCCATAACGTGCCAAGATTACCGACACAGCATACAAAACATGCCGCAACGCGCCCTGGCCACGTCGGCTTGGCTTGAATCTGCGTGCAATAGTACGCTTGATGCTGAAGAGATGGCGTGCGCTATCATCAGTGGCTGGAATGAGCAGACGACATTATTGCACCGGTTTTCGGGGGTGCGATGATTACTCAAGGAAAAAAAGACCTCGTATTTTTCTTGGGAGATGTGGAAGGTGCAAGAATTATGCGAGTGCAAGGATTACGCGAGTAAATACGTTATCTCTCGCTTTTGTACGGCCGGCTGAATTCGTCACCGTCACTGCCAGTGCATCCGCTCCTGTCGTTTCTTCTGACGTCGTATCTCTCGCAACAAGGTTCATAAAGGTGTAAACTGTTTCTTTTCAGTGCTTTGCGTGCATAACTAGGACTCGGTATGAATTTGAATGCTTAGGAATAAATTTTCAAGCAGTGGTGGCAGAATCAATGTGAATATTTTCTATGGGTGCGGACGTGGTTTTGCGGCCAGTTCAGGCCTTTTCACTTAAATTTTCGTGTGTGAATTCTCAAAGGACTGATTTTTTTTGTGTGTATCAACTTCGCGGCGTGTTTTTACGGCTGCTTAAGCGGTGATGTGAGTGAATTTTCAATAAGTTTTGCTGCTTTAACTCCCTTTGATGCCAACTGTGAACGTGCTTTATAGCGCTAGCAGCATGAGTGAGGAAAAGGCGGCACTTTATTGACAGGGGGTGAAAGCAGGAAAGTTCAATAGAAGGTCATGGACTTTTTTCAGCAAGTAGTTGACCCCAATAAAGTTCTTGTTCATCTTCATGATCAGCTTGAACTTGTTTTTGGTTCATACGAATTCAGGATGATACGAACATTTTGCATGCTCCCTTTGAATTCGTATCATTGAGATTCTACTGTAATCCTTTCGCTGTCACTGACTAGTCCGCATGTTCTGCCTTGTGCATTCAAAAACTCGTGCCGAAGCGAATGGCTGGCGGGATTTCGCATGATTGTACTGGTGGCGCCATGTGCCTAATTTTTCTAGAAGCATTTATTTTCATTAATGCTAGTACGTGTATTGAAGAGTATGGATCGACTGCGCCCACCTGTCTTTGCTGTGACACATGGGCATTGTGTTTACTAGGGTTGTGCTGCCATCTGCCGCAGCTTTGCAGGCTCGTAAGTTAATTTTTTATTCTATCGACGTGTCTGTTAGGGCATGTCTAGTTCAGAGATGTGCACCTTAGCCTCTCCATTAGACCAAAACATCACTTGATAGCTACTTTTGCTTGCTCGTTTGGTCCTGGCTTGTTGCTAACAGCAGCAAATGAAGTTGTTGTATTCTCTTTTTATTCCTATCTGTCAACCTGACTTCATGATTTGCCATTTATCTGTTTAAAACTTCCCTGATATTCCCTAAAGCAAGCCAACACTGGGAGTGCATCTCAGTCAAAAACACCTGACAGTGAAATGGTTGAAGCAGTGATATTAGTGCATTTGTATATATTAATGGCCCACAGTTTGATTTGTGCAAGCTTTATTAAATGCAAAGTATTTCTTAGCGAACTTTGGCGACATTGAGCTTATGTATCTATCTAGCCACTTACGTTTTGGTGCTCTCGTGGTCAACCCCTTAACTTTGCGTGAACTAAAATTAACATGGGAGGGTAAGATGGTTTGACGAATATGAAGCGCTGGTCAAGACATGAATAATATCACAATCTCATCGCGTACGTTATCAAACACTTCTCGCCAGACAGTGGCACATACCCTTAATATTTACACCCATGAACGACTAAAACACACTTGGGCAATTTTAACGTGCAAGCGTTAAGAAATACTTGACATCGGTAGCATCGACCTGACGAATGCAAAGAATAAATGTCAGGGTCCCAGCTGGAATTGAACCCAAGCGTTCTGCGTGGCAATGAAGAATTTTACCACAGAGCTACGCCAGATCTCGAAACTACTCTTTAAATAGACCCTATCTTTGTGAAATGCCAAGAGTGGTAGCAGTGTTGCCTACTTAATTTTATAAGCATTACATATTGTGGGAATTGAGGCTAGCCCACTGCCTTTGCGCGGGCTTTGCCGCCTTTTCTGCCGTTCTCATGTCCCGACATGTCTGCCCTCCTTTGCTGTCTGCCGCGCTGGGAGAGCGGAGTGACGTTTAACCCCCTCACCCGGTAGCGGATGTTGACTGTGGCGCCGCGCGCGGGGTCTCCCGAGAGGTTTTCGCGCGCTATGTCGGGAGCGGAGAGATACTCTCCGGGACTGCAAACGGTGAGCCACGCAATCTTTTCCATCCGTCGACTCCCATAGCTCGGGGCTCGTCGGACTTCGCTGATGGCGCCTCACGCCCGAGGCGAACGCTCACCTTATGTTGCCCCACTGCGTACGCATGGCCGAAGGGTGGTGCGGTGTCCTAGTGCGTGGCCTAGCTACGCCGACCCCTCTCCCTCCGAAGCCAACACGAGCGCCTTTGCCCTCGCTCGAGCAACCGGGCCTTGGTCCCGGTGTCTCCGTGGATCACCTTTACCGCGGAGACGTGCTCGTGGCACCCTGTGTAGTACTTTTATGCCCGTGGCGTGGATAAGCCTATTTGCTCTCCCACCGCGCCTTTGCAACGGGCTGTACTGCGATTGGTCTTGCCACAATAAAGTGTTGTGACTTTGAGCAGCATCGTGTTCTTGCCACGGCGACGGTTAACGCATGCCCTGCGGCTCGCTAAGACCGGACCCACGCTGGTGGCCGTACTCCTTCGGGATACGTGTACACCACAATATGTACTTTTTTGATAGAGCCGTCACGTCGGGTTAATGTCAATTGTAGTTAGTTGCCATGCACTGTTGTTGTTGATTTATGTAGCAGCGTCCAGGGCCAGCATCTTCGCGAGCATCAGCACTTCATATCAGCTTATGGTGTTGCTAATACGCATGTTCCAGTTGACATCGTTGCGCAACTGCAAACAACTGGTTATATAAACATCTGCAACTCTTCCAAGATATTTCTGTGCATGCAACATTTGTCTATATATTTAGCCTTATTTCATGACGTGTCACTCAATAAAAAAATTGCAACGCAGTCACCTTCCCTCTGCATGCTTCATATAATGTTAGGTTCCCAGGTACGTGGGATCTGCCAAATTTTTTTCGCTATTTTGTCCTCAAATCGGAAGAAAGTGCTTGAAGAAAAAAATTGGGGCTGATCATTCAGTGTAACACACAAAAAATAAGAAAGTGTTTCCTTGAAAGAACACTTGGCATAATACATCTGGCATTGCGACCATATGACTACTATGCTTGTTTAATAAATAAGAATGATATGGCTGAAAATAGAATCATGCTCATTTATGTAAGGAGCCTGCTAGGTTCAATTTGAGGCTTTTTTTTTTTTTGCTTCAGGTCAGCCCACAAGAACGACCAAAATGGCCATGTTTCGAGATCTCCTGTCTGAGTTGCCAAGACCAAACTATGACACACTCAAGTACCTGCTTAGGCATCTTCTGAGGTAAGAGCTTTTTGGCAGGCCAGATTTGCCTGTGCCATTATGGCCCTATATATATTTATAACTCACTGGCTAAACCAGCAAAAGTGCACGCTAGTAGACGAACTTGTCTGTGCCAGTATTTAATTCATCAGCATTATTTTCATATCAGTTTCACATAGGCAGTTTTGATTGCTGTCGAGGTCGATCGAGATTAGGTTCAATTCAGATGAGGACACTGCTGCATGGCTGCATTCAGGTGCAATCAGGTCCAATGGGCACGAAGACAAACACAATCTGCACATATGCTATCCGGCTCCTATATCACAATTAGGCTTACGTTAGTGCCATACTCACTCTGCGTATCAGTTTGGACCATGCAGCAGTGTCCGATACGGTTTGGCCCCGTATTGCCACCAAAGGTGCCCAGGTGACACTAGTATTAGTTTTCATCCGCTTAACAGGGCAGGCAATAGTTATGATAAGGCATAATCTTTTACAGCAAGCCACTACTGGAGTCACTTTTCGTCAGACGTGCAAATTTAGCCTGTTTTACTGTTTTTTCTCTTGCTTATTGTACAATTAAGACAAAATCTTATTGATAAGCTCAACTCAGGGAACCCGCTTTTAGTCCTTTCAATAGTTTTCTATTACGGGTGTACTATATTCATGCTCTTTCTTTTCTGGAGGAAGTTAAAAAGTTCCACTAATCATTGTTACGGTGAACATTTTTTATTTTCTCACACCTTTCATGTTGGCTTTGTGGTGCAGGGTGACTGAGCACAGCGACAAAAATCGCATGCATATCCAAAACCTGGCCATCGTGTTTGGGCCAACACTACTGTCATCGGGCGAGGAGCCCCGAAACCTGGCACTGGACATGATGCAACAAAACCAGGTCATCGAGTTCCTCCTGCTCGAGTTCAACTTCCTGTTCCCCTGAACACCATTTTTTCTTCAACCTCCCAAAGAGCAGGGAAATGGACCCCTGCAGTTTTCAGTTCCTACTATTACAGTGGCACTGCTATACTGTCACCATGACACACAGAACACCCACAAAAAGGTTGTCCAGAATTTCTCTCGCACCATGCAAGTGAAAAGAAGAGTGCTGCATCTTTGTTATGCGCTACGCTGTCTCCTGCCTCATTTATTTCTGGCCAGTCCTCTTTCATGAATGGCGTCTCCTGCTTTGATGCAAGACAACAAAACAGTTCTGCGCTCATCCAAAAGGTCGCTCTGCCAAAACACAGCTCTAAGAAGTTGCAGACATTGTGCTCGTGCTGTGCCCGATAAATAGGGACGTCGGTTCACTCCTGCACTTGCCACCAGATGGTGTGACTCTTGAGTCATAGCTTCAGGACTGTGCTTTGGCCAGCCCACAATCACGCCCATCGTTCATCTACCATTACAGCCACGGTGTTGCTATCCCGGCCTCGCTTGCCACCGTGTTTTGCCATGAAACTGGTCTAGTAGACAGCAGTGTCTGAAATGATTATGTAGGCTCAAGCCTGAATTTTCTAGGCGTTCATTTAAGCTCGAGTAGATCAAGTGTTATCATTCCAAGTGCCCAAACTCACCTGTAGTAATTCCTAAGAGTATCTGTCCTCTTTTTATTGTTATCATTGTTTTTATCTTGATGATGTGTAGCCACAGCAGTGATCGAGTGAGAGTGGCAGCTCTTGCTGCCCAGCTTGAATGAAAATCTTCGGTCTGAAAACATGATTATAATGCTACAGTCGATTTGCCCGCATGAAGAATACACTGCCCATGTAAAGGTAACCAGGAGAAGATGAGCCGAAAGCAGTGGCTAGTGTGCCTAGAGAAGCGTTTAATATGCAAGTTAAAGACATCTATTATATAGCAGCCCATATTTAGGTATTTAGCAAAGAAGTTGTGTGTAGTTTCATCCATGCCTATGCCCTAATGATATAAGAAATATGTCACTTGACATACACAATCATGTTGAGCCAGCCATCGTGTTAGCAACTGCACTTACTGTGTACAGAAACTCATGTTCATTTTTCCTAGGGAACCTTGTGGGCTATTTGCTTTAGTTCAATAAGCAAATTGTGGCAAGCATTTTGTGCATAGCCTTGAGGCAGTGCATTATGTTGCATTCAACTGTTAAAACGTTGTTTCTATGCATGTATTCACCCATGTTGTTGTTTGTGATTTATTAGCAGTGTTGGGTTGTGGTCAGCTGTGCACTTAGAAGTAGCAATGTGACTAGAATTTCAAGTTTATGTTCCACTTTCCCACAAATTGTAGCCTTCCTGCTTAATGAAAAAGCTGATTTTCCTAATCATACTGTCCAAAAGAGCCAGGAAGTTGTATCTGCAGTGTAGTGGCAATAACCTAAAGCAAGTCACAGTACACTGTACAAAGTGGAGGACACTCTCTCTTTTTAAGGTATTCTTCCTTTTTCGTTAGAGGTACAAATGTCTCGTGCTCGCGTTGCAGCGCTTGTAATTTATCGTCCCTCAGTTGTGAACACACGAGTACCATGAACATTGCAAGGTGCTGGTCGGCATGAACCTAGCTGTGTTGTCCTTTTAGTTCTGTCTCGTGAAGGAGATTGTTGTTTGTCAATGTGTGACACCACATAATCGGCAATTTTGGTGCACTTTTCAGCATCTGCTAACAAGGAACTGGCATTCTTGTTAAAAAGTATTTGTAGTTTAGTTTGATAGTTGTTGCTTCGAGGGAATGTTGAAAATTGCGTGTGTAACATCATTGTTAATGAGGCATTCAGATGTGGTTGCTAATCCTGTGATATTTTTATGACAGTATTACAGCCCATTGAAAAAGGCAAAGCGGTGCTGCCTCTCTTGTGCACATACAATTTGGGCTTTAACGAAAGCATGCCATCGATTGTGAATAGAGGAGCATGTATCAGGTTTATTTATTGACATTCCTCACAGTATGCTCTGTGCCTTAAGAGAAAAATCAATGATATGCAGTTTTTGAACATGTTTCAAGTTTGCCATTGTGTTGTTGAATTTAGAGAGCACTATAAATTAATAGCAAATAAAGTTGATTTTTTGAGTCACACATGAAGCTTGTGTTTTTATTATCCCTCTCACACCACTGTACTTCTGATGGCATTTGAAACAAAGAAAATGATTGAAATCTAGAAGCTGCGCTGATCGTCTCTTGCTCAAGCTCTGTTACCAATACACCGAAGGTTGTGATGTGGTAACAAAGCATTTCATTATCTAGTGCACTTGGGTCACCACGTCATGATGCTCACCAGTCATGATGCTCAGCTGCTCACTTGAAAGATGCGTGTTTGATCCCATCTGCAGTGGTCACATTTCCATGGCAATTAAGTGCTAGAGGTCTGTATACTCTATAATGTCGGTGCACATTAAGAACCCCAGGTGGTCGAAATCAACACCCTTTAATTACGATCTAAGCACTAGTAAAAATTACCTGGAACTTCCTTAGAGACTGTGGCGTCTGTCGGCCCAAGTAGCTTTAATATTTTGACTCCATAAGCCAACTTACCAAAGGTTGCCTTCACTGGTCATTGAATGGGCTTCTATGCTTGGTGTCAAAATAACTGCGTGTGCCATCTTGTTGTCTAACATTGGACTTATGGCATTCACTAACGTTCACAAGTGCACAGCTTAGTTTGGGCCCAGCCCTTCAGCTACGTCTGCCGCTCGGTCTACCATGACATGACACTACTATGCTGGCCTTTCTGTGGCTTGGAGGGACGTTCTCAAAGGCCTATTCATTTATGATTGAAATGGCTGACAGCCCATCATGTGAAGTGTGCGGGTGCAGTGAAACCTTCTCTGTGACTGCACCCGCTTCAACTGCAAAAGAGCAGCCCTCTCAACCAGACTAGCCAGCTGGACAACCGCCCCCTGAGAGACAACAAAATTCTGGGGCCCTGGCCTACCCAGTTTGCACCACGAGCCGTTGCGGTTCCTGCAAGCAAGCAGTTTCGTAGAGATATAAAATAAAGCACAAGCATAATTTAGCCGTGGTGCAAGAATATTCTTCCATCGTGAGTGCAACATTTGAAGACCCAGTGAAGTTTTGTAGGTACCCTGTCCCACGACTCCAGACCACCAGCACAAGGCCTAGGAGACCACTGTGGTGTTCTGGATAGAGTAGTGTTCTGCGTTCCTGTTCCCACTAAGTGTTCCAGGCCATGTAAAAATAAGTATTGCCCTGACCAAATGTCCAGATCTATGAGGACATGTCCAGAACAGCCACGAATCAGACATTGGTAAACTATGGACTGTAGCTAAAAACAAAAATGAACAATTTATGTACAATCACTGCGCAATGAAATGTCACAGCTTCCCGTCTTTGTTTCATACCAATGCTTCAGCGTCCACAAAGGATGTCATGGTCTCGCATGTTGGCTAGTATCATGAACCCATGCGTGGTCCACACCAGCATCCACACGCGGTTCACAAGTCACAGGAAAAAAAAAAATTGAAGGCAGATCCATGAGGTGAATAATGATGAGATTGGGCGAAGCTCCTGGAAGTACTTATCGGTTAAACCGTGATATTTCTTCTGTTAATACGCCTGATAAAATTGACGTGAAACAATTGATAAATAGTTATATCAAACTTTTATAGCTGGTTTTCGTTGCCCTTTCATTATGACCACTTTGCGGTCGGTAAAATGTAGGCTAAGTGGTTCTTGCACTGGTTGCAGATGAAAGTTGGCAAACACGATGTCGATGCAGGTGCCTCTGATGGTGGTTGAGTTGGGGTTTTCAAAGGAGATGCATTTGAGTCCGTACTTTTCTGACATGTGATGCATCAATTAATGTTTGTTGAAGTCTGTAATGTCAACGTTGAAGTCCCCGACGAGCATGAAAGGTTTTGACTTGTCGTATATACACGTCTCTGTTGATGATGTCTTCAATGGGAAAATTTGCTTCCAGGAACAGTATCACGACGGTGATGCCACCTAAGTCGATTGCAGCACTTTCTCCATCGTCGCTCTGTGTGCAGAGTGCTAGTTCCATATCTCGAGCTTCTTCGGCTCGCTTTACGTAAACTGCAACACCATTGGCAGGTCGTACCGAGTCATCGATGGATGCGACTGGTGCATAGCCCTTGGTGTAGAGGCGTTCGGCGTTCCAGGTCTGAGTAAAGCAGAGCATGTTGACTTCGGTTAAAATGGGGTCCCGTTCCACTTCTTGGTAGTGTGCATTGAGAAAACGGACGCTGAGGAGGGCAAACGTGAACTCGGCAGTGTGATCGACATCGTCTTGCAGGGCTTGACAATATCACTGTGCGACTGTAGGTAGCGGATGTTGGTCGAGCCGTTGGAATTCGTTTGCCATCGCTCTGTCCTCGTTGTTCGCCTTGAGGTAGGACTTGTTGTCTCCTTTTGCGTTCATGAGATAGAGGTTATTTATACTCGTGCACCTAGTGAGTGCGACGTAAACTTATTTCTGTGGGTGTGTCTTACTGTATTCGTAGACAATGGACGCGTAGGTGTCACCATGCGATTTATGTACAGTGATTGCACTAGCTTGCACTGTGGTTTCCATTGATACTTGTAGCCATTTGAAACGCTCATCAAAGGCACCTTGCCGCCCATCAGAGAATCTTTACAATTCGAGCAAACCTTGTAATCCTTGGCGGTTGTGGCGGGAAACGTGGCGATGGTATTATTGCGAGACTCCTCATTTTTCATGACCGCGCCCGACTTCTGGAACGCTTGTTTTACGTTCATTTTGTTAATTAAAACGGCTAACATAGCTCACGCACTCGCAAAATGCACCGCGGACGACACCAAAACCTCACGGAGAAGCCAAAACTACAGGGGCAAATTTCTCTGCTAAATTTGATGGCAGTCTGGCAACAACAACCCCAAAGTCTAGCAACTGATTTATGCAAACGCCGAACAGAACCTTGCCATCACGTTAGGTTGTTGGAGAACCAGAGTCTATCGCGCACGTTACAGCCATGCTCAAAGGTGATTTTCAGGAAATTTCTATCAAACCGGGCGTCTGCACCTTCGTGGTATTTCTTGATACGCTTTGCAGACGCCTCGCGTTATCTCACCTCTAGGTTTGCCTGGCGATATGCGCGCTTCCTCGCCGCTTCCCATTGTCGAACGTTTTCAAGATCTGCTTCGCGACGTTGACGTGATGCTTCGGCCTCTCGTTCCCGTACGGCGGCATCTTGCCGACGCTGCCTTGCTGATGCGGCTTCTTGTTCCCGTACGGAAGGATCTTGCCGACGCAGACGTGCCGCTGCAGCTTCTTGTTCACGTACGGCGGGATCTTGCCGACGCTGCCTTGCTGATGCGGCTTCTTGTTCCCGTACGGAAGGATTTTGCCGACGCTGACGTGCCGCTGCAGCTTCTTGTTCACGTACGGCGGGATCTTGCCGACGCTGCCTTGCTGATGCGGCTTCTTGTTCCCGTACGGAAGGATCTTGCCGACGCAGACGTGCCGCTGCAGCGTCTTGTTCCCGTATGGCGGGATCTTGCCGACGCTGCCTTGCTAATGCGGCTTCTTGGTCCCGTACGGAAGGATTTTGCCGGCGCAGACGTGCCGCTGCAGCTTCTTGTTCACGTACGGCGGGATCTTGCCGACGCTGCCTTGCTGATGCGGCTTCTTGTTCCCGTACGGAAGGATCTTGCCGACGCTGACGTGCCGCTGACGTGCCGCTGCAGCTTCTTGTACACGTACGGCGGGATCTTGCCGACGCTGCCTTGCTGATGCGGCTTCTTGTTCCCGTACGGAAGGATCTTGCCGACGCTGACGTGCCGCTGCAGCTTCTTGTACACGTACGGCGGGATCTTGCCGACGCTGCCTTGCTGATGCCGCTTCTTGTTCCCGTAAAGCAGGATCTTGGCGGCGACGTCGCGCAGCTTCCCGGCGCGCTTCTGCCTCTCGGGCTCTCACTTCAGGGTCCTGTCTGCGAGCGCGCGCCGCCGCTTCCCTACGCGCCCGCCTTTCGGCATCATTATCCACACAAGCACACACGGACGGCTACGAGCATTGTCAACTACAAACCTGTATCGCGATATGGTTTTGATTATTAAACCATTGCTTTAGAAAACACCTGGCGTCTTTCGTTAAGCAGCTGGCGTCTTTTCGTTTTCTAAACATGCCAATGGCTGCTAATGGGGAATGAGAGACAGGATAATTCGGCTTTTAGTGAACGCGCACGCTATGAATTTTTTATTGTTCAACAATGCACAAGAGAAATCTCCCACCGGCACCCCCTTGCAGGTCAAAGCGTAAGTACACGTTGGTACACTCTCGCGTAAAACAAGTGGTAGCGCCAACTGGTAGGTGTTCTGTGGTAGCACAAAGGAAAGAAAGGTAAGAGAGGCCCTGACGTCACTCGTTTTGAAGCCGCGATGAAGCCGGAAGTCGGCCTTATTGACTGGGCAAATTCTCCTCTCTTGTTTACATCTGAATGTAAAGCAGAAGGCCACGACTCTCTCTCCGGCTCGGAAAGCACGTGAGCTGTGCAGCGCACGTGTCGTAACGATCCGAAACTAATGGAACGGGGCTCCTCTGGCCCAGCGCGACACCTTCGTCCAAATCATTTCGCCCGAGCTCACCGACAACGAAGCAATGCGAGAGAACGCGCGCTAGATGCACTGACAACGGCGAGTATTTTCACGTCATTAATTCAGCAACTGTACAGAAGACACGATCGGTCGTGCGCCTTCTACGGTTGAATTCTGCCACGCGGCCGACGCAGCTGTTACGTTGCTGTTACGTTGAGAATACATGTAATGCTGGGGGAGAGTATACGAAGCGGAACAGAAAAGGTGTTTTACTACGCCTTTTCTTCCTCCGTGAGTGGTAGTGTATAGGTGTTCTGTGGCAACGTTGTCTGTGGCGTCTGTGGTAAGACTGGTTCACGACCGGCTATAAAGCCGGTCGTGGACTGGTTGGTGGAGTGACAAATCCAATCCGATCCGCAGCCAGTTTTATAGCCGGCGTGAAGTAGCCAATCGTACAAAACTCTGTGCCGCGCGTGGTTGCGTGGTGGTTTCGGAACGCGTTTCTGTCACTCTTGTTAAACCAGTAGTGGCCAGTGGTAAGGAGCGGTGCAGTTACTCGTGGACAACAAACATCTAGCAATATGGACGTTACAATAGGCGCCAACAACCTTACGACTGCAGGAGAAATGTCAAGCCTGAAAAGCACATTTGTGGTTATCGGTGGTGGCATTGCAGGCGTGTCGTGCGCTGAGCAGGTGAGTGTTCCCGATTGCTGGCACTTCGCGCTACGCACTTGTGTCTATTCATTTCTCTCTCGCCGTTTTTCAGCTCGCCGTTCATGCTCCAGAGGAGTCGGTTCTACTCATCACAGCGTCGCCTATTGTAAAAGCCGCAACTAATGTTATAAAGGTAAAGCCTTGTCAGTAGTCTTGGCAACGATTTTGATTGCGAGGATGTGTATATAGCGTGATGGCAGAATTACTGGATAAATGGCTCTACAAAGCGTTTTACTCAGAGTGCATGCGAGCACCCTTCAGTAGAAAAAGCGCTGAGCTCACAAACACTTGTATGTTCAGTATTATAACATTTTATTTAATTTTTCCCCCCTTCTAGCTTCGCAGAGTAATGGAGAGTTTCGACATTGAGGAGCGTTCCATGAGCTACCTGGAGCAGCAGTACAGCAACATAAGAGTGCTACAAGATGTGCTCATCTCTCTGGATGCTAGTTCACGGGCAAGTAGCCTGCCATCTTTGTTGTTGCCCATTTGCCAGAACATTGGTAGAACATTTCTCACCTCGAGTAATCACTATATAGCAATGTTGCTGCAGAACTTCATTCGGGCTTTAAAAGAATGTTCATGCAGAAGCCTCCTTTATGAAATGTCTGAATCATGCACAAGCATACAGTCGTATTGTAGGCTCCATGCCTTTCCTAAATCGTTGTTTTCAGGCAGCATCGACATTTCGCATTTCATCATGTTTCCAGCATTCGTCAGCTTCTATAACCACCTCATGGCAGGCAGAGTTCTTCATTCAGGTGCATCCCACAACTGCTGAAAACGCGTGTTTGGCGTCAATTTTTTGTGAGGAGAAATATTCCTGATGTATTGCAATCCTTCAGCATTTAAATCCTGGCCTACTGGGATAGGAAGGACTTGTATTTCTCTACCATGAAATTCAATGGACCACAAATCTCCATCGCGGGTACAGCACATTCATATGGTTCAGACGTTGCCTTCACATGTATTAAGACTCTTGAAGTGTCCCAACAGTATACAACACACAATTCGTTCATGTTATTGTGACTTCATTTGTCACGGAGAAACTTCATCATTGACGGACACACCAAGCCACATCACCTGACAAGTCCGTCTTCCAAGGAGCAGCGTCAGCTCGAATGTGTAGTGCTGTTTAGGGTTTCGACTACGTGCAGGAGTAGCCTGCGTTAATAGACACTTGTGTTTGCTTACAGGTCTTTTATTGAAGATAGCTTTCAGCGGTTAAATAATGTGTGTTTTGCTGATGCGTGTGTAAGTCTAATTGGACTGAATTCTGTTGTGAATAGGTGGCAAGTGTTAGTGGTAATATTTGTTTTGCATTAATAAAAAAAAGGGGGGGGGGGGGGGCTGCAGCCTGGCAGCTAAAACACTTGCCCTTGGAGTGTGCAAGAGCCTTGGTTCAAATATGGTACCACCAAGAAAATTTATATTTCGCAATATAAATTTTCTTGTATTTTGTAATATGAACTTTCTGGGTGGTACCATATTTGAACCAAGGACTCTTCCACACTCCAAGAGCAAGTGTTTTAGCTGTCAGGCTGACTTCCCCCCTCCCCCTTTTTTTATTAACACAAAACAAATATTACCACTAACACTTGCCTCCTATTCACAACAGAATTCATCCAATTAGAATTATACACACATGAGCAAAACACAACAAGATATGCCACTGCATGTGCCAGCTTAACAGGAAACCTGTTGAATCATCACAATAAAAAAAAAATTAATGTACAAACATTAATTTTTTTATTGTGATGATTCAAAAGTTTCCTGTTAAGGTGGCCTATAAATGCTTACAGATTAAAAAAATTCAGTTTTGCTTTGTTATTCTCCAGCTCTTCTCATTAGAACTCATCATGTAGTAACTGCTAAAAATGCTGTTGGATCATGTTATTGATATCATTGGCTTTGAACATCAAACTTCTGCTTAACAGTGATGTATATTTTGCAGAATGCCTTCCTCAAGAGTGGTCGCGTGATCAATTATGGGATGATCTGCATTTGCATTGGTGGCAAGACCTCAGGTAAAGTGATCTTGAACCTTCCTTGAAGGCAGCTTTTTATGCTGATTGTGTGACTTTGGTTTGCACATCTTCAGTTAATTTCCAAGGATAACCCACTCGTATTCGGGATTAGGGACACAGAGACTGTCCAGGTAATGCCACATTTATGCTTTCAGAATTACTAACTCCAGCCTAGAGTGTAACAGGACAAGCAAAAACATTCGTGGCGTTGTGTCTTTGCAGACGCTGCAGAATCGACTTGGTAATGCCAGGCTCGTGGCTGTCATCGGCAATGGTGGAATTGCCACAGAATTTGTGTAAGCAACAATACTTGTAACCATATTCATAGTTCAGATTTGCGCTTGTAGTGAACTAACAGAAATAATTGCTGGTTTTGACGACAGTCTTGCAGGATACTCGTAATGCCTGGCAGTCTGCACTCTTAAGCAGCCTGCACCATCCCTAAGAGGTGGCCTGCTTGGCACTGGTGACATTATCTCGCCCCCTAAAGTTTAGTGCTTTCAAAGCATTCTTCAAACAGTCCTTTATCTTATCAGTGAAATTATAAAGGGGAAAATGTTTGGATAACTCTGATAGAAAAATCTAGGTTTGCAAATGAATCTGTACCATACTATGACAAGCCAACACTGCAGTTGGTGTCTTTTAGATGTAATAATTTATGTGCTGCCATGTGTGTTAGCTATCAAATGAAGCATTTTGAAATAGAAGTCCTGGAGAAATTGATAAAGTAATTGCTTGGTTGGGAAGTTCATAAAAACTGTCTTAAATTTCACTTATTTATGTGGCGTTAAATATTCTTTTGCCCATATATTGCAGATTGATTTGTTATAGGTTTTATTAGTGCAAAATTTGGGCCATGCCACTTCTTGCTTTAGTGATCATATTGACTGAGGTCCACTCGCTTTATTTGTCCTTACCCTCCACATTAAAGGCTAACTCCAGCTATTTTTTTTCACCATGTCAGGTTAGGGTAATGGTGCTTTTATGTTCCTTAGACACGCTTGTCATGTGCCTGATAGCTGAAATACTCAACGAATTCGAAAATAATTTTTAATAAACAAAAAACCATGATACCGAAATCAAAACCCGACCGAGTGCACTGTCTAAGTAGACGTAGTACTTTCGCCAGAGACTGAAATCCTGCAAGGCATGCTGGTCCTACCAGCGCGGAGTACGAAAACTGCGAAAGCCGCAAAAAAGTAGACGCTCAGCAGATAGGTCACCACGCCAACGCCGCACCATGTCTGTGACTGATCGTGCCTCATGCACAAGCTCCTCGAAGCTGTCAGACAATGACAGCTACAATGCGGACGCACTTGGATTTGGAGGTCAACAAGCATCAGCCGTTCCTCTTTGATGAAGCAGAACAGATTTTCATACAACAGTAAGACTGTAAGTTGGGCCAGTTAGGATCCATCGTGAACTTATTTACAGCGCAACACCAGAAAACACAGGACAGGGAAGGAGCGCTGTCTTTTCTTTCTCTTTTGCTCCTTCCCTGACCTGTGTTTTCTGGTGTTGCGCTGTAAATAAGTTCACGACAGATTTTCGTATTTGCTTGCCTGGTCGCGCATAATTCTGGGAGATGGCACTGCTTGTCCAAGTTTGTGCCTGCGACGATCGGCTAAAACGCGCTGTTATGGTGAATATATGGGGAACCCTGAGCTGCCCACAACACAACACCAGTTGCCACCCACACGAAAAAGAGAGACCGCACGCTCAACCAAAGAGGCACCGATGAAACACACAATTCATAGCAGACAAGCAGGCGCACCATGTGGCACGTCAGTTTTCTCACTTCTGTCGCTTGCAAAAATCAACAACTCACACAAAAAGGTGGGCGTTTGGAGGAAAGCTATAAAATTGATTTGATAAGAACCTGCGATACTCTCAAGCCTGCAATATTGGCATAAATGGCGCAAACGTGCAAGCGAATGCATCCAGTACATTTTATTCAGATTTATTGAACTCGAAAAATCGCTGAAGTTGGCCTTCAAAGATTTTACTGCCTCCATCTGTTGTCCCTTCATCTTAAATGTGGAGTAAGACATATGTGCTCGCGCTTTTGCTGCGTGCAGACATGAAATACGTGGCTGCCAGGTCCTTTGGGTTGTGCGAGAAAACAGCATTGGCGCTACCTTCTTTGACCCCGGAGCTGCACAGTTCTTTCTGCCACATTTGAGCTCGGAAGGCACTGCGAGTTCAGCCAAAGCAGAGCAGGCTGAAGACTGCGGAGACTCTGAGTGCTCCAGCCATGGTTTGTACGCAAGATGATGGTAGAAACATTGAGTACCAAAGATGCGTGAACCCACATACCTTACCTTGTCCCAGTGTAGTGGCACCTGTCCTTCACCCCCAGGGACTTCCAAAAAGAAAAAAAAACTACTTTCTTTGAAGAACTCACCTTTATTAACTGAACTTTTGGGGAGTGCTGCACTTGCTGCTTTATGGAATTATTATCTACCAAGATGTATATGTTTCTAAAAAAAAATGCAGTGGTGGCTACATGGTTAGAGCGTCCGCTTCCAATGCGGGAAGTGCCGGATCCAATTCCCAGTGGTGATCGGGAACCCACCTGTTTTTTCCAATGGGTAGAGGGGTACATCAACCTAGTGCTCAGTTGTTTCTGGGTACTCATCTCGAAAGGTATCCCCATAAGGTGCAGCGAAGGCCCCTAGGCGTACCTTAACTGACCACAGCCTTGGTGAAATAGTTGAGCATCCACTGCTGCTGCGGGAAGCAGAGAATTACTGCCGCCAGGTATCTACTGGCTAAATAGGTACAAGCTCACTTTTGGCCTGGTGCTCGGTAGAACGAAGTTGTAGTCGCTTGCGAGGGCACCCACTCCGTGGGAAATTGGTGGCATGGCACCACCAGACCTAAAATTGAGGTCATACTCTCTTTGTTTTTCTTTTAACCATTTGCAGCCTTTTTAACCTTTTCAATTCTAGTTCTGTATTAGAGATATCATAATTGCGCAGGTTGTATAGGGCTATCATAACATCTGGCTTGCAATTTGTGTAAATTTTGAACATAAATTTTAGCATTACTAGAGACCAGAAAGACCTCTACTGGTCTTCTGTTGTTTTTCGTCAATGAGCACGTAGGATATTTTTTTAAGTGCATGCTAAGCAAGGCATATTTTTTAAATAATGTGTGTGTGATATAAAAAGTACAGTAAAAACTTATTAATTCAGATTTCATGTGACCGTAAAAAATCCAAATTGACTGAATTCTGAATGATCGAAAGTATTAAGAATATCATAAAGCAAATTGCTATCTTATAAATTAACTTTCCTTTGTTTGATGAATACGTAAATCCCGTACATACTTTGCATAAGAGCAGTGTAGGAGCTGCAATTTCCACCACTCGTAACTTTGTTCACAGTGTGGCTGCAGCTCAGGACCTGCCACTTTTTAACCTCCTCCAACGTGCAAACCCGTAATGCCATTACTGCTGTTACCATATGGTTTTCACTGATGAGGATGGGCATGCATACTGCTCCAACTTTGTTCGATTGTCTGCAAAAGCCATTTTCGCTCCTTCGCGTCGCACATTTCTGGCACTTTGCACTTGCCGCAGTCCAGGAATTATCCAAAATAACCGAGTTACGGCCAAGTGTGAACGAATTAACGAGAGTTCTATAGCTTGGCACAATGCATATGCTGGCTTGGACCAGCAAACACATCAGAATTATCCAATTTTTCAAATTAACGAGGCTAGAATTAACAAGCTTTTATTGTATTGTATTATTTCTCAAAAGCTCTCTAGTATTGCAGGCTTGAGGTGACATGGTGTACATAATGTACATAAGCTTGCTAGGATACAGTTCCTCTGTGACAAGCTACACTGCATGAAATGTGCTGAGGACGCCAGTCCTGTTTTGTGCAGCAAACCAGGACCTTCTGCCTGCAGGGAGTGCTTTGGGGCCAGACTGGGCGAAAGGTCGTGTTTTGCAAGGCGGAACTCAGGTTAGATATGAAGAGTTTCACGAGGCGTGCTTTTATGACATTTGTGTACCACGCACATAAATTGACAGCATGAGCAGCACCGCAACGGTAACATATGCCAGACAGTGTACTTCGATCGCTTTTTTTTTTTTTTTTTGCGACACATTGTGAATGATTTTGAGTTCAGTTTCTCTTTATGAATAGTCCGGTGTGATTCTGCAAATGAAAGGTGTGTCTCGCTTTTCATAGTTGGGAAAAAGGCTGATCTCCGATCTAGCTCACATGTAGTGCATGACATACTGCTTGTCATCGCTGAATAGTAGGCTTGTGCAAATAGTGAATTTTAGGTATCGAATCAAATTTTTTGCAAATAATGATCTTGGTCAATTAATTTTGAATCGAATTCGAATAGTATATGTGACATATTATAAAAAAAAAATGGGCATATTTGTAGTGACTCGGCAAATGTGCGCAGTACTTTTTGAAAATTGAAGCAGGGCCTGTGCAAATGCCGTTCCTTTTAATCCAAAGGAAGTGGAAACAACTTTGAGTAGTAGCTGGATTTGACTTTTGGTAGAATGCAAATGATAATCTTTAAAATACGGGGTCTCTTAAAATTCACTGTAATTAGAGCATATAAGCCAGCAGAGCATATAAAAAAAATGATGAATTGATGTGAGGGAAATGGTTACCCGCCACGGTGGTGTAGTGGCAAAGCACTTGGCTGCTGCCCGCAGGTCGCGGGATCAAATCTCGGCTATGGCGGCCGCATTTTCAATGGAAACGAAAATGTTTGAGGTGCTAGATTTAGGTGTGCTCAGATTTAGGTGCACGTTAAAGAACCCCAGGTGGTTGAAATTTCCGGAGCTCTCCAGTCTCTCATAATTAGTATATAGTGGTTTTGGAACGTTAAATTCTATCCCCACTGCAACGGCTGCATTTTTGATGGAGGCCAAAAAGCTGTAGGCCAAAAAGCTGTAGGCCCGTGTGCTCAAATTTCGGTGCACGTTAAAGAACCCCAGGTGGTCGAAATTTCCGGAGCCCTCGACTATGGCATCTCTCATAATCGTATGCTGGTTTTGGGACGTTAAGCCCCATATAACAACAACAAACGTTAATTTTTAACTATTATTATTAACTTTGAAGTGGGGCTTTGCAGCAGTGCGAATGTATCCTGGATAGGTGTATGGGGACCACTGTGCACAAACCTGCGCAGCCTCCGTCTCGTCACTGGATAGCCCGGCGTGACACGGCCACTTGCTGCAACACGCTTCCGATGAAGGACAGCGCCAGTGCAGTTGCACTGGAGGCTTATGTCACCCCTGGTGACTATAAAACCCAAGATGCCAAGCACGGTTTTACAATTGTTTTTTCTCTTATCTTTCAAGCACAGCGTCGGCATGCTCGCCCCGCTGCTGCTACCACGTTGATAAACAGTCATTATGTTTTATGTTGGGATGCGTCCTTCCATCCACACCCACACGGCATTCCACATGTGCACTCACTGCTTAGCACCCCATCACTGCAGTCAAACCATCTTTACAAGTGGTTACATGCGGATGATATACACCTATTCGTTCATTTCAAATACTTCAAGATCTTCAACAACTTAAATTCGAAGCGAAGTGAATTCGAATGCAGTAATATTCGTTCAAGTAGTTGAAGCATTTGAACATTTGCACAAGCCTACTAAATAGTATCTCTACATCTGAAAGCACTTGGACTGAGTGTGATAAATAAAATAGCTCAAACATTTTGAATCTTTGTGAAGAACAAACACGGCTGAACTTGTCACCACAAAATAAGAAGTTAGAGTGGACAAGACTGCACACATGTGCTTGAACTCAAGTTCGCCATGCAATTCAGCAATCCACTATAAAGTTTTTTATCATTACATTGATCAACAATTTATATCTGAATGTGCATGTCATGGCTGCGGTATTTTGTGCATGCCCAAAACCATCTAAACGTTATTATCAATCTAAACGTTAATCTTCTGTGACTTGTCACGAGTGATTACTGATGGCCTCTTGTGGCTAAGAAATGTAGTGTAATCAATATGGTTGCATATATGTGTTGCATGCTTAAGTTCACATATATGCTTAATTTAATGCTCATGCAACTTCTTTATAACAAAATTTTAGGTGTAGTCTTATGGCATATATAATATATAATAAATATACTGTGGCTGCAGTAGCACGAATAATTGGGCTAGTTGGTATTGGTTCATCTTTTAACTGTGTGTGCACCCTTATTCAGTTAAAAGATTGTTGCTGTTTATTATATTCTTATGCCCTGGAAGAGATACGTTAAAGCGCATATTTAATGCTCGCATAGTGTCCTAGATAGTGTTTCCGTCCAGTGTTCACATTTTTGATCACCTTGGAGTCTGCTGATTCACAACAATGTCTCTGAACATAATAGGTGTAGGTATTTCTTACTTACTCTGTAAGCCTTGTTGGAACTCATCAGTTCTACAAAATATCTCTTTGCAGAAAAATGTGCATATTGAATACAGCTGTGAAGTTCGCATGCTGCTGACACCTGCCGAGTTTAAGAAGAAGGGTCTCGCCGATTCCAGCTGCGACTTCAAGTTTGTCTCCAACTGGCCCGTGTACGTGCTCCTAACGAATGACAAGTGCTTTGGTGTTGACCTCATCGTGAGCGCAACTGGTGTCACACCCAATGCAGACACCATCAGTGCGCCTCAGGTGGGAAATTGGATCTTCAAATGTGCTGGCATGGCTTTCAAAAAAGTGCTGTGATGAACTGTGCATTTTTGAGGCACACCAAAATTCCAATGGGCTATGCAGTAATGTAAGGGCTATTGCGAAAACACTGCTGCTATTGCAGCTTTAGTGCAATGCAGTATATACTAAATTGCTTGGTTGAATGACACGTGGTCAGCTCTATGTTCTGTGAGGTCCAAGAGCAGCAGCTACATCTGAACCCCGATTTCACACTTCCTTGCAGAATCGCCTTGCAGTTGGCCTGTGTGAACAGGGCAGCCTCAAGGCTTTGCAATTCTTATTGTACTTGCACGGCTGTTTGAACAGCTCTTCCTGGCTTGTATAGACAGAATTCACTATGATGACACAGTGCTTAACTTAATGCAAGCTTTTTCACATGCACTATCGAGGTTTTAGACTAATTGAAAGGTCATTGCATTTAGGTTATAGAGGTACAGCATGGGCCTCGATATATTTGTGTACATTTTTTCTCGTTCACTACTTGTTTTAGTGTGCAAAATCAGATTAAATAAATTTTCAGCTCTAGTGCAACATTTTTGTGCTGCTTTCGTAGGAGAGGGAGCTTTACTCATGAAGGCATCCACCATCATACTTCACGTTCCACTGCAGTTAGACGTGGCCACAGATGGCGGTATTGTGGTGGACCGCCAGATGAGATCCTCACTGGCAGGTGTGTATGCAGCAGGCGACGTTTGTACAGCAGGCTGGGAGCCTGCGGAGCTCTGGTTTCAGCGGCGCCTGTGGACGCAAGCACGGCAGATGGGCCACTGGGCAGGCACGTGCATGGCAGCCCACTGGTCAGGGAGTCCCGACCCCCTGGAAGATGCTCGTTTTGACCTCTTCTCTCACGTGACACGCTTCTTCGGATACCGGGTGAGAAGTCCTTTGATTATGGCGAGCTCTTCTACATTACAGGGCTTTTAAATCACTTCCAGTAACTTTTTAATGTTTCAAATAAATGTGTGCACCAAGTTCAAAATGCTGTCACAATGAACAGTGCCAACTGAAGGAGCCAACTGCAGAGCTGCAGGCGAGCCACCAATTCCGAGAAACAATCCCTTCTCCTCATCTGTCCTTTCGCTAATCCCCATTGATGGCTTGGATGTCAACATTTGGGTCTGGTCATGTCATCCACAAAAAAAAGGAAAAAAATCGTAGCATATCTCTGGAGTGAATGAGTGGGGCGAAGCTTCTGAGGGTTTTATCGGTAAGCCGCAAATCTTTCATCTGTCTGTCTGTCCATTTGTCTTTGTATGTCTGTCTGCCCTTCTGTACCTGCTGAGTGGGTTGTGGAACTAGGCGGTCACGTACAAAGAATGTACAAACCCACGACTTTAGGGCTTTGCCCCTATAAGAAAAGCTGTTTGCCTGCTTGCAAGTGCGGGCACTGACCGCTCTTCGTTCTCACGGCACAAGGAGGAGCACCCAAACAGAATACAGTTTGCTAAAATATACTGGGCAGTGGGTTCAGTAAAGGGTGTGCTTTGCACGATCGCATGAAGTGGTGAGTGTTGACGGTGCTTACAGCCCTTAACCTGTGACCTTTGAATAATGAGTCTGATGCTCTACCACTGAGCTGCAGTAATAGTCGTCCCCCCCCCCTCCCCCCATCCACTTCGTAGAGTATATACGTACATATGAACATAGATGGATAGGTGGATTGATATGGCTGTACCCTTTAGATTGGGCGGTGGTTAACGCCACCAAGCCGTAATACTTATGAACCAAAAACTGGATTTATCTTTTTCTTTAAATAGTGAGGTTGAGAATTCGTACTTTGCAGTGAAGGGTTTAATTTTCACTCTTGCCTTGACTTTAGCCACCAGTCAGATAACCTTTTTCTAGTTAATTCTACACGCTTAAAGTATATTTTGCCCTCCCTGTCCCTAAACCCCAGTGTTTGAAAAACTCTGCGCCATCATCCTGAGCTTTAGGGTGAAGCCCTTTACAGAACATTATCAAGTGTTCGGCTGTTTCCTCTTCCTCTCCACACGCACTTGCACACCGTGTCTACCCCTTCGTATTTGGCCCGATATGTGTTGGTTCGCAGTACTCCCGTCCTGGCCTCAAACAGTTGAGATCTACCCCGAGTATTATCATAGATCCTTTCCTTGGCAATTTGCTGCTTAAAAGTAGCGCGGACTTCTTAATCATGCCAATTCTCCACATATCGGTCTCAGCTTCCTCCACCTTCTTTTTAACTGATAATTCTTTTTGGTTTGGCCCCCTGCTATTTTTGAAGTATTTACCAGTCAATTTCCTGGTTCACTTCCTCTATTTTGTATCGACATTCTTCATGTAAAAGTAGCTAAATACCTCCCTAGCCCAACGCTCCTCCCCCATTTCTCTCAATTGCTTCTCAAATTTTATCTTGCTGCTAGCTTCCCTGCCCTCAAATGATGTCCATTCCAAATCACCTTGTACTCCCTGATTTGGTGTATTCCCGTGAGCTCCTAAGGCAAGCCTACCTATTTCACGTTGCTTAATTTCTAATCTTGCTTGAACTTCCGATCTCATGCACAAGACCGCATTGCCGAACGTCAGACCAGGAACCATGACCCCTTCCCATATTCCTCTCACAACATCATACCTATTGTAATTTCACAGTGGCCTGTTTTTTATCACTGCTGCATTCCTGTTACCTTTAGTCGTCACGTATATTTCGTGTTCCCTTAGGTACTCGGTCCCATTGCTTATCCATACGCCCAGATATTGTATTTATTTGTTATCTCTAGTGTGACTTCCTGTATTCTAAGCTCACTACCTTCATTATCATTAAAAATCATGACTGCTGATTTTTCCTTACTGAATCTGAAATCTAACCCATCTCCCTCATTACTGCAGATGTCCATCAATCTCTGCAAATCTTCATTGTTGTCGGCCATTAGCACTATATCATCTGCGTACATCAATGCTGGTAGTGCCTGTTCAATGAGTTTTCCTCGTTTGATGAAAGAGAGGCTGAAGCCCAGTCCACTTCCCTCCAATTCGGCCTCTAATCCTTGTAGGTACATCATGAGTAACAAGGGTGACTGAGGACACCCCTGCCTAAGCCCCTGTTTTACCTCTGTGGGCTTGGATACCTGTTTTTTCCACTTTATAACTACCATGTTACTTTTATAGATATCCTTTAGAAGATTAGCAACTCTATCTTCCACACCTACTGTGGCCAGTATTCCCCACAAGTCCTCTTGAACCACGCTATCATACGCTCCTTTGATATCCAAAAATGCTAGCCACAGGGGCCTGTGATCCTTTTCTGCTATTTCGATGCACTGTGTCAGTGAGAACAGATTGTCTTCCAACCTCCTGTGTTTCCGAAACCAATTCTGTAGTTCCCCCAGCACCCCCTCATCCTCTATTCATGCCGGCAGTCCTTCATTTATAACCTGCATTGCCAGCCTGAAGACCACTGATGTCACTGTTATAGGACGGTAGTTGTTTATGTCAGCTTTGTCCCCCTTTCCTTTATAGATCAAGCTCATCCTGCTAAGTTTCCATCCATCGGGGACTTCACCATCGATTATTATTTTGCTCACTGCCTCTCTCAAAGTCTGCTTAGACTTCGGACCCAATGTCTTTATCAGCATAATTGGAATGCCATCTGGGCCTGTTGATGTACTACTAGGAACCCTCTTCTCAGCCCTTTCCCACTTTCGTTGCGAAAATGAAGCCATCGCCACTTGATTTATCCTTGCCTATTGTGGTGCATAAGGCACTTTGTTAAAAATTTTTCTATCACCCTTGTTCTTATATATTCAATAGCTTCGTCCCCTTCTAGCCTAGCACCTTGAGCTGTAGTTATAAACCTCTGCTCTAGGCTCGTCTCATTTCTTAGGGAGTTTAGATGGTACCAAAATTTCGCAGCTGCGTTTCTATCCTTTTTATGTACTTCTGCCAGCCACTGAGCCCCAGTTCTTCTAATCTTTTCATTGATCAGAAGGGATGCTTCCCTTCTACTGCTTAGAAAGATTTCCTATTTTCTTTCAACATCATCTGTCGGTTCACCCGCTGCTTAGCGTGTCTGTGTTCCCTAGAGGCTTCCCGACGTTTTGCTATGGCTCTCTTAACTTCCTCATCCCACCAAATCTTGGGTTCGTGCCTTCTTTTCCGGGGTGACTTGTCACGTGCCTTAGCAAGCTCTAGCTCAAACAGTCTAATTAGATTCGTGTATGTCCACACTGCTTTATTATCCTCAGTGATTACTTTCTCAATTTGTTTTGTAGCTATTTGTTTGCCTTTCTGAATAAAAATTTTCCTGTAGTTGCTCATCTTCTTTTCTTCCCACTTTCACTGCTAGTTCAAAACTTAGCTTGATATGTTTGTGATCACTACCCAGACTTCTGCTGGAGACAAATTCATCTATGTGCATTCCCCTGAGCCTATCGTACATCTTATGTGACATCAGTGCGTAATCTATCGTCGACTGCAGCCTTCCCACCTCCCATGTTATTTGCCCTTCACACTTCTCAGTACTGTTGCAAATGATCAAATCATGCCTTTCACACATATCCATGATCATTTTGCCTGTTGGGTCGGTATACACATCTATATGTTCTATGTGCACATTCATATCTCCTAGTATAATTATCTCGCACTCTCCTTCCAATTCCTCAATGTCCTTTGATATACACTCTGCCATTGCCTGGTTTTCCTCTCTGGCCTTCGCTCCCGTCCACAAGTACACCAAACCAAGGAGTGTCATTTGCCCTGCCACTTTCCCTTTTAGTTATAAATGTTCCTTGCACTCCTGCTTGACCCTTTGCCAGTCTGTACTTTTATGAATGAATGCCCCAATACCACCCCCCTTTCTGCTGCCTTCTGTTCTGTTACAATATTCTCACGCGTAGTCCAGATTGTTAGGAGGTTGTTCCGTGTCCCTAAGACATGTTTCTGCAAAACCGTATACCATCGGCCTCTCCTCCCTTAGATGTTCTATCTCTTCCCACTTCAGCCTGTTCCTGCCACCCTGCATGTTAATATATCCTATGTCTGAATTGGCTCGGCCCTCGTGGCTACGCCTATTTCTACCCCGGACTCTACCTATCTTAGATACTGGTGCCACTTTGGAATCTTATCCGTCCATACTAACTGTCAAAGAGTCTCCCTGGTTTTTTCCTTGTTACTAGCTATCCTGCACCCCGAAGGGCCCGCGTGCCTCCCCAAAAAAGCTACTGCGCGTCCTGCAAGTCGCCAACCCACCTCATGACCTAGCCGCCCATCGAAGTGAATTCTGTCTCGTTGAAAACTACCCCACCTATGCACCTCAAAGCCTTTCTCTCTACTCATCCGCCATATCTCTTTGTTTGCGTTGACAACCGCTTTTTGCAGGTTGCCGTCACGCACCGGTACCTCCGGTATTGTGCATATCACTACCTATACCCGAGGAGAAGTAGCGCGCATGTCATTGACCCCTTTTGCCAGTGCGGTCGCTAGTCCTGCTGTATCTTCATTTAAGACATTGTTTAAACCGCCTAAAATTATCACGAGGTTTCGTCTATCAGCTGTAGTTTTTAGTTTTGTGCTCGCTTGCCTCATGACTGCTTTCAGCTGGCGTCCTGGGAACGTTCCTACTGCAATCGTCTTGTCACCTCTTACCCTCTCCGATTGCTTCTACGCATCGATTTAAATTCGAGTCCCCGGCGATTATATGCTGCGACTTTTCAGCTGGAGCGTCCTGCACCTGGGGGTTACTTGCACCTGTGACGCCGGCTGCTTTGTCCCCTCCCAGCCCCACCACTACTTTGCTGAAGTTTGGTCTTGCGACCATTGAACTGGCCTGAACTTGTTCTTTTCAAAACTTGCTGGCTCTTTCTTCTCCGCCGTTCTGGTTTCCAGTGCCTTACTGTTCTCTCCGTCGGCCGCTCCTTTGTTCACCTTCGCTAGTGCTTCCTCGGCGGACTTCAGCCCTTCTCCCATAGCCCTTGTTTTCTCTTGCTCTATCGCCAACGCAGTCGCCAGCTCGGCGATTCTCAACACGGGCGTGTCAGGCAGCGCCACCTGTTGTCATTCATGATGAAACAAGCGCTAAAGATACACACTCTCAGAGAGGACACAGACAAGCCTGTTGTCATTGCGGCGAGCCTGTTGGCACCATGTAGCAAGTGATCTTATAAGTTGGCAGCTGACCAATTCCCCCTGGCATACTTCCTGGGAACATCAAGTCTGCCAGAATGTGACCCTCGCTTTGAATGAAGTGTCTATCTAAGAGCTCGTTTTTTTGTTAGACACAATATTATAGAGAACAGATAATTTAACAGCTTGTGCAGTAATCATGGATGGCACGAGTGCTTCTGCTCTTCTGGTGGAGACCCTGTTGTGTCGTAACTAAACAAATGAGAATTCTGAATGACATACTGTTAAACATAGCACTTGTTAGTGTCATGCTTGTTGATTTGGGGGGAGATTTAGCATGGGGATCTTGGCCATTGCATCAGGAGGCAGCTCTTTCTACACACTTTCATACTCTGCAGTGATAGTCACGACAGCTCAAAGGAACACAACTGAGGCAGACATGTTGTCCATGGTGGCATTTATTCACAGCAGCATTGCAGTTAGCTCGTTCTGTCAGTTGGTTGAAAGAGATGGTCTTGCAGGTGGTCCTTCTGGGAGTCTTCAATGGCCAAGGCTTGGCTGACTGCAGAGCCCTTGTGCGTGTGAACCCAGGCCAAGAGTACATCAAGCTGCTTCTGCACGATGGGAGGCTGAAGGGCGCTGTGCTGATCGGAGACACAGACCTTGAGGAAACTTGCGAGAACCTCTTGCTTGATCAACTCGATCTGGGCCCACTTGCTGATCACCTGCTTGACCCCGAAGTGGACATCGAAGACTTCTTTGACTGACCTTGCATTCGAGGACTGAAAAATGCTCGTTCATCACTCACAGAAATAGTCTTCACAAACGGCCACTTCTTCACGCAACGCCCAAAACGGTTTCTGCAGTGGGAGCTTAGTCTTTGGCTGGAAAAAACATGACGAGCAAGGATTGCGGCTTCAAAAAACCACTCAACGGTACCACACATGGCCGGCTGAAGAGCCTACTACTGTTGCACGCAGTGCTACACTGCTTTCCATCACATGTTTTTCGCTCGATCGGCCAGTGATGGGACCCTGATGAACCTGGTGTGAGCTTGAGCATGGCCGCTGAAATACAGTATGAAAGTGCGGGCAGAAGTGGGTCCTCTTGCCTGCCGATCGTCAATACACTTGCAAAAGGGACTAAAGTTCACATTGACAAGCCACACGTTTTTCCCTGCAGCACTGCTGAAGGGAAGCCTGCTGCTAAACACGCGTGCCACGAGGCTAATAAAATTAACCCTGTCAAGCATGAACAGGATGGGACGTTAAAGCTAGTGTTTTCAGTGGGCATGGCGGTGAGCGTTACCCGATTCCCAAGCCAAAGAATGATTAGTGCGGCCATAATCCACATGCACATATTAATCCAGTTAAAGAGGAGCCAGCCACTTTAACGGTGCGTCCAGCGGCAACCTTACCCTTCCAGCCGCACTGCAGTAAGCTCTACACCAAAACATAGATGGATGGACGTCCATAGCTTGCACAATTGCAAGAATCCACGTGGGAGGTGCATGCCTCGGATAGGCGGGCACTGCTGAAGGGAGCTGGAGCACAAAATAGGAGGTGTCGCAAACACCTTTGGCTGTTGGAACTGCCGCCGCCTAAAGGTGCTTGGCGGCATGCCTCGGACAAGATTGTGAGGGACGGGAACATTGGGAGGACGACTGTCGATCCGCAGCCTTGCCTTCTTGCACAGACCCTGCAGAGGCGGGGCACCGGGGAGTGGTGCCGCCAGTCCAGGTGGGGGACGGGAGCTAAGCTCGTCGACGGTTTGGCACTTAGGGAGCGCACAGACTGCAGTCCCTTCAGGCGTCCGTCTCGCCACGAAGCCGCAGCCGTGCGAAGTCTTCGAAGATGATGTCATCATCATCTAGGCTGGCCGCAGCATCCCTACGCAACAGAACGAGAAACTTATTTATACGAGCAGCATCGGCAAGGCCAACTTCACAACGGTGAGTTTCTGGATGCTCTAGCAACCTCTGTTACAGAGCATGGTAATGTTGACAAATGTATTAAAGAAGACAGTTTGATCGAAGTTTCATCACAGCTTAAGTTTGCGTTTCCCTGAACAAAGTGCAAAACTACAAAGGAAACAAGTTGCTTCCCCAAAATGGAAGAGTCACAGTGAGTAAAGAAAATAAATAATTGCTTGCATTATGTATGTATCGCATAAAAGCTTACATGAGAAATTATTTATTTAGGACATGTTTTCTACTTTCCACCAGTCCAGCAACCTGCAATAAAGTTGCGATGCTGCTCAGTGTCTCAGAATTCTGACCAACTTATTATCTCCCCTTTGACTGCAAGGGATACAATGAAACCGGTCTCTTGTGAGGGTGATTCTTCTCATTAAAGGAATCGGCTCCCTCATGCTTCTGTCTCCAAAGATAGCACTTAACATTTTTTTCACCCAATTAACAAGAGCACCTGCATGCACATTGTGGTACTGTCATTAGTTAGCTCTACCAATGTTCCTTAGCCATATGGTCACTTTAAATACAAGAGACACCACAAGCTTCTCCTTTAGTATGTCAACTTAATTATGGGCAGACAGCACCCACTTTGCAGGCAGTCTGACAGCAGTGTCTGAGTGGACTAGCTGTCACGAGTGAAGAATGTAAGACGCTCGTGTAAGCCAAGTGTGAAATATTTTCAAACAGCAATTTTGTCAAGCGAAATGGATGTGCGTCATTGTGACCTGATGGTAGTGGTAATAGTTGTTAGGGTTTAACATCCCAAAATCATGATAGATTCTGAGAGGCGCCGGAGTGAAGGGCTCTGGAAATTTTGCCATCTGGGGATTCTTGAACATGCCCTAAATTTAATTATGTGGGCCTCAAGCATCTTGTCTCCATCAAAAGTGCAGCCATCGTGGCTGGGATTCGATCCCGTGACATATGGGTCAGCAGTCGACCACCATAACCATTAGACCACTGTAGCGAGTTTGTGACCTAATGGAACGGGCTCTGGACTACTGCGCTGATGGACAGAGAATTGATCCGACATTATGCTAGGCACTTGCAGTCAGACCCCTCAATAACAAAATTGCCAAGGAAGATCAATTTTCGTTTATTGTTGCCAAAACAGACAAATACGCGCACTAGCTACTTCACACATCCAAATCTTTTTTTTAAAAGAGGTCGCTGATCTTGCCCTGCATTACCTTGCTTTGAAGGAGCTCGACGACACGAGCTTCGCAGTTTAGCAAACTTTGGATAGCTTCATTGTTGTTGTTGCTTTGTAAGTAAGTACATACTGTAATGTCAAAAGCATCAAAAGCTTTGTGTGAACTTCCTTGCGTTTCTTAATATGAGGCAGCATATCTTTCCGAAACACCAAACAATTCTGCATGTAAGCAGAGTGCTGGAAATTCCAGCATGCACACAAAAAAGCGAGCCCTAGCAATAAGCAGTTTACAAAATGTATGTCGGCATGGGGCATGGCGCCACATTTGTAGGTGTAGTAGCTTCAAATGTCATGTGCCAACATGGTTGCCACAGAAGCATCAGCAAGAGACTGTTCTCAGTAGGAAAAGTCTTGTTTCTGACCGAATGTAAGCAGCAATGGTTGCACAGATGATTGCTAGCGGAAACGTATGTGCCCGACTTGCCGAATGAGCGCTGCTGCAGTTTTCGAACTTGCGTGTTTCCAGCTAGCTAGTGGGTTGAAGAAAAATGTTTCGAATAACTACCCGTAACATTCGTTATTGCAGGAGTGCTTTTCAAAATCTCGTTGCTGTCGAGAGAGGGCTAATAGATTGAACTTTAAAGATGTTCACCAGGGATGCCAGATTTCCTCACTGCCATGAGAATTTGATTCTTGAGGGCATTTGTTATTGAGGGGTTCAGCTGTATTTGTAACCATTACTGAAATGCTCCAAATTAATGTTTGAGGTACACTGAACATAGCATATCAAGAACTTGACAAGAGATGGGAGCTATATGATGAGCAAGCATTCAAGGCCATCTCATTTTATCAGACAGCATTTGACAAACGAAATGTTTCACCACAAAAACTACGATGGCTAGCTTTGGTTGGTAGCGTCATTTCAGTAAAAAGTGGGGACACCGGAAGTGTCATTAAAGAGCACCTTATTTGTTCAATTAGCCCCGCTCCTGAACACCTGCTAGCAGGTCTGTTTTGTTCTTGCATACAGAACCACAAGAGAAAAACGTACGTGTCCAGCTCAATCAAATTGGTGTCCAATGGTATGGGTCCTGGAGCCTTGGGTTCACTGACAGCTCGAACTGGACTTGATTCTTCGGGTTTCGGATGCATCAGGATGAAAGGCAGCTCAGCTACCAGGTCCCTGGAGCATGCAATGAAGTTTGCCTGGTTAAGTTCGCACATGCGTCCTACACACTGTTGCATTCCAAGCATATCTGTACAAAATAAATATAAAATTTAATATTACAGTACAAAGAGAGAAAGAGACTGAAAGTTAGTTGTCTTGCTGCGACACTCCCACGAAATTGCATGACAGGCTATACTCGGTGACGAGCTACAGAAGAACTAACCGAAGCGCATGCCTGCTGCCGCATCAAGAAATAGTGCTTAAGCTTAGCGATATTTTTTCATTTTGCCTTGCTGAGATAAATGCTGCTTTATTTATTATGAAAGTCAAACAGCTGAGGGAAGTTGTTGGCAAAATACAGTTATTGTTCACTTTGCAAGAATGTTGTCTTTTTCTTTCCATTTTTTAAACAGCACCACCTTTTCATCAGCACGCCAGTTTTTTAAAGTAAACATGGTGTCCATGATGTAGTGGGTCAGTGTGCGGCTGCAAATGCACCGTTTAGTTTCTGAGAAACATACTCATAATGTGGCACTAAAATGCACACTGAACCATCGAAATGTTTCTCCCATTCACGATGCGAGCGAGCGAAACGGAAATCAACCACAAGCTGTCGTACTACTCGCGGAGCAACGCGAATGTGCAGAAGCCCTGCCTCCGTAGCCTTCGCTCCAATGTCAAGATAACTTGAGTCTAAAGTGGATTTCTGTAACCTTCACTAAAACTTTATAAGCAATCAGAAAACACAGCAACAGCATAAGAACTGACCCTCCAAGTGGTCCCAAGCAGAGCTTCACTTTGACCTTGTATTGCACGATGATGCCAAGGTTCTCCTTCTGTGCTGGGTCGGTGATTCTGAAAACAGTATTCACCACAGCCAGTTTGGATTGTGCTATACACGTGCACTGTAAAATTGAAATGTTTTTTTTGTTGTTGTAAAAATGAAAAAAAAAAAGCTGGGAGGGCATATGCATGATGATAGTGTTACATGTGTGAGTTAGTTAATTAAGCTACAACCACATAAAATCAACAAAGAAAGCAAAGGGTCAATGAACTGTTCACTTCTTGTGGTTGTAACTACCAAGAAATGAAGCCTCTCTATTCCCATTCATTGTCATCGTCAACCTGTTACAGTCATATGCAGGAAGAAGGCCTCTCGCAAAGATCTCCAGTTTGCCCTATCCTGAGCGAGCCGATTCCATTCTACCACTGCGAACATCCCAATTTTGCCACTCCCTCCGTCTGCCTTTCTTCACTGCATCTCTTATCCTTCAGTCGGCACTCTGTTGCTCTTACTGTACGCTGGCTCCTATGCATTACATGACTAGCCCAGTTTCATTGCTCTCACTTTGATGTCAACTAGGATGTCTGTTTGTTCTTGGACCCAATCTGCAGTCTTTTCCTGCTTATCTTGCATATGTGGCACAAGAGGTGTTCAAATTGGCATTCCTGGAAAATGGAAAACTTGCATGTGCTTAGCACAATTTCAGAACCCAACCCTGTTTCATGCGTGCCATTTTGGTAGACTCACCTACCCAATACTCACGAGAGCATATAGCGGGGAGACCAATTCTGCACGAAATGCTATGGCTGTTCTATATTTCTACAAGCAAAAGTGTGCTCACATAGTGGATGAAGCAAGGTTGGTGTCTTCGTGCTTCAGCTGCCCATCCAGCGCCAGACCCCGCTTGTCCTTGTTGTTAGCGAGCAGGGGACGCAGGTAGTACACCTTGGAAAGTGTAAAGCCTGGACCTACCGGACATCCCTCCCTGGAAAGTGACAGGATCTTTTTTTAACCAGATTGTATATTCTGCCGCTGTATGATATTCCACATGGGCAGGGGGTCGGGGGATTAAAAGTCTCAAAGAAGGGTCCTCAAGGAAAAACAGATGTCTTATAAGAGATCCAGTGACATGATGGTGTTATGCTTCTCCACAAAATTATGCAGAAGCCATCGAAATGATCATCTCTTGCCTTTTTGAATCTTCTAATCTTTTGGCTACTGCAGCTTTGTGCATTTTACCTTAAAGTCACATGACCACTATTTGTAGCCACCTTGGTAGTGTCAGCAAAACATGGCACTAATATGTGTGTGCATCTACTATGGTGAGCATGAAATCATTGATGCAACCATTCCCTTGGCACTACGCCCTACATGAATACATTCCCTACTCTCTTCACTGTCCAACCACTTCAGCAAAAACACCCTCTGAATTTCGCAAAAGAAAGCTGATGGGCACAGCCATCTTGTACCTGCTTCGTGGCAGGCACTTTCAGATAGCACTAAAACATGCTGCAGAAAGAGACAGACCGATGCAAGAACAAATGAGGATGGTGAGAAAATGACAAGACACATGCACTGTTGATTCTACACTTGAGAACAAAAAAATATTCTCACTCTGAGTCAATCTCGGCCACTGTGCACTTGTACTGTGCCGTTGAAAAGAGGCAGATGTCCGCAAACTGGCGCACTGCAGCAGAAAGATGAGCAAGCAATTGGTAGCCTTTTAAGCGGTTCCATGAGCTTAGCAAGGCTACGAAAAAATGATGCATATTCTCTCTGTACCATTTGCACATGGCTAAAGTTCAAGAATGAGGCTCATACTCCAAGCATTTTACACTGATGACACCTCTGTCTGCAGCTAATGCTGGCAGAGCGTCGGCACAGCTTTCAATCTACTTGGTATGGCCTACACTTAAATGCAAACATCAGTGACTCAAATTGATAAAGTGCACACCTCCGATTCATGTTAGGCCATGGCACTTAAAGATGATGTGTCATCTGAGAATATCATCTTGACAAAACAATGTGTGTCACGAACAAATGACTATTGTTTTTAATGGAGCTTGGCATGTTACGAACATGAGTTCGTTGGGGGTACAAAAGCCTGGTCTCTGTTTTGAAAAGGCCAAGCAGGCACTTTTGCTCTGGTCATGTGAAGTGTGCAGCTATCTCCTCATCCTTCATCTCGGGTCCTTTACTAGATAGAGCTGTACATACCACGACTTTTGCATTGCTTACAGACACTGTATATCATACCCTGCACCAAAGCCATTGAGGAATGAATGTGAAACACACCAGAGACCTTGACCTTCTTCACAGTGCGGTTAGAGTTGTTAGCAATGTGGACATTGACAGCAATGTCCTCCCCATGATGGTAGAGCTCCTTGTCAAGGGAGGCCTCCAGGTGCAGCTTGTTGGGCGACATGACAAACTCCTTGCTCACCTCCAGGCTGGGTTGCTCTCCTTGCCGGCTAGGTGCATACATGATCTTACGGATAGCCAGACGCACAGAGTTCCTGCAGAAACACATATTTGCATTTAGCACAAAAGTAAATTCAAAGCTGAATCTTCACGAAAACAATTTAAGCTGCATTACTCCCTAGATATTGTCAATTTTCAATTCATCTAAAGAAGAATCATGAAACATCTTTGAGTAACTTGATACCAGGTGACTGGTCTTAGGCATTACAGTAAGTAGTATTCAACTGTGCAGTCATACACACCAACAAACAGAAATACTATATTATATGGTGGTGGTCCTTATGGCATTGCTCCAAGAGAGGCTTAGCCTGCTAGAAATGGCCAGCAATTGTTTCTTCTGAACATCTCTTTCTGTCTCGCATGCTTCACCATGTACTACTTCTATCACTTTGACCCTCTTGGTACAAGAATTTGTTTAATGCGCTTGCGGGAAAACCTTGGGCGTCTTGCAAGGCGACGTATTCTGGGGATTGCGTAGCAAAGCAAGCTTTGCTCACCGCTTGTGAGGCTTGTCTTCGGCGCTGTCTGCCACGTAGCCCTTGAGCTCATAGTCGACTCCGCAGGGCTTGCCTGTGTCCCCCGGAGCGGGCTGAAGGGTTACCGAAGCAGGACAGTGGGGCGGCAGCTCAAAGTAAAACGGGTATGCATTGGGGCCCAGCTTGCGCAGTAGCCGCTCCTGCAGCCGCGTCAATGGTCGTCCTGCATTCTCCGCGAGAGGTGGGTAGATCTGCTCTGAGGCCTAGGTAGAGGTCCTTGCGGAACGTCAGTCCCAGTACATCCAAGTCCTCACGACCATATCGGAAAGCTGCCAGCACGTGTCCAAACACCTTTCGCTCCTTTACATAGTCTGGGTCAATCAGGACTACGCCATCTGAAATGAGGCAGTGAAAAATTAATACTTTCGTGCTATATTTGAGGACGTTTTGTAGGGCATTAAATTCCTGCATCTTCACTGAAACAGTTATCAGTACAGTACCACCATTGCACGAGACTAAGTAGTCGTGATTTCTTTTAGGATTCATATTTTTGAACTGCCGAGCACGATGACTCATATGTCCAAAAGTGCATATGTCAAAATCATATGTCCAAAAGTGCAACCAGTAAAATACAGTCTAGATATGCAGAACAAGAAAAAGTGGTGCTTTTACTGTCGTGAACACCTCAGCATAACCATGATCTTTGCAGCGTGCCAGAAACATTTGCTCACCTATAGGGTCAACGCTGGTAATGTGGTCCACAAAGTCCCTCTTCCCCAGGTACATTGTAATCTTGCCATTTGGTGAACTTTTCTTGAAAACCCTACATGCAAGAAAAATTGCCACACAACAAAAAATGTGTAGAGGATGCTCGAATATGTGCATATGCCGTAACTCGCATTGCTGGGCAGCACACAGTAAAGTTTAGCAGTAAAAGCAGCAACCAGACTGCATTGATGTTATGTTCTTGTAAATACAGATTTTGTGCAGAATACATGTGATTCTCCTGCAGTTTTGTTGTAATACAGGGCAATTTTACAGTTATAGCTACTCCATATGCTAAGCCATAATTTGCACAAGGTAAGTTGTCGTGAATGTGATCATTGCCATAGTCATGACAGGAAGCACGACATAGTACAGTAGATAATAAAGATGAGAAATAAATAAATGGGCCCTTATATTATATATACACATAGTAAGGGAGAATAGTGCTTGGCCACTGGCGTGAAGAAAGCTATGACCAAGTGACATAATCGAACAGCCAGCCAACGATTAGGTGTTCAGTCCGCTTTGTTTTTTTTTTTTTATATATATATATATATATATATATATATATATATATATATATATATATATATATATATATATATATATATATATATATATATATATATGGCGAGCGCTGACTATGTACTTCATCTTCAACTGTATGACAATAGCATGTAGTGATCATCATCGTATGTCACGCGGGCTGGGTCTCTTTGGCTTGTGCACCTGGATTAAAGGGATAACCTGGTTACTGCCGTACCGAACGTGGTCTCATAATATATATATATATATATATTATTGTAATGATGAAAAGTAGTAACGGAGCTTCGGCTCTCGCGCTCGGCCAGTGAGGAGACAAAGATGAGGCACAACAAGAACAGCTGGCCTGCAGCAAAGGTGCTGTCTCTTTTTTTGTCTTTCTGCAAAACACACACACACACTAAGCTCATTACAACAAAGTTTGTTTATAAAAAATTCATTATAGAAGTATATTTCTAACACTATATCTTGCCAAAGTACCCTTAATTTATTTCGTCATATCTGGGTTCATTATAATGTGGTTTGAGTGTGTGTGTTTTATATATATATAAAATGGAGACACAGGACCCGGATGTAAAAGTGCCGCTAGTAAACTACTAATGAAAGTCACATTAAAAGGTAGAAGTTAATTTAGAAACTGGGCTTCAAATGAGCCATTACTAGTTTTATGTCATGGACATACCGTGTGCCCCCTTGCTTCTTGGCCGACTCTTCTGCAGCGGCAGCCAGCGTTACGCTTGCGCTCGAAGATGTGTCGTCCATGCTCACCAAGATGACAGCTGCGAGAAACCTGAAAGGGGCACTGCCATGATTACTTTTGTGAACAGCAGGACTGCAGACTCGTCAAGCTCACTTGTTTAAGAAACTGCTTTCTGGTGACGTGCTGAAACAATTGCTCGACTAAAACCACTTTTGAGAGCATTCAAGTGCAATCTCAATTAAGCAAGCCCATTTGTTTCGTTAGGGTAACAAGCACAGTGCAGTGCACTTTCTTGTGAACAGATACTGCTGCCGAGTGCTGACAATAAATTAGAGAACAGTATTCCTCTACCAAACAAGAGCACCTAGATATACACATTTAGGTCTTTTATACCCTTTTGATATATTTGTCAGTGCCTTCTGAGTTCTCTGGGGAAGTAGACATGAAAATAGATACCTTAGGGTTGATGCACTACTCGTCTGGAACTGAGATAGAGAAGTCCTATGGCATTGAGCACTAAATTTTACATCTAATTTCGTTCTGTGGCTGCGTGTACTACAGAGGCAACTGGCTCTTAATTAAACCAGTTTAAATTATCTAACGTCATAGCAAAGCATGGTGAATGAGGGCTGTGCTTAGTGCCATTAAAAATGCCATTCGCAGTTGGGAGACGAACCTTCAACAAACGCTGCACTGCAAGACATCATAAAACATCAACCAGTGGCCATGCCCTGGCATTTGGTGAAGACTCGCTAAAAGCGATTTCACCTGCTGTAAACTACCCGAGTAACTCAGGGGACGAATTGCAACAAATGATTACGGAGTTAGACAAGGAGAGCAGAACGGTGGGTCTTAAAATTAATCTGCAGAAAATGAAAGTAATGTACAACAACCTCGGAAAAGAGCAGCGCTTCGAGATAGGCAATAGTGCACTTCAAGTTGTAAAAGACTGTCTACTTAGGGCAGGTAATAACCGCAGAGCCGAACCACGAGATTGAAGTAACTAGAAGAATAAGAATGGGGTGGAGCACATTCGGCAGGCACTCTCAAATTATGACAGGTAGATTTCCACTATCCCTCAAGATGAAGGTATATAACAGCCGTATCTTGCCGATACTTAGCTACGGAGCAGAAACCTGGAGACTTACAAAGAAGGTTCAGCTTAAATTGAGGACGACACAGCGAACAATGGAAGGAAAAATGGTAGGTGTAAGCTTAAGAGACAAGAAGAGAGCAGAGTGGATTAGGGAACAAACGGGGGTTAAGGATATCATAGCTGAAATCAAGAAGAGGAAATGGACATGGGCCAGGCATGTAGCGCGTAGATAGGATAACCGCTGGTCATTAAGGGTAACTGACTGGATTCCCAGAGAAGGCAAGCTGGTTTGGAGGAGACAGAAGGTTAGGTGGGCAGATGAGATTAAGAAGTTTGCGGGTATAAATTGGCAGCAGCAAGCACAGGTCCGGGTTAACTGGCGGAACATGGGAGAGGCCTTTGTCCTGCAGTGGACATAGTCAGGCTGATGATGATGATGATGAAACTACCTTCGCACAATACCAAACGCACCACTCTTGCCATGAGGAAATACTGAGTAATGCCTAAAAGAAATCGCAGCATATCCATGAAGGAAGGAAAATAGAGGGAAAAGAAAGGCAAGGAGGTTAACCAGCCTATAGGCAGCCGGTTTGCTACCCTGCGCATGGGAGAGGGATGGGGGAGGTGAAAGAGAGCGGAGAGGGAAGATAGAAACAGCACATTCGGCAGCACACGCGCGCACACTCAGTCATAGTCCAGTCTTGTCTTTCGCGGTGTGTGACATTGCTGTTACAGTCGCTTGTTCAAGTCGGTGTCGCGTAGGAATTTCAACAGAGCCTTCGTCGCCTTCTGTTGCAAGGTCTTCTCTTGGGCACTTGACAGAATAGTGTCCACAGACATTTGGCTGTTGTCGATGCACGCAAAAGCAGACGCCAGTGACTGTCTCTGGATTTCATACAATGGACAGTCACACAGGATGTGGTGTAGCGTCTCTTCGCAATGACAGGCATCGCAGAGAGCGTTGTCGGCCATTCCTATGACAAAGGAGTAAGATTTTGTAAATGCCACTCCTAGCCATAAGCGATGAAGAAGGTGGCTTCTCTTCGGTCGAGTCCAGTGGGCATGCGGAGAGACATCAAAGAGGACAGGTGGTGTTGACGATTCGTATCGATGCTTGGTGGGCACCATAGTGAAAACGTGATTTCACGCGCAAGTCGTCAAGCTCACTTGTTTAAGAAACTGCTTTCTGGTGACGTGCTGAAACAATTGCTCGACTAAAACCACTTTTGAGAGCATTCAAGTGCAATCGCAATTAAGCAAGCCCATTTGTTTCGTTAGAGTAACAAGCACAGTGCAGTGCACTTTCTTGTGAACAGATACTGCTGCCGAGTGCTGACAATAAATTAGAGAACAGTATTCCTCCACCAAACAAGAGCACCTAGATATACATTTTTAGGTCTTTTATACCCTTTTGATATATTTGTCAGTGCCTTCTGAGTTCTCTGGGGAAGTAGACATGAAAATAGATACCTTAGGGTTGATGTACTACTCGTCTGGAACTGAGATAGGGAAGTCCTATGGCATTGAGCACTAAATTTTACATCTAATTTCCTTCTGTGGCTGCGTGTACTACAGAGGCAACTGTCTCTTAATTAAACCAGTTTAAATTATCTAACGTCTTAGCAAAGCATGGTGTATGAGGGCTGTGCTTAGTGCCATTAAAAACGCCATTTGCAGTTGGGAGACGAACCTTCAACAAACGCTGCACTGCAAGACATCATAAAACTTCAACCAGTGGCCATGCCCTGGCATTTGGTGAAGACTCGCTAAAAGTGATTTCACCTGCTGTAAACTACCCGAGTAACTCAGGGGACGAATTGCAACACATGATTACGGAGTTAGACAAGGAGAGCAGAACGGTGGGTCTTTAAATTAATCTGCAGAAAACGAAAGTAATGTACAACAACCTCGGAAAAGAGCAGCGCTTCGAGATAGGTAATAGTGCACTTCAAGTTCTAAAAGGCTGTCTACTTAGGGCTGGTAATAACCGTGGAGCCAAACCACGAGATTGAAGTAACTAGAAGAATAAGAATGGGGTGGAGCACATTCGGCAAGCACTCTCAAATTATGACAGGTAGATTTCCACTATCCCTCAAAAGGAAGGTATATAACAGTCGTATCTTGCCGGTACTTAGCTGCGGAGCAGAAACCTGGAGACTTACAAAGAGGGTTCAGCTTAAATTGACGACGACGCAGCGAGCAATGGAAAGAAAAATGGTAGGTGTAACCTTAAGAGACAAGAAGAGAGCAGAGTGGATTAGGGAACAAACGGGGGTTAAGGATATCATAGCTGAAATCAAGAAGAGGAAATGGACATGGGCCAGGCATGTAGCGCGTAGATAGGATAACTGCTGGTCATTAAGGGTAACTGACTGGATTCCCAGAGAAGGCAAGCTGGTTTGGGGGAGACAGAAGGTTAGGTGGGCAGATGAGATTAAGAAGTTTGCGGGTATAAATTGGCAGCTGCAAGCACAGGTCCGGGTTAACTGGCGGAACATGGGAGAGGCCTTTGTCCTGCAGTGGACATAGTCAGGCTGATGATGATGAAACTACCTTCGCACAATACCAAACGCACCACTCTTGCCATGAGGAAATACTGAGTAATGCCTAAAAGAAATCGCAGCATATCCATGGAGTGAATGATGATGAGCGGGGGGAAGCGTCCCCGTCCGTGCTTTCGTACGTTCGTTCGTTCTTGCTTCCGTCGGTCCGTGAGTCCACCCATTCGTCTGTCCGTCCGTTCGTGCGTCCATCCGTCCGCGCGTCCGTCTATCTGTCCGTCCGTCCTCTAGTATGTCTATTCGTCCGTCCGTGCGTCCATCTAGTGAACACTAAGTACCGCCATCTCGCATCTCCTGTGGCACATAACCGCTCCGCGCGTCCGTCCGTCGATGCGTCCGGCCGTGCGCGTTCATCCAGCGAACACTCCAGTGGCACATACCCGCTCTAGAGCGGGTATGTGCCATCGGTGGCTACGTACAACATCGAAGGATGTACAAAAGGAGCTTCGCCCCTAAAAAAATATGGGGGGGGGGGGGGGGAGGAAATGAAAATGCAGGTGGCAACAGTGTCTTGAACTATATTATATAGATCTCAGTGGAATTCATATTCAAAATTGATTACACTGCATTCTGGGCTTAAACAAGGTATGTACTAGGAACATTTATTGAGCCCACATGGTCAAAATGCGAATTATCTGAAATCACTCACCTCACACTGCCGTTGAAGTGTCGGTCAGCGTATCGGCGCGAATAATAATAATATAAAAAAAACGTTCCTTTTTAACTTCTAACAATGAACTTACGACCGTCGAATTGTCGACGGTACCGTTTTGAAAGAATGTTTTATTAGTTGAGAGTGATTCAGTGTTTCACTTTAGCATCCTTCAAAGCGCCTCGCGTCCGGATCGGCTCGTTACACACTGCAGAGGACGTCAACACGTTGAGAGATATCGTCAACATCGCGTATCAAGTGACGCACGCACTACTAGCAAAAAAAAAAAAAAAACGGAAATGCAATTTCCGTGCCGATCGGAGCAGCGCGCGCAACACTGGTGCCCTCTAGTGTGGCCGTATGGTGGCTAGAAGAGTGGCGGGTTCACCTTGCAGCCGCCTGCGAACCTTCTTCGCATTTGTCGCTCCTTTTCTGACAGCTGGGAGAGCGAATGCGAGCAGCGTGCAAGGCAAAGATGTTTCGCTTTATCCCACTGCCCGCAGAGTTTGCGCATGGATCGCTTATATGCGTAATCTATTTCGAGTACAGGGCGTCCGGCCGATACGTTCTCGTCGACTTGACAGGCGGTTTCGTTCCCGCGCAGACCTGCTGCCCGTCTGTCGAGCCCGTCTTTCAGATAGGAACGGGGTAAACACGACAGCTTCTTGGGCCGCGGAGAAAGTCGATAATCCGATATCGGCTATGACTGCGCTCAGCTACGGAGAGAGACAAGGCGGCCAGCGCGCCGCGCACGACAGCCGACAGAAATGGGACTATTTATCTAGCACTTTTGTCTTCTTTACCATTCCGCGCTCCGTACTGAGAGAGACAGACAGGAGTTTGATGTGGGCGTGTTAGGGTAACGTGCTTAAAGAAAAGACTGTGTGTGTGTGTGTGTTCTTTTTGTCTTGTGCTTTTTTGCGCAGTTTTTTTTTCTTCGAGTATGCCCTGAGAAGCTCTCCCAGAGGATGCGCCAAGGAAAAGAAACAAAAAAACACTGAATCCTCGCCGCATAAAAGAAAAGCTACCCAGCCGGACTTTTCCCTCTTACGAAGGACCCGGTGGTCCTTGGTAAGCGCCTGCAGCATGAATATGCAGAATTACATGCGCATGCTATGACCACGTGGCTATGACCGAGGTGCAGATTAATTCTGCCTCGGGTAATATATGCGCAACCAGAAATTGGCGGTGGAGGGAAAAGTATAAGGTTCGACTCGAAAGGAATAACAAATTACAAAGTTAAAGGAAGTTTCGAAACTGCATATGCAGTGGCGCCCCTGGGACATGTGCCCCCGCAGGTGAGCGATTTCAAAGGCCATGTGTTTGTGTGTGTGTGTGTGTGTGTGTGTGTGTGTGTGTGTGTGTGTGTGTGTGTGTGTGTGTGTGTGTGTGCGCGTGTGCAGCACGGAGCTGCCGAGAAAATCCATTGGAATTTCGCAAAAGGTGTCCAGCTGGTTCAAATCAACGAAGAAAATTTCCAGGATGTAGTTCCCAGCTGGCTCAAACCAAAGAGGGAAATTCCAGAGTGCGGTGCAAGGGTGCGCACCCCGACAGGGTGACGATTTCACCCTCGCGCCAACTAATGAGCTTACGCAGAACTGATTTGCGAACATTTAACGACAATTAACTCGTCGCGTAACGCGGGCGGCGTGACACGTGCAACCTCGCATGCTTATCGGGCGTCTAGCCGTTGTCGCTTCCGTTTACGGCTCCCGCGCTCAATTAACGCAAAAGCACATTAGCTGCTTGCACGTCGTGCTTGCCATCATCAAAGCTGGCCCTCGAGAGCGCGCGTCATAAAGGCGCGCTTTCAGCAAGGACGTCGCATGTGTCGACCGTATAGAACGACACATACGAAACACTTGGTGGGTTCACCTTTCATGCGCAGCATATAGTTTTTTCTGTCGCGACGTCAAAGCTTGACGTGACTATATAAGCCACGTCAACCGAAACGCAGACTTAAAAAAAAAAAAAAGAAAGTCGTCAGAACTTGGTGTCATCATCGGCCACCAAATAAGAACACTCAAGGCTTGTATTCTGTGTAAGACGTCTTACGCAGCCAATCCCGGTTCACCCGTAACACTTGTCGATTTAGGGGCGATGTAGAGTTTTATACGAACACATGTGTGCAAATGTACTACGTATGGCAATTTACGCCGCGACGCCAGTGACAGACGTCGACGCGTAAATACTTTCACAAATGTCGACTATCCAATTGTTGAAGCTAGTCCCCTTCTAGTATACAAGTCAGAAGATTAGTACAGCCCAGAACTTGCGACGAATCGCCGTCCGTGTCGTCTGTAACCACTGTTTCTCCTTTGGAAGTTTATAGAAAGAGAAGATCCTTGCGAAAACTAACAGAAGTGCGAAACTACAGCTTCTAAATGTCAATTACCCTCGCATATGCTAACGAGGTCAATGATTTTTTCTCGGCCACTGCTGGTAGAAGTCAATCCATTCATTTGTTCAGTTGAAACGGCCCCAGTGAACAATAAAACCCCGATGATATGTGCGTATATATACTGAAGACTTTTTTTTTTATGCATCCTGTTCATTAGTTCAAAGACGCTAGATGATAATGGATAATCTGGTCGCAATTCTGTTCTGAGTATTATCGTCTCTATAGGCGCACGCCCCCGGATAGCATAACCGAGTCGACGGCCGAAATGAAAAAAACGCTTTACAGAAAAAGAACAAAGGTTGACAGATTGATATGAGGGGTTTAACGCCCCCAAAACCACCATATGATGATTATGAGAGACTCCGTAGTGGAGGGCTCCGAAAATTTCGAACCGCCTGGGGTCCTTTGACGTGCACCCAAATCTGAGCACACGGGCCTACAAAATTTCCGCCTCCACCGGAAATGCAGCCACCGCGGTGGGGCAAAAAAGAACAAAGGTTATCTTCGTAAAAATGAACTATATTATACACTGTTACGTGCCAAAAACCACGCTACGATTTTGGGGCGCGCTTTTGTGCGAGCTCCGAATTAACGATTAATTTCTTCTTCGTGCGGAGTGCAACAACTTGCACTTCACGCATATAGGGACCAGGGGAGGTGAATTGTGATAATGTAAATAACTGGTTATTGTTGAATAAAGTGGCGCCATTTTCTGCAATGCCAGTCTGTAAGCGAAGCACAACTCGACGTCACAGGGAAGACGCGGGAGATTTGAACGTGCGGAGCGGGCGTCCGCAATCCATGCTGTGGCTAAGAGTGTACACAAGGCAAAAAGGAAAGGGAAAAGAAAAATAGAAGGAAGGAAAATAGGGGGAAAAGAACGGCAGGGAAGTTAACCTACCTTTAGACAGCCGGTTTGCTACCGTGCGCATGGGGAAATAGGAGGAAAAGAACGGCAGGCAGGTTAACCAGCCTATAGGCAGCCGGTTTGCTACCCTGCGCATGGGAAGGGGATGGGGGAGATGAAAGATATAGAGCAGAGAGGGAAAAGAGATAAACACAGCCACATTCGGCAGCACACGCGCGCACACTCGGTAAGAAGGAAGAAAGGAAGTCTCGTCCCTCCGATAATATAATGTCCCGAGATAAGCTTCGTCTCTCGAAAAGTGCGTCATGTCGTACGTAGCAAACCGATAGCGCGCGCCTGCAGCGGTCCGTGCCGGAAGCTCGCGCGGCCTACATTCTCCCCCCTCCAACCTTTCGCTTTCTCTCAATCAGCGCGTCCTGCAGAGTGAGTGCTTTGCCGCGCCGAGCAGGGCGCGTTATTTCCGATGTGCGCCGTGTTTCCATTACGGTATAAGAACCGCGTCTGGCGCGCGTAAACAGTCACTTCCCGGCCGCCTGGCAGCGAGCTCGGGCGTCGACATGCGGGACGAGACCTCGCGCGCGCAATCGCCATAGACCCCCCCCCCCCCTGAAGAATGATTGTGGTAGTGGTTAGAAGATGAGAAAAGGCACCTAATTTTTGCAACCTGGTCGGGTGCACGGCGCAGTGCCTGAAGAATGATTGTCGTGCGCGCAACACACACACACACACACACACACACACACACACACACACACACACACTCTCTCTCTCTCTCTCTCTCTCTCTCTCTCTCTCTCTCTGCAAACAGGCGTTCGCCGGTTTCAAACATTTGTCGATAGCCGTCATGCATCGCCCACAGGGACAACTTGTCTGCGTGTTTTCGGCGTCGCATGCAGAGCGCAGTTCGCTGTGTGTACACACAATCTGAGCAATAGGGAGCTTTGGAATAGCGCACCGCGAGCCCTTGCGGTCGCTGCCACTGCGCATGCGTCGTAACGCGAGTCGCCACTCGCGGCCCGCCCGCAGGAGATCCGTAATAGCGTGCGGCCCGCAAAGCGTTGGTTTCGAGGCAATGGTGTCGCTGCGATTGTGTGTTTGGGTTTGCGGGGGTGGGAAAGGGGGGGCGCTATTCTAAATCTCATATGGCGCCCGCTATGCCTGTTAACGCCATTCTAAAGCTCCCTAATGACAGCTATATCGTCGAGGACTGATGCTGACAGAGGTCCGCCGCTGCAAACAGAAACTGGGCGTATTTCGGCTATAGGGAGTTTCACTTTATTTCGCATCGTAAATACGTTACGTACACGTATTGGCGCAGACGAGCGGACCTTTGCAGAATACGCGATTGCCGGAAACGCTGACCTGCGCCAACGGACCTGCGCAGCGTTTGGCGCAGCGCCGTTGGTGCCGTCATCTGGCGACGCTGATTTGAAACGGAGCGTGTGCGCGGTCACGTTTAGTCCTTTTGTGTTTGGCGTTTTTCAGCTGGAATTTCCACGTCCTTCACTAACAGTTGACGTGGAAGGATCACAAGAAGTGCTTGTGCATAGGTCATAGCGACGGTTGACGCGCGAGTTGTTTATTTGGAGTGTACCGTGTTTGTGCGACAGAGACGAGTCCAACACGCTGATGCCGCGTGTTGTGACGCCGTTAGGTTAGCTAAGAGAATTGAGCGCAAACTTCAGATCAAAGTTTGCACGCGACAAGCGGCCGTTCGTGCAAAGGCGCGAAAAACGCCCAGCGACACGCCGGCATACGAGTGTGACGTGCGAACGGCCACATGTATATTGTCGCTAGGTGAAAATAACAGAATACAGGACGACGGTGCGACCAGAAAAAAACGAGGTCTGTATTAACAGAACAAAAGAGCAGCCGCTTCGACTTCTTCTTCCTCGGAGGAACCGTGAGTGCTGTCCACGCTCATCACTTCATCGTCCTCTGTCTTCTTGCCCGGCCTTTAGCCGTGACAATATCTATAGATCTCTCTGTACGCAACGTCGAAAGCTCGCCAGCTGCGCCCTGCTGAATTCCCGCGGACATGGGCGCGTCGAAAGACAAGCGCCATGTGGCGTGTCGTATAAATGCATTAGTCATGTCTTCCTCGTTACACCCAGTGCGATCCCCGAACGCCCGCGTGGGACCATGCATATATCCACCAACTCATCAAATTAGCGACAAAGTTGAACACTCGTAGTTATAATATACGGCCCTGCAAAAGCTGAAACATTCAGCGGAACGCGAAAACAATAGCAAAACGGTAAAGAGCGCGTTCTGCCACCGCGTTCAACTTGTTTTAAGACCCCTGTTTATGCACCCGCCACGGTGGTCTTCTGGATATGGCTCTTGACTGTGTACTCAGTCTCGAAATTTAATCCCGCCGTTGGCGGCCGCGTTTGAATGGATGCGAAATTCTGTAGGCCCGTGTGCTTAGATTTAGGTGCACGTTAAAGAGCAGCAGATGATCGAGATCATACGGAGCTGTCGTGTACAGCGACCTCAACAATCATATGGTGGTTTTGGGGGACATAATACCCGTACAGGTATTCTTTGTGCATTACTCATTCGAATCGGAGACTTACCCCCGTATTCTAGAACGCCCCTTCACTCAACGCTCCACCTTCACTTGAGAAAGCCGATGGGAGCGCCATCTCTAGGCAGGGAAAGTAACTGCACATCAGTGGCAATTCGCTGCTATTCTTCAGTAGCTCACCGTCATTTTCAGCCGAGCAGTGGCGCAGCGCACAACTCTGTGTGAGTGAAGGGTGAAAGCCGAGGCGAGGAGCGTATGTGAATATGGGGGGGGTTAATATCGGTCCGCGTCAAGCAGTGCATGCAAGGTGTTGGGTGCACGTTTTCAGCAGTTTGCGCACTTCTCGTCGTATACATCCGGAGCGCGCGTATTTGTACGTGTACACTATTCGCACGTGTGTCCGCGACCTTTCGATGTTAGACCGCCCGCCGTGGCGGCCTTAATACTTCGCACACTCTGACGCCACTCCCGCGCGTCAACATTTCGCGCGTTTAGCTTGGCGTGCGCAGAGAGCTGTAGGGGCACTTCCTATTATTACCGCACACTACCTTGAAAGGGCCGAGCGCTTTTCTCTTGCACGGCCGCCCTCCCTAGCGCGCTCCTTTCACGAGCTGTCGGACGCGGCGGCCTTTTTTACCCGCCGCCGCACAAAAGGCGCCGGATGCGCGGCACTTGTCATTCGGCGAGCCCGCGCGATTCTTCACTGTTGCGCTCGTTCGGATCGCAACTTCGGAAAGGCGTTTTCTCTATAGACAAACTTTGTTTGTGTGCTTACGTTTCGGCGCAAATGTTCCGCACGAGCTTGCTTATTTCTTCCGACGCACTTTCGTTGCTTCTTTTTATTTCCCCACACTCTTCAAGCTTAGCCGGCTGTAAATAGCAGAAGCTCCCAGCGAGCAGACGACCGAGAAGAATAAGCAGACGTGAAGATGGCGTAAGGACGGTAACAAAGAAAAAAAATGAAGAAAGCCCATCAGCCGCTTTGCGATTGGCGCCAGAAAAGTGCACGTGAACACACACACACACACACACACACACACACACACACACACACACACACACACACACACACACACACACACACACACACACACACACACACACACACACACACACACACACACACACACACACACACACACACACACACACACACACACACACACACACACACACACACACACACACACACACACACAAAAACATCCGAAAGGTGGGAGTGACAAAGCGTATAGCAGAAGAGCACGGAAAAAAGGGGAGCAGTCTACAACGGAGCATCTAGATTTCTTTTCCGCGTCGCCTGCTTCAACTGAACACTTCCACCCCCGTCGCCTATTCATTCGGTCTTTCTCATACCACAGATGACGCCCGAATTCTCGGCCCATCAACCCCGTATACTTGTAGAGCAACAAAAAGTGCACGCCATCGTCCGCCACCAACGAACAAAGCGACCCGATCGTATGCAACGCGTACTCCAAATTTCGTTCGAGCCCCCAACAAAAGACGTGGCCGTCGTACAAAAGTTCCGCATTGTCGGAACGAATGCGTATACGCGCGCGCTGTAGGGCTTCGCACTTTTGCGATGCCACGTTATCCGTCCCACCCTCTGCACCGCGCTTGCGTCAATCGAGCTGCGAAACATTGCCCCGACTCGTCGCATTTGTTCATAAAAAAAAAGTGAATTAACCCACTCGGAATCGCCGTCACGTATGCAAGCCGCGACCCTTTGCGGAAGTCAATGAAAAGCAACGTGAGTATACGGGAGACGCGGACACATCACGTATAAAAGCCGAACGCGTACAACAGCTGTCGCGTACAAAAGGACATGCAGGCTGATGGGCAAGTTGGTGTGACATCGTTCGTGCACTGCAGTAGCGGCGCAATTAAGGAGAGACGGACGACAGAACGGCACGCTACATATCCATTTATGCTGCCGTCCGATGTATTTTATTGCTCTGCAGTGTACATTATGCACGAGGTCGCTACAACGCCCGTCGTCGGTCCCGTCAGCATGCGCTCGCCGTCCGTCACACAAACCGCAGTCGTTGCTTGCAGTTAGCTATAACTGACCGCGACTCGCGCTTCCGTCATATCTAGTGTGCGCACACAGGGGCGGGAGGCAAGGCAGGGCGCGGCAAGTTGGACGTTATCTCCAACGACCCTTCAGCAGCAGGAATCACTCAGCGCCACGAGGGAAATGGAAATGGGTTTCGTGGGGAAAAGGGGAGCTCGAAAGGCCGGGAAGGAGGGGCTAGGTGCTTGGGTAATGTTGGCACCATAGCCGTATATGCATAGTACAGAAACACTAGCCATAGCAACGGCTGATGTGAACGCACGCCACGATGGTCGTGCAGGCTGGTAGGGGACCAAGACAATTCGCTTGCCGCGTCAACTGAAAAACACCGGGACCGACCTGTGAGATGCGATCACATTGAAATAGTTGGGAGTGATGACGGTGCTATATTGGTCTGGAACCTGCAGTGTACGCTACGTCTTGTAGAGCATGGGTTGTGATGAGAGTACAGCGACTCTAAAAATAACATAACGAGCGCGGGGCTTAGAACTTGTGGAAAGCCTTGTGCAGTTTTGCCGGAGACGACAGTGGCACGAAATCACCAACTCGGATTCCAGAGGCATAGTTAATCAATCGCGAGAATGTATAGTTTGCTGTGCATCGTGTAGTCGAAAGCGGTAATTGCAGGCAGCGTCAGCGAACAAACGTAGCAAAGTTTTGATTTAATAAAGATTATTTATAGCCCGGGATTCAATTTAATGCTACGAAGGGCTGTAGCGAATGCTAAAGCCACTCCTGGTACACACCCAATAGGCTACCCTAAATAAGGTGGAAAATCCTGTGGCATTCTTTTTTTTTTTTTACAGCGAAAGCTGTTGTGAGATCACGACTCGGGTCATGCGCAGTTGTCCGCCGCCGCCGCCGGTGTCCGTAACCGCATCGCGCGAAATTATAAAAAAATAAAAACCGAGCATCAAAAACACAGTGGGGCTCGAAACCCGGGTGAGCTGGGTACCAGCCCAGTATTCTACCATTGAGCCACGCCAGTGCTTGGGACTTGTTGGCAAACTTGCCTTAGGCAGGCTTGATGTCGGCAAAGCAATCGCGTTAATACGACTTATAAAGCGTTTTAAAACAGCGAAAGAACAACCAGTCGTCGCACAATGCGAATAGCGTAACGAGTTGGCCGTCCAGTGCTCCAACCCATTACAAAAGCTTGTTCTTGTTCCCCTATTAACTGAGGCGCATACCCACCTCAGCCGTAATTCCTCATCGTCGTCAGCCACTGCATGAACAATTGGCACACAACTCCGCGCAAGTGTTGTTGTTGTTCACCTATTGATAGCGGCGCATACCCACTATGGGGGATCGGCCAAGAATCGAGTGGTTTTAAAAATAACTGTTCAGATTTGGAATAATGGAGGTATAACAGAAAGATTACCGATAGCCTAGGAAAATGTGCTGCTTAATGTAATGCATACAAATATTTACATAGACGAATTTATTCTTAGAATAGAGCAATAATCTTATTTTTATACATATATAATTTTGTGGAGATGTTAGGATAATGAAAGAGGTTAATTAGTCAACGTATTAGTTCTTAGCGGATACCACGCTTCTCGGAAGAATGACAAAAATAGCATAGCGAATGCCTGCCTACTACCCAAAAGTTTGTTGTTAATACCCTAGTGGGTATCAAGCAAGTGTACTTGCAGTAGTTGCCCAATGAGTGTTTTGAAAAGGCTCTGAAAGGTCGCTTTACTATATAGCTTTCGCTGTGACTGTGCAGCGCCTTCTGCGCAGGCCTGGCGTTTTTTTATAACAGCGACGCCGTCTAAGCTGGAGGTCGGTGGTGTTGGCAGAAGCTCCGGCGAGCTATATCACTCTAAGAAGTAAAGGAGGGGAGATAAGGGATATCACGTGTCCATCAACATTTAAAGAGAAGGTCACCACGCACATTTCCATTTGAAAACCTGTGTACATTTACCTGTAACCCACCCCTTATGTAATACCCCCTACATGGGGGTCTTTAAGGTATTAAAGTGATGTGATGTGATGTGATCGAGGTTGCTCCTTCGGATGAGTAACTAACCTCCCACACTCATTGCACAATTTTGGGAGTAACTGCGAAGGAGTAACCGCGCTCTCGCGGTTACTTCTCTAAGGAGCAACTGTTATTTCGCGCAAATGAAAAGTAAGGTTTTTGGTTTACTTATCCAGCTTTTCAAAGTACGTGCAGACATTTGATAAGATATACAATTGATGTGCAAGCATCAGATTCAGAAATAACTTTCGGAAAAAATTGCAGCAAACATACGGGATTAGAACTCAGGAGCTTTCAGAGAGCATGCGCGTACACTAACCACACCACGTACACTACGGCACCGACTGAAAGGAAACAGGCTTGTGTAGGCGTCGATGGATCATTTGCACACGGCGCGAACATTCCTGCAGTTACTCGAAAAAACGGGCGCTTTACTCCACAAGGAGGAAAGTGCACCTCCTTGCCGTGCGTGCCGTGTGCAATATTATTTTGCACACATTTCGTATTTTGGAGGAACAAGGAGCCCTTTTCGGGGTAACTGCGCAGTTCCTCGGAGGAAACTTTTTTAGCGTGTATGACGTCACTTCACGTTGCCCAGCAACCACATAGCACATCTGCTCTTCGCTTCGCAAGGCCGGCCCACAGTTATACCAATGCACGCAGAGAAAAGTGAGGGGGACGGTGAAACACAGCATAGTACAGTATAGTACACAGCATAGTACACATCATAGTACACCATAGTACACAGCATAGTACAGTAAACACAGCATTGTACAGTATATTACAGCAAGAGTTGGAAAAGAAAGTTTCAGTGAGGAGCATAGAATCAAGGAAAAGAGGGAGAAAGGCCACCGGCTCCGCCGTGTTCTCCAGTCGTCGCACCATTATGCGTATACTGATTCGAAATCACGCGGCCGATTAGTGACTTTTTGTGTGCGACACCACGAAAGGCGATGTATGTTCTCAGTTTCCTGTGCACGAAATAAATGAAAGAGGGACGTCTGCAATACTTTCTCAGTGCTCGCCATCCTTCATCAACTAAACAGATGCGATAAGACACCTTCAAACATCTTTAAACGTCGCGCAGATCTGATGAGGCAACACCGCATGCGACACAGCGCAGCCCGCGGTCATGTTTGTCAAGTCTTGCATGTTTTGTTGTCTTTTTTTTTCCCGACTTTCCGCAAGCATCCACTGCAAGGAAAAACAGCGAGCGCTTTGTTATTCCTGCAGAGGCGCATAACTTAATTTACCGAGTCAGCTTGACTTAATACTCATATTTAACTTGTCCCCTGAGATGGCTAAGCACGTACGCCGCCTTTGCCCCGCCTCTGCTTGTACATGTTTTTATTTAACAACATTTTGTTTATTCTACCATCCAGTCTCGCAAGGCCGCTGGAGCTGACAGCGAAAGTACAATCGAAAAAAAAAAAAAAAAGCACGCAGATGTCAGGGAATGACAACAACGCATAATGGTAAGGCAGCGCGGTTCACATGCGTCGAATCCTGGCCGACTGAAATGTCAACATGGCCCATATTTTTACTTTTTTTGCGCGCGCGCACAGAACACGGGAACAAGAAAGAGACGGAAGGCTGCCGTTGCGCTTATAGCAACAACCTCAGCTTCTTACTGCGACTTCTCCATTTCCAGTAGCAAAAAAAAAAAAAGAACAAATCTTATTACCGTCGACCGCTTTCTCGCCTATACTAATCTCGCTCACCGGGCTGCGAGGATAATTGATATGCATGCACGTTATCGTTTCCTTGACAGCCAATTTCAGGCACTGCGCCGTGCTCCCGACCGGGTTGCAGAAATTAGGTGCCTTTTCTCATCTTCTAACCACTACCACCACCACAGCCAATTGACAAAAAAAAAATCTCGTTTCTCCATTGTAAACAAAGTACAGAGAGAATGCATATCCGAATGACCGGAGATCGCTTGTCTTAAAAGGACACAAAGTCAAATAACAATTTACGTCATAGTGAAAGCTCAATGTATGACAACGTCTAAACCGACAATATTATCAACAGCAGTGACCTACTTGCCGAGAAATTAGGGTAAATGCGCCACGACTAGGGCATTCGCAAAATGATCCAGATGACGTCAGACATACCGCCCACAATTGATCAATAGTAATCGAACTGGTTGCAATAAACCTTCCGTACATCAAGATACGTAATAAAGTGCTGCTTGTTCGTTTTTGTTTGATTCATAGAAAAAAGAACCGTCGGGTGGGGAATGGCGCGAGTGGCTCAAGAGTTCAATTTTCGCCTGGTTGAACTGGACAGGTCGCACCATCTAGCGGGGCCCAGTTGAGCCAAGCACGTGTGCCATCGCGGAGGCCATCGCAGGATATTGTGCCATAGTGCGATGGTCGTTGTTGCCTGTTGTTGCTGCTATGGCTCCCGCTACTTTCGTTCCGCAACTACTGGTTTCGGCACCCGCGCAGTAAAGCCGGGCAACGTTGTGCACAGCAACAGTGACGTGAGACGTTCTGCTTAAGGCGGGTAATTTAAAGTGCGCTAACCCGATGCGGACCACTAAAACGTGACTATTTCAAAATAAGCGTTTCTTTGGCACAAAAGTAGCACTGCGACGTTTCTCGACTGCTTTTTCAACGATCAACGTCGACTTAATAGTTACCTTTAGTGTCCCTTCAAGCTAGAGTCTATGCATAGACCAATTCCATGTTTTTGATTGATATGTGGGGTTTAACGTCCCAAAACCACTATATGATTATGAGAGACGCCGTAGTGGAGGGCTCCGGAAATTTCTCCCCAATTCCATGTTTGTAAACAGCGGTACTGGCACCGTCTACATACTGAGGCGCTTGTAGCTCCACCCAGCCCAACGCTAGCCACCACCGTCTATGATCACGCAACTGGCACAGCAGCTGCGAAGCTACGCGGGATGAGGAGGAGGTAAAGCTTTAGTGAACCAAGGGATTCGGGCACGTACGTCGTCCCAGGGTCCCCGCACGACCCCCAGTATACTAAGCGTTCACTGAGTTCATGTAGTTCCATGAAGTGGGCTGCCAGGTCAGTGACGATCTTCTGCTTGGCCGGGTCCGTCGAGCGCAGCAGGTCTCCCATTTCTCTCATGTGGTCAGTGGCTCCGAGCTCCGCGGGGGAGGGTCCGCCGGGAATTCCAAGAGGATGTCGGTAAGGGTAGCGTGGGGGTGGGTGCACTGGGTACAAGACGGGGTGTATGCTCCTGTGTAGATGCGGGAAAGGAAATAGTGGTAGGGAAGACTTCCCTACGCGCTGTGCTCGGTGGCAGTTTGCAGCTTCTGTGCGTTCGAAAGGAACGCTGGAGAAAGTTCTACCTGGACCATTCGTCCAGGCTGTGGAAGCTTGTCCGTAATAGTGAACGGCAGACCTTTTCACTGCAAGCTCCCTGGGCGCCGCCATAGTCCTTTCCAGGCTGTTGTTAACATGCGTGCCCCCCCCCCCCCCCCCCCCATAAAGATGAATTGTCGAGGCTGTGACGTCGGCTTTTGTGCTCCCGTGCTACAGCACAGAACGGATGGGATCCTCCTCTTCGTTAAACCCACTCAACAACCAAGAGCGATGGGACGATTTCCTTGACGATGAGCATGTCAAGGTCCGCCGGGACATATGATACAGAGACGTCGCTGAATTCATTCCATAGAGACCTCGGGCAAGGAGTTTCTCCCATGCTCTCCTTCCCTCATACCATTAAAATAATATGATAACTTGGGTTGTAAGTTCCAAAACGAAGATATGATTACGCGGGATGCCGTAGTGAAGGGCTCCGGAAACTTGGACCAGCTGGTGTTCTTTAACGTGCGCCTAAATCTTATTCCAGGGGCCTCCAGAGTTTGTAGGCTCCGTCGAAATGCGGTCCACCTGACAGGCATTCGACGCTGCGATCCTTGGTTCAGAAGTCGAGAGCCACAACCAGTAGATTACCGCGGCAGGTTGAAATGCTCTACTCTCTTCTCACCTCGTTCACTGTTGCATTTCCAGCGAACGACGAACGACTCCATGTTCCGTTCGGCATACTGTTGTAACCATGCGCTTTGTGACAGCAATAAGAAACCCTCTGGTTGAAGCCACACGAAACTAATCGACAATGAAAGGAGGTAAAGCTCGAGAGAAATTTACTGTTTACTTGCAGTGACTTTCTATGGAGACCACATAACGAAGAAAAAAAAGAAAAAGGGCATTAGCCGGATCTGAGCTATTTCTTTCTCTGTATACTTTATATAATAATATAATAATAATAATAATAATAATAATAATAATAATAATAATAATACCTTGTTATGCATACTATATTTATCCTGTGAGTGCCAGGTCGCAGCATGTGGTTGTTGCTGACATTTGCCAACGTACAACGTAACGTGAAAGAAAAAAAGGAACTTCGTGATAAAGAAAACGTGAAATTAATCGTACGAAAATATCAGTGAGACTACAAATGAGTGATAATTGACACGCTGACATTTCGCGCGCAGAGACAATGGAGAGGACGAGTCCTCGTGCCTCGCCTCTCATTTCGATTGATGTGTGGGGTTTAACGTCCCAAAACCACCATATGATTATGAGACGCCGTAGTGGAGGGCTCCGGAAATTTCGACCACCTGGGGTTCTTTAACCTGCACCCAAATCCGAGCACACGGGCCTACAACATTTCCGCCTCCATCGGAAATGCAGCCACCGCAGCCGGGATTTGAACCCGCGACCTGCGGGTCAGCAGCCGAGTACCTTAGCCACTAGACCACCGCGGCGGGGCTCGCCTCTCATTTCCTCTCGCGCGAAATAACAGCGCTGCAATCGGAAATGACCAGAAGTAAAGCTGGCGGAAACTTTCCCAAACGGTCGTCGCAATCATTGCGCGTGGACCGAAATGTGTCGGCGGTTTGCCGACGTCCCACAGTACAGCGACAACAAAGTGTGATCAAACATCGTCATATAGTGTATGGCGCGAAGACACAAATACAAAAACGCAGATGGACAACGCAGACGCTTGCGTTGCATCTATATGTGTCTTTGTATTTGTGTCCTTGCGCTATCACTATGTCGATCAACAAACACACAAACTAGTCCCAACAACACGTCCTGCAAATCATGATGAAGTTGTTCGTCACCGAGATACACCCTACAGCGAAGTACAGCTGCCCTTTCTCTTGAGGTGTATTTTTTCCCGCCGAAACCTCCAACTGCCAATGAGAAACTTGACAAACGGACGGATTAAGTGAGAGGGAAACGAGAGAGAGGGGCAGAGAGAACAGTGACGCGGGACTCCGACTCCGTAGATAATAACGGCGCGTTCCGTTGGATCGATGTTCTCGCAGAGAAGGCGCGAGCGGCCAATAGACCATCAGAGGGCACATCATGAACAGCGCGAAGGCCGCAACCTGGGCGCCTCGTACGAACCGCAACAATGCCTCCACACGCCGCGCTTTATTGCGTGCGTGCGTGTGCGTCTGTGCATGTGCCTGTCTGTGTTTTTCTTTCTCTTTCTTTTTGCGTGCGTGCGTTTTTCTTTCTCTTTTTTTTTCTTGTCTACTGACAGTCCGCCATTTCTCTCCGATATCATCCCCAGTCCCGGTCTCCCTTCTTACGAAGATACCCGAGACGGTCGCTGTTCCGAAGACCAGATGACGCCTTGCGGCGTCGCGCAGTTAACCAGATGTCCCAACACACCGCACCCAGGAACGCGCTTACATAACGTTCTAGCCATGGCTTCCCGTGAGTAACCTCTGGATCCCACGGCGAGAACACCTCCGATCACTACGGAGCTACAGAGCGATTTGTATACAACCATGCTTAATCGATGAGTCGCTGCCCGATTTTTTTCCCATTATTTAAGCCTCTAATCAATAATTTTGTAGGCGCGAGCAAGAAGTGGAAGTTTGGGCCAGTTGAAGTTGTACAAAGACGTGAGCGCAAAGCGGGCGAGACCATCGTTTGTCTGCCTTCGTTCACTTCGTCCGTCCTCTCCTCTCTCTCTCTCTCTCTCTATCTACTCTCTCTCTCTCTCTCTCTCTCTCTCTCTCTCTCTCTCTCTCCTCTCTCTCTCTCTCTTCACCACAACCACACACAAACACACACACACACACCCCACACACACACAACCACACACCACACACACACACACACACCCACACACTATTGGTAAGCATTCTAAAAGACAGGTCGTGCAAACAAACACGGATACAAGAGAGAAATGAGACAGCACGATACCTCTCCCACTGTGGTGTCTCGACGGCAGTCTTGCATGTGTGTTTGCAAGCCGAGTCTTAATATGAGTAGGTACCAACCATAGCTCAACTCTCTCTCTCATTCTAAACATACGAGTTGTGTCAAACCATCTGCTACCACGAGTGTCACTTGCAGACCCGTTCAGAGAAAAAAAAAACAAGTACATAACATGGCAGCAATATCTTTATATTCTCATAGTTATCAATTTTTTCGTCTCACAGTACAATCAGATTTCATTGGTGAGCCGGTGTCCCACCATTAAAGGGGTGCAAACCGAATCAGTCATCAACCTATTCGGGTCGTCACCCTCGTTGGTACCACGAATACTGCCACGGTTGTCACGGGCCGGAAACACGCCGACAGTTTTGCTGGATAACCGTTCACAAAGTTGGGCAAGCTTCTTTTTGATTACCGTAAAATGCCGCGCAAGCGACCCACCTCCCTTTTTCGGGAGATTTGGAATAAGCGTCCACCTGCTCCCCTCCCGCCATCTTTATTACTTGGTTCACTCTTCTATTCGCCTGACGAGGGCACATAAAAACAGTGGCTACAGTGTGCATTCAATGAAGCAATTCATAAGGTGCACGGATGCGCATTCTTTATTCCTAGAGGCTCTTACGCCGCCATCTTGAATTTCGATCTGCGACCGAGCACGGGCTACCCCACCAAATCTGATCGGATTCACCTTGACAGTGGCTCCGGGTTTTATAAGCTTCCTTGATTGGATTCCTGAGCTCACATGCGGTGTTTCGCGAAATTGCGAAAAGAGACAATAGGCTGAGCATGCCAACAGTGCCAAGTGAACGCGGGACAAGGAAAAACAAATCGGGGTGCATCGGATTACAGATGCTGCGGATTCCGTCCCGTTGGTGGTCCATGTCCGGTTCATTTAGAGCGTTAATGTGTCACTCTACTCCCAGGTATACCCAGATGGACCAGCTCTTAGCCAGAACGTCTCGCAACGACCTGGACGTATGCTGCGAAGAACCAGGGCACCCAGGAACCGAGGTCTCGTACAGTTGAGAGCTACATGAGATGGAACACCGTCTTCATTGAATTGTGCCGGCGTGAATGTGACGTGTCAGCGATACTCTTCATGCTTGAGCTTTTTGAGTTGGAAACAGTTTTGCGCTTGCCAACTGCGTTAAGGCGCTATGACGTTATACATACATACATACATACATACATACATACATACATACATACATACATACATACATACATACATACATACATACATACATGTCAATTCCACAGGAGGCCCCGCCGCGGTGGTCTGGTGGCTAAGGTGCTGACCCGCAGGTCGCGGGATCAAATCACGGCTGCATTTCCGCCTCCATCGGAAATGCCTGTAGGCCCGTGTGCTCAGATTTGGGTGCACGTTAAAGAACCCCACGTGGTCAAAATTTCCGGAGCCCTCCAGTACGGCGTTTCTTATAATCATATGATGGTTTTGGGACGTTAAAACCCACATATCAATTTCACAGGGGGACAAAGTGAGACAGGTTTAGTAAAGGCCAAACGAGCAAAAAAAAAGTGCAAACAAAAGTTTTAACGTCCGTATTAAAATTGCGAGACTATATCAATTCTCGTTCTTGGAAAAGCGGCAAAGGATGGAGGAGGAGGAAGGAAATAAGCGGAAGGACAGGGAGGTTAGCCAGTTCTTAGACCGGCTGGCTACCCTTGATGATTGATTGATATGTGGGGTTTAACGTCCCAAAACCACGTTATGATATTGAGAGACGCCGTAGTGGAGGGCTCCGGAAATTCAGACCACCTGGGGTTCTTTAACGTGCACCCAAATTTGAGCACACGGGCCTACAGCGTTTCCGCATCCATCGGAAATGCAGCCGCCGCAGCCGGGATTCGATCTCGCGACCTGCGGTACAGCAGCCGAGTACCTTAGCCACTATAGACCACCGAGGCGGGGCCCGGCTGGCTACTTTGTGCTGGGGAAAGGGGCAAGGGGAATAAAAGACGATAGAAAAGAGACGTTAGAGAGAGAGAGATGACAAAAGATAGCAAAACAGGAAAATCATAATTAAAGAAAATACTTCACTAAAGTCTGTCTCTAAGGGCAGTTGTCCGCAAAAAAACGTAATAGAGCTTTCAAAGCTTTCTGGGCTGAGGATGGACAAGGCCGATGATCCTGAATCATTTGTTCCGACAAAGGCCGATCATCTAGTTCATCTAGAGCTTCAGTAAGTTCTTGTCTTGGCGCGTTGAAATGGGTACACTTGCACAGAAGATGGACGATTGTTTCCTTCGCAGCTTAAGGCCACGCCAAGCCACGGGTGGCACAGAAGAGTCTCCTCGGCTCGAGATATTCCCGAGAGAACACGAAGCTTGAGATCGGGATCCAAGTCATGTATAGGCGAGCGTTTGCGAATTCCGTCGAGTTCCACTGTACCAGTGTGAGGTGCACGTGCAAGCGAAGCGAAGCCTCGTATCTGCGTCGGTTCTTGAGAACGGGATGGCTCTGTATTGCGTACCATCGTGTGCAGATCTAGCGGCCTCATCTGCGCGGTCGTTGCCATAGATACCGCCATGACCTGATATCCACTGATGCGCTATGCTGTGCTGTCTCTCGATTGCTTTATGGTGAACAAGCCTTATATCGGCTACTAACTGTTCGTTAGGTTCGTGGACAAAAGGGTGACATGAGACATTGAGACATGAGGCCTTAGAGTCCGAGAAGATGGCCCAAGCTTCCGAAGGTTCTTCAACTATAAACTCCAGAGCTGCACGTATGGCGGCGAGTTGCTGCAGATGTCGATGACGTCAAATGCGATGTCTTGAAAATTGTGATGGACTTCGCGGGAATAACCACCGCCCCTGCTGAGCCTACTGAAGAAACAGAGCCATCCGTGGAAATGTGAAGGCGTCCGTTGTGCTTCTCGTGCAGGAAGAATAGTGTGGCCTGTATCAGGGCTAGATTCGACGACTGCTTCTTCATTTGGATGCCAGGAACGGTAAAAAGAGCTTTGAGTGGGTGTAGGAACCACAATGGCAACGGCGACAGGATGGACAACTGGTAATGGGAAAACCGAGCATTTGAAAGCATCTCCGTGAAATATAAGAGGGGCATGGGTACGAGAGTGTTTCTCGCAGGTAGTTCTAGCTGCGGACTGCTTTGTGTAACGGCTAGTAATCTAGCCTCCCCAAGTAATTACGCAGGCGAATCTGTTCGATTAAATTTGTTGAAAATGACCCTAAATGTTTCCTTTGAACAGTTTTAGGAGCGAAGCTCCTTAAGGCGTGGGCTGCGCGTCCCCTGTATGTAGCCACCTCTCGTTCAGTTCTAAGTATTACGCTAGCCACCGCCCGATCTAAAGGGTACAGCCATATCCATCCGTCCATCCGTCCGTCCGTCCGTCCATCTATCCATCTATCGTCCGTCCGTCCGTCCGTCCAAAAGATGCAAGATGTTATAAACTAGACGGCGGTACGTGTAGTTGGTTATGAAAGATGCGAGGTGTTATAAAATAGGAATGATGCCACATATGGCACGTGTCATCGTTCGATATAGTGCGGCGACGTACGCTAGGGGGAGCGTTGCAATAAAATCGAGTGGGCAAAATGTACGGAGGATTCATGGTTTACCAGGTTTACCTCCGGAGCTTCGCCCACTCATCATCATTCACTTCGTGGATATGGCGGCATTTTTTTTAGGAGGCAGGTTGGGGGGGGGGGGGGGAAGTTCCAGATCCGATAAATGTATGATAGGCCAGTGTAACTTCAGTTGTCTCACTATAATATTGATTACGACTGTATGCGTGACAGACTAGCGTTAATTGTGCAATCGGTTCAAAGCAACAACTGCTGACGAAAGCGCAGACATATCGCGGGCGCCAAGTAGATTAATGCGACCTGATTAAGGCGAGAGAATACTTAATTTCCGATAGATAGATGCCTTCGGGCTGCGCCCTGAGGAGTTTTACAGAAGCTGAAATAGCGGGAGACCTTAAACGAAGCAGATTCTTCCAGGATCCGGTCGTACCGTAAATACCAGGCACGAGCCGTCGACATCATTGAGGCTTGGAAGAGCGCCAGTCGCGAAGGTATATGAGGGAAACCAAAGCATATAGCGCTGTGATAAACTGATAACCTCTACCTTCTGTGTGCATGTAGAAGCTGCCATCGCAATAAATGACCTCCGAGACGAACGAATAGCAGACATCTTCCCGTGTGTTTTTCTTTACCATTATTAGTTCGCCTTCGCCGGAACCCCTCACTGCAGGAAACGCCCCGCCGTGGTGGTCTAGTGGCTAAGGTACTCGGCTGCTGACCCGCAGGGCGCGGGTTCGAATCCCGGCTGCGGCGGCTGCATTTCCGATGGAGGCGGAAATGATGTAGGCCCGTGTGCTCAGATTTGGGTGCACGTTAAAGAACCCCAGGTGGTCTAAATTTCCGGAGTCCTCCACTACGGCGTCTCTCATAATCATATGGTGGTTTTGGGACGTTAAACCCGACATATCAATCAATCAATCAATCGACTGCAGGAAACGACACGAAAATAGAGGGGGAGAACGTTTGCCACGCCCTCACGGGTACCCCTTCGGATCCGCCAGCGGGAGCCTGTGATGAAATGAATTCGGACTCAATGCATTGCAGCGGAGGCATCTAACAGACGTCTTCTGTATACGACACGTACAAGGGAGCAGAGGACTACAGCTACGTCACTTGCAAGCGGTTGTATAATCGGTAAGTATATAGCCTAAACAAACGGGCCACTGCACTGGAAGAACATTTCTAAGCATTATAATGTCTTCATCAACAGTGCAGATTAATATTTAAGCACAAATATCGATAAAATAGGCGCGAAATCGGGCAGTCGCATTTTATTATTTAGCTACTGAGTACTTAAGCGGACACGCTGGTAGTTGAGAGATTCATCGAGATTTCTTTTTTTATTATTATTACTATTTTTTGCTATCTTCGTTTTCAAGTCTCATGAGTGGATGACAAAGTGAATACTCCATTCACACCATTCAAAGATTTCATGACGCACCCTGTGATAAATTTACTCGTTTTTTGTTTGGCAAGCAAGCAAAACAATTCCTACTCCTTATACTCAAAAGCACGACAGCCGGCACAATAGAGCTATTAAATAAAAAAAAACGGCAATAAAAGCTCGTACTCCTTCAGAAATGAATATGAAAATAACAGGCTCCAGATACACTTGTCGCCTTCTCAACACTTCCAGTAAGGTTTCGTTGCAGCTATAACCTGGCGCGTCCGACAATCAATCAATCAATCAATCATCGTTGCAGCTATAACCTGGTGCGTCCGGCAATCAATCAATCACTCATAATTTTGTATTCGTTCATTAACACAAACGAACGCCTTGAAAACTATTTTTGTCGCATACTCATGACAGCGAGGACAAAACGCAGTATGCGCGTAAAAGTAAAAAAAAAAGCCATGTTTGAGTACAAAGCATACATGACAGATCCATAAATACTATTCTCTAAAGTATACTGCAGCGAGGTAATTCTGTAAAGCTGAAGTTTTAAAGGACTACCAGACCAACTTGGTTTCCTTTTAACGAACGTGTTTCATTAAGGAAACCGTGCAGTCGCGTCACCAGACGTACGATGAGGAGTCCAAGTCGAGGAGGGTCCGTGTTCAAGAGACACCAGAAGGTGCGCCATTTTCTCCGCGAGCACGGCGGTTGGAACGGCTGCTAATGGTGCGGTGGGACTGTCTCGCTCGCGATTATATCCCGCGGCAGATGTACTTTCCGGCGCTCCCAGACGGCTTCTTTCTCGTGGAAATGGACTATCGCTATACGCAAAACAAATAGTTGCACCCGGCGTTGGAGGGTTGTTTCTCGGCCAACAATCGTCATCTGTCTATAGCGAGCCTTTCTTTTTTTTTTTTTTTTTTTTTAAAGCGGCGTGCACATCGTGCTTCGAGGTTTCGCGAATATCGGGATTGGGTCAGCGTGGTCGACGCAGCGGTCTTCTTAGGAAGGCCGAGACAATTAAACTCGGCGATTGTAAACACACCTACAAGGGGATTGGAGGGGCAAGACGGAGGGCAAAAGGGGCGGCCAGACAATTACCGGCGCTGACTGACGACCGCACATCGTGAAAATGCTTCGATGCCGAGGCTGTCGCAAGGCGAAGCGCTTTCCGTGGTCTTTAATAATATACTTTAGCCGCGATAGTTCTTAGCGAAATCTATAACCACAGCTATCGTAAAGTTGTGTCATGCCCTTTCGGTCATGCGCGGTGGTGTATAATATACAGTAAACGAAACGCAGCTTTTCGCACACTGATTACCTGCACCGACAATCGCATCTCAGAATTTTAGTCGGACACTTTCTTTTTCCTTGTATATCTATTTTATTAATAGCGTCACCAACACAAACACTCTTGATGTGCGCCGTATGATTGGACTGTTGTGGCGTATACGAACACTTGGCGCGCAACATGTTCCATCGGCGTAGCCTACGAAAAGTTGGTCAGGGCTGAATGCCGTATATAATAGCGGAGGTTCAAGGCCGCTTTTTGCCACTGTCGCCGGCGTTTCACTGTAATTTCTCGCCAAAGTTAAGAAGAGTTCCAAGGTGCGTCGCTGTTACACGTTCCCTTGAACAAGGTACCTAATTACGTGTAAGTGACAGCACAAAAAAAATTATTTATTAACAATACGAGTTACCGAGTAAGACGAGCGATTCATTACAGAACCGTCAAGAAATATAATTCAGATGAACGAATTAAACCGAACTGATTATGTAGAAGTCTGCATCAGTGATCTCTCTCATAGCTCTCAAATCCATCTTTCACCGAACAAGTCTTAGACTGGTTAACCTCCCTGTCCTTCCTCTTTCAATCCTCCTCCTCCTCCTTTCACCGAACAAGGAGAGAGTGACCTCAGAGCATATTTCTTTACGATCAAATCGCGCCTACGATCTGAAAGCTGTTTAATAAAAAAACGTGTCCGATTGTTCATAAACGAAAAAAAAATGCTGTGCATAACGATGAGACGCATTCTGAAAAGTGTGGCGCTTGTAAACACGGAACTACAGGAAGCCGCGCGGACACACAGACGGAAGCGCTTCCGTCTGTCTACCTTGCTTCAGTTCATGTTCACTATAGCGCTACACTTTACGTCCAAGATACAACACTCCTAAAATAAGAGACACAATGAAATCAGTGGGCGTAAGAGAATAAACAGTGGTAACTGACATCGCAGTAAACATTAAAAGGGAGCAGGCCACGTAATGCGGACACAAAGGGTGGTCTGTTAGTGTGACAGCTCGGGTATACCAAGGGACGAAATCAGGATGCCATAAAATGCAATCACCTCGCGCCAAGGCATGGGCGATTGGAGGTCGTTGGCAGAGGTCTTCGTCGTGCACTAGTCCTTATGATGACATTCACGCATGAACAAAAATGCAGTTTCGCTTTCGTGCATATAAATGGCGCGAAACGCCAGTGATAAGAGTGCCCCCCCGCGGCGGCCTCCACGGATAAATGTTTTCCTTTTCACACACTCTCTCACTCTCTCTATCTCAAACATATAGTGACCCGCCTTGAGAACGCTACTAGAATTCTAGTAACGATGCCGCCTCGACACCTGAGCGCGCATTGGCGGAACGCGCAGAATCTTGGCAGTCCACGACTGTTTTCATTCCTAGTTCGTAGCACGTGCAGCAATATCGGTTCAAGGATACCCGTGACGTCAGAGAGGCAGAACGCGATCCGAAACACAACATGCGCGACGGCGCACAAAGAGCGGCCGAACGTGAAACAATCTCGCCGAGCTCGAATAAGGAGGTGAACTTAATAATAACAAATAAATGGTACAGCGAAATGCGAACAGGAAATTTTTTTTTTCTTGTTCTACAGCTTCGAATTCGTTACTACAGAGACATTCCAACAAGGGTGTTCTAACAAATGTCATCCAATTTCCCGTTCGCAGTCCGCGGGCAAAAAAGAAAGGGAAAATCGCTCGGATGCTGGAGATAAGTTTTTCGGCGTTAATGGTGACTGAACTCTTTTTTTTTTTTTCGATCAATCGAGCTCCGTTCCTCACTTCTGTTACAGAGCATTAGGAACTTTTACTTTATTTTCTGCTCGGAGTTGCTAAATCACATCACAGTAATCATTCCAAGACTAGCCCCCAGCTTTGGAGTGTCGCGCGAGAAAATCCAATAAGCCACTGTAATCAGTCAAGAAGAGACAATAGTACTTTTCTTCCATTGAAAAGAAAGTACTATAGCTGCGCCTAGTTGGGTAATTTTTGCACGAAACTGAGCGTGCCTTCGACGAACGAGCAACTACAACGGTGAATCCACTTCGTGATTGGTCACGTTCGTGAAGCTCGACAATTATATTTGTGCGGCACAACTTTTTAGAGCGTCCCGCGCATTTTTTTTTCATTATTTATGCAGTGGCTAGTCAAAAACTGCTCGTTCGCATTTATTCATTAATGAAAGCCCACAATAGTGTTTAGTTATCTTACCGGAGTGGACTTACGCAATATGGACGACCATCGAGTAATCAGCAATGCATCAAGTATTTTTTTTTTCTTTTACCAGTGCGGATATGTGTAAAGCGCAACTTGAGAGTTTATAAAAGCAGTTGGCGAAGGACGAATCGGTTCGGAAAGAGCAGCAGGCAGACAGTTTTAAAGTGACGCTTCTTGCCAGTGAGAACAAAACGTTTCTCCGCAATGCAGGCAGGCTCTGCGTTTGCCGGGAAAGCCGGCGCCGAGACAAAACAACTGGTGTCATTCGATCGTCCACATCCACGCTAAAGTTCACTTGTCACTGACGCGCAGGACGCATAATGTCTCACGGAAAGGGAACAACAAAATCTGCGCGCTAGCCATATGTCACGGTTTTCTCAAAACTAATTTTCTTCCCACGTCGGGAAATCGTGAAAACGTACCCTAGAGACCTATAGTGAGAAATGATGGAAGAAATCGGGAGTTTACCTTGCCGAGCGTGTCAAGCAATGTTTCTCGTCCATTCATACAACCGGCATTTTGACATGTCTAGCGGCACCAGGCTTCATAGGTTCGGGATATGTGTTCTCAGCTCGCAGGACGTATGGATTGCTTAGTTTCCACGTCCTCCGAAGGCGTCGCAAGGCCCACTGAAGGCTTCTAGCCTACACAAGATGTATCGCTAACGTGTAGCCCCTCGAGGTCTTTGAAAAAGACTAGTGACGCACGCACTCTGCCGCCGTCAAATGGTTCCGGTCCCAAGCCTCACCCCGCAACGCTCGCAAGGAGGAGGGGCATAAATTGCCGGTCTAGCGGCACGTTGTTTGTTGCAGAGGAGTCGAAGGTTACATCCGTTTAAAGCGCCGGCCTTGGAGCCGGCCTACAGCTTGGTCACAGCGCGTTGAAACGAGAAAAAAACAAAGAAAATCGTAGCAAAATCCGCCGCCGCTGTTGCCGGACCGCGGTCTGCTGCTGCTCTCTGCCCGGAGGAAGAAAATAAAAGGAAAATGACGCGCGCGCGCACACACACACACGACTCGCGACCGATGCGCCGTGCAAATCGCGCGCTTGTCTTCGGACCGTCATGCAACAACGACCTGACGGAGCGTGCTGTAGAGTGAGCTGTCGTACCCGAGATCCGCAGGTGGTGACGGATGGCTTCTTCCGAGGCGGGCTCGGCGGCGCAATGGCGGATGCTTGTCAGTCGGGGCGAGGCGTGTTGTGCCGGCTCCTCGGGTGTGGGTGGCCACGGGCGGCGGTCCGCATCAATGCAGCTCACAGGGCCCGTCGCGCACGTTAGCACACTCGCTACGCGGCTCAGGCGGCGTCTCGCCGTTCGCGCATCCGACACTCCCAGCGGCGAAAATCAAGCGCGGACGGGCAGGCGCTCGAACGGACAGGGGGCGCTGCGAGAGGAACACCTCTTTAGTAGAGGGATCGCGAGAGCACGGCTACTCGCCCGAGGCGCCTCTGTTCGCGGCGATTGGTCGCGTCGTGTCGCGTGACCGAGCTCACCTCATTTCGCGCGCAAAAAGCCGCAAGCTGTGCGCGCTTGCCGTTAACAGCCATTAGTTACTAGGTGAAATTGAAGGAATTTAACGCTCCAATAATTACGTTCTTTCAATGATTTCATGACCATTCAGGCATTGAGCAAACGGTAAGAAACGGGAATATTCGGACCCGTGGGGCTTATCTGCGGACTTGTGTGTTTTTTTACGCACATATGAAACGAACACTCGGCGTCATGCTTTAATTTAACAGAAATAATGGCAATAATCGCGATAGATCGAGAAACCCGTTTATCAATTGACATTTTGATACTGTATGAAGACACACAGAATGAGGGCATTGTGAATTTTTATTTCGTACGTGTCAAATGAATACTAAAATATTTTATTCTCAGTGTCTGTGTTCACCAATATCAAACGCTTCAGAGCGCAAAACGTGTGCTCGTCTTCACCTCCTCTCCCCTAAACCGAAAGCCAGAACATCCTCAATGGCTGTCTGAATTTTCGCTCTCTCTCCCTCTCTACGCCCTCCTCCTTGCCCTTATTTCCCCACTCCCAGTGCTGGGTAGCTAACTCGATGCCAATATTTGGTTAACCTACCGGCCTTCCTCTTCTCTCTCTCCTAAACATGCGGTATGCTTTTGGCATGAAACTTGCGCAAATATATATAAACTGCAAATTTAGATTACAACAACACTTTTATTTCTCTGGATTCCTCGATGGGAATTGTTCGGTTGAGAAACACGTCAAGAAAAAAAAAAAGGGAAACACGAGGCATTGTTGGCCGATTCCCCGGAGTGGGTGTGAGCCATGCTTTTACGCCATCATCATCGTCATCACCACTCTGCAAAGATGACCAGCAAAGCTACGTAGAACATGGGTGACACAGCATTCTGATGAAGGTGAAGTCCTTCCAGTAGAAAACAGCGCTAGAAAGGCGAAACGAAGAAAGCCAGCGCCGCGTTTGTGTCCTTTCTTCGTCCCGTATTTATTGCGGTGTCTTCTACTGGAAGTCGTGAACCAACCAGCATATGTGACCCACCACGGTAGTCTTGTGGCGATGGTGTTCGGTGGCTGACCCGCAGGTCGCTGGATCGGACCTTCACCGTGGCGGCCGCATTTTCGACGGATTGATTGATTGATTGATTTGGGGGGTTTAACGTCCCAAAACCACCATATGATTATGAGAGACGCCGTAGTGGAGGGATCCGGAAATTTCGACCACCTGGGACTTTACCTTAAGCCAACAAACCTGAGCGACCGCCTGTAGACTGTGTGTGCTCCCCGAGTGTGCTCGTGATTGTGTGTACCTTCTCATCTTTCTGCAACCTCTTTTCTCCCTTTTATCCCTTCCCCAGTGCAGGGTAGCAAACCGGATGCGCGTCTGGTTAACCTCCCTGCCTTTCCTTGCATCTTTATCTCTCTCTCTCTCTGGGGTTCTTTAATGTGCACCCAAATCTGAGTACACGGGCCTACATCATTTCCGCCTCCATCGGAAATGCATCTGCCACAGCCGGGATTTGATCCCGCGACCTGCGGGTCAGCAGCCGAGTACCTTAGCCACTAGACCACCGTGGCGGAGCCATTTTCGACGGAGGCGAACTTGCTCGATGCCCCTGTATACTTAGATTTAGGTGCACGTTAAAGAAGCCTAGGTGGTCGAAATTTCCGTAGCCCTCCACTGTGGCGTCTCTCATAATCAAATCGTGCTATCATATTGTTACACAGCCAGCTCCTACTTCAGAGGAAATCCCCTTTGAATTTAGTGCATGCATCCTTTAATGCGCTTCCATCTCAATTTGCAAGGGCCAGAAGTTCAGCGCGCAGATTATTTACTGCGTTGTGCATTTATTTATTCATGGATTTTTTTTCATGTCTACTTTACTGGTGAGGCTTGGCCTCCCTGTCCCAACGTGGGAGCGGCCCGCAGTCTTGCCCCTATAAAAACGGTGCGAAGGTTCTTCCGGACCCGAATAAAGTTAACTATCTTTACTGTACCAGTGGTGGGCAGTGGGGTCGGGCGAATATCTGTGGCGTATAGTTCATGTTCGCGTAGTTACGAATGACCTGGCTACATGCAAGCTTCTAGCGGTGGTCTAGTGGCTAAGGTACTCGGCTGCTGACCCGCAGGTCGCGGGATCGAATCTCGGCTGCGGCGGCTGCATTTCCGATGGAGGCGGAAATGTTGTAGGCCCGTGTGCTCAGATTTGGATGCACGTTAAAGAACCCCAGGTGGTCTAAATATGCGGTGCCCTCCACTACGGCGTCTCCCATAATCATATGGTGGTTTTGGGACGTTAAACCCCACATATCAATCAACATGCAGCTTCTATCGCAGGCTGGCAGTAGATTCATGTATATCTGTACGGCATGTGTCATGTAAATACATTCACGTGCCTAAATCTACCGTATATTCGGTGATTGCACTACAGATAAAACGAGAAGATGGTAATCGCGCGCTATGGTTCTGTGAAGTGCCATCTACTGAATGCCATGACTAGCTGTATATGTACAGGAGTGCTGCACGACTTGTCACGCGCAGTTTTTAAGGCGGTAGCCTTCATAAGACGCGGAAAGTGACCATATAGGCGTTACACGAGTGTTGCAAAATGTCATCATTACGTAATCACGTTACGTGTTTCCTAATTTTGTTACGTCATCGTGACACCGCTGTTACGTCACGTAGACGAGACGTCATCACATGCGATCGTCGCTTGGTTAAAGGTGGCCAGATGTCGGAGTTGCTGCAAGATCACGTCGGACGCTGAATATATAGCTTCGGGGGACTCACGGAAAAAAAGAAAAAGTGACTTTCGTTCTTTTGTTATCTTATAAGTAAGTAAATGCGCAAGTAAGGAAACGCGCGAGTTTTCTTGCGGTATGGTGCGCTTTGCGCTATAGTTCAACTATTGTAGCATTTAATTTCAATTTCGACGCAGAGAACTGAATAAATGAAACAAACAATCAATAAGTTAATAAAGGGAAATGCATGTTAGCGAGTTTCATCAGACCGATTTCCGCGTGAAGGACACGTCCTAAACGACCGGTATACATCCTTCGGCCACGCGCTAACAATGCACGTGTACCAGAGTTGGCCGCAAAGGCGGTACACTGCCGAAGCTCGCGTGTTGCTTTGTATACGGGCCGTAGACAAAGCCAATATACGCCTATCGGCTGTCGAACGACGCGCGTAGTCGTGCCGAGGTCGTTGCTTCTGGCACGCGATATGCTTGAACAACGATTCCTCCTCCTACGCATCTTCCTCCTCTTATCCCAATAAGGACTTCAGCGGAGAACAACTGCGATCGCCGTGAAGGTGTCTTCTTTCGCATAATGGAAAACGAAGGCGCGTTTGCCCCTCGGGAATGCGCAGAATATGTACGTCGTCTATATATGTTAACCTCGATGGAATGGAATGAAAAAACGTTATTTCAGTTCTGCAGGACGCGCTTAGCGCGTAGCGGGCGTCTCCCACGTAGGGACCGACAGGGAGTACCTGGCGGCCGCTTCGTGGGCCTGCTGGACGGCCCATTGCTGGTCGGCGAGAAGTGAGCTCCTGAGGGACCTCTCCCACTTGCTTGAGGTAGAGTCGGGAGGAGTCGTAAGAGGAAATGTACGAAGAAAAAATGATGAAATGTGGGGCGACACACGAGCATGCCAGCAATAGTGTGCTCACTTGTCGCACGTTCATGGTTTGTAAGCAACATAAAAACAGAGAGAGAGCGAGAAAGCGCCCAGCTTGCACTTTTGGCGCAAGGCTGGAATCAACAGCGGAACGAGGGTTTGACTTAGCTATAGCTAGATAGAGAGGGAGAGAATTTATTAGTCTCTCATAATCATGTGGCGGTTTTTGGGACGCTAAACCCCGCATATCAATCAACAAGGCAGAGAGGTCGCACTGAGCTTGTGCACTAGCCTGCTAATCTGCACAGGGGATGATGATGATGATGATGATGATGATGATGATGATGATGCCCTAAAGGCACGGCTCCTCACACCCACTCTGTTGGATCGACCAAGAAGTGAGCTATTATTTAGAGGGAATCACATATTATTTCTGAATCTAATGAATTGTACAGTGGTTAGAAGAAATTAAATTTTACTAATTGAGAGATTCGCGATCGAAACAGCCTTGATTCAACTAAGAATCTTTCTACAGCTGAACAGATAAAACGGATAGGGGGGAAAAGAGTGACAAGTTTTGCTAGTAATGCCGAAATTTTTTGCTAGTGCATGCTACTAAGTTTTTGCCAGCAGTGCTAAATATGGCTAGACATGCCACGTGGCAACGTGTTACGCGACGTAATTTCAGTCGAGTCACCGCAGCTATTACGCCTGCTACAGTTGACTCGATGTCACCATGTTTAGCTGTTGCATGCGTGATGTTGCGAGATTTTAGCACGTGATGAGTCATTACGTGCATTTTAGTCACCTGACTCGTTGTTGCGTGACTTTAGGCAATTTCAGTACCGTGACTATTTGTTACTGCGGTATCACGTGCATGATTTCAGTCCCGTCGCTAGTTGTTACGTGATTTTGAGTCACGTAGCAGATTCGCTCATTGAAGCCTTTTGTATTCCACGCCGTATACAAATGCACGTGTTGCGGGGGCGAAGCAGACCTCGTTGAAGAGGGCGAAGCGAGCGGGTACCGGTTCCTGTTGATGATTCCCGTTCGCGCTACCTGCCGCTATAGGATTGACCGAAAATGGGGTAGCTTATAGAAAAAAGACTATTTAAAACCTAGAAAATAGAATAATTTCTGGTTTTGTATAGCAAAAGTATGTTTTTGGCAGTTAGTATTATTACGCAAAAAAAAAACACTCGAATTCTTTGTGAAAAAGAAATCAACGAATATGCGAGAAAAATTTTATGGAGCCCTTTATTAAGGCACTTGGTATAAGATGACAAGAAAAATTGGGGAGGACTATGAGATTGTGAGTTACAGGGCTGCCTTAGCCAACCTCCTGTATCGCTTTCTCAAAAAGTGTTTCAATATATTGCTTTGTCGCGGTAACACGATTTGTCGCCGTGACGTGATCGTGCATTCTACGCGTGCTCGGTTCAACGATATGACCCAGTGAGCGCATATTTTTTTTATGCCCCACCTCGACCGGTAAAAACTGCCGGACTTCGAATAAAATTTCTTTATTCATTCATTCTTGTTATTTCCGCTGCCTCGGTATAAATTTATCGGTTCGTGCGAAAATAAAAAAACATGAGTTGAAAGCAGCGCCAGCTGTGTCCTTGTTGCTTTTCTCCTACGTCCCCGTCTGTCGCGCTTCCACACACTTCGTCAATGCGAACCAACCAATGCGTTGCATATGCATGGGTAAACGCGACGCCCAGCCTTAGAATCTGCACAGAACGGTAGCGTCACCTCGGCGAAGCCTTGACGAAATTCGAAGGCTAACCGGAGATCAAGGGAGTGTGATCGTTCATGCATTAAATGAGGCTCATTGCAACATGATGTGGCGCGCGAGCACGCGGAGCTTCCGAGCATCCTCAAAAGAGGTCTCGCCAGGTCGCGGTCCTGGGCTGAACGGGCTGCTTGATCGTGTTATGTAAACTTCTTATGCTATTTATGTTTGAATTTTGTGTGTACAACTGCAGGTAGCTTGAAACCAATGTATTGAATATATATATTGTTTGTCAGTGCTGATGTCTAAGCTTTGCACTGTCACGGACTGCGGAGGGACAAAGGGCCTTTGTCAGGCTGTTCGCCTTTAGCCCTTTGCCCCTGCAGTAAGCTCTGTATCCGGCTTACTGTAAATAAAAGTACTACTACTACTGCTACTACGACCCGTTCATTGCCGATGATGCCACGGACTGCGTAGCCCCTGAAATGTAATACAGGTCGCTGCGTGGGCTCGGAGCGTTATTCCATACTGCTGTTGATCCATTTTTATAGGCTTTCGCCTTCACAATCGGAGAGTTCCAAGCATCGCGCGTAGCTGTTCTGGTTTAGGTGCCTAATTAAACGCGCGGCTCGCAACCCAAGAGGCTCAGAGAATTCATTACCAAAGCTCACCTGTAAGGCGATAGAATAATCCAGTGCATGCTGAGAAGATTAATTGTGGCGGAAATTTCAAGCGCGTGCTCGGAATACATTTGAACCATTCCCCAATTATATAGTGCAGGAACTTTTTGAAGAAAAGCGCGCTCTTTTCGGGTCGCTAATCTAGCGCAGATTCCTTACAAAAGTTCTTTGAATATCCTATTTGGCAGGTATGGCGAAACGGAAAATGGCACCGCTATCAATATAGCATATCGCGTTTCCTTTAGACATGTCATGAACGACTTCTCGAGCTCAAAGCCCTCCTGCCCCCTGCGGTGTAAACGTGAGTACTTTCAGCTATTGACGAGCTCGGGAGTGCGGCACCAAGTCTGCCCCAAACTACGGGAGGGGGCGCAGCGATGAACATTCTCCTCACCCCCTTTTTCCTCCTTGAAGGGGAATCCTGCGCACGCTTATGCTTTCGCTAATCGTTCAGCCGCTCCATGCACACCACACAGCCGGAGTTCCCACTGGCAACTTTTTCATCCATGCGTCACTTCCTGTACACGTTCCGTCACCGACCTCGCTAACCAAGAACAGTTCGTGGGCGCTGTGGCGGCAAAACCAATTACAAATAGTCAACATATTTGCATAGCGCAAGACTACGAGTAGTTACGACGTAACTACAGAAGAAGAGACAAGGACTGAAGGAGCAGTGACTTCAACTCAAATTTTATTAGCGAAGACGCTGGAAATATATACTCGTGACAGAACATCACCACGCAACCTATTGCATAAAAGCAAGATAATCTTCTCATTATAAAATTACAACGCCACAGCTCAGCACAAGTTCACAATCTATTGTGTCCAAAACAGAAACTCGATTTCTTTTTTAGTCAGAGCAAGCGAAGGCATGCTGATACATCGATCACCCAGCATTTCCATTTCGTTGGCCTCCATAATCTCTCGTGTTAGCTGGCGACGGTGTTTGGCTACAACAGTGCACTTTTCCGATTCCGGTCTGCAACCACAATCCCTACAACGAATGCCCAAATGACTTTGCACAGCTGAGAATACATTGCCCGTTTGCTCAACATATATCTTTGCCTCATGACAACGGGAGCAAATAAACCACGGCTATCACACATGCTATTCGAAACATGATGACAGAAGGCAATTCGTAGCATGTGTGATAGCCGTGGTTTATTTGCTCCCGTTGTCATGTGGCGAGATATATGTTGGGCAAACGGGCAATGTATTCTCAGCTGTGCAAGGTCATTTGGGCATTCATTGTAGGGATTGTGGTTCCAGACCGGAATTCGAAAAGTGCACTGTTGTAGCCAAACATCATCACCAGCTAACACGAGAGATTATAGAGGCCAATGAAATGCAAATGCTGGGTGATCGATGTATCAGCATGCCTTCGCTTGCTCCGACTAAAAAAAAAAAAATCGAGTTTCTGGCTTTAACACATTAGATTGTGAACTTGTGCTGAGCTGTGGCGTTGTAACCATATGATGAGATGATTGTCTTGCTGTGATGCAATATAGGTTGCGCGGTGACGTTCTGTCATGAGTATATATTTCAAGCGTTTTCGCTAATAAAATTTCAGTTGAAGTCAACGCTCTTTCTGTCCTTGTCTCTTCTTCTGTAGTTACGTCGCAACTACTCGTAGTCTTGCGCTGTGCAAATATATTGATTCCCAATCACCAACTAGCCCAAGCATCTGTCTTATCAAACTACAAGTAGTGACGTACTCGACGATTTAGTCGGTGTTTAGCGCTCGATACGTTCTGCACGTTTGTATTGTCAATCTGACATTTGATACAAAAGTGTTGCTAGCTGGTATATAAAACGAAAAGCCTGACTTTGTTTTGTCAGTCATTGTATTGCAGATAAATGCAAGCATGTGGTATTAATCCGCGTTAAGGTACATGAGTAGACTTTCGCTATCTATTGAAGTTGAAGGGCCACAATATGTACTCGACCTTGTCGGCTTGATGTGCTCTGTCGAACATGCTTAAGTGCGCCGCCACTGTCAGGATGTGTCGCCTTGTTGCTACTGTGGCCAGGCTCTCACTCGACATCAGCTCTTCAGCGGCTGAATTCGGAGTGGATACCAAGCGACAGTGAATTATTATTCGGGCAGACCACAATGTCGCCCCGGTGAAAGCACATTCGGCTCGCTGCGTGCCAAGCGTGTGGAGAGCGACGGTTCTTTTTTCTTCAGCTTATTGAACAGCGCTTTCCTAAGCCCCTTGTCGCAACGCCAGAGGCGGTGGGGCTTCTCTTTATGAACAGGATGTTCCTGCTGCGCCAGTTCGCTGCTACTTGCAACGTCTTCATTTGTCTCGCCCCACTGAGTCCCTGACGCTGCCGGACTAGATGCTACTTCAGCGAAAGAAGCGGTGGCGGGCATGCGGTTATATATGCGTGCCAAATCCATCGGGTACCAGAGTATCTGAGCTGGATTCGCGACCAGGAACACCGGCTTTATTCTCTAGGCACTCTTTACCGGCCACATGCAGCGTTCTGGACCTCCCCACACCACAGCGCAGGGCAGGACGGCTGTTCCGTGATGTCACACGCACTGGTGATGTTCTGTCGATGGGCGCACACGGTTCATTAGAACGCCACTCTGCAGATGTGACAGTAGTCGACGAGAACGATGCTTGCGGTTGGGCTTTCAACGGTTTACAGCCGGCCGATGCAGCGCGTTCTCCGGGCGGCCCTGGAAACTTCTGGGACGTTTCAGCGATCCACTGCAGATCTTCATGCGAGTTCGCAGCCGGCGGCCTTTCTGGCACTGGCCTCTTGAACCGCGGCGGACTGATCGACGTCGGCTTTCGCGAGGAACTACGAGCGGGACTGCTTGTCCGGCTTCTACGCGAAAGCACCGCAGGTCGTGTCTGGCGCCCTGGGCGGAGCACGTCAAGTTCGAACAGTTCGAGTTCGCCAGGTGGTGACAAGGCGTAACTGTCTTCTTGGCATGGGTCCCATGCGGCCATCTTATCTTCTAGAGGCACCTGCCGCTGCTGGTATTTGCAAAGGTGTATGAGCGTCCAGGGGCTTTCGCTGTTTCCAGCGCGTTCCAACTGCGCGGTGGTAGCCTCGATCAGGTCACTAAAGTCCAGCAGCCGTTCCGATCGTTCATCGTTGATTAGGTGTAGCTCCGAGCCTTCGCTGACGCTCGTGATCGCTGCGCGTTCGAAAGCGTCGTCGGAGAGACTGATACAAGGTGACGCGTTTCTTTCAGGATGATCGTCCTTACTGCATCGAGTGTCGCTGTTCAACGAGGCCGTCATCAGCGCCGCCGACAGGACGCTCGGCTTCCCGAATGTGACCCATTTCGAGTAGCGCTCTGCAATGGCCTCCGCTTCACTTTCGGAGGACTCCTCTGCGTCCCGTTTTTTGACGCCGTGGCTCGCTCTATCGGTAGAGCTTCGGCATACCGCGGGTCTACGCAAGCCGCTGGAACTCCGCCGCTCAAACGTGGTTGCCTGCCTCGCAGCTGCAGCTGGTGTGCGCGCCGTGGCGAAATTCCCGCTGTGAGCGTTAGATGGTGGCGGAGCGGGCTTCGTCTCTGAATGGTACGGGGGCACGGCAGAGCAGCCGCCGTCCTCGTCGCAGTCTTCCGAGCGAACGAGTGTGGTCAGTTTTGTCTTACCGGTGCTGGTGCGAGCACCTGGTGTAGTATAGCTGCGCCATCTTGACGGGATTACAGCGCTCCTCCACGAATCTTCCGTCGTCCGGCTCCTTCCGCTGCTGGAACTGGAGCTCCAGGGGGCGAGAAGCGCGATCTGCAGGCAAATGTTCGCGTGTGGCAGAAACAGCCTGGACAAGCACCCAGTTGCGGAGTCAGGTGGGCGGTTCGGGACGTCAGCGTTGGATGAGGTCTCTGCGGACCCACGACGCCAGCAATGCGACAGGCCGCCGCCGCACGGGCACCGGTAGAGTGGTTACTGGGCGGCCCTCACTGCGAAACGGGTCCTGGCCGTCGGATTCTTGCACAAGGCGAAAACGTTCGGAGCCGCACTTGGTGACGACCTGCCCCGATATTGGCAATCTTCTTCTGCACCGCGTGACCGCGCGGCCATGGCCGCGCGGGGATTTTCAACTTCATCCACTTCACGACGAGATTAGTCCCTAAAAAAGGGGGGATAATCGCCTCGCAAATTCCGGCGGGGTGGAGCAACTTGCAAGCTCACCTTTCTAGCATGCGATATTGTACGTAAAGTACAAAGTAGCGGACACACTGCTTCTATATTCTGTGTTCCAGCTAAACGCAGTATGAGCATTCCCAAATTCGATTCTTTCAAGTTTCAAAGTTAGATGAAGATAAAGTCGAGATAAAGCATCGAGTAATGAAGTATGAGTAAAGTATGGTGTCATATCTGAATCATATACTTTAAATATTTACGCTTTTGTTTAACTTTCGTTTATTTCACTCATTTAGGACCAAATCTAGCGTGTAATTTAATAATTATAAAAATATTTGTTTCTTGGCCAATCTCACAGCGTAGGCTTGTGTCACGGATAGAAGGTTATACTCTGCGCGACACCCGTTCATAAGAGAAATAGGTCGCGCCTGAAAATGGACGGGCCCGAAACGATCCTCCTTTGTGGGTGTGCGCCAGAGTATCAAGGATCATCAGCATCATCATCATGTACCGGCGAGGCACGCCCGTGAGCTGTTGTCCACTGATGTGAGCGCTCGTGAGCTGTTGTCCCCACCGTCCACACGTGCAGAAACCTGCCCACCGGCGACCTGTGAGTGCACCGTGGGGTGCGTCGTCGAAGACGCGCCAAGCGTTCAGTAACCAGCAGGATTTCATGCGTTCGCTTGCCGTAATCATTTCCAGAATAAGAGACAGTAGAGTAGTGTAGATCTCTGAAGTTGTGGCATATACCCACGCTGGCGAATGAGAGACTCCTTAAAAGTTAAATATTGTTTCATTTAAGATGAAAGAAGCAAAGAGTGAAACAAGCTAAAAACAGAATAATATAACATAAAAGAAGCAATTAGGCATAGAATTCGAATTTAAAAAAAACGAAGAACAGCTGTTCACGGCGTAGGCCGTCGTCTACGTTGCCTTGCTGGCTATTGCTGCTTTGAGTGACGCAAGGGTTTTATTGGAAATCCCCTCTGCAGTTATAGACAAGCAGTTCTTTTGTTGCGACAAACACCCGCCCAGTGACACAGGCTGTGTACTTGAGCGCTCGTAGTTCTATTGTGGCCGAACGTCGACTTTAGAGCCTCGTCGACCGATATAACCCTACTGACGTCACTACATCGCAATTCAGCCGTGACGCTGTCCATTGGCGTGCGCAGGATTCCCCTTCAGGGGAGAGGGCAAAGGTTAATCGCAGTTCCTCCCGTCTTTGGTGACTAGAAAAAGCGACACCCCCACCCACCCCCCCTCGATCTTTCCGTGCGCACACACCTATATCATGCCTTTCGGTCATGACCAGCCCTGGCTGTAGTCACAGCAGGGATGGCCGGCGTAGCGGTTACGATTAATGGCTTCAGTCATCGCTAGACGGGCTTCGCCATTTCTAGAGCTCTCTCGTGATCCCAGCGACCACGCACTTTCGAACGCGTGAACAGATAGACCGCCACAACCACCGAGGTATTGTAGCCTGCTTTGAAGCGAGTTGGATCATATATCCAGCTGCTGTCATCGCGTTTCCGAGGAAGAAACAGGCCACGCGGGTCGATGGTCGCCGTGTAACGGAGACTAGCTGTCCCGTGGGAGTGTGCATACTCTTCCGAGACATACGTCGACCCTCTGCCGCCCGGTTCAGCGGTATCGGATGTCACGTAAAACCAGCGCAAACATTGCCCCGCCCCGCCGACAGGTTGAGTTGAGCCGCGATCGATGCAGGTACAAGAGAACAGTTTCGCGGGTAAACCTTGACGGTGAATATAAGGAAACTGTTAGCATCGGCCAGGTTATGTCAAGGAGGATACATAAAACTTGCCGTGGTCGGATATAGAGCTTACACATGCGTGGAACAATACTCGCGTGCCGTGGCGTAGTGAGAAATTCTTTTCGGGTGGGGGGGGGGGGGGGGGGAGGGGGTTCAACAATTTTTTAAATGCAAGTTCACGCGTGTGTTTACATGTGCGCAATATATAGCTACGCAAAATTTTAATATCACCGGGCGGGGAGGAAGAGAGTACGCAAATGGTAGCGAATACATAAAAGCGCAGGTTGTGGACGTATCACAATCACGAGAGCCAAAGCCTCATCTCGAAAAATGAGGTTATGGCAATCAACGTGAGGTATTGGGCTATAGTTAGTTTTGCATGGTTTAAATGCTGCACTACAGCTTACTGGGACAAAATAAGTTAGTGAGAGACACGTTACGAAGTGAACACGACAAGCGCCATTGCGCAGCATTTACATAATGCTTAGATAAATCTGTTGCGGAAGTATAAACTTAATCAAAAATACTGATTGATTGATATGTGGGGTTGAACGTCCTAAAACCACCATACGGTTATGAGAGAAGTCTTAGTCGGGGGCTCCGGAAATTTCGACCACCTAGGGTTCTCTAACGTGCACCCAAATCTGAACAAGGGCTAACAGCATTTTCGCCTCCATCGAAAATGCAGCCGCCGCAGCTGGTATTCGATCCCGCGACCTGCGGGTCAGCAGCCGAGTACCTTAGATGCTAGACCACCGTTGCGGGGCATCAAAAAATACTCCGACTTCTCTTGGGCGCAATCGGAAAAAAATCAGAGTTCAAACACCTTGCACAAGTAGCTCGATAATCGACCGTTCTTCTGTTGGGTCCGATGATCTGACTAGACCGAACACGCTTAGGGCAGTTTATTCGCTCAATAGAGAAGTTCTAGCTGATGAAATGCGCATAAACCTGTAGGTAGTCCAAAATTACTCCACATCATAATCGTGAGGTTGCGTATTCTGTGGATCGCATACACACCATAGCTTGTTTTAATGATTGGCTGTTGTGGTTGTAGTCCTCCAGATTTGGTTCAGAATTTATAATGTGCAGTCATGAGATGAATTAAGTCATTGTTCTAAATCCTATCACTTAATTGCTACAGGTTTCACATTTTTTGTAATGCAGCTGTCTTTGTTTGCTGCATCTATACCAGTGTACTTGAAACAGATTTTCATTACAAGGAACATGTCAAAGCGGCAGCTTTCTGTCGCAGAGACTTAAAATACCCCTCCCTGCAAGAGAATCCTGTCACCAAGCTTGACATATGAGCCAGGCTATGAGCTACGCAATTTTTTCTTCTGCATACTTCATTTCACTGCTCAATGCATGTATATATCCCAAATTTATACAGCATAAACAAGACATTTCACATTTGATGCTATTTGAACATTTTTTTGCGAGAGAACATACTTCAAATAGTGTGCAAATATTCAATATTTCTCAAATAACAGCCATCGGAAAGCCTAATGCAAGTGCAGACCAGGGACACAGCCAAAATTTTATTTTAACGCATTAGCGGATCCAGAGGGGGAACAATCGAGGCGATCGCCCCCTTCCTCCTTCCCCAAAGCCCCAAGCTTGTCGTCCACCCGCTATTAACCGATTAGGGCAAAGGAGTAGGACCACTGCGAGATTTGCTGTGAAGGGTTCTTGCGATAGTAACTACAAGGTTCTACATCAAAGCAACCAGGAGCTTGGAGAAAGGTGTGGGGTTAAAATACTCCCTCCACCCCTCTGGTTATTGCAGTGGGGAATACTATTTGCTGCGATTTTGCTGAAGTAGGACTTCTAGTCATAACCGAGTTCTTTAGTGCACACATGCCAGATATCACAGTAAGAGCTTGTTGACTCAACCATCGTCAATTTAGAAAATTGGATAATTTCGACATGGTATATCATTCCAGCCGGCATATGAATGGTTTAAAAACATCGGACCTGCATTAATTCGGTCACATTTGGTCGCCGCAACCTGATCGACTCGGACGTTTGTTGGAGCTCAAAGCGCTGTGTGTGACGCAAAAGAGCCGAAATGGCGTTCGCAGACACCCAGCTGCGCTGTTATCATTACTACCTTTGTCATAACAGTTTTTTTCCACATGCGGAAGTTTGAAGATTAACATATTACAGCTGTGGTCAGCATGTTGGCATAAATTTTGTCCGAGACATTGTGATGGGCAGAGTATCAGTTGCTGCACATTTCACTTGCGAAAGAACTATCTTCACATTCGCGTGGTGGTGTTGGTAGTGACGGCACCTTATAAGGGAGGTGTTTATACAGCAGTTTCAGGCTAACTAAACACAGGAGTCTGGCGGCATGGTCGCTCTGAACGAAGTTGCAGGCTTACGATAATTGCGGCTTTGATGTTGCTCTTTATTAAAATAACTATAAGAGTCATATATACATCAAGATGATGAAAACTTGCTGGTGTGACAGACATTGTTTTTATTGTTTTCTAGAAACTTTAGGTAACTCGGCATTCAGCTAATTCATACAAATTTTTTGGTCCCGTCGAACCGTCGAATCCAAATGATTAAGTTTTTACTGCACTCTCTAAAGCCTGATAAGCATGCCTCCTTTTGAGTAACAATAATAATTTTTCAGGTGTAACATCTCAAAACCACCATATCGTTATGAGAGCCTCTGTAGTGGCGGCTCCAGAAAGTTCTACACCCGGACTTTTTTAATGTGCACCTAAATCTAAGCACACAGGCTTCAAGCACTTTTGCCCCCATCAAAAATGTGGCTGCCACAGGCGGTATTTAATCCCGCGACCTGTGTGTCAGCAGCCGAGTGCCCTAGCCGTTAGACCACCGTGGCACATCTCATTTTGAATAGCTTATCAGTTTTTCATCTTGAAATTTTGCCTACCTTTTGGCACAATTCGCCATATTTAACTTCCATTAGCACAGCATGCAGTGCTTTAGTATTGCACATATTTCTTAACAAGCGAAACATCATAGTATGTGCATGCACAGATGTGCTGTTCTTTCCAGAGTTGAAAGCTTTTCAGGTGAGCCAGCATCAAGTTAATATATGCAAATATCAGTGCATTTAAGCAAACAAATTTTTACCTCAACCAACTTTAAGCTCAACCCACATTGTTTAGAACACACACAGACAAAAAAAAAACACCAATCAATACCTGAATGTGTACATTCCTAAAAATGTATAGCATTCAACAAAGGAGTTCTGGCTGGGAGGAGGAAGAAGAAGTGAAAGGAAGAAGCCCGTAGCTTCATTTCGCTCTCTTAATTCAGTTATTATATTGAGTTCAGGATCTTTTTACAGTGTGTGCGGTGGGTGGACTGTCTCCAGAGTGGCAGCTAAACATCGGTGAGTCGGAGTTTCACTACGCATCGGGATCAGAATTGCCCCTTAGCGGGCCCGTGCCTCATACCTGGCAAAGCCCGGGTATGGGGGACAACGAGATGCCGCTAGTGCCAAGCCAAGCACCACTTATCCATCCCGCTCGACTTCAAGTTGCTGCAGGCTCAGCAACAATATCGACGTCCCATAAAGAGAACAGCGAGGCCTCGCAGTGCAAAAAGAGGCATACAGAGGAGGAAGAAGAGGTTGACAATGATGACGCTACATCGACGTATTCCCTTAATGACATGACACAGATGAATACAGAAGCACCCAAGGAAGACGAGGGAGCTTACACGGTGGTCACCCATCACAAGAACCGAGCTACGGGGATACCGGTGGTGTTCAGACCAATCGCTGCCGAGGACTCCTTCTGGAAGGTGAATCCCAATCGCATAGCATCTGAGATAATCTCTGCTATCAATGAGAAAGTGACATCATCAAGAATCAACAGAGACGGAAGTTTTTGTGTTGGAGTACGGTCTTTGTACTCGGCAAACAAGTTGCTGCTGATCAAGAGTCTGGCTGGAATGCCTGTACATGTACGCCAGTCTTACATGAAGACCCTAGCAAAGATAAGAGATGTTCCATTCGAATACAGTGATTATGACCTACTGGAATATCTTAAAGATGCTGGAGTAATCTCAGTCACACGACAAAAGAGATGGGTAAGAAATGAAGATGTAAGTGCCACAATGCAGCCCATATGTAATGTAATACTCCAGTTTAGACATGACATGCCATTGCCAAAAAGAGTTGCTCTTGGCTTTACGGTTCACACTGTCGAGGAATACATTGAGCCGGCGGGAAGGTGTTACAACTGCCAGAGATATGGGCATAAGGCTAAGACTTGCAGGGGAACCAAGAGATGCAAGGTATGTGCGGGTGCACATGATTACAAAGAATGCACCTCGAAGCATCAACCTAAGTGTGCCAACTGTGCTGGACCACATCCGGCGTCGTTCTCAAGCTGCTCTCGAAACCGTTTGGCATCAGCGGCACAAAGCGAGAGAATTGTTAAAGGGTACCATAAGATACAAAGAGGTCCAGAATCTAATGCGGATATAGTCGAAGATGTTCCTGCGGCACAAAGAAATCCAAAACAGTGGCGCCACGACTCTTACTCGGAAGTATTGAAGCGCTCAGCACCAAAACATCGCGTTGGCAAAGAAGTCCGGGCCCAGGAACATGATGAAGTGGAACTTTCTGCCGGGCCAGACACAGCCAAGGAGCCACTGACTACTAAAGAGAAGGGTCACAGCAGCTTGCTGAGGAAAAATTCTTCAAGAAATGCGATCTCGGCGGAGACAGCCAAAAACGAGCAAGTCATTTTGCCAATAACCTTTGCGGCTCTCAAGGCGATTCTACGATCCCTGCCACAAGCAGGTTCTTTACCAGAAGTGAAATTGCTGCTAGATGTTGAGCATCTTCTCTTGTCGTAATCATGGCTACCGGACTATCTAACTGGTACAAAAGAAGTGCAATATTCCAGTGGAACTGCAACGGTTTGCAGAATAAGAGTGGAGATTTTCGGAAATTTGTCGCTCAGCACGGGTTTCCGATTTTGTGTATTTCCGAAACAAGAGTATCCACTAACTTTCGCGTGTCCAATTATGTGGTGTACCAAGCAGAACGTCCTGCTGCAAAAAGCAGAGTGATGTTGTGTGTGAGACGCGATATTCCGTCGACACTTGTGGCTACATCAAAAACAGATGCGCCGGAATTCGTTAGATGCAAGGTGAAGTTTGGTAACGTTACTGTAACTGTAGTTAGTGTTCACGTGCACCCTCAAGCAAACCTTTCATACGCAGAGTTGGCTGCAGTGTGTAGATCTGACCATGATCCCATAATTATATGTGGTGATTTTAACGTGCACTATGAATTGTGGGGTAGTGAGCGTTGTAGTGTAAGGGGATCTGCTATAGTAAAAATATGCGAAGATTATGGTTACACTATACTAAATGATGGTTCTCCGACGTTTCTACGGTGGCATAACTACTGCAGCGTACTAGACATTACTGTGTGCTCCTCTGAATTAGCGGCTGGAGCAGACTGGACTGCAGACGCTGACACAAGAGGCAGTGACCACTTGCCAGTATTCATACATCACCCAAAGTTGAAGAAAATGAAAAATAACCGCACAACAAGAATTACAAATTGGGCAATCTTTCGAGAACTACAGAGACAAAATCTTGAACCTTGTTCTGACGCAGAAACTTATGCATCGAAACATTTTCTAACAAAAGCAACTCGTGCAGTACCCGTTCCAGATGGGTATTCGGGTGTTGACACTGAGTATGAGAGGCTTCGGGCAATACAACGCCGATCTGAAAGAAGATATCGCAGGTCGGGTAATTTAGAAGATTTCAAGGTGGCACAGAAAGTATATTCTGCAATGCGTAACCAACTGCAGAAGCTTTCAACCAAAAGGTGGCAAGATTTATGTGCCTCACTTTCTCCATTTACCTCGGCGCCTCAACTGTGGAACATGGTACGCGCCCTCCGACAGCCAGTAGTCCACTCGAGACCACTACAGGCTCTAGAGCTGTCTCGAGGAGTTAGCGAACGTGTGATTGCCGAAGAATTTTGCGATCTTATACTGAGAAATGGAGAGACCGCCCAAACTAGCGAATATAAATCCTCAGCAGAATCTGCTTCGGCGGTTGTAACAAAGTTCTCTGCGATCAGTTCATCAGATCTGGATGACAGCTTCACACCAGAGGAGCTCCAATATGTGCTGTCTTCAGTAAAACGAACAAGTCCACCAGGAACAGATGGAGTTACATATGCTGCTCTTGCTAATTTGTGCAAAAAAGGAAAATTACACCTGTTGGACATCTATAATAAAAGTTCGCAAGAAGAAAAAGTTCCGGAAAGCTGGAAGATATCAAAAGTAGTACCGTTGCTAAAGCCAGGGAAGAGCCCTATGCAGTTGGACTCGTTTAGGCCGGTTAGTTTGACAAGTTGTTTTTCAAAAGTGATGGCAAAAATGATCAATGAACGAATTTTATGGTGGCAAGACATAAAATATCTACTACCAGAAAGCATAGCCGGCTTCAGAAGAGGTAGATGCACAATAAACTGCATTCTGGATTTGGTCACAGATGTGGAAAACCAACGAACGCAAGGAAACATCACTGTCGCTGTATTCCTTGATGTCCACCGAGCATACGACACAGTGAGTCACGTTCACGTTCTGGAAGGCCTGGCGTTACAGGGATTCAAGGGCAAGATACTGCGTTGGATCGCTGACTTCCTGAAGCACCGAAAAAGTTTTGTAGTTACGCAGGAGGGCCCAACGTCGGAACATGTCGTCAACCAAGGAGTGCCACAGGGCAGCGTGCTAAGCCCTATTCTCTTTAATGCAGTCATGGCGCAGCTCCCGTATAATCTTCCACCTAACATCAGATGTTCAGTATATGCTGATGATATAAGTATATGGACGTCTGGTCCATCGTTTTTGGATGTACAACAAACTCTACAAGAAGGATTGGATTATGTAGACCATTTTCTAAAAAAAAGAGGTATGACACTGAGTCTGGCTAAAACAGCCATACTTGTGTTTACATTAAAAAGACCATGAAATTTCCAGATTATTCTGCAAAATCAGCCTATTCAAATGGTTAAAACTCATAAATTCTTGGGAGTAATTTTAGACCGGAGACTAACATGGTCGCCTCATGTACAGTCCGTGGAACAAAAAGTGAATCAGGCCATTCGAATCCTCCGGCATCTCTGCGGGGCCAAATGGGGTGGTACTACAGAGTCGTTATTAGCCCTACATGTTGCCTGGATACGCCCCATCGTAACTTACTCACTGCCTCTGCTGCACGGACTCCCAGCCTCCACCGAAAGGAGACTTCAGTTGTTATTGGCAAGGAGCTTGAGGGTATGTCTGGGTTTACCACGGTCAACTTCCAGTGCTTGAGTGTATGCGGAGGCTCGAGAGCCACCTTTGGCAGTACTCCGAACTAAAGAAACATCTCGAAATTTATTTAGAATTTTCACGCAACATGAAAGTCATTTTTTAACTGGCGCACTAACGCAAAGGACGGCAACGAGACTACAGGATACTATATGATCATTTCAAGCAGTAGTACCAGAATTTAAACAATGGAAACCTTCAAAACCACCTTGGACGTTGCCACTTCTCAACGTTATCCATGAAATAGACGGCATAGAGAAGAAAGCAGACATGGCACCTCTAGTAGCGGCACAGTTGGTACTTCATCAGCTTCATGTAATGCATAATGAAAAAACGAAGATATATACAGACGGATCATGCAGAGAAGAAGCGTCAGCCTGTGCGGTCTTTATACCCGAAATTCAGAAAAAGAAGATTTACAAATTATCGCACAAATCTTCATCGACGACAGCAGAATTGGTGGCTATCTTTGAGGCAGTTAAGCTTATCTGCGAGAATCCCGAGCCACGAAAATGGGTGATATGCACTGATAGCAAACCTGCTCTTCAGCTAATCAGAAATGTGAGATCACCTTACAAAAATGGTGAAATAGCACAATGTATCGCAGAAACTGTGGAATATGCCTCATCGCAGGGTCACAACATCGTATTCCAATGGATACCCAGCCACATTGGAATAAAGGGAAATGAAGATGCTGATAGTCTCGCGAAGAAAGCATTGAAGGAAGGACGGGATTGCACAATCCCTATGTCTGGGGCGGATATTCGACATTTTATATCGCAAGGAGCTAACCATTGTTCGATGGAGAAGTGGTTTGAGAGCCCTAAATCAAAAGAAACGATACTTTATGAAGTCGATCCACACAGAAAATTTTCCATAGCGACAGACCTCCCACGACACCTAGAGACATTGATCCACTGACTTAGATTGGAAGTAGCATACACAAACAGCTTCCTGCACAAGATACATCGATCCAACCCACCGGAATGCCATTGTGGTCATGCAGAAGAAAATGTTCGCCATATTCTTTTGGAGTGTGTTAAATACGCGAATGAAAGAGAAAAATTAAAGAACAAATTAGCAAGTTTGGACAGACGGCCCCTCACAATAAAGAAACTACTTGGACCATGGCCTGAGATGCATCTCCAGAAAAAGGCAATAATCTTCCCGACAGACTTTTAGTGGAGACCGGACTGGACAAGCGCCTATGACTGACAGCCAGAGATGGGTATTATGTAAAATGTGGTCATGTATATACTGACACTAGAGTAGTAAGGTGTGCGTGTAAGTAGTTTATGGCTGTGTGAACTTCGTGAAGAAAACTGTGTATTGGCATGTTATTTGAACTAATTTCAGTGTGCTATTATGTGTTTTTTTTTCTTTTTTTTTCTTTTCCGTATTGCTAATTTTTGGGTACCGTTCTGTATTATTTTTATTTTTCGCTGCAGAACTTTGTGATATGGAGTAGCCGAGGCAATAGGCACCTCAACCTCTCCACAGCAAAACAGTTAAAACAGAACAGAACTATTATCATAAAATGAAGCATAGAGAATGTTGATAGAGCACAGAATTATACGATAAAATAGTTTAATGAGCAATGAGAATCGACAATATCATGAAGAGTAATGAATGATGCTAGTACTATGTGACATATCACTGTCACTACAAATCAAACACGCAAGAATTACATAATAATCAGTCTTTCTTCAGGCGACTCTGATTGAGAACTCCACCTATAAAAGCAGACAAACAGGATTTGTGGGTCAGTACACAGCTCTGCACAATATGCAAGGAATAAGAGTAAAAAACACTACCAGGCTTGCACGAAACACAGAGCGCAATTGCAGCAAATTGTGGAAGTGTAGCCTTAACATAGTTGGATGCAAGTTAAGTCTTGAGAGGCCCTCCTTAGATTACCGAAGAGTATCTATCAACTGAGATGAGGCTATAGGTGACAGCACCGTCATAACGTTAGCGTAGATTGGCAGTGCGTATATAAATGTACGCAACGGCGCTTCACTATGAGTGGTTTGATATTTGATTCCATTGCATATTCTTGCTAAGCTGAGCTACACGAAATCAATGTTTCATTATTACTGCATTTACTAAGTAATCCTCGCACTTGCATAATTCTCAGAATCCCCGCATTGTGCAGCAAAAATGATTTTTCTTCTGTGAGTAATTATTGCACCCTCGAAAATTGCAGCAGTAATGTCGTCAGCTCTTTCCAGCCACTTATGATAGCGCATATTATAAAGGCACGAGCCCCATCTAATCCAAGCCAAAGTGGCAAGTGCACGTTGCGGCGTGTTAGTGTGCGTTGTGTCCGTTCTGTGGTTATGCTATGGGGCGATACGGAAGTTACATGGCTACTTTAAAGTTGGAAGTCATTGGTCATGCATCATACAACGGCAACAGGGTCATTGGTAGGCACTTCGGAGATGACAAGTCTTGTGTTCACTACCGGCGACGGCAGCGCAAGCAGATGAAAGCCACCAAATTGCGTTGGACTTTCCTTGTACCAAAAACTGGAATGGATAGTTAATATTTCTTTATTCAGAAAGCAACTGTGGACGATCCCGCGTTAGATGGCTATTAGCCTATGGTTGACGGTGCGTGGTCACCTTTTGTGTGCTCCCGTTGAGTGGTGAACGTTAACGCTATGCCCGCAATGCCCGCAAGCTTTGCGTACTGTATATTTCTGCTATTTGCTTGCAGCTTTCATGTCTCAAATAAATATTGCCTTCATTAAATATTGTCTTTATTAATAAATAAATATTGTCTTTATTAGTACTTCTCAAAGCTTGTAGTTAGTTGCTGGCGTAAAAATCCCGATTTGCGGCCCGTTCACTTTCTTTTTCACTCTGTGCGTTTTTGTGGAAAATTTTCTCTGCACGATTCTCGCAGCCCCCAACTTTTCATCAGTCTTCCGGGAAATAAAGTGCGTGGATTATGCGAGTAAGTATGGTACATATATCAATCATAAAACTGCAAACAGTATTTCGTAGTTTTAGTAAGTGTAAAGTAGTTTAGTAAGTATAGGTAAAAGATTCGTTGAGAACAGCAAATGCATACAGGACTTACCTTGCTTAGCATTCACTAGAACAAGCAAAAGGCACGCAATAAGGGAACCTGCAGAGAGAGAGAGAGAGAAAAAAGAAAGATCACTAAATGCTACTGCCAGAGATGAAACTCTGATGAAGTTATTGTAGCACTAAGTGGGGGCCATACAGGTGTCTTCTTACTGTTCTAAGTGCGATTTTAAATCATGCATTCTTATCTCCTGAATGGTTACAAATAAGAGATTGTCTAGTGTTATTGCGATTAGCAATATGATAGTCAGTATTTTACATCCAAACACTGCAACATTATTAGAAGGAAAGACGTAAGTGCTCGTAAAATTTCGACCACTTGTGGCCTTTCAACGAGCACCTAGATCTAAGCACACAAGCATATAGCATTTCACCTCCATCGCAATGCAAATCGTTGCCGGGATTCGATCCTGCGACCTTAAGGTCAGCATTGAAGCGCCGTAACCACCAGATCTCAATGGCAGGTTGTGAATGGCGAGTCTCGAGGTGCCAAAACACCTTTTCATGTTTGTGATGCTGCTTTTTCAAAGCACAGCACACTGATAAGTACCAGTGCACAGTGGCTTGCGGGCTAGGACACAGAGGGGATGTCAGTGACACAGAGGGGATGTCAGAAAGTCAAGAAGATACATCAGCGTAAACTGCGATATAAAACCTTTTTATAAACACAATGGCACTACAGTCGAACTCCGCAACAACGGAACTGACGGGGCGCGGAAAAAATTTTGTTAAAGGAAAAATTTGGTTGTAGTGAAATAGAAAAAAATATCGCTGACCTGTACTAGCAAAACAAAGGAACGTTTATTCTCAAAATTAAAAAAATGTCCGCTGCTTCCTATTCTTTCCAAGCAGCGTCATGACGAGATTCTCGCCCATGCATAGCAAGGCCATGGTGGAAAGCACACTGAAACAACACCTAAAACCGCTTTCGTGAACGAAACAAACAGTTGCATTAACACGTTAACACCAGCAGCTGTCCCCCGTCAAAAGTATCCGCCAACGCCGATATGGAGGCAGGGTATCGTGTAGCGATGATTTTTGCATTATATGCCGTTCTTATCATCAATCACTCGCGGCTAGCTGATTTTGTTGCCGACGAACAGTTGCTCTCATTAGTTACCACACTGACCAAGCGGGATCATAATGATAAGCATCGAAATCGGAAACGGCATCGTGCCGCAGTTGCACCCAGCAGCTGCGAGAAGGAAACCATGAACTTAGCGACTGAGCTTCAGCATCGGATCGCCTGGGACTCAAAAGTAAGCTAGTGATAAAACAACAGCAGGGCAGTCTCATTGCCATCACTATCGAGCAATGGCGACACCCGCTGCTTGCTGAACAGCGGTGGCATAGCAGCGGTTTCTGGTGGTGCCAACGCGTGTTTTAGACTTCGTTGACGCATTTTCAGGCTCTGAAGATGAATCGAAATGTTAAAGATTGGGTTTACTGCATAGCAATAAGTATCTGAGCCTGTAATTGCATTGTAAAATCTCGTTGAAGGGAGACGATCGAAAAAAATTGTTCGTTGTGGCAACAATATTTATGCATTGACTCCTATAGACTGCTGACGGGGAATCGTGAATTTTTCGTTGTAGCGGAAATTTTGTTGAAGCGGCGTTTGTTGTAGCGGAGTTCAACTGTGTAGAGCACAGCGCAAGTATGTGGGGGCAACCCATGGTGGCCTCATTAACTATGCAGCACATGAATGCTCCTATCAGCTAATGGCTGTGTCCACTTGCCTATGATGTAATCGGGCCGTCTATCATTTAATTTGCCGAGCGAAGAGTGTGATTTATCGAAGTCTTGGAAACGTAATTGCCAACTTTTCACCGCAGGTAGTACTATAGTTCTTCGCTCACATGTTCACAGGAGTCTCGACTACTGATCCGCAGCGTTTTCTGACCACGTTCAAAAAAGTGTTCATGTAACGCAAAACCACAGATGCCTTTGGTATACCTTACGCACAAGTTTTGCACTTTAGTGGAGCATATTTGGTATTGAAAGCGGTAGTGGGCCTGATGCTGGCCGCAGCAGCTGCGTTTGATGACATGCTTGCAGGCCTATCTGATGGAATTCAAAGCTAGATATAACTTGCTTCATCTGTGTCTAAGACCAGCTGCTTAAGCAAGAACAATTTAGATGCCAGGCATATGACTGCCATGTAAACAGGCAAATATAGTTAATCTTGGCACAGATGGTACAAGCAGCACTTAGGAGAGTGCAGTTAGGCACTTATAAATAGAATTGAAGCAAAATGCTAGATAAGTGCTGCAGGTGAGCCTATGTTTATTAATAATCAAAATGGCTGGTCTGTCTCACAGACACGTAGTGCCATTGACTCACCTCCGAATGCAATTTCGTGTTACATGTGTAAATGTCAACATAATTGTTATATTTACTTGCATCTGTTCAAACATAAGCGTTTTTTTTTCTTGTAAACTAAACAAGCCCATTTTCTGTTTTCTGTCATATGTATTGGCCTTTGGGTAACTTACGCTTTTGGTTCTGACCAATACGCCTGAACTAGTGCAAGTCTATGTGTGGAAATTGGAACTATTCATGTTATTGTAAAGTTTCTGCAACACACGCTAGACTTCTTACAGTTGTAATGAAGATTTTCTGTTAATGCTGTGATAAATTCTACAGAATGAAACCTCAATAATACGTACTTGCTGGAAATGTGACATAACCGTACTACACGCAGCACGCATTAACCACCAAGTACAAATTTTTATCGCCTGCCATGCGCCATTGCCATTAACAAAGGAACAAATACAATGTCACAGGAAATGCTGCCCAATGTGCTCACTGCAAAGCCATTCATTTGTTTTCGCTGAAGTGTAGAAAACATTCTGGTACACTCACACAACCACCTGAGGCAGTAGTTTTTAAGTCCTCTTAAGCATCCAGAGGCCACGCTTAAGAGCACTTAAAAACTACTGCAGGGTCTGGAAACACAGTGACTGACATGGCGACAGAACAATTTAACACTTCTTTCCTTCATAACCCTTTACCTGCAACACATGTGTACCGCGATTCGCGACTAAGTGAAAACTGACAGTCTTTTTTAAATGCTGTATGGTTGCAGGCAGCCAATCGTCAACTGGCTAGTTGCATGCAGCGCTTTTTCTACTCTGCACATGCCACTAGTGCCGAAGCAATTGCTGTAGGATGCACCTACTCCTTTTCCAGACCATGCACAGATGAGGTGAGTAGCCTGTTGTGTTAACGTGCTGATGAGCTTTCTGCAAATAATACGCACTGCGCAATGATCTAGTAGGTTCTGGTAGCAAACGTAGGCGCCTTTGGGATGTCATCTAATAAACGTGTGTGGTATGGTTACAACAGCGCTACGCTTGCTGTAGCGTACACGCGTGTTTGGAGTGATAGCATTAATACAGCGCGGTTCTTTGGTGCCCTCAACATTAGCTCCACAACAGTGAGCTTCTTTCATGTATGCAAAGTGGTGCTCGCTGATCAGGGTCCCGCCCTACGAAGCGGCCCAGCACACCTCAAGGTAGTCTCCTATTAAGAGCGTTCAGTAGGCTTATGCCACACGCGTGCTCTTAGAGTTTCATACTATAAAACCTAGAGCAGAATCTGGCACTAGTATATATGCGGGCTCCTCCAGAGACCTTTGTACCATTATGGAAATACAACGGGAAGTACAGGTTTCGGACTTGGGATGGCTTTTTTTTTTTTTTAGATTCGCGACGCTTGTTTTTAGAGTGCACAACAAAATTATATGAAGCCATTTCCAATTAAAACTTGCTTCATACTTTTGCGTGTAAAACTTGTAAAAAAATGTTCTGTGGCAGTGAGATGGAAGGGGAACCTGGACAAATTCAACCATTAGGGTATGCATTGCTCTGCCATAGTGTTACAGATCTGGCATCAGGATGTAATGAATTTTTTACAAGATTTAAAAACGAACACAGTCATTTTTCCCTCAAAAGGCACATTTTTATTTATGTAAGTAGCAGCAGAATGAAAATAAGAATCATCTGCTGCTATGCCAGGATGAGTCTGTTCAAGTGGTCCACCCCCAACGCATCTCATTTTTTTCGTGAAAGTGAGTCACAAGCCGCGACGGTGCATCTAAGCTTTGCTGTTGTTTTGCAGTCGATTTGGAAAGATACACTTATAAATAAACGACTAACCCTATGCAATATCCCACACTCACATGAGATGCTATATCTACGCGCAGCGGTGAGTGCCCGACGTTTGGCTGAAGCTGTCAAATGCGACTTTAAAAGATACAATGAAGAAGCAAACCAAGATACTTGGTAGTCTTCAGCCTTTTTGAACAACAAAAGCACTGCTTGAGTGGTTTGCACCACAACCCGCACTACACGAAGTTCGCTAGCCAATGCTATCCAATCCGAAGCCTGTATTACCCATCATTCCCATGGTGGTACAAGGATGGCAGCACCAGTTTTCTCTCTAGGTTACTGTATGAAACTTTATGCATGTAGCCGAGCAGATAGCTTTGAAGATACTTACTGAGATAAGGCTTTTTTGTTGGCAATAAGTCATACTGGCACATTTGTCGGTGGTCGCCATTTTGCCTTTGTTCTCTTCCAATGATTACCCACTATTGCATGGCCGTGATCTCATGAAAGTCTTACTAATCGGCTGATCTCATCACTCATTGAAATGACAGTAAACCATTGGCGGCACATTTATGGCATCGATGAGTTCAGTGGTGCAGCAATTATGGCTCAAAAAGTTATTTTTGTATGCAGCTGCTGCACACTAACCGGAAGGCATAACACGAATGGCTTGAGCTGTCAGTGGATACATTAGTCTACATGAGAATAAACTGGGGATTCTTGGCAACTACTATGTTTTGACTGTTAGTATGATGTATGACTATGACTATTAGTATGACTGTTAGGTACATATTAACGAGGTTTGACTGTATACCGAGACCATAGCTGCTTTCTACAAAATGTGCATGTTCTGTCAAGTGAGTCTTCACAGCATGAACATCACAATGCATTCATAAGTCAAAAACAGGATGGCAAACTCACAGCAAAGCCACGCCATGAGAAAGACCTCGAGGATAAAATAGCCACTGCTGTCGACTATCATGCCAGACACCATCGCAATAACGGCAAGACCCAGGTTCTGAACAGACTGCATTCTGCAAAAAGAGAGCCAATAATCAGAGCCCACAAAACATAAAAGACGTGATGGTCGAGTTGACGTGGAAGAGTAGGAACAAACTGAAAAGTATGGTGGAATGTAAATAGCAAGTATGATGCCAGTGATAACACATTCGAAATTGGCAGCTCAAAAAAAGGTATAAGTGCTTTTGAACAGAGAAATGACAAGTGAGCACAAGACTCGAGCAACACATGACAGAACCTTTAATTCTGGTGTGGTAAATTTTCTCTCATGCTGAGCTACACACCATTAAATCTTTGTGCGAGCAAGTCAAATGCTACTAAATTCAAAGCTCAAAGCATGAACATGGATGAAACAGCATATATAAAATGTTTATTTCAGATATCAGCACAACATGAATATGTGTTTGTGAGTGTGACAAACATCGAATACAACAGAGATACCTTTGTGTTGAATGCGAATGTGTTACAACTGGGTTGATCTTAGGAGTTTTTTCTTATGCTTTGCATTAAGTTTCCCTACCTTAAATAAGTATTTTCGATATTAAACTCAGCTTGTTAAAAATGGTTTATTGAGTATTGTACGACTAAACATGCAACTTATGATGTTGTACAGAAATTGAACAAACACAATAAAAGCAACGAAATGTTTCATCACATGGAGCATTTCTTTAAATTTAATTTATTCTGATGAAACAGCTTTTCATAGGGATGGGCCTTGCATCTGATGCTACTTTCAAGATACGGTTAATCACATTAAAGCTCACGTGAAAAGCTTTCTATCTACAAATCTGGAGGTATCTACCAATGTGATGGTGCTAGCCTTGCGCCAAACCAAATGAGGTTATAGAGGAATTGCCAATATTTCTTCGCTATTGAGCCTAGGTATATAGGCTACATCCTGATTCCATACTGCATTGAATCTTACCGATTTTATCAGTTACCAACTATGCACACATAAGGGAAATAGTCAATTGGGCCAACTTTTTTGCAGTCTGTCATATCATAGCTTTTTTTGTTAAACTGGTGCTGCAAGGACAAAATCTATTGGGTAAGTGTGAAAATGAGGCTTGTGCGAATAGTGAATGTTAGTTCTAAGCAAATGGTGGTTTTGGTCAAATAATTTCACATCAAATTCGAATGTTATAATCATGTATCAGAGAAAAATGGGCATATCTGTCGTGACTCGGCTAACATGCAAAGTACTTATTAAAAATTGGAACAAGGCCGGTGCAAATGCCATTCTTGGTTCAAAGGAAATGAACAACTTTGAACAGTAGCAAGATTTGACTTAGCACCTTTCTACTGCAGTAAAATGAACTTTACAATCAACTTTACAAAAATTACATGCACACTGATGAACATCTATTCATTCATTTAAAATACTTCAAAATTTTCAACAATTTAAGTTCAAATTGAAATGAATTCGAATGCAGCAATATTCGTTTGATTGATTTTTGGGGTTTAACATTCCAAAACCACCATACGATTATGAGAGACTCCATAGTGGAAGGCTCCGGAAATTTTGATGACCTGGGGTTCTTTAACCTGCACCCGAATCTGAGCACACGGGCCTACAATATTTCCGCCTCCATCGGAAATGCAGCCGCCGCAGCTGGGATTCCATTCCGCGACCTGCAGGTCAGCAGCCAAGTACCTTAGCTACTAGACCACCGTGGCGGGGCTTCGTTTGAATATTTGAAGCATTCGAAAATTTGCATAAATTTAGTGAGAATGTAATAAAACTAGGTTTCCATGTGCCCGAATTCTGGGATATTTGCCCAGCTCATAAAGTCTAAATCCTATGGCCAATAAACAAACCATGAAAGCTTTGGAGAATGTGTTGATTGCAATCAGGTCAAGTTTCAATTAAAAAATTTGCCATACGTTGACTGCGTGGATGTAGTGCTGAAGTGCCCATCAATTCACTTAACTAGAAAGGCTGGAAATAATGCTAACTTGTCATCACTTACATGCCATAAGCTGTACCCAGCTGATGTTCAGGTATCACCATGGCAACCAGGGGCCAAAATGCACATGCCAGGAGAGAATACATCAGCCCCATCAGAACCTAAAAAAAAAAACGCACATGAGGTGGAAAGAATAACAGACTGCTTAGTAATGATCAGAATAACAGAGCTAAAGATACGCTGAAGAGCAGTATGTAGATACAGCGAAATTAATGTTGTTGACTTCCGAACCAAGCAAATCATGCTAATACCTGTTTATTCAGCTTCAATGCGAGATTAGTCAAAATTGTTTACTTTGCAAAGATTAACCTTAGAACAAATCTTCCTGAACGGAAGGTGGTGAATCTTTATGACTTTGCACATATTAAAGTATATTCTGTACTAAATGTGGTGGTGATTCATAAATGCTTTTAAATAGCCTGATTAGCATTTTCACCCCCTAGAATACAATACTGTCCACTGTCTTTACCACTGGAAAGCTTGCTAGGCAATAGCAAAGACTTTCAATGTGCACGATGCTATAGCAAGATTGCCATATTTAGAACAATCAAACCCGCTTATAATAACACCGATTTTAACAAAACAATATATCAGTTATAGCAATGAGAAGCTGCTGCATCTGCATCGTCAACTTTTGTACGTTTTCTATTGTGAAATAACCTGCTTATGGCAATGCTTGCATGGTGCATTATCGGTTATAACAATAAGTTCTGGCTGTTGTTTGTTTGTGCTCAAGGGTAATTAAATGCAACATCCGCAAAAGAAACCTGCCCACAACTCCAACGTTCCCCAACGCATCTTCGGAGTGTCAATATGCTTCACGGCATAGAGCAGTGGCATTGTGGCAAAGCTGAGCTTTGAAATCCGCTGCTGCACAGAACTGGCATATGCTTCTGTTAATTCACTTTAGCACATGCTATTAGAGTAAAAAATTGACATTTGGTACAGTTAGAGCATCCAGAAATGTCAAACATTGGCTATACAGATCTTGCGGTTGTCCTATGAAATGTTCGGAATTCTCAGGCATGTCCGAAAAATTAGTACTTTCGTAATCCTTTTATCACTGATGTTTATTGGCATATCCTACCTGTTAGTTCTTTCACAACAGCCTGCATCCTCTATATTGCATCTCTTTGCGCAATTCGTTTATAGCAATTCGTTATAACAATACAATTTTCGTAGTGCTAAAACTCCAATATTTGGGGCAGCCAGATGTCGCACTCCCAGAGAGCCACAACATGCTAGCGGCATCTGGTGGAAGAAAGAAGTTGCAGCTATTGTGGTTTCCAAGTCAGCCGTTCTCCAGTGTAGCTCCTCTTTGTCTGCACTAACAGAGCATGGACGCAAAACATGTTTGACCACATCTGTACTTGCACCATTGCTGCAGACTCCTTAAGTGCGTAGACACAGGCGCAACAAAAAAAATTCACGAGGCCACTGAAAGAAATACTGCTGTCGCCTTGTCAGAAACGCTGTCGAAGAGCACGCATGGGCGTGCGTGTTGCTTTCCAAGCTGGTCACATTTTGCTGCTTTATGTTTTCCTGCTCTAGGGTTGCAACTCCGCGCCACCAGTTGAAGATCCCCCTTTCGTGCATGCTATTTTTGTGACATTATCTGGTTACCCACAGGTGCCCATTTATAACGAAGTTCCACCACCGAAATGTTTATTCTTAAGTAACACACATAAAGAAGCATGATGCAGCAGTTTAAGGTAGAGAATTACCATGGCAACCCAGGGATTGAGGAAGGTGAAGGCAAGCAGCGAGTGAGCGGCAAGTGTCCCAAAGACAGCCGCTGTGACCCAGATCAAGTTTCTGCCCAGCAGATCCACCAGAATTCCAAATACAGGCGATGCAAAAGCCGAAATGAGGTACGGGACACTGGAAAAGAATAACAATTTAATGAAGGCAGACTTAGTGAAGAAACACGATGCAATATTCTTTTTCCTGTAATATTCACACCCTAAACTTGCATATCTTGTTATTGTTGGGGATGTATTAAAAAAAGCCTCGCATTCACGACGCAGCGGTCCCACGTTCGATTCTGCGCGGAGTCTCTTTTCCGAATTTTTTTTTTCTTTCTTGTATTTCCATATACAGTCAACTCCTCTTAAACGGAACTCGAAGGGGATCCATAAAACTGTTCCATTTATCAGAAGTTTCATTTAAGCAAAGTACACTTATTTAGGAAATCAAAACCTTTATTCAAATTGCACAAACCTCACCTTACTCATGAGGATGTGTAGGAGAAAAAAAGGAGTGAAGGGCGGTTTGTCTGGCAAGCTTGAGTTGTTTTTTCACAAGGTACGCACCCACGCCTGACAAACTAGCAAGAAATTCTGAACAAGCCTCATGCTCAAAATAGCACTGGAAAAGTTCAACAGCCTCTTTAGCTGATCGGTCTGGTGGCACCACTGCACTGGCAATATTGTCATCACATTCATCGCTGGAAGGTTGATCCTCATCTTGCACTTCGGCAATCATTACCTCGACAGTCTCCTTCCGACAAGTACGAACATTTACATAAATCGATTCGTAGTTCTGCAACGTGAAAGGGGCAGAGGGGACGACCTCACAGAATACTGCCTCAATGTTGGCATCAGCAGGGCTTTTTTTTTGATCAGGTACTGCTTCTTGCACTTGAAAGCCAGCATGATGAAAGCATCTGTGTATTGTTCTAGCCTTCACTTACTTACAGGCATCAGCCAAAATGTAGATGGCTGCCAATAAATCTATGCTGTAGCATTTCCTGCTGTCTGCACAAAGCAGCAATCGATGGAGCAATTGTCTGCTGTAATGAACTTTATAATGTTCTGAGTAACTCCTTGATCTATCGGCTAGACGACTGCCTGTTGCATTGGCTGGCAAGAACTCCAGAGTGATGACTTGGAGCCCTTGAACCTGACTGTGGGCTGGGCAATTATCCATGATGAAGACAACCTTCCTGCCTTGCCTCGTAAATCTTGCGTTTTCCTCCCGCAGCAGTTTTTGAAAATGGCCATAATCATCCACGCTCTTCCGTTCGCATAGTAAACAACGGGGAGGCGTCGAATGCCTTTAAAACAATGTGGGTGCCTTGATTTTCCTATTACCAACAGCTTCGATTTCTCATCTCCTGCCATGTTTGCACCCACTAGCACAGTGATGCGATCTTTACTGAGTTTTCCTCCACTAGATGCTTTGCCTTTGAAGGCGAGAGTCCTTGATGGAAGTGCGTTATAAAAAAGACCTATCTCATCGACGTTAAAGACATCTCATGGCTGAAAGCTCATCGAAATTTCCTTAAGCCGCCCCTGTTGCCAGTCGGTGTGAGTGTCCCTGTTGACTGCAGCACTCTCACCTGAGATTGCTTTGAAGACTAGGCCATGGCGTGTTTTGAAGCTGCTGAGCCATGCTTAGGACGAAGTTCTCAACACAAATTTGCATGGCGATCTCTCGAGCTTTCTGCTCGAGAATCGGTCCGCTTATGGGTAAATTGAAACTCCGTGCGTGCAGCCTGAACCACAGAAAAACAGCTTTTTCTAGTTGTTCATAAGGCATCGTCCGCATCCGTTTAGATGTGAAGATCCCATTCTTTACAGCGCCTTCAATTTTTTCTTCGTCTTTGCAGATCCGTGACAGCGTCAATTTGGGTATGTTGTATTTTTCGCCACCTCCGTCTTGGGTAGGCCGATTAGATCGAGCTCCTGAAAAATTTGCAGGTTTTTTTCAAGCTAGAGTGCATGGTGTGGCCGTTTCCTTTCCACTGGGCTGAAATAACGCCGTGATCCCTCGAACTTAGCCGCAAAAATAGGCCTTACACACAACTGTGTCGCCGACTGGGCGACCACAGCCACCAGAAGCGAGAATGGTTACTGGATTGGCTGGTATCGAAGTGTTGCCATAGTTGTGAGACTACCTTTGGCCTCAGCGAGTCTATGCTGTGTTTAGAGTTTGTGCCATTTAACTGTAGGTGATCAATAAGCACTGTTTCGATTAACCGGTGAATTTTGCTGCGCAGCACAGAAATCTAGACATATGAGCCCGTTTATTTCGTTAATAGGCATTTTTATTTAAACGAGTTTCGTTTATGGGAAGTCCATTGTATATAGATACGTCTACATATACAGGTGCATGACATCGATGCTGGCAGGCGAATACAGCCGAGAGTGTCCATATAATTGCTATCGCAATAATTATAAAAGATGGTGTAACTTTCGAAACTTTGCACAACTCCAGACAGACAAACCTCTCGCATGTTAAAAATATCTTAGCTGAAATCGAGAAGAAATGGGCATGAACAAGGCATCTAGCATGAAAGGAAGATAGCTGTTGAGAGAGAAGACTTTTTTTTAATGATATTCCTGGAGATGTCAGAATGGTTATCATTAAGAGTTAACAGACTGCATTCCAAGAGAAGGCAAGCACAAGAGTGGGTGGCAGGAAGCTAGCTGCACAGATGAGACTAAGATTACTATAGTGGTGCAGCAAGCACAGGACTACTCTAATGGGAGAAACATGGTAGAGGCCTTCCCACATAGTGATGCAGTCAGACTGTTGTTGACAATGATTCAGCCTAGTCCAACAATAAGGTATGTACACATACTTGGTTTTTATGATAAGCACTTTCTTTGTAGCGATACGGAAAATAAGCCTGATCTCTGTGACAAGATTGAAAAAATGGCACAGGATTCCAAGCCCACTCACCTGTCAACAGAGTTTGCTTCAACGGCCGAGAACTGGTACTTTCTTTGAAAGAACACCCTGTAATATTAAAAAAAAAAAAAAAAAAAAAAACTTATGGTTATGCATAAGCGTTTTTTACATGGATATAAGCAACAGTTTTATCCAATAAATCTATTTATCTCAAAACTTTTCACTTGTTTTTACTACTTTACTTTCTTGTTATTTATTAAAAAAGACAGTTTTGCAATAGATAGGCATATACAATACTGTGAATACACTGGGAACCCTAGAGTTGGTACTGTAAGAGTGATTTTCATAAACAAAAAGTACTAAAATAAAGAAAAGCTACAAGACGGCCGAAGGCAACTACACAGCTGCTTAGTAAGAAGTAGAAAATAATCTTATGTCATAAACACCACCAGATAACAAGCAATATAACCAGTATACCATCGTTAGAATCATATATGTTGGCTGGCACTATGAGGAAAATAGCTGCAAAAATTGATCCTTAATATGTTTTTTAAATGCATGCTCTGTGCATGATAATCCATAATTCCACAGCTTGACAGCCTAGGACGTGATAGGGGAACATTTCACATTTTATACACACTTCAGGCACAAGAACTATCAGGTTCATACGTGGTAATATTCAAAGAAGCAAGGGGCGCTCTGCAGCACTTTTTCATCAGGTCATAAAACTCTGCCGATGAAAACTGAGGCCCCCGAGAATGTGCGAGCCAAACATAATAGCGCAGCATGCGGCCGGCAATTCACAATCAATTCTCAAAGTCAGCTAAAAATCGCTCCCTTTTCTCTTGACAAATGATGCCATAAACCCAACATACTGTGCCATAAACTCCAAAGTCCAGAGTCATTGGCTGATTTGGGAATCCCAAACTGCATACTCACTGCGGCTGCTGCAGAATTCTACTACATACCTCCTCATGCACTCGCGATCACACTGAAAGTGGCCAGTTTGGAAAAAAGAAATGAAAAATGATTGAGGTCATGTCAAATGGGTGCCTCTTCCTGCCCCCTAGTCATCTGCATAGCTTTCAGTGTTCTCAACAGCATAAAACCAGAGAGAAAACAAATCCCTTCAACTCGACTTGTGCGGGATGGATTTTAATTTTTTTTTTTTGCTCCAGTCCATTTGTATGACAGACTTTTAATGAATCCATTCAATGATTATTTTAAAAGGTGTTGCAGGACTGCTTTAACAACTCCACGCAAATGTATTACTCCATGCACATTTTACCAGCATTTTGCAACTCCTGCTTGAACAACGCTAGAAAGAAAGTCCTTCGTTACAGGGTCATATGTTCAATATAAACAGAGCCAGAATATCAGCTTTCCAGAAAGCAATTAATGATGGAAGACCTTTGCTACTGTGAACGATACTCACGTGCCAAGACCAATGAAGGGAAATATGGTGACGTAGTATGACACACAGATGAAGCACAGGAGCCAGAAAGTCTTGGGAAAGTAGCGTACATCGGTCAGTTTCACCACCTCACCTGCACTGGACGTTGCAAATTAGGCAAGGAGGAGGTACGCAAGGCACGTTCAGACCAGCCTTGTAGGAATGTGAAGGGTGCAAACGGCAAGCCGGTTTCCAAATCTGAGCATGGTTGTTCCGACTTCCCATCTGACATGGCACCCGTGCTTCAGCACAGGCAGTGGACGGTACTTCAGATTGAAATATTAAAATTTAGTGCCAAGTAATGTACATTTGTTCCCAGCACCTAGCGTCATATTTGTGCAATTCTGACGCGTACCCTTACATTAAAACCAACGTTATCTTTAGCAGCCAGATTTGCAGTGACATGACGTAGCTATCAAGAATAAATGCCCCTAGCAGTCGTTATGCTAAGATTAATGATGTTAAGTTTCATTCTACAAGTACTGTACCATGCACTTTCACAGACTTCCCGACGTCACGAGGCACTGTTCAGGATTATCAGAAGCTGGCATTCTCCTGCCACCTAGCCACTCGTGAAGGATCATTAGCTCAGATGTAGAACATAATAGGCATTTTACAGCGAAACCTTTTATCTAGAAAAACACTGCTTTGACTGTGTTGATAAAGAGTACAGCAGGAATTGCAGCTGAATGCAGAAACCCGATGGATGCCATTTCAAACGGCTCATGCTCTTATCGGTAGCAAGAAATAGTGAAGCTCTAATGTGAAAAAAAAAAAAAAAAAGATTGGTCTGGACTTGGTTGTCTTATCACCTTATTTTTCGTTTGCTATAGTTGCCACTTTATGCACAGCCACCGGCCCACTTTGGCTGCTTGCTTCCACCTTCGGTATGAACATTCCCTCAGACATGTTATGTGCACAAAGGGACGCATCAAACTTCAGAACTAATGTGCCTTAGCCGCTGAAATTTCGGTTCATGTGGAGACTTTAACTAAGCGTTAACAGCGAGTCAAGAATAGAATGTCTGTCAGTTTCCTTCCGAAGGTCATGGGCTTGTTCCGTTTCAGAGACATCGACATGGCATAAGAGAAAGACTTGTGATGCAGACAGCTGTGCACAACTCATCCCGAACACTGTGCTACAAGGAAAATTTAATGCACTGCTTGAGGATATCAGGGGTTCTACGTCCCAAAACCACAACATGATTATGAGAGACTGTGTAGTGGAAGACTTTGAAACTTTCGACCATCTGGTATTTAACGTGCAATGACATTTTACCCTAAATGGGCTTCTAGCATTTCTCCTGCATCAAAATGAGACTGCCACACCCAGGATTGAACCCGCAACAACGCCAGCGGTTGGCGTTTGTTATGCGCGGCGACTAGGCTTACCTAATGAGGCAAACTGCTAAGCCTGGAGAAATAAGCCATGCCTGTTATACCAGCTTTTTTATGTTTAGTTGCGCCACATTTGGCGAAAGCTTGAACTCGCATGCTCGATTTTAATTTTATAGATGACGCTACCACCAAAAAAATGCCTGCGGAGTTTACTATTTATTGAAAATATTTTGTTTGAAGTACTAGGCAGTCGTTAGTCAGCACAAATAGATAAAAGACAATATTCATCTACTAATGTGCAACAATTGCTAATTAGCATCTAAAAAAAGAAAGCCAGTTTCTACGGAACTGCCCAGCAGAAAAATTGCCTGCCTAAATTCCCTGCTGTCTTGAACGTTCCCCAATAAAGATAAAAGAATTTTCTCTTACTAGAAACCTGGAGAGGGGCCTGCTGCTTTATTATATAGGAGTCTATAGAATCAGCTTGTATAGTTTTGTTGCTTCATCGGTAATGCGTGACCAAGTAGAACCATAAGCTGCATTGACACAATAATAATTCATCAAGGTTTCATCAGAGCACAAAGAAACGCATGGAAAGTAAGTGAATTGTCTACAAAAACCACTAAGTATTTTGGTTATGCTTTGAAAAAATAAACATTCACACACAAACTCAATTATTCACTCATTTTGATTAGAGCGTAAATAAATTACTAATTTGTTTATATCCAATGTCTCTTCATAAAAACCTTGCATAGTGCCTCGTCTAAAGGCACAGTAAATTTTGCATTGTTATGTTGAACAGTTTTTCCATACCTGCACTACAAAAGAGGCTTGTACAACAAAAATGCTTTTTGCTGCTCACATCATTTCCGCTGCTATTAAATAACGCTTCATACCAGGCATTAAAACCAGGTGTCATAGCCGAGTTCGTAAGCTTTCTGAATTTGCACAATTTAAATTTATTCGTCGGACGCAGCAAGGACAGTGCATCCGCAATAAATGCATAAAATGCGGAGTGGTTGTCGCCTGAGTGGGATCGTCACCTTAACGCCTCACGAAGGGTTAAGCTAGAATGAATTTTTTTTCAATTGCAAAACATTTTCCAAGAAGCCTATAAATATTTTCTTTTAAAAACTCATTTTATTGTAGGGTCAATTTCAACTTTCTTCTTTTCAAAAAGTATGGCAGTTTCGTCTATTTTGATTACAGTACAGGAGTACTTACCAGTCATAGCATCCTCACGTCCCATAATGCGCTGCGCTCTGCGGTCAAGAATAGCCAGCACAACAGCACACAGCATGGACATCACGCACCAGGAAGCAGCTGAAAACACGAACAAGCATTAAGAAGCAACAGACTAAAGGTTTACCACTGTCAGCTTTTGTACTTACTGGTAGATTTCAAACCTTTAAAGAATATAATAAACATAAATTATTTAGTACTTGTAACACACATGTGTGAAGAGTTTTGAAACCAAAGTTAACAATATTCATGGTCGAAATGCATGGTCAGCATGCTCGGCAGCAAAACGAACAAGCATACATTTTTTTTACAGTTGGCATTTGATTAGTTCAACCTACACAATGCATTATTATCTCAAGTGGTTATATTGAACAGGCCCTCGGAACATTCTTTGAACATACTCGGAAAACTCTGCCAATCGGAGGTCACAGGGTCCCATTAAAAATGCTAGGCAAATAATAACACTACATTCAGCAGGAAGTCTGAGATTCACAAGCAGCCGCACATCACTTGCTCTCCTATGGGTAAGCTGTGTAGTTGATGAACAAGACCTGGGCAGTGACAGATTTTGTGATCACAAAAGCATCTTTAGAAAATTTATACGAAGTTTAATATAGATGCCTCTCTTCGCAAACAATGAAGAAAAACTGCTTATTACTTTTCATCTTAATCAATGGTCATCTGCTTATAGTTTAGTTTTCTTCTATGTTTATGTGAGGCATCAGCACACTACACATATTTCAAGCACTTTGTGCTTGAGTGGATCACTAGTGTTGGAACTCAACTCGCTACGACAGTATATGTATGGCGTCATATTGCTTCCAAACCCACCGGTAGGCTTGCCAGTGCACGCCTTCTTGCTTTTATATGCACTGCAAGCTAGATGCCTTGACAGACATCGCTTGCTGTTTAGCTAATTGGAACCACTTCCAAATGTGATAAGTGCGTTTGGCTAATCTCCATTGGTTAATGTGGCAGTAGTGCCAGTAGCACTAAGTGAGCCTATGCACTCTGCACTCAAACGGCTTGCACTCAAATCTGACTTTGGCTAGCTGCCTAGTTCATCATGGCCATTGTGATTCAGCTGTGCCACACGACTTAAATTTATTGATTGATGTTCAATTGAATTGAATTGGCAAGCAGTTTATTGGGAAATTTATAGCTGTGTTCGGACAATCAAAACAGTTAGCAGCTATGTAGATTTATGAAAGTAGAATCTCAATGATACAATTATGATTGATGTGAATTTTGCAATGATATGAATTTTAAGTTTTTTTTCGGATGGACTACACTACATAAAATATGCTGTGATTCGTTGTTATACGAATGGTTTCTCCAGCCAGCATAGATGTGTGCGAACGGTGTAATGCGGCTTGTATGTGGGAGGAAGGCCCGTTCACACTTGGCCTCGAAGTCGCCACGCCGCGAGGCGAACGCAAAAAAATCAGTCCGAGACCAATTTTTTCACCACACGATAGCACATCGCCTTTTTGCTTCACCGCTTTGGCTACAATGGCTGCAGTAGCTCTCAAACCACGTGATGTAAAAAAACCAGCTGAAATTCAGCATGGCGGCAAAGGCGTCTGTGTTAGCTCAAGTCTGTGCAATCGCGAACTACTCATTACCCATGCAGCCCGACAAAGCTCATGGCCTTGACAAAGATGCGTTCATCAAAAGCCTGGTTTGGATTATGATCGCTAGAAACACTGGAAGTAGAAGAAGGTGCAGCAGCCCTAGCGTGTCTCACTTTAGCACTGCCCGCTCAATCCATCAACGCTGCTGCCCGTGCATCTGCTTTTGTTTCTGTTGGCGTATCTTCTGAAACAACGTTTGTAAAGGTGTAAACTGTTTCTTTTCAGTGCTTTGCCCGCATAATCAGGACTCGGTATGAACTTAAATGCTCAGGAAATGGGCAAAATAGAATAAATTCTCAAGTGGCGAAGGCGGCGGCGGTAGGAAGAACAAATGTGAACAATTTTCAGCGGACGCGAACGTGCTTTCGCAGCTGCTCTGGTGTTTTCGCTTGAATTCTCCCGTCTGAATTCTCGAGGAGCAATTTTTTCGTGCCAACTTCGCAGGGCATTTTTTCTGCCGCTGAAGTGGCAAAGCGAGTGAATTTACAATAAGTTTTGTCGCTTTTGCTCCCTTTGATGCCAAGTGTGAACGTGCCTTAAGCACCAGCAGCAAGAGTGAGGAAATCGCGGCACTTCATTGAGAGGCGGTCAAAGCAAGAAAGTTGAGAACATCGTGGACTTTTTCCAGCAAGAAGTAGTTAAGCCCAATAAAGTTCCTGTTCGTTGTCATAATCAGCTTTAACTTCTTTTTGGTTCATACGACTTCGGGATGATACAAATATTTTACATGCTCCCGTCGAGTTCGTATCATCGAGATTCTGCTGCAAAAAAAAAAAAATAGTGCAAAAGATTCTAGTGCAAAAAAAGGAACTTTTTTTTTCAGCATTGAAATAAATCCTGATCAAGTGAAGTAGGCCTGTAGCCAGACACATTTTCGAGGGGTGGGAGGGTCCAGCTATTCAAGGCCGTGATGGACAGGGTTAAACACCCCTGTCCATCAGTATATTGGAGGAGGGGAGACCTGGGGCATTCCCCTGGCTACGGCCTGTAGTGAAGCATATATCTTTTTGCTTTCTTGACACTGTCACTATACAAATATCCTTTGCAATCCTTTAAAATTCAGATTACCATTTTACAGATTAGATTTCATTATGTCAACTGGAACACAGCAAAGCAAATTAGGAAGAAAAGGTGAAAACTAAGAGGACGCATTTTGGTTTAGCGGTCACCAGTGTATAGACAAGATTTACAAGCATAAATAAGGAGGCAGCAACAAGAGCCAGAACAGCCACCATTCTGCCCCAACAAATGTATTCAGTTGTTCAATCTCATTCACTTACCAACGAGGAGTGATACACCCAACCCCGTGAAACCTGGATACACCTTGGCCACAGCAGCGTAGAGGAATGGCATGGTCATGAAGTTGGCTGTGCTTCCCTGCAAACAAAATGCTCAAATAAGCAGGTTTTTTTGTGCATGTTTTGACCCTGAAGGGTCAGTAAACAACCCCGAGGTCAAAAAATTCTTAAAGAAAAATATGTGCACTTTTTGCTGTGTGAACATGCTGCCGCAAGCCACTGTCCTTTTCTTGGAAAATTCCACATGTGAAGAGAAGCTGCTGTAACTCATAATTGGCAAAGCTCTTAAGTCTAGATGCTTTATAAATGCAAGACAGCCGAATGGCGTTATCTATTGCGCGAATTGAGCAGCGTGGATGACTGCTACTTTCTTCAAAGAGCATGTTTGCGCTATAGTTAAGATGGCCAAGAAAAACAGAAAAGTTCTATTTATTATCGACAACTGCTCAGGCTTCGGCAAAATAGAGAACTTGAAGGCAGCAAGAGCAGAGTTTCTGCCTGCAAATGTGATGTCTGTGCTGCAGCTGGTGGACCAAGGTGTCATCAAAGTGGCCCAAAAAATCTCCCAAAAGAGCCTTCTCCGCAGAATTTCGTTGTCTTGTCAAAACGGCAAAGGCTACGGAATTGACCTGCTGGGAGCAGAGTACACCTTCTCAGCAGTGCTTGGCAGCAAGTTTACGCAGCAGCTACCGTGAACTACTTTGCGCACGCTGGGTTTTCACATGCCACCAGTTTTCCAGAAGCAGAAACAGCAGAGAAATATTGATTGATTGACATGTGGAGTTTAGCGTCCCAAAACTACAATATGATTATGAGAGATGCCGTAGCTCTATAGAGGGCTCCGGAAATTTCGACCCCCTGAGGTTCCTTAACGTGCACCCAAATCTGAGCACACGGGCCCACGGAATTTTCGCCTCCATCCAAAATTCAGCCGCCGTATCCGAGATTCGAACCCGCGACCTGCAGGTCAGCAGCCGAGTACCTTAGCCATTAAACCACCGCGGCGGAGTAGACGGCAGAGACAGACGACTTCATAGCCTGTAAGGAACTTTGTCAAGAGGTCATCAACCTTACAGGTAACGGTGCCACCGAAAATGACGTGACTTTTGCGGAGTATGTACTGTGTGAGCAGGATGTGGCGGTGACTGTAGAAATGATGGACGCCGAAATCATTCAGATGGCCAGTAACGTAGGGGACAACAGAGACGGCGGTGATGACGAACCATCTATAGAGGTGCCGAGATCTTCTTGAGATGAGAAATTTGCTGTGCTTGATTAGCAATAGGGTCGGCCGACCGGCGGGGAAGATCGACTGATGCGATGCATCAAGCAGCTAGAGGACGCCTTCCTAGTCCCAAGTACGACCGTGATGCAGACAAGCACTAGGCAGTTTTTTTCTGCTAAATGAAATGGCAGTGCGGCAAAACCCAGTCGGTTAATGCCTTTTGTATGTTATTTTTTTCGCCTTTTAAACCTGCATGAGAAGAAATATGGGAAACTGACGCTGAAGAGCCGTTAAGTGGTAGTGATTTTTCTGAAAAGGGCTCATTTTTCCCAACGATTAGCGTAACTTTGCTTACCTCGAAGCTCCGTTCATCTCAAAATTTTCTCTGGTTTTTACGACTTCGAGTTAACAAGGTAATACTGTATATGTTCCCTCTGCACATTACTGACAAAAGGTAAGAGTAGTGTTGCATCAAGCAGACCCATGATTCTGCTGATAATGAAATGCCAAATGCATTTAAACTGGGTAACTAACCAGCCTAGAGATGCTCAGCTGTAGGCCAAACACTGTGTTCAGCTCCTTGTCTTTAAACCAGGCCACAGAGTACGTGTTTTGGGCCACGGCCAGAGATTCACCTCCAACCCTGCAAAGATAAAAACACTTCATAAATTTTGTTCTCTCTAAATTTAAGTGCGCCCCCTGGCCTTGCATCACTGCAAGAGCTGTAACTCGATAGCATAACTTGAGAAAGACACTGAAGCAAAAAATTGTTCGCGCCGTTATAGTAAATTGTAATTGTATATTATAAAGGTCACCCGTGAAGGGAGAAGACACTTTGCTCTTTAGAAAGGGTACAGAAATGAAAGACTAGTGCTGATGCTTCTTTAAAGCTCCCAGAGTGGCTCATGATATAAATTCTAGTGCTATTTACATATTCCTGGTTAAAATAAGTCTGTGTAAATCAGCTACACATTGTATAACAAAGAAAGCCAAAGAGAGAACTGAGAAGGTTGCAAAAGCTTTACAGAGCAGCTGAAATGCCACCCAACACTTCACACTGATCTACTGGCCCCACCACTTCAGACCTTTCAACATTATTTATTCCCTTGATCTACTCAGTAACACAAAATGATTAACTGCATAGTTGAGGTTTGAATGTGACTTTAGGGTCCGTTATCAATTGAGAAAAGTGCTTTGTGCAATGTAGAAGGTGTTTTTAAATATCACAAAATGTACTTATTAATCAGCTGTGTAAGTGTACTCACCCAAAAATGAATCGTCCAAATTGCATAAGCCAGAAACGGTTTAGAAAGGCTCCCATCGCAAAAACAACCTGAAATGTATGGCAGTGCACACAGACATTACAACTAGGCCGAACTTTGCAAGCAAGAAGGTACAATAAAATCTGCCTCATTCCATTTTTCTGTACTTTCAAAGTATCACAAGAATGCACACTAAGATGCTTGAGTCAAGTAAGCAACTACTGCTTTTAACGAATAACCAAAGCTTTATATGGGATAAGTAGGCACCATCCAAAAATGCTTCACTAGCTTTTGAGGAGTCAGACTTAAAGATTTGGGGATTTCAGTGAGATTTTTGGAGAATGCAAGATGTTCAACCATCCTGGAGTTACAACTACATACAATACATGGTTATAGCTAGTTAGGTGGAGCTACAAATACATACAATACGTGGTTATAGCTAGTTAGGGGCCATCGGGTCAATGACTATTGGTGAAAACTTAAGTATACGATTGCAATTTAGAACTATTTAGTGCAAGTTCTACAAGCTCACCAGGACATTTTCCCATGGACTGAAGAATACCATCTAACCTAATATAATATCTCCTTTTCTCTTTCCTCCCACTCTGGCCATCAGTTTTACTCCGTAAAATTCACGGCCCTCATGGCATGACCAAAATAAAGCTTCAATCTAATCACCGTTGCTTCAAGAGGGATACTAAGGATTAATATTTTTTAGAGACATATTCCTCTATCTCACAAAAGAGGGGATTCTCAAAACTTTACACCAGTGCCGTCGCACAGAAGAGCATGGCTGTTTTCCTTCTCATTTTCATAAGGCCCACTGTTCACCCACACGCATCATTGGAGTAAAAACTCAAGCATTAACCAATTATTTTGGTTTTGAGAACCAACACATCAGTCTCTCTTGTTCTCCAAAAGCTTGCTCAGTGCTCTCTTTCGTAGAGTCTTTCGTAAAGCTCCGATCATCGTTTGTACTGGATGCTAGAAAGGAGAAATAACTTGCACCTGTCAAATCACGAGCCCCTAAAACTAAGAAACAATTATTTCTTGATTTTGTCGTATCATTGCGACTTCAAGCTATGTTTCTCATCTACTGGCACCCGCACTATTACCCGATGAACTTGGGAGTGCCATGATCAGGTTCAGAGTTTCGTAGGGCAATGAAATGGACCTCACAACAGGCCAAGGGGAACTTGCAGTAGGCATTATATGCAATTGCTTTCTAATCTGTGCTGATGTTTTTTGTCTGTGCTATGCTAACAGTTTCCAATCACATACAGTCCAATCCTCAACTTTCAACATTGAAATTTGACCGAACAAGTAAGTATTGAAGAAAGTTACCTGGCCCAAAATGATGATGAACGAAAAGAGGAAGGCACCGAGGCGGATGCCAAAGACTCGGTCGATGAGGAAGCCACCAGCAAAGCAGAGTACTGTGTTTGGCCATGAGTACCATGAGTACAGACTGCTGAATTCCGCTGCTTTGACTTGCATAACATTTTCTATTTGGCTCTGCAATGCACCGGGGTTGTCAAAGCAGTAGTAGCTACCTACACAGAAAAAGAAACAGCTGTAAGTCACTTGGCATAATATAAAGTGCCAGTGCATGAAATGAATAAATGAATAAAACAACCAGCTATGTTCGGGCTACAGACGTTTCAAGCACGCATAACTATTACACCTTGAAAAGACACAGACGAAACAGCATATCTAGTTATATATGAAAAGGCCAGTAAAGATGTTTTATATACCTCTACACAAGTCAAATAATGTGGGAGCTGACAGGTCAGCAGCCAACAATTATCTATAACCCTGCTGAGGCGATAAAGAAACAAAGGAGCGCTCTTGCGAAGATAAGATTTTGGTCCAGAAATCTCTGCATTCTATGGCATAACCCTGCCCCACTTTCAATTTTCCTTCCGAACTCTATGAAGGCGTTGGTGGGTGTTAAACACGTGACGAACGGCATTCACACCGTTCATTCATTGGTAATACCATGATGAAAGCAACCTTCAGTTTGGTGCCTTAATAGCCGCTGGATTACCTGATGGCGTGAATGTCCCAGAGCAGCTGAACGCATCGACGCATTATCACACACGGGCGATAATAAAGCGAGCCCACAAATCTGAACAACAGCTGGACCGAGGGGATTGGCAATATAATGCTGCGATAAGCATAGCGAAAGTGGTTAGCCGGGGCAAGCTGGTGATTTTTTTTTCCGTCGACTGTGTTGACCCGTTTGAAGCACGATGAAGGTTTCGCATTGAATGACTTTTGCGTACGGCTTTCGATACATCCGTATGAGAGCAACTTCAGTTTCTAAACGATGCGCACTGGATGGCAGAGGGGCTAGGATGCGAAACAGCTGTTCCAGTGAGCCCTAAATCAACGAAAACAAAGTATCAGGCGCTTACCGAATGCTAGGAAACACAGGAAGACGAGTACAATGAGGCGATGTGCCCTCGTCGTGGGGTCGCAAAATACGCTGGCGCAGTTTCCGAACCTGCGCACGACCACTTCATCTTGTTCTCCTTCAGGTTCTGAAGGCACGAGGCCCGCAGTGTCCGACTCCGTCATGCTCGCGCAGAAACAACTGAATCACCTCGCGCACTCACGTGCATGCAAGCGCTTCGCTCAGCTGTCACCAACACCCCTCAAACCCTTGGCGAGTGTCCTCCCCCTCCACACTTCTTGTTGCCTCACGGAGGAGAAAACGTGAGCTCACTTCCACTTGCCCCCGATGACGAACTTCCGGCGCGCATCTTTTAGGTTTGACCACAAATTCACAAAGTTCAACAAATTGTACCTATTATGAGCTTAGGATAGTATGATTTTTTTTTGTCTCCTCTCTTTATCTCTCGAAAAACATGCTAAGTGCTTGTAGCGGGAATTTTGAATTTACTTTTTCGTCGAGGAATTCAAAAGTACGCGAAAAATCTCCCTGAGGTGATTTTACGCTTCAACGACGTGCTTAACTTTTACAGAAGCAAGGGTCGAAGAAGTGTTGGTTGCGACGTGGTTTTAGGATTAAGGGAAGAGGGTGTAAATTGAAGATAATTTTATTTATATATTCCAATGTTCACGCTTGCGCAATCATTGTTTTGGTATATTATGCTGATTTGGATTGTAATGAGCTTTATTTGTCCCATGGTCATTGCTACTTGTGCATGTAGTTGATGTTACAGTAAGTTGCATAGTAATGCGTAAAATGTAGGCCTTTTTTTTTTGTGATCCCCATTCGTTATTTTCCCCTGTCCGATAACCAAATTACCATTATGAGCCACTAATGGATCATATGCTTCCCGAACAATTATAAAATGCCAGAAGTTAACTAAAATAAGCTGAAGTTAACTGTGCACAGAAAATTTGTTAGGCGCGAAAATTAGAACCAGGGAAGTATTAAAATGTTCAGACGCCAGTAATCAGGTAAATAAACTTTATAACTGTATACGTGATGTATCAAAGTTTAATGAAAGCAACGGTAATCTTCGTGCGTTAAGGAAAATTCGGAGAACATTTACTTGAGACGTGTGCATAAAAAAAAAAAAAAGATGGGTACCTTATTAGGAAGGTGCAAGAAATTGCTAGCTTGCCGTGTAATGTGGGAATAATACATTTGATCTTATTTTTTTTTCCCTTAAAATTCGGAGAACATTTACTTGAGACGTGTGCATAAAAAAAAAAAAGATGGGTACCTTATTAGGAAGGTGCAAGAAATTGCTAGCTTGCCGTGTAATGTGGGAATAATACATTTGATCTTATTTTTTTTTTCCCCTTCAGAGGGTTCCTGGAATGAAGGACCCTCCCACCTTCACTCGCAAGCTTTATACAAATGTTTTCTCCCCTGCTCTCTCCCTTTATAAGAACTTGGGAATATTGGTTATGTTTAAATGTGTCTTTGCTCAACTCCTTGTCCGAAGCTCAATCTGCGTTATGTTGTGTTAGACCGGGAACTCAAGGCTGTGCGAAGTTTTTCAGTTTTTAACAGCCACCGTGTGCTCCTTAAACGTCATTTAAACCCATTTTCGGTTCACATGCTACCTTAACATTTAGTTTTAACGTAATAAAACTCAACAAAACCAGCAAAGCAGGAAATGCAATTTTCAAGAAAAAAATAACTGTGTTTTTCGAGTATTAGAAGTGTCTGGGTTGTTTGAGCGTTGCTATGTTGAAAACACAACTGCAGAAGAGCTTGCTGTCGGGTGGATAGGTGTTTACTTAAAAGCAAGAACATAGCGCCGAAAAACGAATCACCGCCCCTAGCCGAGAAGAGAAGCGCATATGGCGTGCTCCGTACTTCTATATAAACACAGGCTGGAATAGGAAACACCCCGCCAACTGGCCTGTAGACTCCGATTACGAAGGCTGGTTATCTGTTTTCAGAGAAAAAAAAAAAGGTCGATAAGAAAGTGTGTACTTAAACAGCAAAGGCGAAATGAAACACGTGGTGTCTTTGTTTCTGGGGCTTCAGTCAGCAGCTAGGCCAGTTTTCCCGGCAGGTTCATTCGTGAAGACGCATGGGAAAGCCAGCATAGCCGCGGCTTCGTATCGGGAGCTGCGTCACGCGAAAGTTTTTTTTTTTTTTTGAACTGAGAACGTCGCGCGTGCTCTCAAGTAACACGTAATCTTACGTGGGCCTGCACAGGGTGTGTATGAGAAATAGGAAAACAGTGTTTTGGTTCTGGCAAGGCTGCCTCAACAAACACAAGACGCGCTCGACAAGACACAAACTAAACCGGAGAAGTTATAGCTGTTTGTGCAAACGAAGCAGTGGGATCTGCCGATTTCCCGGGCAATCGATGCCAGGGCATGGATGTGTGTGCGAGTCGGGGCCAGGCGCTGAACAACTTCATTGCAGGCCCAAGAGCGATGTTGTGTACTGCTACCACCGCAGTGACGCACGCGCAGTAGTGACAAACAATGACGTGACGCTTATTAAAGGGACACTAAAGACAAATAACAATTTACGTGAGAGTGAAAGCTCAAAGTATGACAACATCTAAAACGACAATGTCATCAACAACGGTGCCCTACTTACCGAGAAATCAAAGTAAATGCACAAGAACACATGCGCCGCAGTAGGACATTTTCAAAATGATTCCGATGACATCAGACAGACCGCCTACAATTTATCACTAGAAATCGATTTAGCTGCACTAAAGAAAGAATCTTCCGTGCATCAAGAGGCGCAATAAAATGCTGTTTGTTCATTTCTGTTTGTTTCATGGAAAAAGAACCGCCAGACGTTACTATGGAAAATGGTGAGAGTGGTTCGAAAATTCAATTTTCACGTGGTTACATGCGACATGTGCCATCTAGCGGGGCGCAGCTGAAGAACAACTTTGAATTGAATTCAAGATCACCAAAACGTTTGTGATCTTGAATTCAATGGCGCGAAATTGATCAATGGTCGTTGTTGCTGCTGTGGCTCCGCTGCTTTTGTTCTGCTGCTACTAGTGTCGGTGGCCGCGCACTAAAGCCGGGCAAGGTTGTGCACGGCAACAGTAACGTTAGACGCTCCGCTTTTTGGGGCAGGTAACTTGAAGTGCGCTTACCCGATTTGGACCACTAAAACGTGATTTTATTTCAGAATAAGTCCTTCCTTGATACAAAAGTAACAATATTTATAGCGCGAGGACAGAACGATGACAAAGAGACACGAAGGACACAATATACGCCAATCACATAGTGTAAATTTTCATGAAAGGGAACACGGGAACGCGTGGCCTGCACGCGTTCTTGTCGCTTTGTCGTCGTTCTGTTCTCGCGCTATAACTATCGTAATGTCATACCAACTAGCCCAAGATGCCACACTTCTAAGTTACAGAAGTAACACAACGAGGTTTCTGGACCGCTATTTCAACAATTAACGTCGACTTAATATGTCCCATACATTGATTTAGTATGTAGGGAGGTGCTGCGCTGAACTTTCGCCTCGCCCCCTGATCGGGAACCCTGCGTACGCTTATGTTCCCGGCCGTCTTAAGTTTTGACGACCCCCGAGCGGGGTGGGGTCCCTTTCTAGTTCTTCATAAAACAGAGTGCACATAAAAACACGGGACAGAAAGAGATCAGGACAAGTGCTCTTCCTGTCTCGTGTTCTTATATGCGCTTTGTTCATGAGAATAACGATGAATAACCAACACGCCCAAACATTCTCGGCCTGATTAAGTTTCTTTATCGGTCTTATCAAGACTGCAAGAGCCCAAGTCCACTGGGGCGACCTGCTGGCCTAGTCTCACATGCGGTGGGTTCCTGTTACCGCGATCGTATTATAGGTTCAGTGTCAATTTTTATGAAATGGAACACGGGAACGCGTGGCATGCGCTCTCCGGCGGCTGCTGGCAGCGCGTTCAAGCGGGAGGGAGAGCAACCACAGCCTCTTTTCGCGTCATCTCGTGGCGAGCAAAACAACCATTCGTTGCTGATATAGAATGGCAAGCTTGCAACCCCTCTCTCTTCAAGTCGATCGCCAGCTTTCGCGTAATCGAAGACGGAGGGGGTCGCAATGTTGCCGCTGGTTCCATATCAGTAACGAATCGTTTCGCTCGCCGCGAGATGACGCAAAAAGAGACTGTGGTTGCTCTCGCTTCCGCTTGAACGCACTGCCAGCAGCCGGCGGAGAGTGCAGGCCACGCGTTCCCGTGTTCTCTTTCATAAAAATTGGCACTGTACCCTATAATACGATCGTGGTAGCAGGAACCCACCGCATGTGAGACTAGGCCAGCAGGTCACCCCAGTGGACTTGGGCTCTTGCCGTCTTAATAAGACCGATAAGGAAACTTAATGATGCCGAGAATGTTTGGGCGTGTTGGTTATTCATCGTTATTCTCATGAACAAAGCGCATATAAGAACACGAGACAGAAGGAGCACTTGTCCTGATCTCTTTCTATATCCAGAAGGCGGCGTATATCCTGAAGGCGGCCTTAGACTACGTCTGGTAGGATGGTCCTTGGCTCTAAATGGCTCGTAGGTACTGATAGCACAGTTCTTGTCTAGCGTCCCATCAGCCTCTGCAAAGGGAACTGAAGTACGGCTGCACCCCTTCCCTCTTTAAAAAAAAAAAACCTGAACGCGAGAGCATCGACAAGTGCCTGTTGCGGACGTCCTGGTGTCCCGTTGCCGGAACAGCCTTGCAGAAGACTAGCTGGACAGGACTGATCGTCGCGCGCATGCACGTAAGAAACAAAAGGAAGAAAAACTGGGCGTCTTTACATCACGTGGGGTATTGCGCCATTCAAGCAAAGCCATCTGAAACATTGGCATTTTAGCCGAGTGCTTTTTCAAAGTATTTTTCGCCTCCTGGACTGCTTTCTGTCATACCGTTTGGCCGCAAGTGATAGGGGATTGAAGTTACATCAGCAATGCTCAAGGTGTACAGAAATTTCTTGGACTCGTGACTGCTAAAAGGCGGGCCGTCATCGCTGACTAACTTACTGGGCAAGCAGTGGATGGGAAAGAAATCTAAACACCGTGTTTTAAGTGAACTGATGAATGAAGGCCACTTTGGGATGGGATCTGCTACGTGTACGTACGGACAGAAACTACGGCTTAAACTGTTGCACCAGATATATTACTCTAACACAGGAATCAATCACCATAGCTACCTTGTTCAACCACCCTACACATCCACTCGCTGTGACAATAGCAAAAAGATATCTACCTTCAAATGCAGATCCAATACTTTTTTCCACTCATTCATTCCAAAAGCAATAAGAGAGTGGAACAGCTTAAGTGACGACTTGGTTAATATAACAAATAATGATTTATTTTTTCTATGCTGTGAAATTCTTCTTGCATTATGTATGTTCTGTGTGTATGAAAATGTATTTTGTGATGCATTATTATGTTCTGATAAATGTGGCGGTGGTTCTTTTTTATTTTTATGTATTTTGCTACGAATTCCTTTGTACTGACTGTTTTTTGTCCCCCCCCCCCCCCCCCCACGTAATGCCTATATGTCGATGTAGGTACTCTGTAAACAAATAAATAAATGCTGTCATTCGAAATTCGCGTATATATCATAAGAGTAGAAGTCGGCAATATGACTGCGACGGCTTTCAAAAGAGAAATCCGCGCAGACAACGTGCCATGGTAGTGAGGCTACCTCAAGTCTAAGAAGTGGCATCTCAGGGTTCCGAGGCTTATGCGTTTGGCACACTTTGCAAGCTTTACAGCACTGTTCGATGTTGCTCGAAAAGTTCGGCCGAAACATCACGTGTTATCTTACACGGCCGTGTAAGATAACACGTGATGTTGTAATTTTTCTGCGTACTGTACTTGCGGTATGTTTCTGCTTTGCTGCCAGGGTGGCACGACCAAGTCAGGCATTTACTTAGCCTTTAGTCGTGTCCCCCAAGGCAATCTTGTTCAATTTTGCTTTGAATAAAGCAAACCAAACCAAACCTTTGCCCCTGTAGCTTTTCGACTCCCGCTTGTGCGCGGGAAGAATGCGCATCATTTCTGATATCTTCAGTGGCGGAACAATTACCTTGTTATACTCCGGAATACGAGGCCGTCCTGTCTCGCCCAGATACTCCCAGCAAGTGGCTCGGGGACGTCTTGCTCGTGAAGTGGCACTCGCGTATTCTCTGAGCTTGCCCAGCGTTGCGTCCTCGTTGGCTGCTTGAAGCAAATGTTGCAGTGAGTGTTCAGAGGCTGAAATATACATCCAAGAACATTGACGTGAAACCGCTCGTCTCATTTCACGTGTATTTTGCTCGAAAACCCTGTCAGACGTCAGCGAGGAGTAGTTCTCCGCCAGGTTTGTACAATGCATCAACTCCTGTCTAGAACAACGGAGCGTCGTGCACGAAACTGCACGAGCATGCCGCAGTCATGCCGCAGCATGCTCGTAGTCATGCCGCAGCATGCTGTAGTCACGAGCAGACTCCAGTCGAGCATGTGCGTCGCGATTACGCGCCTTCCTTGCATTTTTTTTATCCTTGTTTATCACCTTGTTTATTCGGTACCAAGAAACTTAGAACAAGTTCACTGTATAATAGTATTAGATCCGTAATCTTCAGCGTTTTTTTTTCTGATTGGATGGATAGATAGATGAATTGAAATGGCTGTTCTCTTTACATCGGGCGGTGGCTAACGCCACCTAGCCGTAATACTTAGCGAACAACTAGATTTATATATTTTTTTCTTTAAATGGTAAAGTTAAGCACTGGGGCTTTGCAGTGAAGGATTTAATTTTCACTCGTGCCTTGATTGTAGCCGTCAATTAGATAACCTCCTAGTTATTTATACCCGCTTTAAGTCTATTTTGCCCTCTCAGTCCATAAACCCTAGTGCTTTGCTATGCCGTCGACAGCGCTTCTGACGGCCAAAAGCAGTTATCGCGGCCGCAGCGATAAACGAGGACGAAAACTGCAAATCAGGCACATCATTGGCGCCGCGCATGCTCAGATGTGCTTAGAAAAAAAAACGATGATTTATGGTACGCTGTACCCATAATATGGGAGAGTATTAGACTGTCCCGGTACGGCATAGAGAAAATGACTGAGTCGCATTGAATAGAAGCCATCAGATGTGGCCCGTTTCGAACTGCAAATGTCTCTCGTGCTGTTCCGAAAACGACGCTCCGTCGCTATGTGTGTCGACCACCGTATATGTCACATGGATAGGGTAACGTTGTAGTGTTAGGCACACGCATTGTAAACGCTGGGGACACTGATGCAATGACTTACTGAATATAGTTATCAAGGGCCTATCGTCAGCTTCAACAGTCACAAAATAGTTCTATATCTAGTTTTAGTCGGCAACAGTCACTAAATATAGTTGTAGTTGCCAGCGCTGTTACAGTTCTACACACATTCGCGTGACGTTCCTCCCGGGACTATTGTGCCGCCTTTCTCAAGCGCTCATCTTGCAGTTGCATTGATGCGCTGTGTTCTATCTGGTTCTACAAACCTTATAAATGTAGAATCCTGGGGGGCCTCATTACTCAGCCACGACATCAAATAACAGCGTAAAATAATCGGTCTCGCCCAGACCGCTGGCTAGTACTCCCAAGGGATCCCGGCGGACGGCTATGTGGATGAGTGCGGCGGAGGCCAGGACCCCCCTCATTCTTGAGGGGTGCAAAAGTAAGTATTTCTTTCAGTGGAGAAGCTCCTTATGGTCTAGGACAGTTCATCCCTTCCATCCCTCCGTCATAGCCGGCACAGTATATCCACAGACAGGCAGACAGACAGACAGATGGATGGATGGACAAACGGACAGACAGACAGAGGGACGGACGCTTTGTCCCACTCATCATTCACTCCGTGGATATGCCGTGATTTTTTCTGTCTGATTCTGCTTTTTCCAGGTATTTTTTTTAAGTAGGAGATTCAAGCAGGAATCCCCTACTTGAATCCGAAAAAAAAAAAAGCAAGTTCACGCCCAGACGGACCTAAATAATGTTTCCTCATACCATTTTCCAATTAAAACTTGCATTTAGTTAGGCTGCAGGTAACCGTGCGATGGCCACAGATGAATTCCCGAAAGACAGTGCTTTGCGTACACAGAGGCGTTACTAGGAAGTTTTAGAATACCGTTTGCAAGCGCTGCGGGCACTGCGGACACTGCGGGTGCCACATGAGCTTTAGAATAGCGTTTGCCCTGCTGCAAACCGCAACGCACGGGCGCAGCGACACCGTAGCTTCGAAACCAGCGTTTGCGGGCCGCGAACGCCGACTCGCGTTACGACGAATGCGCAGTGGCAGCGACCGCACCGCAAGGGCTCGCGGAACGCTATTCTAAAACTCCCTGCTGACTTACCAGAAGCGATGGGGGTACGCGGGTGGTCATGGTTCCTGCCGCTATCCAAAACGCAGAAATGTGCGAAAAAAAAGAAGAAAGAAAAGCTTGCACACATGGCGACGAAGACGCGAGTGGTCACCCCTGGGAACAAAGGACGCGATTGAATGAACGAGGGGGGCGGGATTTCACGTAACCCGCCAGGTGGCGCTTGTAACGCCCATCTTTTTCGACTCCCTTCGTGATCTAAACGGAGTGAAACAAATGAGAACATGTCCCACGTACATAACGAACGCGACCTATCGTATTTTAATAAACATAAAAATCGCATAAAATACGCTCTGCAATCACGTGATTACGGTATAAATGCCTCGCTCCTAAGATGAACTGGATGAACGACAAATCTTGCGTGCGAGCGGAACTATACTTGATTACTGCAGTGCATATTGTTTATCAGTACATGTGCGATTATTTATAAATCCTAGCAAAGCAGTCACCTATCGTGAAGTGCACAGATTTTTCGCCGAGGCAAGTCTTGATTTGATTGATGTGATATGTGAGGTTTAACGTTCCAAAACCACCATATCATTACGAGAGATGCCGTAGTGGAGGGCTCCGGAAATTTTGACCACAAGTGCACCCCAATATGAGCATACGGGCCTACAGCATTTTCGCCTTCATCGAAAATGCAGCCGAGATTTGACCCGGTGACCTGCCGGTCAGCAGCCGAGTACCTTAGCCACTATACCACCGCGGCGGGGTGTCGATGCAAGCCTGGCGACCGTTTTATGTAAGAGCCATTGGCGCCAAGATTCATCTTAATTTCACCTTTAATTTACCGATAAATTACGGGTATGTGCCACACGTGACTGAATGAAAGAGTTTCATAACGTACGCAAAAAAAGTATCTCGCGTCATTCATATAATGACTTGTTCATCGTGTTTGTCATTCACGTGTACCCGTCTATGCAAATTTTGGTTTGTGCGAAGTTAAGCAAACAATTACGCAAGCGCCCAGACTTACAGACGGTTAAAGTAAGTGCCTTCAGTTTGCTAAAATTATTCGCATTTATAACACTCGAAGTGAGGTGCACCACCTTACTTACATGCACTCGGCGAATCGAGTTGAATGCTTCGTTTCCTTGTACATACGTTCCTTGGCTTGCGGCTCTTCCAGCGATAACTCCGAGGACATTTTGATTTCAGAGCATGTCTGGCTTAGTGACGGAGTGCAAAGAAAACAAAAATTACGGGACCCAGAGCGATCGTCTTTAGGTGTTGAACGCGATAGCGACATTCTGTTCTATAGCGCGTACTGGAAACACTTAGTGCGTGAAAACTTTTCGAATTTGCTATTCACCCACTACGTGGCTTAAGGTAATAGGCGCAGGAGTGTCTTTTGTAGTGGGTGACCGGCTTTAAACCACGAAGCCATTATGATAATCACATGTTCTCACTCCCGCTGGCTATGAGCGCTTGTACCACGCATTATTACTGCAATATTTGTTGTTGCATTGTGACGCATGTGTAAAGAACACGTTTGTTTGTAAAGCATGAAAACTACTTTCATTGCCTTTCAGAGCAGAGGAAGTTTTTTTTCGCTGCATTCACGAGCAAATGCGTGGCCGTATGCTTAAAAAAAAAAAAATACTACCTTGCTGGTCTCCTGTCAGGGTCACAGTCAAATACAGCCATTCCAGAGCGCTTACACTGCGCAAGACAGTCATCAAGATTACATTAAAAAAATCTGTCATCATTTCTGAGGTAGTAAGAACAAATTAACGTGTTCCTTTATGGTTAAAAAGGGTGGAAGCCCTACTGACCACGAAGGAACTTTAAGGCGTGATGTGCTTGAACAGGGCTTGACGGCCGTAGTAATTGTTCTGTAATGTTTGTTCTGTATTGTTATATATTTATCGTGTCCCCACTAGTCTTAAGTTCAACAGGAAATAACGAAAGAAAAAAGACGCGTGGCTGTGTGGTAGAACATCCGCTTGCCATGCAAATGACCCGGGTTCTGTACTCACTCCGACCCAGGATTTTTCAATGCGAAGCATTTCTTAGCGAACTTCGGTGACTTTGAGCGTATCTATCTATCTATCTACCTATCCACTTACGTTTGGGTGCTCTCGTGGTCACCCGCTTAATTTGGCGTGAACCAATGTTAGCATGGGAGGGTAAGACGGTTTGGCGAATATGGCGCGCTGGTCAAGACATGAATAATGTCACAATCGCGTCGCGTACGTCGTCAAACACTTCCCCCCCAGACCGTGGCACATACCCACTGGCGGGTATGTGCCGCTGGTATGCCGGTATGTGCCACAGGTGATTGACACTTCGTAACTATACCCAGGAACGACGAGAACACACATAGACAATTTCAACGCGCGAGCATTAAGAAATACTTGACATCGGTTGCGTCGACCCGACAATGTCCCAGCTGGAATCGAACCCAAGCATTCTGCGTGGCAATGAAGCATTTTACCACAGAGCTACGCCAGGGCTCGGAACTACTTTTCAAATAGACGCTAATCTTCGTGAAACGTCAACAGTAGCTGCAGTGCCGACTACCTATAGTTTCATAAACATTGCATATGTACTCCTTTAATGTAGCCGTCACGTCGGGTTAACGTGAACTGTGGTTAGTTGCCATGCGCTGAAGTTGATTTATGTAGCAGTGTCCAGGGCCAGCATCCTCGCGAACATCAGTGCTTCATAGCAGCTTCTGGTGTTGCTGATACGCATGTTCCAGTTGGCATCATTGCGCAAGTGCAAACTACTGGTTATATAAACATCTGTAACTCTTCTACATATGTTTGTGCGGGCAACTTTTGTACATATATCTTGCGTCATTTCATGACGTGTCGCTCAATAAAAAAATTGCAACACGGTCACCTTCCCTCCGCATACTTCGCATAACGTCGATTCCCAGGTACGTGGGACCTGTCGAATTTTTTTTATCATTTGTTCTATTCGCATCGTTCTAGAATTTTCGGTCACGCATAAGATCATGATTTTTGTCCACAAGCAACGACACCGATACCGGAATTTCTGCGAAACGAGCTCTTTAACGCGTTAATATTCACGCCAGATGTTCATACAAATTGCGGAGCAGAGCCGAGGACTCGCCTGCCTCTGTTGACTCTTGGCTCGCGTTTGTTTGAGTCGAAGTTGCGAGTTCTTCTGTCTTTGTTGACGCTCGGCTTGCGTCCGAGTCCTCTGAGGACGAGCGTTACCTCGTATTTGCTGGCGTTTTGCCTTCGTTTTTCTCTCTTCCGTAGATCTGCGTCTGACTGATCCAGCGCTGTCGTTTTGCTATCGCTTCGCCGGTTCGAACAATCGAATTAACCCTTCGGCGAAGCTGGCCTTCCAAACGTGTACAGCCTGCTCGGCATCCCTGGCGAGAAAGGAATTCCTCCACTGGAGACCCAATGGTGCCCTCTCTCTGCTTACTTTGGTATTAATCCGTAGCGCCCTCTTTTGACATATTTTCGTACTTTAAGTGTGACGCTAAGCGACAACATAAGACGACAGCATGAGACCCTGAAGTGCTTCGCTCTTAGAAAAAAAGAAAGGCAGATCTCACGTACAGTGGGAATCGATCCTATGCGAAGCATGAATGAGAAATGTTGATATGCCACTTTAAAATCAGCACACCATTACGAGGTGGAGGTAAATATCATGTTTGAATGTGTCGTTCACTTTCGTGATCTATTCACGTCACGTGATACCAAATTTAGTATATGTAGAGCTAGCGAAATGGCCGCAAGCGCGCTATTAGCGTGGTATGTTGTCATGTTCTGACATGACACGCATGTCAGGATTATCATATTTGCACCAGGCATTTATTCCATCATCGATTGACGTCACGTAACACCAAATTTGGTATATGTGGAGATAGCAAGTTGCCGCAAGCGCGTCATGAAGGGCCCAATGCGCTCCAATGTAGCGTTGACGCGCGCGCACGCTGGGCACAGCGACGCTACGTTAGCAAAACGCGAGCACTCTAGAGCCTGACGCCAGGCACGAACAGCGTCCGTCGGTGTGGTCCGACGACAACCGACGCGAAATGCGACATGCTGCATTTCACGTCGATGATATAGAGTAACATTACTCAATGCCGATGCGTTACCCAGGCAACACCGCGTCTCCCTCTTTTCTTGATGGAGGGATGCCACACGCGCTGAAATGCGCATGCGTCAAAGCAGCGCAGCGCGGCGCGTGTCTGCGAGTATATGGCAGGATCGGCGCCTGGTGTGGCAACGCTGGCGTGACGTGACGAAACGAACGCTGGCAAGGACGCGCAAAACGTCACGTCTTAATGTATTGGCGCCTTGACTGTGTCATGTAGTCATGTTCTCACATGACACGCATCTCATGATAATTATGTTGGCACCAGTCACACACATTCGTCATTTATTGGCGTCAGGCAATAATACCAAATTTGGCATATGTGAATCTTGTGAAACGGCCGCCAGCGCACCATCAGTGTGGCATGTAGTCATGTTGTTAAATGACACGGATGTCGTGATTATCATGTTTGGATGTGTCATTTACCTATGTCGTCCGTTCGCGTCGCGTAATACCGAGTTTGGTACATGTGAAGCTAGCGAAACGGCAGCGGGCGCATCATGAGCGTAGCATGTAGTCATGTTACATGACACGCATCTCATGTTTATCATGTTTGCACAAGTATGATACCTTCGTCATTCATTCAAGTCCCGTAATACCGAATTTGGTATAAGTGAAGCTAGCGAAACGGCCGCGAGCGCATGATGAGCGTGGCATGTAGTCATGTTGTTACATGACACGCATGTCATGATTTTTATGTTAGGGTCTTCCGCTTGTGCTCGCCATGCAATCATGTCATACCATACCAGTTTTGCAACATGTCATGTGAACGAAACCACCGCTAGAGCAGCAAGACCATGAAATGTAGATAATGACATTCATGACATACATGTCATGGTTTTCATGTTATGACTAGTCACATATGCTCGTCATATAGTCATGTTATCTCATACCAAGTTTGGTATTGATACCATTATCTAAACAGCCAGGAGAGTTAAAAGTCGTAGGCGGATAGATAGATAGATAGATAGATAGATAGATAGATAGATAGATAGATAGATAGATAGATAGATAGATAGATAGATACGCTCAAAGTCGCCGAAGTTCGCTGAGAAATGCTTCGCATTTAAACACATTTGTGTTTAGACTGATGCGCATGTCGAAGAACACCGGGTGGCGTAACTCAATACGGAGTCGGCCACTGCTAATAATCATATCGCCGTTTTAAGACCTCACAAGATTTAGTCATTCTTCGTGGCTCGTGCTGCCACCTATACATCGAACAGCTTCTGAAAAAATCGCATGACACAGCTGGCATTGTAAGCAGCGATTATTTCTTTCTCTTGTGAGGTGGTAGAACGCCAACGCATGACAATAATTGCGTGAGCCTGATTTCCTTTTTTTTATTTGCTTTTTGCAGTGAGCCTTCACAAGAGCTCGAAACCAACAGCGACTGGCACCCATCCTCGCAGGTATGGATAGTTACTGTTCTGCTTTTTCAAGAGTAGCTCTTAGGTCCTAGATTACGAACTAATAGAACTGACTTGTAAGTTCGATCTCTGCAAGGCTTTTTATTAAGCAAAGAAAAACTCCGTCTAGCTATGTTGAAACCAAGATCACTTTTATCAAGCAGTGATCTCGCTTTCTTCATAAAGCTCGCTTGATGTCGAGGCCGTCATGTTACTTACGGTCTTCAGCTAAGCGCGTTAGTTCAGCGTTCTTCGCTGATAAAATAATAAAGGAAGTTAGCAGCGTCAGCCTTTTGCACGTCGCAACTGGTTTCGAGGTTCTTCGTAGGCTGTCTTGTATTTCGCTAGGATAAAATGCCTCACCCTTTGGTTAGATCATGTTTAGATTAAGTTAGATCATGCTGTTCCTATTGAATAATTGCGCAATAACTTATGTGACTCATTCGATCATGTCACACTCAATTTAGTATGCATGCCAGCTACAGATAGTAGCGCAATTCAATTTAGCCGCAAAGAAGGTTGGGTTAACAGTGCGCTATGAAGGGCCAGTTGGAGCATCGTTACACGAAAGACGCCAGCTTAAATACGAGAAGAATGAAGGTGAGAAGGACAAAAAAATTGACTGTCTCATCTTCGTTCTCCTCGCTTTTAAGTTAGCGATACGCCTTTTTTAAGTAAGGTTGGGTTAAGACACACAGACAAACCAAATGGACACAAAGGCAAACACATCCTCGCACAGAGTTCGTTCACTGTTCGGCAACATTGTTCAATTGATTACTAGTGCTATGGTTTTTTGGGATGTACATCGTGCCTCACAAAAGGACCGCAGCGCACAGACGTCTTCGCTTTGTCGTCTTTCATGCATTGAGCCTAATGTTACAGTGTTTCGTTATGGTCAACGATAGCATATTATTATTGCGATAGCAGGTATATGGACAGTCTCGGCTGGTTCTTGCCGTCGCCGCCGCCGTCATTCACGTATATGTATATGTATGCATATACATGCAGGGAAGGATGCGTTATAGCCTCCTCTTTCTGGGGAGCGAACATCGCCTTTCCGGCCGGGCTAGTCTGTGTGCGTACTTATCTCGCCAGCGAACAAGGGGGGGGGGTGTTGCTTATGTGCCCCCCCCCCCCGATCGTTGGTGCTGATCGTTGTGCTATCGCGGCAACGATCAGTACGCGCCTTGTGCCCCCACAGCAGGCGGGAGCTTCTATGGGCTGCTATCTCAACACGGGAAAAAAAAAAAAAAAAACGGTGCCAGAAGTCTACCTTGAGCGGCTGTGTTCTCTTACACCAGCGTTTTGTAGAGTTACGTGAGATCGGATCTAATTGAGCCGACTGCCAGCCTCACTTCGTATATCAACCCCGTCACTACACACGAGACTTGTTGTGGTCATCTACTGTGGCCGGGCCGCAGAAAACTTGGTTACTTAGCAAGTGCATGTTTAGTGTACAATAATATTGCTCCTAAAAAATACTAGCCTTGCTTCGTAATACATTTGAACATCTTGCTATCGCATTCATCGCGTATCACTTTTGGAAAAAACTGTGACTTTTTTATTCATCTACTCTTTCGTGGACCAGACAAAAGATTGACGTAATCTGGTAGATGCGGTGGATGCGTAGATCAGCGAAGCAGCGTTTCAGTGGTGGTGACGGGGAAAAAGAGGAACTGTGTTAGAAAAATATATGCGCAATTTGATTGATAACTTGCCGATAAAGAAAGCTTCTTTGGCATTTTTTTTTTTGGTTCTCACATATGGTATGACTTACTCATGTAACGATACTAACGTCATCGTTCGCCCTCACCGGATGTCGAGTAATGCTAGCGTTCGCGTGAAGCAAATGCTCAAGATTTCTTGCACCTCTGCCTGGGTGGTAATCGGGCCCGCAACTTGGTACTCTCTAAAAAAGGAATTGGCCATGTACCTGCGTGCTCCGCTGCAAATGTTGTTCAGTGACGATAGTGTTCTGCCGGCCATTTGTCTATCTATATTTTGCCCTGCATCGGGCATCGCATCCTCTATGTTGAATCGGTCGCATCTGGCTGACTTTGATGAAATAGAGGAGGCGCTATGTGATAATTGATTGATATGTGGGGTTTAACGTCCCAAAACCACTATATGATTATGAGAGACGCCGTAGTGGAGGGCTCCGGAAATTTAGACCACCTGGGGTTCTTTAACGTGCACCCAAATCTGAGCACACGGGCCTACAACATTTCCGCCTCCATCGGAAATGCAGCCGCCGCAGCCGGGATTCGAACCCGCGCCCTGCGGGTCAGCAGCCGAGTACCTTAGCCACTAGACCACCGCGGCGGGGCACGCTATGTGATATGTGGATGTCGTTTTGCGGCGCCGTCGGGAAATATGAGCTTGTGCAGTACCTAGGGCCACTGCCAGGTGGTAACACCATATCGTCGGCAGAGTGCCTTTTCGTGTATAGCGTCGCATTTTCGATAGGCAGGCAGGCAGGCAGGCAAGCCCCCCAGCCTACCTATATTTCTACGTTGAAGTATCTGGAGAAATGGTATCGTCTTTTAAAAAAAATCAGATCCCGATCTTAATCAACGTGATGATGCACGCACCTTACGCCGCAATGGTCGCGTTAGCAGCAAGTTCAATTTTTCTAAACGATTCAGCAGTATTATGGTATATCCCGACGCTAAGAAGAAAAAAAGCCGGTCAGTAAATAGTTTTATTCACTCACAAGCACTCACTTCTAATTGACTGCTTTCATGGTGATGGTTACAGCTTTATTGGAGGACATTCGTTTTCTCATTTCAGATACTGAGGACAAAAAAAAAGTATTTTTTTTTTTCGATCTATTCGGCAGTCGCCACTCAAAAAGTCGCTTAAGCGAGTTCAGTGCGTCGACGTTACGATATAGGCCAGGGAGATATTTTGATGATTTTTAGAGCGTTGTGCCCGTTGAGGAGAAAATAAAAAGAAGTAAAGAAGAGATATAAAGGAAGTATTACCTGTAACAACTCATAAATTCATTTCAAAACCTTTCCTTGAAGAAGTGAATTAGTTTATTAAGCAAGGCACCGTTCGATTCATGGCCTATCCCCCAAAATGGGTTGCGCCAAGATGTTGAGGGGCCAACCAACGAACCAACCAACCTACATTGATTAGGTTATGATGTAAAGAGAACACAAATGTCTTATTCTCTGAGTGCCTTGGTGTAGTGTGTAACTTATTGCTATAGATTTCAAGTAGACGACGGGCTTTGGTTAACTCGGACGTTTTTTTTTTTTTACTGGCGAGGGATATGCAGATGAGAGTCGTCAACCTTAAGCTATTTTTACGAGGAAACCCTCGCGGAAAGCTTGCGTAACCTAAGAATGTGAATTTCATGCATGTGCTTCCGCAAGAGCAGAGAAGTTAGCAGCTCTAGGTTACTATTTTTTTTGGCAGAGTCAAACGGGATGCGGAAGCCAACCGTACTCTTGGCTCGCGATATTCAAACAATATCTCTCCCTTGCAACCCCCCTCCTCCCCACCTCCATCCGATATGTTACGTTCAGTTGTATTACAATATGGTGTGTTCAAACCCATAGCCTTAGTCCTAATACAAATACCACATGAATAAAGCACAAGGAGTACGTTTATAGCTTATGACGTTTAGTTGACTGAATGAAATGTCGCACTTATATCCAGCTTTTTTTATTTTCTTGTTTTGACCTGAGAATTAGGTTCTAGTGATTGTCTCCACGTGGGCGCGTGACTATAATCTGTTTAAAAACTTCAGCCATGGCGTAGACATGATGTCAACAGAACACAAGAAAAAGTTAACGATCAATTGACTCACCGTGCTTCGCAGCGAATCTCTTTCTGTGATTATTCTCGCTGGTCTTGACTAGGAGTTCCCACCACAGTGTTATAGTGGTGCTCAACTGCAGACCAGCCGTATGTCGTGGTAGCCACATTTTGATGGCGGCGAAATGCTAAAGGCCCACTACAGCGTATCACATAGTAATGAGTGAGTGAATGAGTGAGTGGAAAAAAACCTTATTTGGTCCACAATAGGCGCGAGTAAACTCAACGACACCTGGTTATACCCACTTGGGAACGTCTTGGTTTTGAGGCGTAAAACTCCGACAGTTGTTTTTACTGCTAAGAAGTGGCCACACGACTGCTGACGTCATTTTTCGAGTGTTTACACATTTGTAGGCTATAGCTGATGCCACAGTCATAGCGCAGGAAACTCGATTGGCGCAAACTCCAGCAGGAAGATCTCTTCTTCATAGAGTCTGCTTTGAAGAGTGTATACGCACACACCAAAAGACTGAGGAACTGCAGTGCCAAATCAGAGATTTGTATGGGGTGTCACCAATACCACAAAACACGGATCCCATATTACATGCAGGGCGGAGAAAAGCTCGAGTGGCATACATCGACAAAGCAACAAATTTCGTGAGTACTGCGAGATTCACGAATGATTCGCGATACTGGGCCAACGCAAAAAAAAAAAAAAATGTGGTAGTGGTTGTCGCCAACAAAAGAGGTAAGATCATGGCCTGTGCTTCCGTTTCTCAAGTGGTTATCATAGAAGCAGAAGAGATGGTCATTGTCTTAGCTATAAAAGAACGTACGGAGCGCAACGCTCGGCTGACTGTTATCACAGATTCTTAGGCCACATCTAGAAACTATCAGAAGCAAAAATCAGCGCCATGGTACGCCGGATACTTATCCAAAGCAGCAGGGAGCTTGGGCCCCGGGACACGAGGGTGTTACTGGGAACCTCTATGCAGATTAGACTGCTCGAGGTTTCACTCATTTCCAAGCTGCCGATGACAACACCGTGGAGGACCCGACACCTATCGATCCCAGTTACAAAGGGATTCTGCAATATTACGGAGATTTGCAGATACTTCATCCAGCACCACACAAGAACTTTTCGGCCACGGATTTTGCGAGGTTACGCCGACTTTGAACTAACACATACATAAAAATCCACAGATTGCATACGTACTACCCCACAGCATACCGAGACATATGCCCCTGGCGTGGAAGCACACCAACGCTCTACCATATCGCGTGGAAATGCAAGGAACACTACGAAGACCAGACAGGGGACAACGGCAGAGAGATGTGGGAGACAATTAATTCTGTCCAGCCAGGCCCTTGGGGACCAGCGGAGGCTGGTCAGGAGGGCTGAAAGGTTGGCGAGAGCCAGCGGTGCCTTGGAATAAGGGCCCGTCTCCGCGGCATCACCCTGTTTTAGCGGCAACGCCGTCTTTTCGGCAAATAGAGTTTTGTTCTTCTTCTACGACGAAAACGAGAAATGCAGATGGTTCTGGATTGGACGCCGCGGTGTTTATTTTGCATGCGCGAGCTTATCCTAGCTTAATCTTTAGCTTATCTTAGCTGTTTAATATGGGGACAAGAGAACTCGTCACTTAGGTATCTGTAACTCTAGCTGCCAGCCTTTCTAGTTACTACATCACTTAGCACAATGCCTAGTCACCATTGTGTATGTATGTTAACTGCAGTGTCAAAGTAAAAAGTTCTTATTCACCTCGCTGTAGAACAAAGCCCGAAGAATATCGCTACTGATTATGCAGCAAGAAAGCTGATTTCTTTTTTTAAAGCAGGAAATATTTTTTTTGTCACGGCTAGTAACATTCGCACGCTTTTTCATACTCTTACAGCCTCCCATCTAAATAAGCTGAAAACATACTTCAGCAGGCACGAAACAACTGCTAACACCCCGCCGCTGTAGTCTAGTGGCTAAGGTATACTCGGCTGCTGACCCGCAGGTCGCGGGATCAAATCCCGGCTGCGGCGGCTGCATTTCCGATGGAGGCGGAAATGTTGTAGGCCCGTGTGCTCAGATTTGGGTAGAACCCCAGGTGGTCCAAATTTCCGGAGCCCTCCACTACGGCGTCTCTCATAACCATATGGTGGTTTTGGTACGTTAAACCCCACATATCGATCGAAAGAAATACTAACAACAAAAGGCTGCTAACAACTGACATTTTTATTCAGAAAAGACTTATGAACCGATTATCGCTCATAACTATCGCCATGATGATCAAAAACTGTATCACCTAAAAGAGCATGTAGTGCCATCATCACCATCAGCATTTTTTCCATCTTCTCCTCTTCTCTCGCCGCTACATTGGTGACCCGGTGAACACGCCCTTCGCCGAGTGGCCCGCTGCCATGTTCCCGCAACTCTGCCCGCCAGTGCCGCCGTTCCAAGCGACCTACCCCAAGGTATGGTTTATGCAGCTCGACGCCGTTCTTGCGGTGAATGGCATCACGGACCAGCTGCTGATGCACGCCATTCTTCTCGACGCCCTACCGGTAGAGTTGCGCCATCTCGCTGCCACTTCAAGCACCAGCCGGCAGCCTTACGATGCCCTCTGCACTGCGGTGCTCGCCCGCAGCGGCAACACATACCGTCCGCTTCCGTTTACCCGCACCAAGCAGGTTTCCCCGGCGTCGCAGAGCAAGGTACGAACCGGTCCGCAGCCCTCCATTGACCGCTACCTCGGTACCCCGGCTTTGACTACTTCTACACCTGATCCGGTCGCAGAAACATCCACTCCTGCACCTGATCACGACCGCGAGGTAGAAGACTCCCCCACTGCGACTGACCTTCCCTCCGAGAGGTACATTCCCTCAGAGCCCCCGTGCAGAGCTTCATCACACGTACCTGCTACCTGCACGTTTTCCAAGAAAGCGACGGCACGCGACACCGTGGCCCTCGCCGTTTCCGCGACCATTAGCTCAGAGGTCTCGGCCTCCTCCTCGCCGCAGCTGCTGGTCAGCTCCTCGACGGTGCCCTCTACCGCTCCGCCACCTGCCACTGGTGCCAGCAATGGCCTGCCGGGTGCCTCGCCACATTCCACTCGCACCTACCCGGCCAGCAGCCGACCACACTCGGCGTCCCCGCTCCCCGACCCTGTCCCTGTCTCTGTTTCGTGGTCTACGACGGGCCCCAGCGCCGTGCCTTCGCGGAGCCAGAGCCTGCCCTCATCGTCGGCGTCGACAACGGCAACCACCAAAGCAACTGCCACCGTCGCCCCTCTGCCCGTGGCGCCGCAGCTGGCACCTACGTCGAGACCCGGCGTCGCACAGGTGGTTTCGGCCAGCCCCAGTCCTCGCACCTCTGGTGCCCCCCGGCTCATCCAGCCGAAACAGCCACAGATCCTGCCCAAGCTGTCGAGCGGCAGCGCGAACATGACGACGCCTTCGGCAGCGGCGACCACCCGGTCCCAGTCTCCTCGGGCGGCCCAGCACAAGGCCACACCGCGGCCCGCGCCTGTACCGGCGCCGCAGCCTGCGACCACGGTGCAGCGCGGAGCCGCGATGGGGCTCAACACGGGGAGTCCGCTGCTCATCGGGAACCCCGCGGCAGCGCAGCCGGGCATGTTTCCAGCTGGACCTGCGCACGACACTTTCCTGCTGAACCAGTACATTCCGGGCCTGGGCCACAGCCCGATTCTGATACAAGGCACACTGGGGCAGACCCAGAGCTCTCTGGGACAGATACAGGGGGTCCAGCTGGCCCTGCGGCCACCCCATGCCACGGGCCTGACCCTGGGACCTCAGACGGGGCCCAGGCCCCATGGGGAACATCCAGGACCGCCTGGCACCCCGACGCTTGTCATTCCACAGAACCTGGGGCCAAGGCCCAACATCTTTCTGGCACTGCCACGCATGATGTCGCCCCCCTCGTTTGCCATAGTCCCGGGACAGCCACTGACGCTGCAACAGCTGCAGGCCATGCTGCCCACGCAGACCATGCTGGCCCAGCCCACACTGGGTGCGTTCCAGACAGACCAGCACCAATCCTTGGTGCAGATACCGACGTTCACCCAGCCGCAGATACTGGCGCATGCCCACCATCACCACCACCACCACCACCATCATGGCGCCCTGTCGGGACCTCTAATCTCAACAGGCGGCAGTATAGTTTTCCTCTGTACCCAGCGCCAACATTGTCACCCACCATCCTGTCATGACCTCGCGACACACGGTCCACTCTCGGCCTTTCCGACCAGGTCACCGTGAGACCCGCTTGTCGGCTGCCACAGCGACCCGGCACTTCCTCCGGCGTCCTCTGCGCAACTCCCAGAGTCGCCCACCAGAGACACACTGCTTACCGATGGCCTATAAACGTTGACAACCTGGACTTGCCAAATGAACACTTTATGGATTGCCGTTCTGATCACTTGATCACCTCCTTTCTAATTCTCAGTTACTAACCATGTAAATAAATTGTTGTCGTTTTTACGAGCGCCTCATCTGACTTGTTCGACGATGGGTCCTTGGACGGGTGCCCGCTACCAAACTGAGACCCGCGGGACCCGGAGTCGCAACACTGGTCAGGAGGGCTGGAAGGATGGCGAGAGCAAGCGGTGCCTTGCAATAAGAGTCCGTCCTCCCGGCGTCACCCTGTTTTAGCGGCAACGCCGTCTTTTCGACAAATAGTTCTGTTCTTCTTCTACGACGAAAACGAGGAATGCAGATGGTTCTGGATTAAACGCCGCGGTGTTTATTTAGCATGCGTGAGCTTATCTTAGCATAATCTTTAGCTTATCTTAGCTGTTTAATATGGGGACAAGGGAACTCGTCACTTAGGTATCTGTAACTCAAGGTGCTAGCCTTTCTAGTTACTACATCACTTAGCACAATGCCTAGTCACCAGTGTGTATGTATGTTAACTGCAATGCAATCACTCTTCTGTTTGTGTGTGTGTCAAAGTGAAAAGTTCTTATTCACCTCGCTGTAGAACAAAGCCCCAAGAATATCGCTACTGATTATGCAGAAAGAAAGCTGATTTCTTTTTTTAAAAAAGGAAATATTTTTTTGTCATGGCTAGTAACATTCGCACGCTTTTTCATACTCTTACAGCCCCCCCCCCCCCCCCCCCAAATAAGCTGAAAACATACTTCAGCAAGCACGAAACGACTGCTAACACCCCGCCGCTGTAGTCTAGTGGCTAAGGTATACTCGGCTGCTGACCCCGCAGGTCACGGGATCGAATGCCGGCTACGGCGGCTGCATTTTCAATGGAGGCGAAAACGCTGTAGGTTCGTGTGCTCAGACGTTGAAGAACCCCAGGTGGTCGAAATTTCTACAGCCTTCCACTACGGCGTCTGTCATATCATATGGTGGTTTTGGGACGTTAAACCCCACATATCGATCGAAAGGAATACGAACAACAAAAGGCTGCTAACAACTGACATTTTTATTCAGAAAAGACTTATCAACCGATTATCGCTCACAACTCTCGCCATGACGATCAAAAACTGTATCACCTAAAAGAGCACATCGTGAAACCGGCACGTGTTGTGCAATGAACGCCATCCCGCATTGAACACGCATGCGCGCACGCACACACACACACGCACACGGACACAAATACACACACACGCACACGGACACACGCACATAGACACACGCACACACACACGCACACAAATACACACACACGCACACGGACACAAATACACGCACATGGATACACGCACACACACACGGACACACGCACACAAATACACACACACGGACACAAATACACACACGCACATGGACACACGCACACACACACGCACACAAATACGCACACACGGACACAAATACGCACACACGGACACAAATACACACACACGCACACGAACACACGCACATGGACACACGCACACAAATACACACACACGCACACGGACACAAATACACGCACACGGACACACGCACATGGACACACGCACACACACACACGCGCGCGCACACACACGCACACAAATACATACGGACACACGCACACAAATACACGCACACGGACACACGCACATGGACACACGCACACAAATACACACACACGCACATGGACACACACACACGCGCACACACACACGCACACACACACACACGCGCGCACACACACACGCGCACAGACACACGCGCGCACACACGCACACAAATACACGCACGCACACACACACAAATACACACACGCACATGGACACGCACACACACACACACACACACACACACACACACGTGTACGCGCGTGTGTAAGACAGAAAAACATGCAGGTTGCGAGTGCAAGAAGAGCAGCCTGAAAATCTCCGAGAATTTATGTCAACGATCAGTCGCGGTTTTCCAGTATGCGCTAAAAAAATTAAAATTAAAATGAAAGGCTCTCTTCTCAAACCAGTCCTTGACCTGACAATTCCATTTCCCGTTTCTTTCGGAGCCTCGACTTTCGTGTTCAACCTCCGGGTGCAAAATTCGCCGGTTTGTACATTTTTAAATGTTATATTCTGCAATAAGATCTAGGTGATTTATTTCTTTTTACTGTATATTTCGATCCTTCTCCATCCCACCCTGAACACACTCGCACCCAACGCGTCGCTTTCAGTCGCTCACGGCGTTTACTTTGCAGCCGGGCTAATAATCTCGCGATTGTACATTTGCATTACTTATTGGCCTCGTTCCTTCGCTTCTCCGCTATAGAAAGAACTGGAACTTTAACAAGAAATCTCTTGTCAAGTTCCAGTATTTTTCATGGCAGTTAACAACTTCGATTTAGTTTATTTCGTTTCAACCTTTGCTGCTCCTCTTGGTACTTTAGGAACTTCAGAATTAAAGACGAACCCGAACGCTTAATTGGCTCGTTCAAGCGTTTGCAGCGTCGTGCTTTGCAATTTGCAAGTCGTGGCAGCCAGAGAGTACCGTTTTTTTTTTTTGGTGTTGTTCGCTTTATAGCGAAAAACGCTTTTGTATTACGTTTGGTTTCGTTTTGTTACCACTGTAAAGTCTCGGAAATGTTGTACGCTTGCTTCTCTGGCGTTACGGAAGAACCAAATGATGCCCTGAGCGTTAGAGGGAACAGGAGAATGCTTATAGGTGATATGGCTGCGCACATAATTGGGATGGGAAGGGGTGGAAGCAAATTGCGTAAGGCTTATTGTGTACTTTGCAAAACTGGCATTAAATTTTTATTTCGTCTCTATATATCTTGCTGGTTTAGCGACGTTTTATGAGGCGGGTTAAGTGTTCCTCGGTGGCCCAGAAGAGCCAAATTTGGCAACGATATCACACTTAACGAAGGCAGCCTGTTAACGGGGTTGTGCTCTGACGGCTTATAGTGTATAGGTTAATTATGCGCTACGTAAGTACTTACAAGGCGATATTTTTTTCTTCGTGTAAGCTGTATACGAGGCGCAGGCTTTGTTTATGAGGGTATATACCCCAGACGAGCTGCGCTCACTCACCATGAAACAAGCATTTGGTGACGCCGCAGTTGAGCTACTCTGATTCATTTTGCTGTGCTTTCGTTGGCTTAAACGGACAAGGCAGTGAAGAAGGTAAACAGGCTCAACGCTTGCATTTTGGTTGAGGAATGGATTGATTTACGTAACTGGAGCTAGAAGATGTACCCGTTTGTGCGCGAGTGGGGTGTGCGTACCGGAACTTAAGAAAAAATGCCCTTGCTTTTGCCGAAGTTTCGGAAAGTGAAAATTATCTTGCGAGTCTTACAGGGACTACACATAGCAACACACTGTTTCTCTAAATCATTGGATTTAAACCACGACCGCGTTTGGACGTATCAGCAGGGGACGCACGCCATGCTGTGGTGATCTCGTGAAACGCAACCAATGGATCCTTGAAGTCCATTCATTAACGTTCACTAACCCGTCTGAAAGGATGTCTCACCACCGCGGGTAGCTAGCTCGCGTGCTAGCTGGTGAGCCCTCTCGTTCAGGTTGCCGGTCGGAGAAGACGAGATATTACCTATATGGGCCGGGAACCGTGCGATATATGTCATGAGGACTTCCACTTTGTTGGTCTGAGTAGGTATCTTACTCGCGATGTGAGTAGTGGAGTCGAAGCGGGATGAGAAGGACCAAGTGGCTGTTGCTGAGTCCGAAATGATTGTGACATCTTTTCTTCGTGCAGAGCGACCGCGATTGCGAGTTTCTCGGCTTCGTGAGTGAATCTGGTGATTACCGTGGCAGCGTTGACTAGGGATTCTTTCTCATTGACAACAGTGATGACGTACGCATCCCTCTTCCTGTATTGGGCTGCATCGACAAAGAGGGCAGTTGAGCTTCAGCGCCGGATCTTTCCCGAATGGCATCGACTCTTTCTCGTCCGCACCCTTTGTTTTGCACCGGGTGGATGCTCCTGGGGACTGCGTCGACACATATGGTCCCTCTCATCTCAGCAGAGACACTGTGTTTTTCAGGTGGCATGAAGAGGGCTTGTAGCCCGGTTTTTGAGAGAATTCTGGTGCCCTCTTTGGTAAGTGGCAATGGACATACTTGCTCTGTTTATTGAGCTTGAAAGAACTTTGTTGCTGTGTTACACACTCCGAGCTCTAAGAGCCGCTCCGTGTTGTGCTGCTTTTCGGAAGAGTTAGGAGCCGTTTCAGCGCCGCCCTGACAAGGGAGTTGATCTTATCAACTTCATTCTTAGTAAATTTTAGGCAAGGCATAAATAATGTGGATGAGGAGGAACGCATGGAAGGCTTTCATGAGATAATCTTCCTTCAGCCCCTCTCTCTTGTTGGCAACTCTGTAGAAGGCCCTGCTGAAGCTGTGAGCGCTCTTCTCGAGACGTCAGAGGGCCCCGGTGTTGTTATAGCTGTACTTTCCAATTGTCATGCCCAGAACCTTGATTGAATCACAGATGCGTATTGGTTTCCCACTTCCGGATCGCAGGCTTATAGGCTGTACGTCAATCTTCGGCCCTGCGGAGGAGGAGTTATGATTTATCAGGGAACAGCTTCATCCCCCTGCTGGTCTGAAAACCTTCCGCGACGTCGAGTGCTCGTTGTAGATTACCCTCCAGCTTCCCAAGAGCGCCCTCCGCGAACCATATGGGGATGTCGTCCGCGTATATTGCATGGCCAATGCCCGGGACGTCGGAGAGCCACTGGGACAGGTTGTGCATTGCAATGTTGAATAAACGCGGGAACTACACTGGTCCTTGCGGTGTGCCAACGTTACCCAGTGTGTATTCTTTGCTCTTGATTGGGCCAACACTGACTTTATCTCTCAGATCAACAAAAAAAAAAAACTTGGCAAAGTTGTGAAATTTTACTCCGAGGCTCAACTTGGAAACTTCATTCAGAATGTGCTCGAGCTGAGTGTATCAAAGGCCTTTCTATTATCTTTTTGATGTCCAGAGACGTGTTATCGATTATAGCCCTCTTGATGAGAAGCATAGCGGCTTGTGTGGACAGAGATTTCTGGAAGCGCCCCGCCGTGGTGGTATATGACTAAGGTACTCGGCTGCTGACCCGCAGGTCGCAGGTTCCAATTCCGGCTGCGGCCGCTGCATTTCCGGTGGAGGCGGAAATGTTGTAGGCCCGTGTGCTCAGATTTGGGTGCACGTTAAAGAACCCCAGGTGGTCGAAATTTCCGGAGCCCTCCACTACGGCGTCTCTCATAATCATATGCTGGTTTTGCGACGTTAATTCCCAAATATCGATCAATCATCAGATTTCCGGAAGCCCACCATATTGTGGCGAAAGAGACCTTCGTCTTCAATGTGTCCGCTAATTCGATTTTGAATAACCTGTTCAGCCTACTTCCCAAGGCATGACGTAAGTGATATAGGGTGCAAATTTTCTGATCCCAGGGGCTTTCCTGGTTTGGGTATGAATACGACCTTGGCCGTTTTTCACCCCTCGGGGACATTGTCATTGGACGACACTCGATTTTTTTTCTGTAAGGACTTCTATCACTCCGTTGTAAAGGTTTCTAAGAAGCTTGTTTGAAATTCCGTCTGGGCCGGGCGCCGACCGTCCGTTGAAGTCCCGCAAGGTATGAACAATCTCCGCAACTTCGAATGGTCTATTCAAAGCTGACTGTTCAGCTTTTGTTTCTTTCATCTTTCACCAAGTGCGTTCTTGGCCTCCAGGAGATGTGCTAGTCTAGAGTTAATTCCTGGTACCTCGAATTCCGCGGTGATTTATTTGGTTTTTTTGTTAACTGCCTCTTTCAGACTACCCACGAGGTCATCGAATGTTTCTCAGGGCCTGTCTTCATTGTTCCTGATCTGGTGAAGCATATCTCAGTCGACGTAAGTGTATTTTCTGAGCGGGGGTTGAAAAGGTGTATGTTGTTTTTCTTGATAAAGTGGTGGCTACGCAGGTCCTCCTGTAGGTTGTCCCACGACCCCTCTACGGTGCGCAGAAAGGTTAATTTGGGGTGGTACCATACTGGACAGAATTTCCCTTGCGTGTAGAAAACATAGGGTCATTGACGAGTTTCAGGCCAAGCGTATCCGCACACTCAGCAAGTTTTTTTTCTTTTGGCATCATTTTTTAGTAATCCCGTGAATCATTAGGGGCGTTATAGTTTCCTTTGATCATCAGAGACTTATTTTTGGGCTGCTTTGGAGCGACCAAAAAGAGGTTACTGAAGTTTCGAAGTCTTTCCCTCGGTGAAACGTAGACGTTTAAAAGAAAAAAAAATGTTGGTTTTGCTTACACGACCGGGGATAATGTCAACCAGCTGTGATTCCACGCTTTGCTTGTATGCGGTAGTGGTCTTTTCCACAAAGCTAATGTTTTTTTTTCGGGCAAAAGTAGCTATACCCCTAGCACGTTTGAAGTCGGGACACATGGTCAACCTGATTACCATGTACTTAGATTCCGTAGGGATTCATTGTACCCACATTATTGTACAAAAATAACATGGGGATTTTCTTTGCATGATTTGATGATTGAGTTGGGCTGACTGTTTTTCTCAGCGAATGAATTAAATTTCCTCTGCCAAAATTTGAAAAGCTGCGGTGAACTATCCATGATGTGATTGTGTGAGTGATGCGACCCCACTGACACAATCCTTATAATATTTGTGCGGTTCAGTGGGTTCGTGTGGGGAAATCACCGGTCTCGGAGAGAACATAAATGCTCCTGCTGCAGAAGCTGGTTCTTGTTCGGTGGTTTTAGGGCGTGCAAGCGATCCAGCCCAGAGTTAATCTGTGTGATCGCCTGTTGTAGCTGTCTTAGCACGGTGCTGATGGTGCTCAACGTGTTAGGACGGCTCTAGCAGCGTCGACTCGTAGAGTTATTCTCACCAGTTGAGCCGTTGGAGGGGGCCTCGCTGATATCTGACATGCAGTCGCTAAAGACATAGGTGCCCTGCGCTTGAGTGGGCTTCTTTGTGGGCTTACGATCGTGGTGGGTTGCGGATAAGGTGTGGGGGTTTGTCTCGTAGGTCGCTAACTCTCTTGGTCATTAGCGCAATAAATTGTTCTAGTTTATGCTTTAATTCTCTGTTTTCGTGCTCTAGGGCAAGGATGCGCTTTTTGTATTCGTTGCTCTCTGGTTCTGCCATACCTCTAGCCGGGGTCGAGGACTGGGGCTCGGGCCTCGTTCCACTGGTGTTGTCACCGCTGCTGCTGCTACCACCGCGCACCTTGTCCGCCGTGCTCAGCTTGGCCTTGGACTGAGAGCGGCTCCTGGATCGACTCGCAGCCGACCCAGCGGGGCCGCGTCGTATACGAGAGCGCCCTCGGGAGCTGGAAGCGTCTCTAGAGCAGTAACGCGCCCTGGAACAGGAGCGTCCCCTGGAAAGAGAGCGCCCCAGCACCCTCCACTTGGTCAGCCCGCGATTTGGAGTGTCTGCCTCTTTAGCGTTTTCTCAATACATATACGGAACGTGGTATCTGTTTCTGCACGAACGTCTGTCCGTGATGTGAGCTCCTCCGCAAAGTTTGCACATGGGGGTGCAATGGTGCGTCTCCGGGGTAGCATCTGTAATGTTCCTTCCGCAGTTGGGGCACTTTTCTGTTTCCCCTTTGCTCTCGTGACCGACGTCGGCTCGGTGCCCCACTTGGCCGCAAGCGTAGCATATATCCGCCTGCCTTCTGTAAAGCAAAGCATTCCAGCTACGCTGATACGCATGCAACGTGCCTTGGTACGTGTGAACCTTCAAATAGTACGACCACAACTCGCGTGTTCTTGATTCATGCCAATCGCTGTTGGGTTAGGGCTGTTCACAATTGCCTCGTTGAGTTGGTGCTCAGCGTCTATGTTTCTAAGCACCCCTTTGCATGCAAGTATTCTCTGGTGGCGCTACATAGACAGATACGAAGGCTACAAAGCTTTTGTGTATTCTTCGTATGGTGGCATAAGCCTTGGCATTAGTTGTCACGGGAGTAAAAATGACGAAATTACGGACCATCTCTCCGAAGGGAACCCTGATGGGTTGCGAAGCAGTAGTGGTGCGCACGGCGTTGACCCGGTTGAAAAGCCGTCGACGCGCGTGCTAGAATGGTTTGAAGCGAAACTCGGTGTAAAGTTTACTCGAGTAAACGTTTGTTTGAAACGCAAAGACATGGGAGACGGGTTGGATTTCATGTAAGTTTCACCGCAGATAAACTAGCCGAAAGAGTTTCCACTCGACGTGTGGCTGAGCGTTGCGGGCGGTGAAGAAGGTGAAGCGAGAGAGAAGTGTGTTGCGAGCGGGCGGAGGAGCCGGCAGCTGCGGGCGCTGCGGCGAGCGTACTGTGGATGAGAGAGAGTGAGTGACGTCAACGCGCACTTGCGAAAGCGTACGAGGCGAGCATGACGTCAACGTCAGGCACTGCGCTGTGCTCCCGATCGGGCTGCAGAAATTAGGTGCCTTTTCTCATCTTCTAACCACTACCACCACAACCACGTCAACGTGCAGTTGCGGCGTGACCTAATTTGCACCGCTCCAATGCCTACGGCGCGTTCGTGTGGACGCACGCACGTACGGCGTTACACACATGAGTCAGAGAGCTGCTTCGTATTTAATTACGTTTTGTACCTTGTTAAAATAAACGGAGTCTTGCTCTGCCTTTTTGTCCCTGAGAGCTGCGGCCGTAATCAGATACTTGGAGAGTGCGAAGTGGTCCATTCTGCAAACGTTCATTCCTCTCTTGGGACGGACAAAAAACCCTGGGGTGCTCTTTCGGAATTCTAGGAGCCGACTACAACCATATGAAACGTCGGGGTGGTTTGATTGTAGCGTCCGTTTTTCTCGGTCGCGTCTTGACTTTTTGGGCCAAACGCAGGCGTCGCGTTTTTCACCTGGTCCGGCCGTCTACGATTACCATGGGCGCTAATTCAGTCGGGAAGATTGTCTTGTGTAGCTTACATTCCGCCCTCTGTAATTGTCTTGGGCAATGCGCCTGGTTTCGTCGAACACGGAACCGGCTCTGCCGCGTGAAAGCCGTGGTCGTGGCCAGGTATAGCGTCGTACTCGCGCTAAGCCTAGGCGCTGTCATACTCAGCAGCCGACGCACCACGTCGACTGGTCAAATCCAGATAAAGTCTCGAAAAATGTCCTCACTGTGAAAACGGTGATATGCTCGCGAAGAGCGCTGGAGGGCCGTTCACAAAAGTACACAAACTTTGCGCTAATTGTCAAGAGGATGGCTGAAATCACGTTAAGTGAAAGCCGACACTTACATGTCAGCCAGGGGCACTCCCCCTCGTGGTAACTTTCGAACACACCTGAAGGCATCATTAAAAGCGACATATTTTTTTTTTCATTAGATGTGTCCAAGGAGAGATTGGCGCCTATTCATGACTCCGGCCACTCCTCTTCCTTTACGTAATAATTTGCGTCACGAACTTATGAATCACAGTAGTGTAGACGTGATCCTAGCTTTGCCCGTACTGAGCTCTCCCAGTGTAGTGGTATTATTGAGAGATACATTGTTGTTGCTGTTAGGTTTGCCTCATCCAGCGATTCGAACGGGTTAATGAAGCCATACTTAGGTGTCCCATGTCACTTAGTATCCATAGTTTGGAAAAGGTCCAGTATATTTGAGTATGTTTGCTTTATGCGCATTCAAGATACGATATTCAAATTGAGGTAATTAACACGGCTAGATTCAATCAACTTACGCACGCACAATTGTAAAGTGGTTTTTGCCTTAGTACAATAGTGTTAAAATGAAAGTGTGCTTTAGGGTAACGAACAAAACACTCTTACTCAGTCGGTCAAGAACTACGTTCGAAAAAGTGGCGTTCACTTCAAGATGCAGGCCATTTCAAATTAACGTCACATGTCCTAGCTTTTGAGCTGACGGTTGTCGGGTTTATAGTTGTCAGTTGACAATTCTGAAATGATAGTGCTGACGGTTGTTTGGCTTTGTCACAGTACTATTGGGTATTGCACAAAGCCTGCTTTAAGTTGTTGGCATCACTACATCATGGAAAGGCTCCAAAAGCACAAGGTCACTGGAAAGAGAGACTTGCCCGTGTCTTTATGTTTTCTGCGTCATTCCATAATGTAATACTGCAATAGATTAACAAACTGGAGTACTCGCCGTGCAAGTACCGACAGGCGGCAGTCGGATCGATGTGCAGCTGGTCCACGTTTCCCTGTAGAACCATAAAGATAGGGTTAAATAAAAGTTAGTGATAACTAGTCAGTTGATCGAGCAATAACCTCGACCAACAGGCGCATTGTGCGGTGCCTGTGGTATTTCGAGAAGCGCGCAATGACACCAGAGGTCGGCGCGTTTCTCGGACTGCCAGATAAGGGGCTGACACAATTTGATGATTCGCATCGGCGTTCACTGTGTCGGCATGCTCCGATTAGCCCACGTGACGTCTTTCTTTCTCGCGCCTTAGTCGTTGTACGAATGCAGGTTCACGTTTAACGGTAAGGAATCGCTGAGAAAGAAATCAGATAGACGAAGAAAGTGAGAGAGAGTTAAGAGAGTTAGGGAGAGAAAGAGAGCGCGTATTGCCAAAGAGGTGAGCTGGGGAAAGCTAGGCACGTCGTGCCGTCAGGACATTAGTTTGGACGCGCCTGATGAATTGCGAGATAGGCGAGTCGACGCTGCTGTCTATCTTACTTCGTGGCCTGCGCGCACGCATCCACGCGAACGAGTTACTCGCAAATAGACAGCATCGGGGCAATGGTAACGGCTAGCGGGACACTGGAAGACTGTATTTCTGGCATATAGCAGTTCGTGGTGGTTTAACGCGTGCCGCGAAAGAAAATAAATAAAAAAAATGCTGGTCAGACATAACTACAGCGCTGCGGTACACGCGGACATTGACACAAGACTTGGTAATGAAACATTTCGTCACATCACACGAATAGTCGTTTTTTTACGACAGACATTATACAGCGGCGTACTTTCATTAATACTGCAGAGTGCATGGATCAGTGAAACATGGCTGAGAAGAGGGCCGACGTGGAGGAAAGAGTTACAATTTCATGGCTTGCTGTTTCGGAGTGTGGCAGCTTGGGCTAGTTGGTATGGCATGACGATAGTTATAGCGTGAGAACAAAACGACGACACAGAGACAAGAAGGACACGAAAGACACGAGCGCTGATGTCTCGTGTCTTTCGTGTCCTTCTTGTCTCTGTGTCGTCGTTTTGTTCTCGCGCTATAACTATCGTCTTGCTGTTTCGGACTTGCATCTATTTTTGACACTTTATGGCTACTCCAAAATAGAAAAAAAAAACAGACCTAGTAACACACCTTAATAGCACCAACCTACTTTCTTTCTTTGAATGTAAGTAATGCAGACACACCTGGTGAGCTATTTGATAACGCGCTGCGTTAGGGGGTGCACTGTTTGGCAGGCCGCAGTTACATAAGGAGTACTGCACATTTAAGGCACATACTTGCGCACGCACAATACAAATCTTTTTCTGGCAATGTACAACCACGGTCACATCTGTTGAGAGCACTCGAGCAGCCGTTCTTTTGCTCTGTGGAGCGACATTTCGAGGTATTTTCGGGCTCTGACGTGGTGTGTCAGGAGCACGTGTGGCCTAGTAGCCAGGCTGAGCACGTCAAAGCCCGAGACTGCCTCAAGGTGTCGCTTCGCAGAGCAAAAACCAGCTGCTGGTGTGCCCTGCGCAAACGTCACCGTGGCTGTACGTTTCCAAGTAATCAGTGTGAGAGATGGGAATGAAATATCAGGTACTGCTTTCAATGGCGCTTGCAGTAACAGCCTTCATTGGGGCTTTTTAATATTTTCCCCTCGCAGAACAGAGCTCTGAATAAAAGACGCTTTCATCTTTTCGGTATTCGGCATCACTTGACGCTCAGAAAGTCACTCGAGCGGGATGAGTGCGCTGGCGCTGCGATCAGTCCACGAGTACTTTCAAATCAGCATTGAAAGCCTTGCTGGCATATGACGTAACGAGCGAGAGAGGAGAAATACAGGAAAGGAGGAACAAATGATGCATTCACGTAGTTAGAATGGATTCTTTTTGCCCACAGCAGCATTTATTTGTACAAAAATGTTAGTAAAGAATTTAATAGTAATAATGTTTTTTTTCTCTTCGTTGATCTCGAAATACGCGGCCCTCAATTCTCTCGGCGCTGGGATTTGCTATTTAGAGTGTTTCATTCGACCGGTGAACATTATTCACCTTTTTTCCCCCTTCAGAAAAATCATTATCGGGCACCTTGAGTGCAGTCGTATAAAAAGACGCCTTTCCGCAATCCAGACATAGTGTTGCACGTGTGCTACTGACAGCCCTAGCGCCGATTGCGAAATACACGGGAAACAAGCAATTTTTCTTGTCTCAGCCTCGTCTCTTTCCGATGTTCTTACAGAACGTTTTTCCTGCAACGGATTTATCGTTGCGCCATTGGCTACAACGCAGTCGTGGTCTGTACAGTCAGCTTAATCGGCGCAGAGCCAATGGAAAGATTGGAGGGCTTCTAATAGCCGCACAGGCATCTAGCAGCGGGGACTTTGCAGAGTAACAGCGTCCGGCTTATTGGTAATGCTGAAGAGCGTTCACTCATTTGAGCGTCGTTACTGCAAGTGTCTGGTCACGTACACGAGTTTGGTCGTAATGGTTTGGGCGAGTTAGCGCTACGTAACGTTTTCTAGAATTAGCACGACTCGGGAGGGAAGAACAAATTGAGACGACGACGAAGGTGCGGTGCATTTAGTCTTGTGCGGTGAGTATATGCAGCGTTGAGTGTATAAGGTTTCCGAGGCTTTCAATTAGTGTCGCACCTGTCTCCAGGCTCGTTGTTATCATCTAAATTCCGCCCCCTCTTTCTGGGTCAGGCCAATTCTAGCAAAGGGAGAAGTTGATCGCAAACAGTGCTGCGTCTTTCAGCCTACGAAAAAGAAAAATAACGACTGAACTAAACTGCATCTTGATTGATTTTGAAGGTCTGCTGCAATTCTTCTTCTGTGTTCATTTATTTTCCTATTATTCTTTATCTCACCATTATGAACATGACAGTTGGCACTTGTAATGAACAAGGAAAGCAACTGAAAATGAAGAGTTTTAGGTGAGATAGGTAATGAGTTACGTTACTGACGGTGAAGTTTTTTTTTTCTCGAACTGTTTCGATCGGTGCCAGGGGATCCCAAAGACACGAAGTGTCAAAGACCTAGCAGAACAAATGCGGTGGGTGGTCGTAGGCTGCAGCTTCCGGCGTGCACCTGGTTATCTTCGTCGTCTTTTTTTTTTCTCCCCATCCGCTCGCCCCGTCCATCCCCGACCGAGTCGGGGATTCCACTATCCTCGGTGAAGACGTCTCCTCCCAGAAGCAGCAGCGCCCTCCTCGTGTGTTGTGAAAACACCGGTGGTGGCAGCAGCAGCAGCCGCGGCTCCGACCGTGGGTGTGCGCGCCGGCGGCTCTGACCGAGACCGCTCGATGGACCGCGCAGGCGCGCTGCTACCTCCTGGGAGAAAAGAAATTCAGAAAAGAATCTCGCGGGTCGGGCGCCTCCTGGCGCCGGCTGGTAGCGGCAGCAAGCGACGAGCGCGGAAGCAGCAAGCGGCCATGGTTCCCAGGTTGCGGCGAGGACCGTCGTCTGCGACGACAATCGAGATGGCGGGTGGCATCGCAAGTCTCGTCTTCGTGTTCCGCACGCCATGAAGACGGCGGCGGGTGGCTGGCGGCCGGCCGCCTTGTGTGTGCTCCTGCTCGCGCTGGCCGCCGCGGCCGAGTTCACGCGCCTCAGCTCGCGCACGGTGACGACCAAGTACGGCGCGCTCAAGGGCTACATCGAGACGCCCGTGCCGCCCGGCACGCAGGGCCAGCAGTCCTCCCGCCAGCAGCAACTGCAGCCCGTCGAGGTGTTCCTGGGCGTGCCGTATGCGGCGCCTCCGACGGGGGCCATGCGATTCATGCCCCCCGTGTCGCCGGCCCACTGGAGTGGCGTCCGCATGGCCGACCGGCTGGCGCCCGTGTGCCCGCAGCGGCTGCCCGACATCGGCTCCGAGAGCGAGGCCGTCAAGCGCATGCCCCTGGGAAGGCTCGAGTACCTGCGCCGCCTGCTGCCGCACCTGCAGCGGCACAGCGAGGACTGCCTCTACCTCAACATCTACACGCCCGCCATCGGTCAGTCTTGTATACGTTGTGTGTGTGCGTGCGCGTTTGAACCCGCATGCTTGCTCTGTGCGACAGCTATATCTCTTTTCTTCCTGGCGATCCTCTCTCGGCTGCGCGTCGGTGGCGCGCACCGTCGAGGTGATGGGCTGATTCGCGCACCCGCAGAGGAAGAGAGCTCGTACAAGAGGAGTCGCTAGATCAGTCGCGAAAAACTAAAACAGCGTCTTAAGTTGCAGCTAGAGCGTTCTGCTAAGCGGTGGTTTTATGTACGTATCCCAGGTAAAACTGTATAATGGCAGGGTGATTCGTGCTGGACACCATGGAAGTTCACGGAGCGAAATGGAGATAGGTGCGAGACGTCACACGTTCTATCTCACAGTAGTGCATTGTGCGAAGATGCGAGATTTGAGAGGCTGTTGCCGTGACGTGACGACGTTCTTTCAACTTTTCTGGTATTCAGCGGTTTGTGTACATAGAAAATACGAATACAGAGAAAATGTAGAAGGAATAGGCTGACAAGTGCCACCTATAGTGGCACAACGCCTGCCTGCTCCTTCGGGAAGGGATGTTCAGCGGAAACACGTCGTGATTATTATTACGTAGTCGCGTTTTCCTCGTACGACTTCGCCAAATACCGACCTCTGCCCTTTTTTGACAGGATAGAGGCTCGTTGTCCTAGTGAAGGCCCTCCTGATATCGAACAGTCGGAGCGCGCCATTTGGCCCGTGTCGTGCAATTTTACGTGATGCCATTAATGGTGGTGCACTTCTTACTTTACCTTTGCCTTGCTTTTTTACTCTACCACAATTGTCTTTGCGCGTTTGTGTGCGTGTGCTTTTGTGCATCTGTATTTCAGTTCCGCTCGTGTCTGATAAATGCACGTTGTAGCGGACCGTGGCCTCAGAATGGGTCTGACTGCTAGCGCTTTACAATTATCAAAGTGCAGGGCCTCTACATAATGTGTTTCACTGTACTCGTTACCAACATGGCGATGACGATATGTGATCCATATTCTAATAAAGATCATGTTAATTTTATGCAAATTAATATTAATGTTTCAGCTTATTAGATCACTGTAATGTTTCGAGACTACTTCATACAACAAGCTTGCCAAGACTGGATGACCACGCTACCACCTAGTGGCTCTGAGCATATAAGTACCATTGTTTCTTGCAAATGATTATTATACATTGTTGGTTCTTGTAGGACATGCACGCATGAAGGATTAGTACGTAAGGATCCCGTTGATAATTGAATGACAACTTCTGTGGTTGTCAGAGCCTTTGCTTTAAAAAAAAAAATAGAGCTGCGGCTCTCAACGTAGCCGTACGTTTTGTAATTACTTGAGTCAGTTGCGTTCGTTGACAACACAAATGGCAGCGGTACTTTTTTCTTCAGTGAGAGGAAGTCGGAGAATGAGTATGACAGTAGAGAAAAAAGAACGATCAGTTTAAGCAGTATTTTCGCTCGGTTCGCTACTCCACGCTGAGAGATTAGAAAGATTGCACCGGGCTGTGACGGAGAGGAGTGGGAGAACGTGCAATACAAGAAAAGACCTTAAGGAAGCAAGCATTCCCTTATAGTGCTGATTGCCCTCTGCGTAAGGCCTGGCATGGCTTCCGTTTCTTTTTTTTTTTCGGTTGACGTCGTTCAGAAATCGGGGAGACAAATCAATGCAAGAGTACCCAATTCTTCTTTTCTTTTTCTTTATCCTTCTTTATCGCGATGTAAAAATAAAGCGTGAACTGACGACGACTTCCCTCAAGGCATCTTGCGATTGACGCAGGTATCGGATGGAAAGAAGGGCACGCAACGAGAGCTTTTATAGTTTGCGTTAAAGAAAAGCGAGAAAAGATGAAAAATAAAAAAAGGAATCCGATTCCGCCAGCGAGGAATCGGTAATGGCGATATTTTGAAAGCTGTTACAAGAGCAAAGCACCTTCAAATGGAATATAAATCAGAAAGACAGAGCGCGAGACGAAGGAACGTAGAGAACACAGCCCGGACTTGGTCGGGTCGGCACCACTGGCTTCTTGCCATGCGACCAACCATTCTTGGCTGTTACAGCGTCGCGAGATTTCGCTAGCAGGCTGGTGTATACCATCTCCCGTTTCGCGGGAGTTCGTTCCGCGCGTATCGACTGCACGGTCCCCCCTCCCCCTTCCCTCCCTTCGCAAGTTTAACTGCGCTTCTGAAGTCGGCCCTGGTAAACCGCGATTGCTCTGCTGCCGAAGAAGAACAATGCGGGAAAAGAGCTGAACTGAACAAACAAAGCGTATAGGCGGTGAAGCGCAAGAGCGGAAGGAGAGGTAAAGGGTGGATGCTTTTTTTTATTCCGTCGGATCCTGACGTGCGCGACCGGGTTCAGGCGGCGTCCTGGCACGAGAAGCGTATAAACGACGGCGACGAAGAAGCTTCTTCACTCGAGCTACGGCCTTTCCGCGCCTCATTTGCATGAGCCGCGCAAGTCGCTCGTTCTTCGGGCGCTGATTAAAAAGAAATACACGCTGAAAGGAAGGAAGAACGGGGGAGGGGGGGGTGCCCTGAAGTGTGTTCGAAATAGAAGCCACTACTAATCGAATGCGTGGCAATACGACTCCAGAGTGGGGGGCTCGTATAATTGTCGACGGCGTCTTTCCTTTCTCTTTTTTCTTTTATTTCTCTCGAACTCAATCGATGGGTTGCCGAGATGAGGATGCTCCCTTTTCTGTCCTTTTTTTTTTTGTTCGACGGAATCGAGGGAAGGAAGGAGGGCTTTCCCTGGCGCGCTTCCTGTCTGCGGTGAGCTTTTCGTTTGCGCTTCGACGAGAAGCGGCGGTTGTTCGCAATGCCCCAGTAAATTACGGCCTCGTCGTAAACGGTGACAGCGTCGAAGACACGGTGACAAAGACGGCATTCATTCTCGAAATGGTTCACTTAGTGGGTGTTGTAAGGGTCTAAATGCGTCGCGGACTGCTCGTGTGCCGTCGGCCTTGCGCAATTAACTTTTACGCTAAGCGTGAAAGAGCGCTAGAGATTCGCACCAGACGCCTACCGTGTGATGTAAGGCGCTTCGACCACTTATTAGCGGCCACTTTTGATGGGAACAAGTAGAAATATCTCGACGTTGCACATACTTAACGAAATACAGTGCTTTTATGACTGTGCGTTAAGTTCTTTTTTTTCTGTTTGTACTTTTCTTCATCTGTCTTCCCGCATATATGCACGATTTACATGAGGAATATAACACTTACGTAACAGGCCGAGTTCGTTTGAGTCACAAAGCACACGCGAATAAAATACAGCTCATAGCCGAAATCGAGAAGACGAAACGGGCATGAGCAGGACATGTCGCGCGAAGGCAAAATAACTGCTGGTCATCAAGAGTACACAGGCTGGGTTCCAAGAGAAGTCAAGTGCGCGAGGTGGTGGCTGTGGTTTACGTGGGCAGGTGAGACTAAGAAGTTTGTTGCTATAACGCGACTGCAGCAAGCGTGGGAGCAGGTTGATTTGAGGAACACCGTTGCCCTATACAGTGGTCGTAGACAGGCTTGTGATGATGTTCATTTAGGGGCTCAATTTTTATGTCTGAGATTTACGGCTCAAAGTCCGAGCTTGAATGCAACTGTTTGGGCGTTATTTTATTGGGAACCCGGGGCAAATGTGGCACCCGAGTGCCATAAGTTTTTTTAGCACGACAGATCGTATGGCTTTTCGTAACTTCAGAGCGCCGCATGTATGTGATTCTCGGTGTCCGGCATCAAATCATGGAGGCTACTCTCGGTCGTACGTTTTTTTTTTTTGAACGGAGCTGCATTTTCGTGTAGTTGCAACTAAAAAAAATGCAATAAAGACAGATGACGACGCCGATGCATTGAGCAGCATGGCAATAATACTTAACCGATGAGGGAGGCATCGCAACATGACACGCATGAACAGTGTGGTGGTGATGATTGGAACAAGGGGGAGCGCGTGAGTATATTATGTGCAAGGAACGTAGGTGCAATGCAGAGCTCTTCTCGGGACTGAATTTTTTAAAGAGGGAAGTAGCAAACTTCCCGTGAAGGCAGGGAAGGGCGTTTCCACATGTATCATGCAAACAAATAACACCAAAGAGCTTGTCCTTGATCATGCTGGTTATTCATGTCTCACTTTTTAGCACACCAAACAAACAAACAAACAAACAAACAAACAAACAAACAAACAAACAAACAAACAAACAGATAAACAAACGAACAGATAAACAAGCGAACAAATAAACAAACGAACAAATAAACAAACGAACAAGCAAATAAACGGACAAATGAATAAATAAATAAATAAATCATGTTGCTACAGCATAGTTATTGGTTTCACCAAGGATAAGAGCACATGATACACTATATGCCTTCTACAGAAAACGAAGATTTCTATGGAAAAGGTCATTAAGGGTTACTTAAAATCGGTCGTTTGTTTCGACAGTGTGCCATTTTTTACTTTGGTATAGGGCGTTCTTATCGCGTGCACATTAGACACTTTTCGTTCGAAGACTTACACATGCACGCTCATATTCGACCTCCCTTGCTGTACTCTATATATATGGCACTTTAACATAACAGCGCGGCCCCATCCTACAGCTCCAACGCTTTTCTCGCTACCTCCCCCCCCCCCCCCCATTTTTTTTGTTATCAGGAGAAGTCGCGTTCGCACTCCTTGGCTTAAGCGCGATCTATACGCCCTCTAAGCTCGTTCGAATACGGCGGTATTACTCGATGCTCGCGTCGCATCCCGCATTGAGTAACGCGGTTAGCCCATTAGGCTGATATATGCGGAAGATACAACGCTGGAATGAAACTCAAGCCAAAGTTTCTCCTCGTAAATACCTCTCGCCTTGCGCGGTTTATCTTGCGGGAATTCTAAAAAGAAAAACAACAAAAACAAAATAAGACTTGATCCTCCCGCGCGTGGCACGCACTCGCGGCTTCGAAAGATCTCTTCCGATCTTCCCCCCCGCGCGCGTTTTGCATTTGTGACGCGTGTCACGGAAACTCCGGCACACCATCGCGACAGTGGTGTCACGGAAACTCCGGCACACCATCGCGACCGTGGTGTCCCGGAAAGAGTGGGATGCACCCGAGGAAGTGAATTCTACGCCCCCTTCGTCCCCTCTCGCTTCCTCTACGACGCGCCATATATAGCGATCGAGGCAAAACTTCCGTCGGAAAAACGCCCCCGTACATCGCATCTCACTCGCGCGCAGAATTTCGCGGGGAGTTCGGAGCCGTGTCCGCCGAGACCCGTACTCTCGCCCCCTTTTAACCCGATACCCTCGCCGTCGTCTCGCGGCCCGCACGCCTCCTTCGGATCAATTTTGAGCCGCCGATAAAGCTCGTCCCTCGAGGTGAACAGGAATGGCCCATACTTTAAACGGGAGGGACAGGGAAAATTAGTTCGGCCTTCGTTCTATTTCGCGGCTCCTCTTCTGTACGATCACGCCGCGCGTTTTTTTTGTTTTTCTGTTTTGCGGCAACAGCTATGGACGATAGACGTAATAGGATAATATTGCCCAGTACACGGCCAAACTCAACAGCGAAAGCCATCTTTTTGTTGTTGTTGTTGTTTCAGTCGACATGCTGATCGTCCCCCGCGTATAGCTCCGAAAAGCTTTCTGCAGTAGCGTGGGTTTTCCAGCTTTCGCTGTGACTCGGCTGCGCGTTTCGAGCAGGTCTGGCGGTTTTTTTACACTGCCTCTGTGATCGCCCCCCCCCCCTTTTTGGTCATAGTGTGACGTCACAAATGTTGGTGAACCCTCACGTAATGACGACGTCATCACATTGTGATGTTTGTTCACTCGCGTTGACGTCGACGGTCGATTTTCGCGTTTGACGAGACACCTGAGGCATTCGTCTTAACGTAACAACAAGGCGCAACAATGATGATAGCCCGCCGTGGTCCAGCAGTGGTTACGGTACATTGCAGCTATTAAAGAGGTCCCGGGTTCGATACCCGCTGCAGTTGTCGTGTCTCGGTAGAGGCGAAATGCAGGAGGACCGGGAGCCCTCCACTGCGGCGCCCCTCATGATCATATAGTGTTTTAGGTTCGTAAACCCCTTTATTATTATTATTATTATTATTATTATTATTATTATTATTATTATTATTATTATTATTATCGTCAACAGCGATGGTAGGTAGCATGCCACCGAGTCACCAATAGGGAACCAATTGTCACGACGATGTTGGTGACGAGAATAAGCAGCTTTTCAAAGGCGCACTTCAGCGGTGGCGAAGAAAATGAATAGTCGCTCGATGAAGAGCTATTATAGCGAATCAACTTCGAAGAAAAGTTGGTCTCCATTTATACGAGTGATATTATCGGCGCTTCGTGGGGCGTGAATTATTCACTCGTTTAATCGGCATCGCTAGAACACGAAGGGTTTTTATAGTGAAAAAGTCGAGCGAGGACTGGCAGTTATTGAATGCTTCCAATCCATCATTGCGCCGCAACCCTCTCCCCTGGCACCCGTTTGTTTCTCTATATATACCCCCATTGTCAATTCTCGGCTCTGACTGTATACCGCTTCGTTTTGTGCCTTCTAATATCTACGCAATTGTCAATCTCTTTGGGGTTTCTCTTTGTTTGTTTCCTGCTCCATTTCTATCTTTCCCACGCTATGCGCGCACCCTTATTCGTTCTTCACTCGGTGCTCGAGTGAGGCGGCTAATACGATTAATCTCTTCTAGTCACGGCAGCACACCGAGCTGCGGCATTTGTGCCCCATTAACGGAGAATCCCGTTAAAGAATGATTGGTTGGCCGGGACGTGAACCGATGTGGGGTTGGGGGGATTTATATGTTTGTTCTTCGGTTACAGATGCGAGACAAGGCACGTACGAAAATTTTCGAACGCACGCTGATTCGGGGCGAAGAAAAACAAGGCTGGTATTTTTTTTCCGAGCACTTAAACCTCTTCGTGCGTTTTGATTCTACAGTGCCGCCACCTTGCTGTTATTCTTTCAATCTCTTCCCTCGTAAATTTCGCGCTTTTTCCCCCTTTTTTTCCTGGCGTAATTAGCTGTCTTCCTTCTTGTTTCATTGGTTATTTATTCTTGTCATTCATGAATTTTCGTCTGTCCTTGCTTCCTTTCTTGCTTCTTGCTTTCCGCGTTTTACTTACGTGTGTTTATTTATTTTATTTGTCCTTCTTTTGTGGCTCTATCACTTCTTTGTTTTTTGATGTTCATTCCTTTTTGTCCTTGTTTTTTTTCTTTTTTCATACTGCCGTATTTCTTCATTGATTGATTCATTGATTGATTCATTCATTCATTCAAACCTTTTTTCTTGTTATCACCCCCGTCTCTAATTCTTTTTCAGTCCTTTTGTCCTTCCTTTTATGCCTCTTTCTTTATTTTCTTTATTCTATCTATTCCTTATTTCCTTTTCCCATTTTCTTTCAACAAACCACAGCTCTCATTTCTTAATGACTTGACATCAGTTCTGCGCTTCCAGTCACCTTTGTTGGGCTGGCCGCTCCGCATGACTACGAAGAGTGCGCGACAATAAACTTGGTATGCAAAAAAAAAAAGACAAACAAGCGAAAAATTCCAGCCGGAAGCGAATAAGATCTCCGCTGCTCCGAGAGAACAAGGCGCGCTGTGTGCTAAATGGTGTTTGCTAAGAACGCGGAATGGCCGGTGGCAGAGACGGTGAGTCGGACATTTCCCGCTTCAGACGCACCTCACGCTTAATGACTCGCGCGCGGCCGTCTGACATATTACGCAACCTAGGGGAACACACGGAATGCGTATCAGCACTCTCTGTTCTTCAGGTAAAGAGCTATAACGCTTCGCCAAGGTTTCGGACAGTGGATCCGCTGGCGCTTTCTGGACGCGACGTACTTTGGGACGAGCGTGGATAGAACTTATACGGGTGCGATCCTAAAGGGCCACAGGGGAGAGGTATATTAGGTCACGTGCCAGACATCGGGAATACGTGCTACTGAAGATTTGCACTGTGTAAGGGCGCCGCTTATCGGAGACTCGGAGAAAACGTGTGAATGCTGGCCCCTCGTTTGCAGTGCAACGGTGAGCTGGTATTGTACATGTCCTCGATTCTCGGAAAATGGGGGCCACGTGCTTCACAAATTAACCGTGATGGTTTGGGCTGGTTGGTATACTCTATTGGAGAAGATCTTGAGAGCGCGAGAAAAGAACAATGGAGCCCCGCCGTGGTGGTCTAGTGGATAAGGTACTCGGCTGCTGACCCGCAGGGCGCGGGTTCGAATCCCGGCTGCGGCGGCTGCATTTCCGATGGAGGCGGAAATGTTGTAGGCCCGTGTGCTCAGATTTGGGCGCACGCTAAAGAACCCCAGGTGGTCGAAATTTCCGGAGCCCTTCACTACAGCGTCTCATAATCTTATGGTGGTTTTGGGATGTTAAACCTCACGTATCAATCAATCAATATCAAAGAACAGTGGACGAGCGCGGGGACGCGGACGCAGTGTTTTCGCTTGTCTTTCGTTCACTGTTCGTGCTGTCGATATGTTGTGCTTGGCAAAGATTGGCGAAACTTTGCGAACAGGCTTATAGCGTGCGCGTCGATGGCCGAATTCGTTCCGTTCGTGTCTGAATACTACAGCTTATAGTTTAATTAGTTCTAAGAAAAAATAAAATAAAACGAGTAATTTGACTCTCTCTTTGTGAGTCCCAGTTTTGCACGTGTCACTCCTTTTAAAGGGACACTAAAATTTTTTTTCTAGTATTAGTAAAACTTTGATTCCGCAATCCTGAAAACGCCACTCTTACCGCGATAAAACGCGTGAAAAACAAATGCGGGTGGAGACGCCATCTTGAGATTCACGCACCGAACGCCGTAGATTTTGAAGGACTCTACCGGGTGACGTATGTAGTTTCTAATCGGTCAAAATCGACTACATTATCATTTGTGGGGTACATATACCTAAATACGAAGTTCCAGAAAAATTGCGTCCAGCCGACGTCGCGAAATGGCGAAAAATACTTTTTGAAAATAGTTGCGTCACGTGCGGAGATATTCGTTTGGACAATTTTCGTTGCGCGCGCCGCAAAACACAGACAAGATGAAGTAAAGAGGACATGGTGTTTTTTTTTTTCCTAGGTGTGCTTAACGAAAATTTTTGGAACGAACGTCAATCAACTGGCCCACCTCGCCATCTTGCTGCGGATATTTCGGCGCGAAATTTTAAAATGAGACTACCAGCTTCATTTTCTCCTCTAATAACGGACTTATGATGGCGAAACTTGCGGCATTAGAATTTTAGGAGTACAGTTTATCGATCGAAACCAAGTCGTTGTTTTCCCTCTTGTGAGGGACACTATAAAGCGTTCCTTTCGTAATAGTAAATTCTATTACAGGCAAAAACCCGCTTGCGGTGGGAAGATGTTTACTAAGCGATAAAACGCGTAAAAAGAAAATGTGGGTGGCGACACCACCTTGAAACTCCCGCACCATTTGGCGTGACTTCACTTATTTGATGGTGCCTGCTAGGGACAACGTATTTACTTATCGGTAACACTTAAGTGCTACGTCATCTCAGGTGGCCGGATACTTAACATACCAAGTTTAAGAAAATTTTGTAGAGCCAATGGCGCCGAAATTCGATCACTGCAGTTCGAAACCCATGATGTCACGCAGGGAAACTTGGGCGGGAAATTTGAAAATGATACCTCGAACTTCGTTTTATTCTCTATTAATAAAGCTACGATGGGGCAATAAACGACATTAAGAGTTCTCACAGTACTGTCTATCAATGTAAGCAGATTAATTATTTCTCTTTAGTGCCTCTTCTAAGAGAGACGCCTATATTCTCCATTTGGTGGCAGCGTACTCATTGATGGCGTCAAACTCAACCCCCGCGAACAAATCACACAACCCTGTAAGAGCTCGCGAATAAGACGAATGTTGTACCAACAGTGTGATAGACAGCGGGAACACGAGGGAGGCATCAGCCGCCCTGAGCGAACGCGCCGACAATGGAACTTGTCGAACGATGCGAGCTTCATTGTCGAAGCTGAAGCGTCTTTTGAATCACAACAGGTGCTAGCGACGCGTTAATCTTGATGTATAGCACGCGTGTCCCTGACTTATAGCAAACAAAAATTATGGACCCTTCTCCCCTGAGGGGATGTGAATCAGCAGTGGTGCGCACGGCGTTGACCCGTTAAACGGGTGTCGTCGAGGGTGCTGGAAGAACGGGTTGAAGCGACATTCGGTGTAGCGTTTAGTCTAGTAAACGTTTATTTGAAACGCAAAGAGACGGAAGGCGAGTTGGGTTTCGTGTAAGCTTCATCGCAGATAAACGAGCCGATAGAGCAGACAGATTTACGTAGTCGCGCGTACGCAAGAGACGTACGAACGCAGCCTTTTAGCCATTTGCAAAGGCAGGCTGCCGTACCGCTGCTGCGGACACGCAACTAAACCTGTCTAATGTTTCTACTCGATGTGCGGTCGAGCGTTGTGGGCGGTGAGAGAGTGAAGTGAGAGAGAAGTGTATTGTGAGCTGGTGGAGGAGCCGTCAGCTGCTGCGTGTGATGGAAAGAGTGACGGCAACGCGCATCTGCAACTTGACCTACTTGGCACTACTCCAATACCTGCGGCGAGGGTTTTTTTTGTGTGGACGTACGGAACAGCGTTACACAGGTTATAGTCAAAGAACTGCTTCGCATCTAAAAGAACAAAGCGTTGCGACAGATCTCGATTACGATATAAGACACACTCGAGCAACCCATAGGACCCGTCATGTCTGCCCCGGTGGTTCCAGTGACTCTGGTGTTCGGCGGCCGGCTTGACCCGAAGGTCGCGGTTTTGATTCCGGTGGCCGCACTTCGACGTAGGCGAAACAATGGAGGCCCACGTACCGTTGCGCGATGTCACGGATCGTTTAAGACAACTAGGTGGTCGGAATTTCCGGATACCTTCACTACGGCGTACATCGCAGTGATATCGTGGTTCTGGCTTGTAAGACTTCTGATAATATTAATAAAGGACCCGTCAATATAGATCTAGGGCCGAATGAGTAGCCATAAAAAAATTGGGGGATGATATAGCTTTGCCTTTAGAAGTTGAACGCGATAGCGATACCATGTCCCAGTGCTTACTTCAACCGCTTAGTGCATAGTTTTTATTGTATGACGTCACTAGATACATTTGCATTTTGGATCACTACAAACTATCAACTAAGTGTAAAGTGACTTGTGTCAGTGGAACTTTCGCATATGACTGCATTCTCTGCAATGGGTAGCATGCTTTAATCCACGAGCACTTATGCGCGTGAAATCTTTTCGAACCTGATATGCACCCACTACGTGGCCTTGAGGGAATAGGTGCAGTTACGTGTGCGACTTTTGTAATGGGTATGGCCTGCTTGAAACCACGAAGTCGTCAAGATAATCACATGTTCCGACGACCGATGGCAATGTACCCTTGTACCGCGCAATATTACGGCGGTATTACATGTTGAATTGTAGAGCTTGTACACAGGTATAACATGAATGTTATTTTCACTTCATTCCAAGCAGAGGAAGTCACTTTCACTGTATTTTCAAAGCTGATGCATGGCTGTGTACCATGCAGAAGGCTCGGGTTCAAGAAGATGACGGTGATACCTCTTCTTAAGAGAAAGAGAAAAAATAAAAAAAAGGGCACCACACTGGTTTGAACGAAGGAGATTCGATGAGTCTGCAAGGTTTACTTGCCTATGCTTTAGCAGTAGCGAGACTCCGGGCACGTGGGATTCAACTGACCTTTTGCCCTGGTCCCGTATGGCCTCAATGAATTCCCATTAGGCAGCTAATAAGCGCGTGTCTTGCCGGCGTTTGGATCGATGCTGTATATATACCGTCCCTAATCGCATCGTATGTTCACCGGGTGCGTTTTTTTTTTTGTATTCATGCCTATACGCCACACTTTCCCCGCTCTAATCAAATGTCGCTTCCCCCCCCCCCCAAAAAAAAACGAGAAAATGGTTGTTGCTTTGCGTTAGAGGTGGTCGCTCTATGCGCGTGAGTCCTAACCTAACGTGTCCTAACCGAACACTGGGCGCCCTTCTTTGCCCCTTTAGTATATGTGTACGCTATATATTCTGTCTGGCATGCGGGGTTGTGGGATATCGGGAGGTGTTCATATGTCTCGTAAACTTTCCTGCTCTGGCTGTTGTGCGCATTACGGGACATAAAAGATTTCGATCGTGCTGGTAAGTGGTTCCCATAGCTTTCCGTTTTCGGGAACGTTTTCGCGTGCAACAGCATAATCAGCATGTATACGTCACGGTAGTTATAGCTCAGACCATAAGTAATTGTAGAGCGAGAAATTGGGTTAGTTACGCGGTCGGCTAAAGTAATAGTTGAGGTGTTGCGTTGTGAAGTTCAAAAGACGCGGGCTCGATTCCAGTAATCAGAGGCTGCCTCTACACTGCGGTGAAGTGTAATAAACACCCAGGTACTTATATTGAAGCGCGCATTGAAGGACCACAAGTAACTAAGTTAATCCGAAGTTTCTGACTAGATAGCGCACTCGTAATCATATCGCAGTTTCGGTGCGTTAAAGGTCACATAATAATTAATTATTCAATTACAACTTTATCAAAATGAGAATCCACCACCTTGAATGACACAGTCATTGGGTTGCCGCGGAAGGTCAGGGCAGCAATATAAGACAATCGTACTGAAAAAAAAAAAAGGAAGAGAAAGATACGGAAGACTGCACTCGTTGTAATGATCGGCCCAAGTCCCCTCCCGCTTTTGCCTTAGCTCAATTTTCATGCTCTCTCAGGCGTTACAGTATTAAGGCACTAGCTCTCAACCGACTTACTTTCAAAGTTCGAACTGCTTCTAAGTTCACTGTGCCCCCCCCCCTTTTTTTTGTTCTTGAAAGCACGGCTATTCGCGTATTTTAGCGGGCAATTCCACCGTGAAATTTCTCACGACGCCACGACCAATCCTCAGAAGCAAGAAATACTGCATTATTCTTTCTACGCGTCTCTCTTAATTTCCAATCCTTCTACGTTGCATTTTTTCTTTCTTTTACCAGAGAGCCGCGAAAGCGACATCGATTCGAACTTTTCGCACTGTTCTGGCCGTCTTTCTTTCTTTTTTTTTGTTTCGGTCGAGTTTCACACGAAACCAAAGACACGTGCGCGCGTTTAATCTTTAATGGCATCGCGCGCACTCGAGAGCCGGACTTCGGCTCGGGCGAGGCGTTAACTCGGAGAGGCGAAACGAGCCGGGTGCTCGGTCGGCTGCACACGCGCGCCACCTGCAGTCGTATATGTGCAGCATTCGCTTCGTGCGAGTGCCTGTAAGGGCGCGTCAGGACGAGATTCCTCTTCTTTTTCTTTTGTGCCACCGAAACAATGGTGCAGCGCCGCAACGACTCATTTAAGCGGCAATAGCGGCTTGTCTCGCACTGCCATGGTCAACGGTGAAGCACGTCAGGAGAGAGAGATAGTGAGAAAGAAAGCAAGAGAAAGGTGGACGTACAGGCAAATTAACAAGGAGAAAAAAAAAGAAAGAGCGAAGAACAGACAGAGAACACGCACGCAGACACGCACATACGGAATGAGGTGTCGTGACAACTCGCCGCTTCCGCAACTGCTATAGGAAACGGGTATCGCAGTATCTAACCGATTTCACAACTGATACGACTGGCGTTGCGTGGCCAGTATACGAACGCGTGTCCTGTTTGTAGCAGTCACGAGGATGAGTTGAAGAGGAGGAGGAATACACTTTATGACCAGAAACCAGCAGGTTTAGGTGGCCGGGCCTCCCATGGTGCATGGTGCAGTACGTGGAGAATGCAGCTTAACGTGTCAAAGTGCTTTGTCGTTAGGTTTACCAAGAAAAAGCAGCCTTTTATCACAAATTACTTCATGGAAAGGATACCATTATCCATGGCAAATGAATACAAGTATGTTGGCGTTGTCATCAACAGCACACTATCGTGGAATGATCATGTTCGCATGGTATCAGTTAAAGCCAGTCACGTGCTGAACTTCCTACGCCGCAGTTTCAGAACCGCCCCCTCTGTTCTGAAACAAGTTCTTTACGTGTGAAATGTACGCCCGATTTTAGAATATGCTTGCACTGCCGGGGACCCGGCCACAAAGTTAAATATTGATGCATTGGAGCGCATTCAGAAACGTGCCAGCGGTTTGTGACGGGTGATTACGACTTCACCAGAAGGTCTAGCGAAATTGTTAGTTCACTTGGTTGGCCGTTACTCTCCTCAAGGCGTAAATATATCAGGCTATGTCTTTTGTACAACCTAATAAACGACAAAACTGGGATCGATAAAAACAAATACATCAGACCACCAGCATACATCTCATCACGACAGGACCATCCTTTGAAAGTGTGTGAATATATGTGCCGAACATCAACGTATGCAAATACTTTTTTTCCTAAAACTATAGACGAATGGAACAGTCTTCCAAAAAACATTGTGACCGCCCCTTCCACAGCGTTTCCTTCCCTTTTAAAGGGGTATGTGGTCACACAATGATATTGTATGCTGTGATTTAGGTATTTTTGATTTGTTTTTATTTTCTTGTGTGCCGTGCAATTTCAACTTGTCCCCACTGTTTTAAATGTACTTTGAATTCGTAAACTCCCCTACAACAATGCCCCCCAGAGGGCGCTGTAGGTATAAGTATAAATAAATATAAATAAATGAGGGGGCGTCAAGGGCTTGCCTCGACGCCGCCTCACGGGCGTGTTGGGTCGCCCATGAGTTGAAGACAGAAAAATACTTCATACAAAGTATCTACATGTTGACGGTCTCAACTCTCGAAGAATATAGGCAGGGCGCTCTTCGGAGCGCCCGATTAAATGTCAACGGTGTGGCCCACCCCCACATTCTTCTCCCCACGTGGCGGCAAAAGTCAACCAATCCAGCTTCACTGGCTGGCACACAATGATGGTCGCGCCCGGGCATCCAATTGAGGGTCAATGCCCAGTACCGACGTGTGACGACGTAGGGAGTTATTGACTGCTCTGGTGATCCTGCGTTGGAGTCGATGGCTCCCTGTCAGTTCCTGTCGCAGCAGGACGGGGCAAGTTCGGTCTGACGAGTTCGGCACGATGCCGAACAGGTGGCACCGCACGCACGCGAAGCCTTATTGCTCACATCACACAGAGATGTTGCTTCGTGGTCGCGCCCAGCTTATGTTTGCGTAGAACGACGACTGCCATGGATGGCCGGCAAGGTGTACCGGCACAACAACAAACAAATACACACTTCAGTTTTATTTTAAAATGGGGATTGAGTATGTATGTATGTATGTATGTATGTATGTATGTATGTATGTATGTATGTATGTATGTATGTATGTATGTATGTATGTATGTATGTATGTATGTATGTATGTATGTATGTATGTATGTATGTATGTATGTATGTATGTATGTATGTATGTATGTATGTATGTATGTATGTATGTGTGTATGTATGTGTGTATGTATGTGTGTATGTATGTGTATGTATGTATGTATGTGTGTATGTATGTATGTGTGTATGTATGTATGTATGTATGTATGTATGTATGTATGTATGTATGTATGTATGTATGTATGTATGTATGTATGTATGTATGTATGTATGTATGTATGTATGTATGTCTTATACTATTGTACTATCAATATGTAATATTTTTTTTACCTTTAAGTCACCCCTGTGAAGGCCTGATGGTAAACAGTACGTTAAATAAATAACTGCACTAGAACAATAACATATGCCCCGCCGCGGTGGTCTAGTGGCTAAGGTACTCGGCTGCTGACCCGCAGGTCGCGGGATCGAATCCCGGCTGTGGCGGCTGCACTTTCGATGGAGGCTAAAACGCTGTAGGCCCGTGTGCTCAGATTTGGGTGCCCGTCAAAGAACCCCACGTGGTCGAAATTTCCGGATCCCTCCACTACGGCGTCTCTCATAATCATATGGTGGTTATGGGACATGAAACCCCACATTTCAATCAACAATAATATTTGTTACATAATCTTTCGAATCGAAAAACTGCGAGTGGCGGTGATTTAGTGCGGAACTGTTAAACAGCATCGGTATTTTTTTTGTATTCGATAGTTATTCCGACTTTTATGTCGATGCTGCGATAATGCGCGTGCTTTTAAATGCTTGCTTATTTGTGCCGCCATATTCTGCGCTGATGAAAGCGGGCAGACTCGTTGCTCGTCGGTGTCAGTTCTTGCCGTGTCGTAGCTTACTCATTTTCTGCGCAGTATCGTCGCACTGTGGCTCTACGGGCTGTCACTGGCCACTCGCGATATTTGCGAAATGTGAGCTGTCGCGGAAATTACGTCTTCCGCGACGGCTCGATTGCACGGTTCGAGGAGGGCGGCACAATTTTCTCGCACTTTGTTTTCGCAACAGGAAGCGGCGAACGGATGAAAAACGACCGATACGTTTTTTTTTTCTTCTTTGGTTTCGTTCATTTTTTATTCGTTAGCTCGACGATATCGTTTTCTCGCCAGCAGCGCCGTGTGTACTGAGTCGAAAAGAAACTGCAGTAAGGGTAGGTTATTATTTCTTATTTTTATGATCTTCGGTGGAAAACTTGCCATACACGAACGACGTTGATTGTGTCGCGATACACGATGTTTGCGTGGGGCTCTTGTTGTGTACTGACTCGATTAGGATTTTCGAGGTACGTGTTGTGTGCGTAACTGGTAAAAGCGAGACATGACGCTGTGCTAGAGTGGACTGCATCACGTTCTGTGCACATACGTTCGCGGTAATGTGCACCAGATACGATGTGTGCTGGCTATTTACACACTATGTCACAATTAATGCTATAATGTGCAATAAGATCTATCTGTCTATCTATCTATCTATCTATCTATCTATCTATCTATCTATCTATCTATCTATCTATCTATCTATCTATCTATCTATCTATCTATCTATCTATCTATCTATCTATCTATCTATCTATCTATCTATCTATCTATCTATCTATCTATCTATCTATCTATCTATCTATCTATCTATCTATCTATCTATCTATCTATCTATCTATCTATCTATCTATCTATCTATCTATCTATCTATCTATCTATCTATCTATCTATCTATCTATCTATCTATCTATCTATCTATCTATCTATCTATCTGTCTGTCTGTCTGTCTGTCTGTCTGTCTCTGTCTGTCTGTCTGTCTGTCTGTCTGTGTCTGTCTGTCTAGATGTATACATAGATAGATAGTATCTACATACATACATACGTTAGGAGGAACGGTGAGAAAGGATAACAAGAGTACAGAAAGATGTATGGTACACAGAAAACAAAGCTGATCTTACTGGCTATTCATTTTGCACAACGGCAGGAAAATGTCTTTGCGCCATTCATTGTGTATCGTAGACCTACGGGTTGTGAAGATCGTTAATAAGCAAGCCTAGTCCGCACACTTTGTAGACGGCAGTCCAATCGTCGAGTCGAGTGGAGCTGTAAGGTGATTGCTTTTGCAGGTAAAATGAGAGATGACAGGTGCAGGTACGCTATATGAAGCGCGGTGGGACAAGAATCAAATAGCGCACTGGGATCTCTCCCAAACAATATTAAAAAAAAAACTTATATTTGCGTTCGGTTTTATGAGGGGTCTTGTGGGGCAATCGATCTTTAGGAGGTGCATCATCGTGTAATATTCTTGATAGGGAGCATTCTCCTCTGTTCACCCGAAAAATGAAACGAATAAAAAGTGAAGAAAAGGAATTGGGAAAAATGCTTATGATGAAACAACGCAGTTTTTTTTTCCAGGTTGATATTATGTGAGTGTTGGTGCACTTGCCGAAATGACGTAATAATAGGTCGTTGGGCTTGACCCTTAATGAGCGCTTTCGTTGAGGAGAAGCTATGAATGCATTCACGTGGTATAATAAAGATTTGGGGATCCTGAAGCTTCGCTTTTAATAAAGAGTTGACCATGATAGCAATATCCTGTTCTTAGTGCGTACTTCTTGGGGCGCTAAGCCCTACTTATCAATCAAATCAGTGCGTACTTCAAACACTTAGTGCGTAAAACCTTTTCGAACTTTCCATGAACCCACTACGAAACCGTAAGGGAACAGGTGCAGTCTATAGCGTGTGTGCCTTTTGTAGTGTGTGACTGTCTTTAAACCACTGAGTCATTATGACGATCACATGTTCTGACGACCGATGGGAATGGGTGCTTGTACCACGCGTTATTAGTGCAAAATTTTTCTTGTGTTGTGAAGCATGCATACAAAACGCGTGTGTTTGTGAAGCATTATTGTTACGTTCTCTGCATTTACAAGCATGGAAGTTCTTTCCATTGTATTCACAAGCAGACGCGTTGCTCTGTGGTCGAGCACCCGCTTGCCTCGCAAGCGACCCTGGATCAATCCGCACTCTCACCCCATATTTTTTGATAATTTATTTTATTTGCATCGTTCTTGATTTTTCGGTCACGCATAAGATGATATTTCGCTCCCAACGAACGACACCAACGCGGGAGTTTCTGAGAAACGAGATATTTAGGGCTATCGCGTTAATAGACGTGCAGATCAAGAGTAATGTAACCATGCCAGCATTTCTTGCGAACGTCGTCCGACGATCAGGCAAATATTCGAAGTACATTTTGCATGGAATATTAGAGGACCATCGAGGCGGCGACTTGTGCAAGCGACGCCGATCGCTTCGGTCAGAACAGCGGCATTATATATTATTAATATTATTATTATGTTTTTCATGCTCACGTCGTAGATACCAAATTCAAGGTGCTATCAGCGTCAAATGAAACCCGAACACCGGCAAGCCTTCGAGATTTTATAGTGCATGCCGTCCACTTATCACTACGAACAGGCACTCATGTATGCGCGAATCTGCTGAACAGGATGGGCGCGCGCCTGTCAATGGTGATAACTGAACGGCACGCACTACACTATCGCAAAGGCTCGCCGCTGTTCGGGTTTTGTTTGACGCTGATAGTACGTAGCGATGTTTTCACGTGTGTTATCTTTAGGGCTGTACCGAACATCTGCAGTTTGTCCACAGCGCTGGTCAGCATGTCCGACTATCGTGGACATATTCAACGTGGCACCGTGGTATTGACCGTGCTAGTGCATTTTACTTGCGCGCCTTTGTTTATATCATAAAGTCACTCGTTCCGATCGTTTTCCACCGTCCTTACGATGCTCCTCATATATGTACCGTAATACGATGCTCATCATATATGTACCGCAATATTTCTTCATTTCAGAAGGTGGTGGAAAAGTACGAACACTTCTAAGTTTTCTATATCTTTAAAGGTAGCGACAACTACACGCGCGCCCTCTGGGGGGGGGGGGGGGGCGCAGATGTTAAATTTGTGCTCCGGAAGAATTTTTACTATCTCAAGTTATTTACTCGTGCGTAGCGTTTTTTTTTCTTTCTGCACATTGCTTTCAATCAGATGCGGCAAGCTGTGCGATTGTCGCCACACTCGAAGGTCGCGCGTGAGACACATTGTTGCCAGAGTCGATGAGAAGTTTTTCGCGTGCTCTCTCGCTGCTATTGACCCGCGGCCGCCCATTGAACTCATGCGTAGCGTCACAGGCGACTTCTTTCGTGCCTGTCAGGTTACAATTACAGTTTTTTTTAATGCGAAACATTTCTTAGTGAACTTCGGTGACTTTGAGCGTATCTATCTATCTAGCCGCTTACGTTTGCGGGCTCTCGTGGTCACGCACTTGACTTGGCGTGAACTAAAATAAGCATGGGAGGGTAAGATGGTTTGACGAATATGACGCGCTGGTCAAGACATGAATAATGTCCCATTCCCGTTGCGTACGTCGTCAAACACTTCCCGCCAGGCAGTGGCACATGCCCGCGCGCGGGTATGTGCCGCTGGTATGGGGGTATGTGGCGAGGGTGAGTAACACTTTGAACGACGATTAACGAACGACGATGATTACCCAGGAACGGCGAGAACACACATGAGCAATTTTAACGGGTTAGCGTTAATCACGCCCCGCCGAGGTGGTCTAGTGGCTAAGGTACTCGGCTGATGTCCCGCCGGTCGCGGGTTCGAATCCCGGCTGCGGCGGCTGCGTTTCCGACGGAGGTGGAAATGTTGTAGAGCCGTGTGCTTAGATTTGTGTGCACGTTAAAGAACCGCAGGTGGTCGAAATTTCTGGAGCCCTCCAGTACGGCGTCTCTCATAATCATATGGTGGTTTTGGGACGTTACACCTGACATATCAATCAATCAGTCAATCAATCAATGCATATAATAACCAATGCATAACACCCAACCAATGTATATAATAAATGCAGTGTTAAGAAAAACTTGACATGAGCAGCGCTTATCCCCCAACGAATGCGAATAATAAATTTCAGTGTCCCAGCAGAAATCGAACCCAAGCATTTTGAGTGGCAGTCAAGCATTGTGCTACAGAGCTGGGCCAGGTCTCAGAACGTTTTTTCAAATAGACGCTAATCTTCGTGAAATGTCGATAGTGCTTCACGCTCACCTTCCCTCTGCGTGCTTCGCCTAACGTCGATTCCCAAGTACGTGGGATCTGCCACATTTTTCTGAAAAGATGACGCTATTGCAGTAAATCGCTCCCTTTAAAAGCAAGCGGATTAGATTGAACCGATATACATTCTTCTGCTTGACACATTAAAATAAAGAGTTAACAAAGATGAACATTTCCAGCGTGCCAAGCACCAATGTTCTGTCCAAATATTTAGCTCTTTCGATGAGATAAATGTCAGAAAGCGCAAGGTTCTACAACAGGAATCTCATACACGTGGCCTGCGGGCCGAAAGCTGCCGGCGGACCAATTTTGGCGCCACGGTCCGGACATTTATTTATTTATTTATTTATTTATTTATTTACTTTTTGTTCTGTAGAGTATAACTTGACACTAATTTTTTTCTTGTATACTGTACGCTGATTCTTGTGAATTACGAGTATATCACCGACCGTATGAAGGCCGAGACCACCAAATGATTGATAGAATAAATGAATGAATCAGTGAATGAATGAATGGCATATGATTCATTCGTTATAGCGAACAAGAGCGAAAAAAAAAGTTTATCTGCTTTTTTTTTGTTTCTTCGCAAAAATAATAAAGCCGGAATCTGGCTGTTCGTTTTCTTGTGCCAACGTCATTGTCTTCAACAGTCGTGGCTGTGACCAACTTTTGTTCGTTCCTCCGAAACAAGCGGGCTAGCAAACTGAAGAGACAGAAACAAACATGAACGACAAACAACCGAACCATAGAAACAGCCGTCCTGAAAGCGGATTATAACAGCGCTGTCAAACCAACGCGAACGAACTACGAGAAAACCAGGAAATCGAGGAAACTCTGACAGGTTAGCAAAGAAAAAAAGAGAAAAAAATGACGTAAAAGGCGACGGAGCATGTCTAAAAGCCGCCACACAGTCGAGCAAAAAGGCCAAACGGGGAGCCGTTTTCCCGCGAAGTTCTCGCGCGCCTCTCGCGCACCCTGCCGAGCAAGTCGGGAAGCCTGCAAGGTTGAAAAAAAAAAAAAAAAAACGTTCAGTCTGAACGTCTTTTCCTCACAACTCCCTCATCTCCACATTTTTATCCGCTTCGAGTAGAGAGGCGAATGAGAGGCCTGTGAGTTAGCGCGCGTGTAGAGAGCTTTTAGTTCTGATATAGCCGCACTTGCTGCGAGGGCCCACGGGCGGCTCAGCGAAATAGCCACGCCGAGGAGGCCGAAGTGAGCGATAATGCAGGTGTGGCTGTCAGAAATCCGTCGCGAAAGAAAAAAAAAAGAGAGACGGAAAGTGAGGAACCCAGGCGGCCGCAGGGACTGGCTGTGCTGCGAAGCAGTCATTTTCCGCAAAGCGGCCCAGCGCGAAAGCGAAGAACGGCCCGTGCCGCCCACTCCATATCAGTCAGCAGGCCTCTCTTTCTACTCCCTTTTCCTCTTCTTCTTCGCTCTCTCTTTTTCTCGGCGGGGTTTCGAAATCGATTAAGGCCTCCTCCGAGCTCCAAAATAGTGGACTGCAACGTTTCAGCGCCGCGTAATTTGAGCCGTGTGCGCGCGTGTGTGCTCCAAGGGAGTTACGAACGAATGATCCATGATTCTGCGCACAGCATGAGGCGGCTTGACGCTCTACGGTAGATACGAAACTCCCGGCTATTTCTGGTCGCTTTGTTTCGTTTTGGCCGCTTTGTTAGTGCCTTTATCACCGACCCACCATCTATGGATCTTGACGTGCAGTTCGAATCGTTTTAGGTAGTTTATTGCTGCAGCGAGAGAGGCGTTACTGGCCTGCGATGAGCGAAAGAGGTTTGTGGTGTTCGATTATATATATTGCCTGATAACTAGACGCTTACCCTACGCAGTGTAACTTTACCATACTATAAGAAACTGAAGGAAATTGGGTGAAAACCCCGGCGGGTTGATCAATTTCTCAAAAAGTGTGTAACTTTTTTTTGTAACCAGAATTTAGAAACCTCCGTATCGAGCCACGTAACTTGAATTCGTAACTTGAATTCAGAAACCTCTGACTTGGCGTGGTGGTAAGACACTTATCGTTTAGTCACGATATAAAGTTTGTCTGACCCGCAGGTCGCGGATTCAAATCCCGGCTGCGGCGGCTGCATTTCCGATGGAGGCGGAAATGTTGTAGGCCCGTGTGCTCTGATTTGCGTGCACGTTAAAGAACCCCAGGTGGTCGAAATTTCCGGAGTCCTCCACTACGGCGTCTCTCATAATCATATAGCGGTTTTGGGACGTGAAACCCCACATATCAATCAATCAATCAATCAACGACATAAAGTTTGGTGTGAGATTCAGGAAACTGTATTTTTGAACACGCTTGACGAAGACTGCGGCACAGTGACGCACGCAGAATTCCACAAGCGGAAGCGCACTGGCAAGTGAAGTTTCTTCAAGGATCCTGCTTAAGTCTATATACGGGCTAACTTGCACCACGTGACGCATGGTATCGCACCGCTGACCGTGGTGGCGACACAAGCGACAGCTTGTACGCCCCTCTTCGATAAGGCTGCAATTTTTGGTAAGGCTAAGACGCAGCGTGAACGGGAGATTATTGAGGCATTTAATATCTGGAAACTGGATCCTGACAAATGTGTTAGTGCAGCCCCAGTTTATCTCACCAGGAAAGAATGTTTGTTTTTAGCACGAAGGTGATTTACTCAGACTGGCTTGCCGGGTGTTTTTGTTTGGTTTGTTGTCTGCGCATGCGTCGTACGGACTTGGGAGGAAGGTAGTTCAGAAAACAAACGTCAGTTGTTGATTGATATGTGGGGTTGAAGGTCCCGAAACCACCATATGATTATGAGAGACGCCGTAGTGGAGGGCTTCGGAAATTTCGACCACCCGGGGCTCTTTAACGTGCACCCAAATCTGAGCACACGGGCCTACAACATTTCCGCCTCCATCGGAAATGCAACCGCCGCAGCCGGGATTTGATCCCGCGACCTGCGGGTCAGCAGCCGAGTACCTTAGCCACTAGACCACCGCGGTGGGGCCATATACGTCAGTTGTTAGTGCCACGTTTCTGCTCTCTGTGTCTGTTTCTACTGCTCCGCCTTTTCCGCTTTTGACGTTTCGTGTGGCTTTTTGTAGTTTTACATGCAACAGCAATTCCTTTTGCGACAAAGCAACCGATGGTGATCTTACTCGTGTGTCCGCGCGTCTTTGGCTGTCATAGCCTGTGTCTCATAACAAATGCGGGCTTTAATCTTTGTGGTGGCTGATGATGAGGCAAGATGAAAACGCGCGTGAGAAACCACAGTCATTGCAGTCAATCGACAGGTGCCCGCGTCCCTGTAGTACGGAAAGTTTTGTCTGTGTTTTCTTGGGCGATCTTGTATGCAGGACGCTTGTTATAGATCAAATACCTATGCAATCACCCACAGTTTATTTCAGTTCCGCTGATCACTGCTTGCCGCAGCCAGCATAAGCGCACGTTATAAAAGATTACGCTGAGCAACGCTTGCTGTCTGTTATTGTCTGTCTTACCAAGCGTCCTCCACAATAAGACGCGCAATTTACTGATATACTTCGACTATAATTCTCGTTTGCTGCCTTTCAATGGCATTAGAATGAGTTAGTGAACAGAGGAACATTTTGACTACTTGAAGGTACTTAATTGGGCTTGCTGATTCATTCTTTCTGCGACGTACATCAGCTAAATGTGTCAACACGTTTTATGTTCAGTAACAAGGAATGAACATCGTTGCTATTTTGTGAGCTTTCGATAGACTTACGGAGTACAAGATGTGTAAGAAGGAACGTCTTTCAAGAAATCTCGCGAATATCTCGTGGAGGAATCGTCTAAGCGATCTCAGCCGAGACTTGCGTAACGTGACGACGGCACAAATTTCGGACGACAGGTAGAGTAAGTCAAGAGAGAGAGAAATAAATGCACTGAAAAAAGGCAGGGAGGTTACCAGAAGATAAATAATATTCAGAATATATATATTCATGGAGGGTAATCAGAATTGAAACATGAGGCCCTCCTTCGCGCTATAAGTTATAAGAGAAAAAAAGAGATGCAAAGAAAGAAAAATGGACCACGCGTGCAAGAAAATAAATAGCAAAAAAGAGAAGGTGAGACCTGCTAGCCCGGTGGTTGTATGTTCGGCCGCTAAAATTTAATGCTGCACGCCTAGCTCACGCCTTATGTGTTTGAAGAGCTCCCCCCTCTCCTTCGCCCTGGTGGTGTCTATACACAAAACGTTGAAAACCGCGGACCTCCCTTCGCATCTACACATGAACGACTCATTCGGGAGGGCGCACTGTCAAGTACTGCGCCGCAGTGATGAATAAAAAACGAGCTTTTGAGCAAAGAATGCACGGGCGGCTAGACACGTCGCAGACAGTCTCGCGGGTCTCGCCATCCACGAGGGACGGTTTGACGCGTCATGCCCACTTAGTTGGACGTGGCCTCCGTGATAACCTACGCGTCGTTTATGCCACTTCGCAGTAGCACGTACTGTGTTGTCTGTCGAGTATAGTATCACGGCACGAAGAATGTGGCAACGTTGTTTCTGCATGCTAGACGCACTGGCCGAGCGATTGCTCGATGCAGAACGTGTAGAAAAGCTGCTCTTGGTTGTTCGCGCACTCAAGGGGCGACGGCTATAGTGTATCACTTAAAAAATGCATTGTTTTGTTAACGTAACATTGTTCTGTTAAAACGCGGTAGTTCATGCTTATTGGCTGTTTATATTTATGGTGCTTGTTACCATATATAAACGCATCATATTTGACCACTTGCGATGACACTGTGATCCGTTGACGTTTCTTGCGGACTTACAGTCTGCATTGAAAGTTGAGGGTCATGAGACACAAAAGATCTGGGCATTCCGGCTACAACGGCACTCGGCATTTAATTGAAATTTTTGCTGTCTTCTAAAGCGCGCTATCAGTACGTACTCTGTAGTTAGGTCGAATACAGTTACAAATCGCTAGAAACATCAAAATGTTTCCAGACCTAGTCGTCTGTAAACTTTTGGCGCCAACCGTACGTATGTCGTCGTGATAGTAAAGACATTTCAAAATGTCATAAACGTTCGTTACACGTGTATATACATGTTATCTGTCATTACAGAAGTGCACCTTGTATATTTCTTTATTCATACTTGGCAGAATATGGCAAGGTAGGCTACGTTGGAGCCTATCTTGTATACTTATACCTTGTTATTTTAAATTTAAACCTGTGGCTGTAATTCAAGCGGTTGCCATGCGTATCATTGAAGACACTAAGAATGCGGTCCAGGCGCAAACGCTGGCAGTTCTTTGTCGTTTTCGCACATTGCATTGTTCTCGCCAAGTGGAATCCGGTCAACTAAATCTCATTTTCTATGCCAGGGAACTAAGAAGAATGTGCACTCAAAATTGTGTAGGGCGTCAGTCTCATCTTGATTTCCGTAAATTCAATAACAGCGCCGACAGGTCTGTCGGCATTTGGTGTTAGCCTAACCACCGCATTCCTGACGCTCAGTCCCGTTTTTCACGCAGGTTATTGAATCGTCGACATGTTGTAGAAATTGGCCGATGCAGCACTATTTCATTCTTTCTCGGGAGGCAAACGGTTCGTCAGTATTGGTTAAGAAAACGTGGTAGGTGAAGCTATGATAGAACTTTCGCGGAAGACGTTAATTCGAAGCTCGGGAGTAATCAGAGAAACGTTGTTAAGATGAAATTTCACACATTGGTGCTGCGTGCGCCAGCGTTTCTGTCCGTTTTACAGAACTTCGTTTCCTTCGGGGAATTGAAAATTGGCTTTAAAGATATATATATGTATGTATACACGCATGTTCTTTCAGATTTGTCTTTCCCGCAATCATGAACCAGTTACTAAAATGACAGAAAAAAATACGAAAAGATGTAGAGAAAAAAGTAGAGTAGGCTCGCATGAACGCAGGTGTCAAATAAGTAAGATGGTATACTCTCCATGCAGCATTCCGTACGTAAATATGGGCCGCTAAAACAACAACAACAACAACAACAACAACAACAACAACAACAACAACAACAACAACAACAACAACAACAACAACAACAACAACAACAACAACAACAACAACAACAACGACGACGACGACGACGACGACGACGACGACAACGACGACGACGACGACGACGATGACGACAACAACGACAACGACAACGACGACGACGACGATGACGACAACAACGACAAGAGCAAGAAGAACAACAACAAAGTGAACCGGTTCAATTCCTCGAAAAAATATTACAACAGCATCAACTGGTATAAGCTATAGTTCACAACCTTGAACAGCTCAAAGGACATGTGACTGTAGAGAAGAGGACAAGACAGAAGACATCTGTCTCTACCGTGCTTTGTCCGCGCTGTTCAATCTCCTTAACCAGTATAAATTTCCCCGGGTTACCCTTATTAACGCGATACATACTAACCAGACTGAGGTTCATTAGTGCAAGTCCTTCGACGATGGTACGCTATGTAATTACCGATAATCTTTGTACACGAAGCGCTACAATTTAAAAAAGAAGAGTGATGTCTGCCTAAGAAGCAGCTGTGGTATATGTAAGATTAGCGTACGTATGTGTGGTTATTCTAATGCGATTCCTGAAGAAAAATAGTGTGGGAGCAAACATACATAAGCGTAGAGTGAGTGAATCAAGGCATCATATTGTGTAAGTGGAGGGTGCGTTTTTTTGGGGGAGGAGGGGGGCCTCGGAGGTGAGCATTGGCGAAGCCGCACACGCTCACGCCGTTATACAGCATAGAGGGCGATTTCGGCTCCTGTTTCTCCTTAATTGCGAGGGAGCGTGGGCTCCCAAGAAACGTAGCTCCCGTTACTAGTGTAGTGCGGCCAGGCATACTCGTATAATAAAGCCTGGTTGCGGCAAAGAAAAAAAAAAGAAAAGGCACGTGCCTCATTACCGCACTCTTACATTGCATCATCCTACGCTCCACGTCAAAACGATTCAACGTGTTGCGCGTGTTGGCACCTTGTAACGTAGTATACGTGCTGCTTCTCGCATTAAGCACTACACGTCTGCTTACCTCATTGCATTACCGCTAATGTAACACGTGTCCGAGAACGTGCACTCTCTGCGATGTCTTGGTGGCTGCAGCGTTGGGCTTCTCAGCGCGAGGTTGTGGGTTCGAGTTTGGGCACACTACTGGGGCTGCAGTGCGGTGCAGTATTATTTTTACGCCCCCAAAACTGGTAACACCGAAGTACGGAAATGCACAGCGTAGCACAGCTCAGAACAGCACAACGCACTACAGTACAGCACAGCGCAGTAAAGTTCATTACAATGCGTTATAGTAAAGTGGAGTAGAATGTTTGAGGGGGGGGGGAGGAGATGGTGGAGTAGAGCAGGACGCAGTGCAGTACCGCGCAGATGTGGCTATTACGTCGTCTCCTTTGCGCAAACAGTGTTTTTTATATATGTTTTTTTACTCATACTCGTCGAAGTCTTCGTCATTTTTCTCTTCCTCATCTCCTTTCCTCTTTCTCCCCTCTAATCTTTGTTTCCTCTGTTTCTTCCCTCCTCCCGAAAGAGTGAGCAGGTAATTATAATAATAATACTAATTCACCACTTTCCTCTGTGCAATCTTGCTGCGCATTCTTTTTACTTCACTGTGCTTATAGAGATACGGCCTCACAGCTAATGTTCGACTAGGTTCCCAAATATAGCGAACCTGCTTACCAGAAAGAGCTGACCCATTATTTATTTCACTTTCCCTGCATATCCGTCTACGCATTTCGGCTGTCTTGTTTGTTCGTTATTCAGCTACGGAATTCATTGATGAGATATCGGTATCAGAATTGCTCGTCTCACAATCAATGTATAAGTCCGTCAACTTTTCACCGAACTCAACCTCCCTCCTATCAGTGATATGATTGTAACATTAAATTGACACGTTTGGTATGTATAATTTTATATGTGGGGTTTAACGTCTCAAAAGCACCATATGATTATGAGAGACGCCACGTTTGGTACGTAGTCAGCAGCGTCAAATTCGTTTGATTGTATTTTGCGATGTCGTTTTTCTTTTGAAGAGAATTCACTGAAGCACTCGACTAGCTTACTACGAAGGCAGCATACTTGTACATTTCACAAACAAACTAATGCATCCTCCTTACTGGTCCGCCGTACTCATAAAAAAAACAAACAACGACAATGTCGCCTTCACCATAGTCGACCCACCTGGTGCCCACTGGTCAAATGGACCCGTCCTTCAGTGATCTCCACTTTCTAACTCTCTTGCATCAGCTGGTTGCATCCAATGAAGGTGGAAGATTGGGCCAGTAGGTGATACATGATCTAAGAGTACTACGCGGTAGAAAACACAGACGGGAAAAAGACAAGGACAAGCGCAGTCCAGTTTTTGTCTTTTTCCCGTCCGTGTTTTCTACCGTGTAGTACTCTTAGCACATGCATCCTGTGCCTGCAAAATTTATAGACCCAACGCACTATCCTATGCTCTTCATAGGAGTACAAGTGGTGTAGAGATTTGGAAATGTATATACAACGTAAGAGAAGTGGCGTCTGTCTGCTTATACGATATTTTTTTTTCCTAAATTGACATTTCACCGCTTTCACGGATGAAAGCCAATCGTAAATGAGCGAGGAATCTCTTCGGATACTTCGGGCGGAGCGGTGTGCCAATGCCTGATAAGACGCCGTAAGTGAGGTTGCATGTTTCGTCCCAAATAATATACGAAGAGAGCTCGGTTATTTCGCGAGGCGACCGCACTCGTCTTTGTTCTACCACTTCTGCCGGTAAATGGAGGTGATTCCTGCGCGGCTGCAGCAGCTCAGGGAACGCCGTTGCTTCAACCTCCCGTAGTGCAGAGTTTGAACGAGCTGCCTGTACACACGAACCCGCACACTTAATCAAAGCGAAAGGTGCCGAGGGCGCTCTACCGCTGCCGGTGTCTTTGGGATCGCGTGACCGACTTTGATCGCGAAACGACGTTTACTCGCGTGCGCTCGGACATTACGTACGTTCCGCCCCCTGGTGCCGCTTTCTCGCGCGGCACCATCGTCGTCACTTTATCCCGAATGGAAACGCCAGCGCCGGCAGTATGAAAACTGGCTGTTTCGCCGGCCCTTTTCTTCCACGCATCTTCACTCTCGCGCCCATTTGCTTGCTTGGTCGCTCGCTCACTTGCTCGCCCGCTTACCTGCATTTTCGGTGGAATAACCCTTTTGCTCCCTCAGCTATTGGTACACTCGTTAATCTCTGTGTGTGCACTCACTCACTCGCTCGCTAACTCACTCACTTATACTCACTCGCTCACCCACTCGCTCACCCACTCACTCACCCACTCACTCACCCACTAAATCACTCACTCACCCACTAAATCACACACTAACTCACTCACTCGCTCAGACACTCATTCACCCACACAGTCACCCACTCACCCACTCACTCACACAATCGCCTACTCACTCACCCACTCACTCACCCACTCACTCACCCACTCACTCACCCACTCACTCACCCACTAAATCACTCACTCACCCACTAAATCACACACTAACTCACTCACTCGCTCAGACACTCATTCACCCACACAGTCACCCACTCACCCACTCGCTCACCCACTCACCCACTCACTCACCCACTCACTCACCCACTAAATCAATCACTCACCCACTAAATCACACACTAACTCACTCACTCGCTCAGACACTCATTCACCCACACAGTCACCCACTCACTCACACAATCGCCCACTCACTCACTCACCCACTTTCTCACCCACTCACACACTCAATCACACACTCACTCACTCACCCGCTCACACACTCACTTACTCACACACTCACACACTCACCCACACACTCAGCCACTCACCCACCCACCCACTCACTCACTCACTCACACACTCACACACTCACCCACACACTCAGCCACTCACCCACCCACCCACTCACTCACTCACTCACACACTCACCTACCCACTCACACACTCACTCACTCGCTCACACACTCACCCACTCACCCAGCCACTCACTCACTCACTCACTCACTCAATCAATCAATCAATCAATCAATCAATCAATCAATTCCGCAATCATTCCAAATACCGGCGTCTTGCAGCTCGTCGTATTCGTTCTTTCTGCGCAGGACGTCGGGTCGATATATTCGTTGTATTGCGCAAACAGAAGTGTCGGCGATCCCTATATAGACGCAATTACCCGTGCGCACGACTGACGGTGCAAATGCAAATGATGGTGCATCGTATGATGTATTTATTATTCCCGCGAACCCGGTGTCCCGAGGTCAATGCAGATAATCAGGCTGAGAAGGCGTCTCTTTGACGTATCGATTGCGCGAGTGCGCTCCCATGACGACTGGGCTGTCGCAATTGTCGTTGACGTCGGAAAGCGTGCGTTAAGCAGCTTGCGATGTTCTAGGTGTCTGCTAGAGTAACGCGATATTGTTGTGCAACGTGAACCCAGAAATGAGGTTTGCTCCTGACATACTCAACGTTCTCCTTCAAAATTTATATTGTGTACATTTGAAAGATCGAAATGAGTGCTCCTTTGTGATTAGCATTTCCATTCAGTACATATAGAAACGTGGCACGTTGAGTGCTTCTGCACATTGGGTGGAACATTGTTCGCGAGCGCTAGCTGACGCATCCGAGCTCTGCGCAGACTAAGCGTGTTTATCAGCGCACAGTGTGGCCTATCAGAAAGGTAAAGGGAGAGGGTATCAGGTGAAGAAAGAACTCTATTTGTGCAGCGCTTAGGCGGAGAACAACTCAGCGTATGTTGCAAAAGAAATAGTTTGAAAAATTATGAATAGCTTTTACTAGCACAGCTTCATACTTCTTTTATGTTTCCGCAATCATTCCCTCCTTCCTGTTGCGCTTAGTTACAAATGTTTGTAGGCTTTTCTGTAAGACAGTCGTGTACTGCGACAAAGCAACCATGTAAACGTTCTTTTTATTTAAAAATTGGCGTTTGGACAAATGTGTGTTTCACGGCGCGTAATAAATGGAAATACTAGACGGAACAATACAAGGGGGAAATAAGCATAGAAGTGGTGTATAAAATCTTTTTTTTCCACTATCAAATATGCACTGTTGCTAAGTAACAAGCACTCGACTACCATATCCATGGCTTGCATTTCGGGTGGTACGACAACATTTACGACCACTCAAAGAAACACGTGCTTCTGAAGCTACCAAAGAGTAAACAGTAAACAAATAAAGAAGAAAACCCGCAAAAAATATTTCAAGAACCTTCAATTTGAACATCAAAGTTTGCTGAGCCTCTGGTGCCTAACAACGGTGTCGACGAATATTCTCTGTACTAGCATGCACGAGATGCAAGAAATGAAAGAAATAGCAAGACGTTGAAATAATGAGATTCTGTAGCGACGGAATCCTTTTTTATTTTCTTCTTGTTTCGTTTTTACTCTTCCGCGAAGGAAAAAAAAAAACCACACAACCATCGCTCCCATAGATCTTCGTAGCAAGGTCGAGCAAAAAGTAATGCTCTTTCCCAACCTCGGATTGGATGCCTCCGAAGGACAAGCTCAGTTGTCCGCGATGTGCCCGCACAGCATCCGGACAAGAAAGAGCAAGGCTGTATTCGGAGGCGTCGGCCGGTGCACCGCAAGCTGCGAGAACACAATGCACACGCGTCGTTGCTGAAGGCATGCGCCGGGGAGACTCAATATGGCCGAGCGCGCGTACCAGGATAAAAAGTAATAAGCGCCGAAGACAGCAAGGTTGGTCGAACGCGGTGCTACCCGGGCCAGGCGTCCCGTCGACAGAAGGGTGCAGGACTGAAGAACGAGAACAAGAAAGGAAAAAAAAAAAAACACGCCAAACGCGCAGTTAACGCCGACGCCAGATGGCCAGTACCTCCTCCCACGTGCCTCTTCGCTTGGATGAGCGCTGTCTCTTGCCGACGACGCTCGGCTAAGCGAGTGACGCCTGCCGGGATAAGACGGACGCTTGCTTCCCTTTATCCCCGCAACTCTCTGAAGGGGGGGAGGTAGAGCCTCCCTCCTTTGTTCTTACCACGCGCCCTCCTGACACTGATTACATGCGCGACAGTCCCCTACACGTATAGCATCGGCCGCTGCAGGCAGGCATGGCAGGCGCCGCTGATGCTTCGGCTCGCTGAACTGTCAAGTCGACGCCGCCGCATCGTGGTTCTTCACGCAATCGGCGATGCTGTTGGAACCTTGAGGGGTCGGTGAGCGTGGAACGTCCCGACACAAAACGCATCTCTTTGCTCTTTCGGTTGGAAAAAAATAAAAAGAGAAGCCTTTCTCGGTGATGTAAATATCACGTGGAAGATTTATCGCGGAAGAAAATATATGTTGCCGTGCAAACACTGACGTGAGTGAAAGGTGACTTCACTTTTCGTCCGTGTGCGCATACCTAGCTTTGTTCATTCAGGCGAACCTTATAATTAATTAATTTGTGGGGTTTAATGTCCCAAAACCACCATTTGATTATGAGAGACGCCGTAGTGGAGGGCTCCGGAAATTTTGACCACCTGGGGTTCTTTAACGTGCACCCAAATCTGAGTACACCAGGCGAACCTTGTATTTACTATAGCAAGTGTCGCTGACGTTCTAGACGTGACCAAAAAAAAAAAAAAGAATTGCTGTGGATCCACGAAGTGAGTGCTGATGATGGGGCGAAGCAGGGTGCATATGGTCGTGAATTGTGGTCTTCCATTAGGTTCTGGTTAACAGCCTTTTATTTTGTTCTTATTGAGCTTTCGTTATGTCATAAGCATTGATTGATGGGTAATTAAATGTTGGTGTTTGAATGATCTTGCGACGTTTCATTTTGTTCTTTTCTTTTAAAACCCTAGTCGCGTTTTATACACTCTGTAGACGCTATTGCGCACTGACGTTTCGCACCCGTGCTTCAACTAGAAGCTACGACGAGCCTCAACAACAACGGTTGTCGTCTGAACCTAAGGCGTTTCGTACTTAAAAAAGTGGAGCCCCGAGCGCCATGAAATGCGGCACCACGAAGGTGCCCCGGTCACACGCGCGTCTATATGCGCCGTTTCGCAATAATTGATGCTGTTTCGATTTTACGTTTATTTTTCTGGTGGTCAGAGACATTCATAGAGGTTATCGAGGGGGCTTGTCATTTTACGTTGCCAAATTTCACTGTTGCCTGAACGTCAAAGCATGACCTACGTTTGTGCCTGAAGTGATGGAAGTACTGCGTTGCTAAGCATGTGGATCATGGTCTTGTTTCTGGCACACAGGAAGGAAACAGTTAAACGGCGGCATTGCTGAAGAGAAAGAAAAGAAAAAAAAGAAAAGAAGGAAAATAAAAACAGGAAAGAAAGGAAGAAAGAATAGAAGAATTCACTTGTGCGGAAGAGCCATGCTTCATGGGTGGTTCGCGTTGTAACCGTAAGTACATTTAAAGCGCAGCTCCTTAGGCACGCGTTCCTGGGTGGTGGCGGTAGTGGTTAAAAGTTCGTCATCCCCACTTAACGTACTAAATTTCTGTCGGAGTGATGTCGAAATCTGTGTCAAATTATGGCAGGCAGTTCAAGATCTTCCACTGAAAACCTGCGACCCCAGCATGCGCCGGTATGGGAAGATCACTTAGCTGAAGTGCGCGCAGACGTCATGCAAATGTGCGAACGCAATTGAATGGGGTTGCTTTCGAGGGCATTGTTAATTGTTTGTTTCGCGTCCTCACGTGTGAGACCCACGGGATGGCTTTATCCTCTCCCATAGTGGAGAACCGTGTGCTTCAAATTGTTAACAACTTTTTTTTAGATTGATATGTGGGGTTTAACGTCCCCAAAACCACCATATGATTATGAGAGACGCCGTAGTGGAGGGCCCCGGAAATTTCGACCACCTGGGGTTCTTTAACGTGCACCCAAATCTGAGCACACGGGCCTACGACATTTCCGCCTCTATCGGAAATGCAGCCGCTGCAGCAGGGATTCGATCCCGAGACCTACGGCTCAGCAGCCGAGTATACCTTAGCCACTAGGCCACCGTGACGGGGCGCCAGGCAATCGGTACATAGCAAGTTTGAAAAGGTTTTATGCACTAAGTGTTTGAAGTACGCACTAGGAAAAAGAGATCGCTATTGCGTTCAATTTTTTCGACCACCTGGGGTTCTTTCACGTGCACCCAAATCTGAGCACACGGGCCTACAACATTTCCGCCTCTATCGGAAATGCAGCCGCTGCAGCAGGGATTCGATCCCGAGACCTACGGCTCAGCAGCCGAGTATACCTTAGCCACTAGGCCACCGTGACGGGGCGCCAGGCAATCGGTACATAGCAAGTTTGAAAAGGTTTTATGCACTAAGTGTTTGAAGTACGCACTAGGAACAAGAGATCGCTATTGCGTTCAATTTTTTCGACCACCTGGGGTTCTTTCACGTGCACCCAAATCTGAGCACACGGGCCTACGACATTTCCGCCTCTATCGGAAATGCAGCCGCTGCAGCAGGGATTCGATCCCGAGACCTACGGCTCAGCAGCCGAGTATACCTTAGCCACTAGGCCACCGTGACGGGGCGCCAGGCAATCGGGTACATAGCAAGTTTGAAAAGGTTTTATGCACTAAGTGTTTGAAGTACGCACTAGGAACAAGAGATCGCTATTGCGTTCAATTTTTTCGACCACCTGGGGTTCTTTCACGTGCACCCAAATCTGAGCACACGGGCCTACGACATTTCCGCCTCCATCAGAAATGCAGCCGCTGCAGCAGGGATTCGATCCCGAGACCTACGGCTCAGCAGCCGAGTATACCTTAGCCACTAGGCCACCGTGACGGGGCGCCAGGCAATGGGTACATAGCAAGTTTGAAAAGGTTTTATGCACTAAGTGTTTGAAGTACGCACTAGGAACAAGAGATCGCTATTGCGTTCAATTTTTTCGACCACCTGGGGTTCTTTCACGTGCACCCAAATCTGAGCACACGGGCCTACGACATTTCCGCCTCTATCGGAAATGCAGCCGCTGCAGCAGGGATTCGATCCCGAGACCTACGGCTCAGCAGCCGAGTATACCTTAGCCACTAGGCCACCGTGACGGGGCGCCAGGCAATGGGTACATAGCAAGTTTGAAAAGGTTTTATGCACTAAGTGTTTGAAGTACGCACTAGGAACAAGAGATCGCTATTGCGTTCAATTTTTTCGACCACCTGGGGTTCTTTCACGTGCACCCAAATCTGAGCACACGGGCCTACGACATTTCCGCCTCCATCAGAAATGCAGCCGCCGCAGCAGGGATTCGATCCCGAGACCTACGGCTCAGCAGCCGAGTATACCTTAGCCACTAGGCCACCGTGGCGGGGCGCCAGGCAATGGGTACATAGCAAGTTTGAAAAGGTTTTATGCACTAAGTGTTTGAAGTACGCACTAGGAACAAGAGATCGCTATTGCGTTCAACTCCTAAAGGCGAAGCTTTAGGGTCCCCTAATTTTAAATGTCAAGTATACCGATAACCTTTGCGACACCGCCTTCACTACGAGCAACGTTGTTTCTTTTTTTTGACATGAATTTGCCCAATCCTTCAATAAAATAATTGCTTTTTAATTCACAATCGCATAAGTATAAACGCCGAATCTTGAGCACCATTGGTGGGCGCAGCGGATGGGCTCGACCGTTTCGGCTGGTGCCGTTTAGAACACCCGATATCGTTAAGGGTGGACAAACATACAAATAGACAGACAGACTAAAATTTTTGCGTCGAAGGTGTCCAAGAAAGACTGTTGTCTTTAAAAAAAAAGGAGCAGGGGAGCGGAAATATTGGCAGTGTTGAGTGATTTCGAAAATGTGCTTTATTCGCGTGCGTCATGCTAGAAAAAGTGACAAAAAAGTGGCAGTGTTTTTAACTAGCATTTACGCGAAAGTAAACGCGCCCACGATTTCAGCCATAGTGAGGTCGCTGAAAGCCACTGGCTGTATTACATTTTCTTTTTACCATCAGCACGTGCGGAGAAGAATATTCCGATATGCCACTCTCGCGAAAGAAGCGGGCGATGCGTCTTTTACAAAAGACAGGACGTGGGCGGCACGCGACACGCGTCTTGTTCGATCGATGGCTCTTTCGCTTCGAGGCTGGTACGTAATTGGGGACTATAGAGAGGCAGGGAGTGCGGATGCTTATTCCGATTCCAAGTTAATGACGTACACCGTAATATCGTGACTTTTCCTTGCAAAGGCGATGAAACATCTCGGTTATCCTTTAAATCTGTCGCACAGTAGTTGTAATCATTTGAGCACTGTAGAGTGCGAGTAAAGGAGAGAGAGAGAGAGAGAGAGGCGCGGTCGAGTTTAGGCTCACGATTGTGCAATCGAACAAAACATGCCAGTTAAGGCTGCCCATCATATCAATAAGATCTTTTGGGAACTTTAGAGAATCGCGAGATATAAAACAAAATAAGAAAGTTGTTTGTTGAAGTGGGAAAGCGTGCGAATAAACATCACTGGAAAAACTGCCAGAAGGTGGCGACGCTCGCACCAAGTCGCGCAAGGCTTGAAACAACGAAGCTGGAAGATTGTGAAGATTAATCTGGTTGATTGTAGTTTGCTGATAGGCTTTAGCTATAAGCGATGATAGGTAGCTGTTAGGCTCTCATGTTATTTTCTAGGTGGTCCCTAGGCCGTTGCTGGGCTGTAGCTATAGTTGCTCTTAGGCTGTTTCTAGATAATTGGCTTTCCTTTTTTAGACTTCAGAATGGTCCAGCTTGACTGTTTCAGTTCTTGTGCGACAGTGCAAGCTTCTCATTTTTTTCTCTTTCTCTTTTACTCTATCAGTTTCTTCCTCTCTCCCTCTCTGTTTTTCTCTCCTAATTATTTGCTCATTTCTTAATATCTCTTTATTTCTCTTCCTATCTCTCTATCTTTTACGTGTCTCATGGCCTCTCCTTCGCCAAGCAGAGCTTTCGTTCAACGCTCACAATAGCTGTACTGAGGGGCTTGGCCAATTCTAGGGGCGCATACCCACGTGTTGAGTTTTGCACAACGGAACACTAGTTACCGAAGCGTAAACCAGTTTTTTATGTAAAGAGAATGAAAAAAGCGTGTGCCGGACCATGATGGTGATGGTTGTTTGTGCATAGTATACATGCCGAAGTTATTACGCGCGGCTTCAACAGCTTCGCTGGTAATGAAACAGAAAAAGAATGTCGCAATTCGTGTACGAACAATGAAAACAACGAACTTGGACGTATTCAAGGTGTTTGCCATAGTGCGTGTGCTGCGTACGCCGACACAAGGTGGTGGTTTTGCCGGACGCGTTGCCAACATAACACTTGTCCACGTCAGTATACTCTTTAAACTTAGCGCTATAAAGCTCCGGAGCGAAAAAAAAAAAAAGCTTGTGAGTCATTTCAGCCGCAAGGGCTGAAATTCGTAATATTTCAGTTTCGTTGTCCCAAGGTGTGTGAATCTGGCTTTAGAGAAGCTTCACGTATAGCATCAACATTCATCGCTTGTCGCAGAAAAAAGAAAGTTGTTGGGTTGAAACATTGTATGTGTGGTTCTTGAAGAAAACAAAAAGAAGCTAATTTTCGTTTGCCGAATGTGGCCTCCCAGCCTGGGTGTGTTGCACAAGTTCCAGACTCTTCTTCTTTTTTTTTATCTCTAGACATGGCTAGGGTGCTTGTAGGGGATCAGAGAAAGGGGTTAAAAAGGACAGTAGGAAGATAACGAAAAAAGAGCGCCCGCCACACAGGAGCGACAGAAAGAAGAGAGAGGAAATGGGGGACACGGTTGAAGGAGTCCAAGGGCGGGGCACTGATCAGCGAGAGCTAAACAACGTCGGGAAATCGCGGACGGTGGTCCGATTCGCGAGCAGGAAGAGAAAAACTTTATTTATCCCAAGAGGGAAAGGTGCGGTGGTGAAGTGTCGGAGGAGCCTACCCAGCGTAGGTCTTCGCTACCCTCTTGGCCCAATTCAAGATCTGGTCCTGGACCTCGGGCGCCGAGCTGCTCTTAGCAGCCTCCCACTGCTCCTTACTATTAATGTGTAGAGAACTAGGTGGTGGGTTTCGAGTACACCCCCGCATGATATGGTCTAGGTTAGCTCATTGTTGGCAGTAAATGCACTAAGGGGAGGGGTATGTCGCAGGGTGCATAAGATGGCGGAAAGATGGGCTAGGAAACGTACGCGTCTGTAGCTGGCGCCATAGTATTTCATGGTTGCGCGAAGCTCCATGATGTAGGGGGGGTATATAGTGCGCTGTAGGCGGTAGTGATTTGTTATATGGTTGAAGGTCAAAAGACGATCTCTCGCGCTGAAAAAGGCCGCGTAGTCTAAGGCGCCATCAGAAGCCCGCGCTCGGCCAGTCATTTCTCAAGCACAAGTATGAGTCGCCTCATTGACACTCAACCCCGCATGCGCGGGCGTCCATATGAGAGCAACGTCTTCTGTGGGAAGATGTTTCTTAAGAATTGAAAGGGCAGTTGATGAAATGCGACCTGCACTAAAGTTACGTATGGCAGTTTTGGAGTCACTTACAATCATAGTGATATTGGGGATGGATAGACCTAAAGCGATGGCACCCTCCTCTGCCTCCTCCGGAGAGTTGACAGTGATGGATGCCGTTGTGAGCACCTTGCCGTTATAATCGGCAGCGGAGAGGGCATAGGATGAGGAGGATGGGTATTCTGCCGCATCGACATAGAGCACGTCATTGGCTCCGTGCAATTTTTTTCTAAAGAGCTTTTGCTCTTTGGATTCGGCGCTTAGTATGATATGTTGGATGCATGTTTTGGGGAAGGGGCTGTATGAGTAATTGCGTATGTGATGGGGAATGTTGTATTTAATATTGGTGAGTGAGCTGAAGTTGCTTCGTGTAGACGATAAAATGTGGTGACCTGCGCTAGTGGTCGCGAGCCTTGCGTATTGAGCTGTTAAATGGGCTTCATGGATTTCACACAGGCTATTTATGACTCCTGTCTGGTGGAGTCGTGTGTTAGAGGTATTGATTGCATGCCTAGCGCGTATTTGTAAACTATGCGGAGGAGGGTGTTGACGAATTCATCCTCTGCTAATTTAAGGTGAACGTAAGGGAGAGTATATGTGATTTTACTAATCACGAAAGCTTGTAATACACAAAGTAGCTCTGACTCTCGGAGCCCTCCATATTTCCCCGAGATTCTTCCTATCATTCCTAGGGTGTTTTCAATGGTATTGCGCAAAGCTTCGAGTGTGTGCGTATTAAGTCGCTTGTTTTGGATAAATAAACCTAGCACACGAATGCGTAATACTCTAGGAATGAGGCACCCATTTATGTGAACTTCGATCATTGGAACGTGTTTGTTCCGACGATGAGTTGGTAGACGGAGTAACTCTGATTTACTTGGGGTACAATAGAGATTCATCTTAGATGTTATTGCTGTTATTATATCTACAGCTGTTTGTAGGTTGTATTGAATGTGTCCATCTGAGCCTCCCTTCACCCATAAGGTGATATCATCGGCATAGATGGAGAAGTTCAAGTCAGGGATATGTTGAAGAGCGTTGGGTATAGGTAGCATAGCCAGGTTAAAAAGCATTGGAAAGGCACTGACCCTTGAGGCGTTCCGAAGCTGCCTAGTGTATAGGGTGAGGAATGTTCTGGACCTAATGTTAATGTAGCTGTGTGTTCTTTAAGGAAGCTACTGATGTAAAAGTACATTTTAGGGTCACAAAAATGCGGTTGAGGCCAGCATATATAGCTGAGTGGGCTACGTTATTGAATGCTCTATGTATGTCCAGACCAAGGATCGCCTGAGTATCCTCGCTCTGGTTAGGAGTTATGATGTCGTGTTGAAGGCGAAGAATCGCATCTTGCGCAGAAAGTGAGGCCCTAAAGTCAATTATTTTGGAGGCAGTAGTTCATTATCCTCCACGTGTCTTCGGAGGCGTGCAAGCACAACATGCTCCATAGTCTTCCCGAGACACGATGTTAAGAAAATGGGCCTGAGATTTTCTACTAAAGGAGCTTTGTTCGGTTTAGGTATAAATATGACTGTGGCATCTCTCCACGAAGGTAGAAGGCTGCCCGCGTCAAAACAGTCGTTAAAGTTCTAGGTCAAGCCTTTAATAGAAATAAGGTCAAGATTTCTAAGTAAGTTGTTGTTAACGCGGTCGGGGCCTGAAGCCGACGTGGTACGGAGTGTTGCGAGGGCGTGCCTAACTTCCGCTTCCGTTATCGGCGCATCTAATGACTCATTGGGTTTCCCTGTGTTGGATGGTATAGAATCCTTTCGTAATTGAGGTAAATGCAACGTGCGGAGGCTATCAAAGAGCTGTCCTAAATGGTCACTGTGCTCGTGTAACAGTTTAGTGATAGCGTGGCAGTTTCGTGCGCGAGAAGTAATGGGGTCTAGCAGATGTCTAAGAAATTGACACGTTAGTTTATTACTGAGGTGGTCATGCATTCCTTCACAAAGCTGACCCCTTGTTGTGCCTCCAATTGAGCCGCGTATCACTCGATTTGTTGGTCTATCTTCGCTATCCTTATGCGGAGTTTCCTGTTGGGGCACTGGTGTTTCCACCCTCGTAGAAGTGACTGTTTTGCTTCACACATATGGAGAAGCTTGGAGTCGAGTGTAGTTATCGGGGTGTCGGGGGGTGGAGTTTTTGTGTGAATTTCAACATCTTTTTGAAGCTGTTGAGTCCACTCAGTAAGGTCTGAAATACGTGAAGGGCGGTACTTTTGCGGGTCTCTCTAAATTTGTCCCATTCTGTGAGCATCAGTGGTTTGGGTTGATGGGTCTGTGTTTTAGTTGTAAAGTAATGCTAATACTGTAATGACCACTGACAAGTTTAGTTTGGGTGTTAGTCCAAACCATTGTGGAAGCATTGTGAGTGAGGGAAAGATCGAGGGATGTATGTTTGTTCACACTGTTCCCCAAACGAGTAGGCTCCTCCGGGTCATTGTGCAGTGTAAAACAATGTGCCTGAATAGGGGACCCGAGGTCTTTTCCTTTCGGTGTAGATTTGGTGTAACCCCACGCTTGGTGGGAGGCGTTGAAATCCTCCATTATGAGGAGGGTGTGTTTGCCTGCCGAGGATGTAGCTCAGGCGAATAGGGAATCGAAGCGGTGGTTTTTCTCTTGTGGTCTACTATATACGTCGAGAATTTATAAGAATGGCGAGTCAAGTTTATCAGGTAGCATTTGGAAAACGTCGTGCTCGATGTCGATGTCAGCAAATTTTGAATAGATAACTGTAAGGTGCTTCTGAGTTAAGACAGCAGTGATTGGTTTGGTATCAGCCGTGTTTTGATGCGTTGTATAACCTGGCAGCGGCACTACACCATTTGCTTCTTGTAACGCGATGATTGGGGGAGGGGTAGTTTGTGATTTGATGTACTGCAGGAGGTCTGCCTTTTTTCGGCGAAACCCCCTGCAGTTCCATTGCCATACGCAAAGTTGAGAGCGGTTACGAGGAGCCATTTTCGCTAGGTTGATTTGGCTTAGGTTGGACAGGCTCTGGATGGCTAGCGTGGATCGTGTCGACCCACTGCGTGACTGTATCTAAGATTTGTTGCATTAATAACGTGGCTTGTTGTATTGAGGCTACGGATTCATGTATTTTCGGGGAGGAGGCTGTGGAGAAGGTAATAAAATTGTCTTGTTTTTATTCGAGTTTGGTTACTTTTTCTTTAACTTTGTCAACCTTCACTAGTTTCGCTTCGACTTGGTCAACTCGCTCTTCGAATGACAATGTGGGAGTCGAGACTTTTCGTTCTAGCGCAGGTGGTTGAGTGGGGCCGCTAGCCATTGGAGTGGTTGAGGGAGGAGCTGGTGGCGGTGAGAGATGGGGCGGGGAGGTGTGGGGAGGTAGATGGTTGTTTGAAGGACTGAAGCTCTAGGCGTGGTTTTGCATTTTCTGCCCTCAATGCAGACATCTCATCCTGCAATAGTTTGAGCTGCTTTTGAATGGAGCTTTCAGGGGAGGCTACATCAGCCCAGCTCACCTCGTGTCCAGGGCCAATCCGGGGGCTGGGGTCTTGATGAATGCCTTTGTTGCGGCTTCGCCTTCGGCTGCAGCTTTTTTGGCTTTGTTGTCTTGTGATACTGGGTGAGCGTCCTCTAGGGGCGTTCTTGAAAGATGTGCTTGGGTCGAGGAATGGAGCTGCATCTTGCTCGAAAGTTGAGGGTGCGTGCTTTGGTTTGGGCTTGTAGAGATGTGGGCCTTGGGGCGAGCCGCTGGGGTGGTCACTGTTGCACACCACACACTTAGGCGCACATTCGTGATCAAGGAGTGGGTTCGGAATGCTACACATTGTACATAAAGAGTGAGAGGCGCCTGGGCATACGTCTGGTCTGTGGCCAAGTTTGCGGCAGAGATTACAGGCTTCCGTTTTACGACAATAAGGTACGCATCTGGGGATGTCACCATGATAGCTTATGTAGAAAGGCACGCGCGTACCTCTGAAGGTGACCGAGATTAACCTTGTGGAGCCAATGAGACGTCCGGTCAGGATGAGGCCTAGTCTGTCATAGTCCAATAGACTTAACAAGATGGTTTCAGGTGTGTGTTCCGTAGGAATATTACGGATGACCCCTCGGTGGGTATTCGATGGATTGGTAATGTGGGGGACGACCTCAAAGCTGCGCTCGTCCGTCTTGATGGATTTGATACGGTGGTATGCTTCGGTGCGTTCCGAGTCCAGTGTGCTTATCGGAGAAGAATGTTGCTTACAGAGTTGATGCGGTATTGGTCACGTAGAGAACTTGTGAGCTCTGCCGCTTTTAGGACGGCATGTATGAGCTTCGGAAATGGAGTGTCGGCACAGCTGAGGCCTCCGCGTATTCGCAGGACTATTTTGCAGTCGTCCGCTGGAAGTGGAGGGGGTCTGGGGGCACTGCGACGAGTCGATGGGAGAGCTTTTTGTGACTGTTATTGCGAAGTGTCGATGTCTTCGGCGATGAAGCGGGCTTTCTGGCCCTGGCATACATTTGACGCCAGCTGCCTTTATCATCGTCGAGAGCTTCGGTGGAGGAAACCTCCTCTCCCCCTGCTTCGTGGATGACCATGTTGGTAGGCCTAGCCGGTAGGCCCGCCCAGGTAGTTGAACGCTGCCAAAAAGTCGATCTTCGTGGACGCGAAATGCGAAGCACTCACTTGAAATCACTGCAGATGATGTGGTCGATTCCGTAGAAAGCTTCACATTTGTTCAAGTTGCCACTGAATGACTTAAGCAGTCAGAAACGGGAGTTTTGCCGGAGCGCTTGCGAAACGCGGCCGCTCCTGGTGGCGTCTTTGACGCTTCTCCAGCTTCGGCGGCATTTCCGATCGGCGAGAGCTACGCCGGCGTTGGAGATCGCGGACGACACAACCGTTAAGCACGGAATCCACCAAACGAGTCCGGTTGAAGCGTTAATAGGGACGAATTACCGGCTATTCGCGTTTCTACAGTAGACGCCTCTCTTCTCGTTTCTATGGCACGAGTGACTGTATACACGGCGACATTGTTACACGAACAGTGAGAGGTTTGGGAGGGGTAGGTTCGTTTGCACATAAAGTTGGCTTGGAGCAGGGACGGCAATGGGGCAAGCTGTTGATCGAACATCTTTACATCTATTCGCACCAACCTGCGTATAAGCGGCTGCGTTTAACAGCAAGGGTTTTGTTTCGTGATAAAACAGCTCCAAGCCATACGAACACTCACGGAGCCAGAAGTACGAAGATTGGACAAATCCGTGTACTACCCATTATTCCCATGCTCTCTCAAATGCTCCCATTGACATTAGTGCCAGCGTTCCCATAGTTCCCATATACACTAGCTAATTCCCATAGACAAAGTTCCTATAGACACTAGCGCCAGAGTTCCCATCGACACTAGCTAGTTCCCATAGACAAAGTTCTCACAGACACTAGCGCCAGCTTTCCCATAGTACCCATTGACACTAGCTAGTTCCCATAGACACTAGCGCCAGAGTTCCCATAGTTCCCATAAACACTAGCTAGTTCCCATAGACAAAGTTCTCATAGACACTAGCGCCAAAGTTCTCATACTTCCCATCGACACTAGCTAGTTCCCATGGACAAAGTTCCCATAGACATTAGTGCCATAGTTCCCATAGTTCCCATAGACACTAGCTAGTTCCCATACACAAAGTTCTCATAGACACTAGTGCCAGAGATCCCATAGTTTCCATAGACAAAGTTCTCCTACACACTAGCGCCAGCGTTCCCATAGTTCCCATAGACACTAGCAAGTTCCCATAGACAGTTTCCATAGACACTAGCGCCAGAGTTTCCATAGTTCCCATAGGCACTAACTAGTTCCCATAGATATAGTTCCCATAGACACAAGCGCCAGAGTTCCCTCCGGTGAATATTGAGAAAACTCTGTGGCGGCGGCGGCAAGGACACGTGCGCGCATGCGCTGCTCATTATGCCCGGAGCACTGCTAGCGTCAGCGAATAGTTACATTGCGACGCACCACAGGTGCAATCCGAGAATTCGGCATGTGCACAGAAGCGGGGTTGCTTTGATTGATATGTGGGCTTTAACGTCCCAAAACCACCATAGGATTATGAGAGGCGCCGTAGTGGAGGGCTCCGCAGATTTCGACCACCTGGGTTTCTTTAACGTGCACCCAAATCTGAGTACACGGGCCTACAAAATTTCCGCCTCCGCCGGAAATGCAGCCGCCGAAGCCGGGATTCGATCCCGCAACCTGCGGGTCAGCAGCCGAGTACCTTAGCCACTAGACCACCGCGGCGGGGCCTCTGAGAAACATAGTTGGGTGGTTGAGAATACAATTGCCCGATGGTCCCTGTTCCCGAATGATAAATGCTATGAAAGAATTTTAATCTGAGGTATCGACGACGGTTTTCAAAAAGATCCCAAATTTAGTGTTTTTCTGCCCTGTGCCACACTATGCCGAAGGTCGTGGGATGGAATCTCGGCCGCTGTGGTCGCATTTAGATGGAGCCGACACGCTCGAAGCTTGAGTACTGGGATTTAGGTGCATTAAAAAAAAGATGTGGCAGATCTCACGTACTTGGGAATCGACGTTATGCGAAGCAAGCGGAGGGATGTTGAGCGTGAACCACTATAGACATTTCACGAAGATTAGCGTCTATCTGAAAAGAAGTTCCGAGACCTGGCGTAGCTATGTGGCAGAATGCTTGACTGCCACTCAGAGTGCTGTGTTCGATTCCTGCTGGAACACTGAAATTCATTATTCGTTGGGAGGTCAGCGCTGCCTATGTCAGGTTTTTCTTCACACGAACATTTATTATATGCCTTCGTTTGGTCGACGCTACCGTTATCGTATGTGCTTAGCGCTCATGCGTTGAAATCGCCCATGTGTGTTCTCGTCGTTCCTGGGTAGATACTACATTATAAGTGTCAATCGCCTGTGGCACATACCCACATACCAGCGGCCCTACCCGCCCGTGGGTATGTGTCACTGTCTGGCCATCTTACCCTCCCATGTTTATTTTGGTTCGCGCCAAGTTAAGGGGGTGACCACGAGAGCCCTCAAACGTAAGCGGCTAGATAGATAGATACGCTCAAAGTCGCCGAAGTTCGCTAAGCAATGCTGGGCATTAAAAAACAAAAATCAGGTAATCTAAATATGCGGCATCGCTCACTATGGCGTCCTTTGTAATCACGTTTTGCAGCGTAGTAGCATAATAATAATAATAATAATAATAATAATAATAATAATAATAATAATAATAATAATAATAATAATAATAATAATAATAATATAATATTAATAATAATAATAATAATAATAATAATAATAGGAAACATCGAGTCTTCGTAATCCCAAATCGAGTTCGAATCGCTGCTCGAACCCTTGTTTCGTCTTTTGGGGGTATAGCGCCATTTGCGCAGCTGCTTCGTCTCGACGCAGATATCTCGAAAAAACAAAAAAAAAACAACGGGAACGCTCGTTCTTGGTTCGTGTGGCAAGACAGTAAGCCGAGTATGAAGCGCACCCGTGTAGCTGCCCTCGTTGCGAGCGCGCACTTCGAGGGAGGTGCACCTTGGGGAGACTATAAATAGTTGAGTCGGCCGTGACGTTCGTAACGTTCCGCTTTCACTCTTATGCGATGAGTTTCTTCAGGAGATGAAAGTAAATATAAAAGCATCTATGTACGGTGGTTTGTTTATGCGCGCCTAAATCGTTATAAGCTGCATATCCGCGATAATCGAGCACATCTAACGTTTTTATGTGCTTTTGAACCTCGCAGAGCAGTGCAATCAAGAAGTGGAGAACCTCGTATTTATAGCCGGTTTGTAGGCGTCGCTAATGTAGGTGATTTGGAGAACGTTCGAGTTTATTGTTGCGAAATGTTGTCTGAATAGTGTACTCCTTCGGGGTGTGAAATTACGCGAGAAAAACACTGCCGCCATACTGGATGTTCCAACGGTCACATTTCGGGGAACATTATACGTGGTTGAATTTGCGATTTCCTTTTCGTGTCTTATCGTGAACTCGATGGTTTCATGTTAAACAAAAAAACTAAGCAACAGCGAAATGCGATGCGTTGTCCTTGAAAAAAAAAAAAATAGAAGGATGGCTCATATCTCTGTGCTAGGAATCGGCATAACACGAAAGTGAAACATGTTTTCACAGAAGGAGTTGATTGCTTAGATTGCGCCTGTATTTCAGAGCTTGTAGAATGCGTATTCTTGTTCGGCAGATATAGCACCGCTTGATGTGGGTGCACCTACGTTGATGACTACTGGCACATGGCTCCGACGACTAACGCCCATGATCATGATTTAACCCTTGTGGTATAGCTAAAATTGTTAACATATACCTTGACATTTCACGTGGTGACTTCAACGCAAAGATCAATAAGCTCATAATAAACTCTGATACACGGTACGAACTCTTTCAAAGCGCCGTGAAACGCTAATAGAAAGCGCCACGCTCGTCGTTTTTAGTCCTCTAGCATACAGCGCCTTCTCAATCTTGGCATTTAATTCTCGCAGGGTGAGCGAGAAACGCGGTCCGATAGAACGTTGGAGAGATATTATTTAATATGGATGGATGCTATCAGTGAGACTTGGGCTAAAGCCACTACTTCGCTGTGTGTTGAAGCGTTGACAAGAGAGAGAGAGAGAGAGGATAAGATGAGGGAAAGGCGGGAGGTTAACCAGAAAATGGACCATCCGGTTTGCTACGCTGCACTAGGGGAAGGGGGAATGATTTTCTGTGAGCACACAAATCATGTCGTCCTTTCAAGCACTGATTGTTCAGACAAAGGTCTGTCGTCAAGGCGAGCTAACGCAGCAGCTAGTTGCCGTCTTTGCACGCTGTAACGAGGGCAGTGACAGAGAACGTGCTCTATAGTTTCATCGCTGCCGCAATGACCGCAAGCAGCACTGTGTTCCATGCCGATTCGGAAGGCGAAAGCTTTGGTGAAGGCGACACCAAGCCATAGTCGGCAAAGCACCGTTGTCTCGAGTCGAGAGAGTCCAGGCGGAGGCCGGAGTCGACGAGACGTGTCCAGTCTACGCAGTCACGTGTGCCGTAAGCACTCGGTGTTCCACAGGGATTTTAATTCTGCATTAGCGATTTTTCGGATTGTCATTGCAGCATCAGTCCTTGAAAATGGTATAGATTCTTCTTCACCATCTTCGTGTGCTGATCGAGCAGCTGCATCGGCATGTTCGTTGCCCAATATGCCGCAGTGACTTGGAAGCCAATGAAACGTGATTCTGTGTCCTTCGTCGAAGAGGTGGTGACGCAGCTCTTCAATTTCCAGCACTAGTTGTTCATGAGGTCCCCGGCTTAATGCAACACCAAACACTGTAGTGCTGCCTTAGAGTCCGTGAACACGCTCCATTTCTTGGCTTCTTGGTGTTTAATGATTTTAACTGCGCTACTGTAGAGCAGCAAGTTCCGCAGCTGTCGATTATGTCTGGTGGGATAACCGAAACTTCACCGTTGTCGCTGTTGCAGGAAAAATCACCGACCCTGCAGACCCATCCACTTCAGTTGGAGCGTCAGTATATAGATGAGTATGCTCACTGTACTTCTTCATATAACAAGAGAAGAGAAAGCTGCTTTAGCGCTGGAGACGAGAGCCGGGCTTTTGACCCTATTCCTGGAACCGTGAGTTCAACATGTGCATAAGTCATACTCCTCGGGGTAGTTGAAATTCTGGATGGAGTTGTATATCCCGTAGGAATGCGATATGACAAGACTGTCTAGCAAAATGAGGCACGAGGTCGGTCTTCTGGCAGTGAGGCTAGATGATGGGCAGGGGCGCGAGTAAGATGCCTCACGTGTGCTCTGAGCACTTCCATTATAATATGCGTCTTGAGCGGGTAGTCATTAGCGATCTCGATTGTCTCAGCTGTTGATGAACATCGCGGTAGCCCCAGACAGAGTCGCAGAGCCATGGCCTTGATGCTTTCGAGAGTCCGAATGCTTGTTCTACAGGTATTGGTCAACACAAATAAACTGTAGCGCAGATAATTACACTTGTACAACTGGAAATGCACCAAATGGGATGGTTGTTGCGACGACATGTTGCCCTGAGCTGATTTCCGGAGCCCCGCGTACTTCATTCTACCACGTCCAGATGGCGGCACCTCTCCGCGAACCTAGTGCAATGTAAAAGTGTGAAATAAAATGTGCTTTGGTGTAGCTCTCTTCGTGTATTTGATGATGGCATAGTGGTTTAAATACTGTTCATACACTGTCGAGGACAGAGAGGGGTTGGGTTTAATTCCTGTAGACGAAACATTTTTTTGTAGATTTTCTCTTTGCCAGCTGATGGCGTTCATTTTTCTGACGTATTTTTGTGACGGAAACACGTCATAGAATTTTGGTACACGCTAGAATAAAGCACTTTCGAGCGAGGCCAAATGAGAGGAGGCCATGAAAAGCACGGTATACTCCGAAAGCAAATCCAGGCTATGCAGAAGGCCCGGGAGAGGGCGGAGCGTCATGGCGTTCTGTCCTCTACGTGGGCTTGGCCAGCGGTTATGACAGGTTCCCGTTAGTGGGGCCTGTCATTGTCTGTCTGTCTCGCGAAAAAAAACAAGGAAAAAGTTACCTAGATACGATGTGGTGATAAGTATATTTTTTATCTGCATGAAACAAATTTTAGACCGCGAACTCAACTCGTCTTTTTTTAGGTCGTTCATTGTGACCATGTGTTTCTTGGTCAGTGACCCACTTGACCATTGCACAGACTTCGGAATAGAAATTAGAACGTACTATTTTCAAGCAGAATTTTCTTAATCTAGCTCGCCTCCGTAGGTGATGTTTTCAACTGTCACGGGTCCCGTTAATTCGGGAGGCGATCGCCGGGCTAATTCCAAGGGCCGAAGTATCGGCCCCCCGAACCGCACCACGAAAGCGTGGACAATTTAGAAGTGGTCCTTTTTGGCGCGCCAGCGGACGCCGGCTGTGGCCCAAAGAAAAAGTCAGAGCCGAGAGTTGATAAACAAAACAAAATTATATTCTCAATAATGGCAGATCAAAAACAATACACAAGTAGGCACACTACACAATAGTTACATACAATATCTCACCAATCAAACAACGTACTACACAGTACAATCAGCCACACTCGAAACAACGGACACAGACAACAATACGCACTACAATGCAGTCGCATGCATTGAACAACCAAGACACTTAAAGGCTAAAGAGATTGAAAACATATTCAGTCCAAAGTTCTTGGAACAAAAGTCTGGATGATACTCTTCCGAGAATCACTCACTCAAAGTCCAGCGTTGTTGTCGTTCCGCTGCCCCCGAAGTTTCTCTTCCAGGAAACCCCGAAGTTTCTCTTCCAGGAAACCTCTGTCGTTCCGCCGCCCCCCAAGTTTCTCTTCCAGGAAACCTCTGTCGTTCCGCTGCCCCCGAAGTTTCTTTTCTAGGAAACCTCGCGTCTTCACTTCGCCGCTCTCCAAACCTCAAACTTCTTCGCCGGAAACACGTCAGCTTCACACACGCAGCTGTTGCCACGCGTCTTCGCTCGATAGCGGTAAACACACACTCTTGCCTGTAGCTCCAGTCGTCAACCCTCAGGTGGAAATCATCTTCTTCTCCTGCTTTGTCTCTACGGACAAAACCTTCGCCAACTACACGGCAGAATCCCTACGCGCTCTGGCGCTAACTTCCGTCTTCTCCTGACCTCTCACCTCGGCTGTTTCATTAAATAGCTTCCGCGCGAGATTCAAGAAAGTTCTCGTCATTTCGTCGGTGCGATACGCATCGAAGGCTGGGGAGAGGGCGAGACGGCTCGAAGGCCGTCCGCGACGGTTGACTCAACCCGGCATCACCCCGCCCCTTAGAACATTCTAGGGCTTGCTCGTGCGCCGATGTGGGGTGAGGAGGTTCGTCGGCGAACCCACGCTTCCGAGGGAGAGAGTCGCGCGCCCGGGAGTCTTTGAATGTTTGTTTTCTTTTTTTTATCGTTGACCTCGTGGCGTCACTCCGGCGTTTCGTCGCGAGAATTTGACGGCGCGCCATTTTTGAGCGCTCGTTTTGTGACATCAACTAAGGAATGAAAAGTACGAATGGAGGTGCGGCAGTCATCACGTATACTCTCTTTTATTTCCGTACGCTGTTTCGACACAGCAATTACGCATTTCATAATTATTTCTTATTTTAAAACGGTTGGATAAGTCGAAGAGTACGTTTACTTGGAAGAAAAACTGCGTGATCACTCAAAACGAAGGTCCCCGCAAAAATCCCACTTGCAATCCTGAATGATCACTTGACACGCCGGCAAGGATTGCAGAAAGCGTTTGATGTCATGCGTTGCATTGGTCACTAAAGAAACGAACCGCTTGGGGCCGCGTGCTCAGACGGGCAATCATCGAGGACAACTTTGTTTCTTGAATGATCGCATGTCGTTTTTCTAGCCGTGCTGGGATCTACTGGCAGAGTGTCAAAGCACTTGAGTACACACCGAAACGTGAGGATAACGCCAATGGAAAGCGTAGCGAGGTTCGGCTTCTCTTCAAGTGTAGTAACGCTTACAGGATACCACGTTACAAGAAGACACGACAATGTAGTGGCGACATCTCATGACGCGGAATTTATTAGCCAGAGAGCGTACAAAGCCAATACTGCAGTTCCTAAGCTCATAGACTGCCAAAGAGACATGGTGGAAAATGTCCAAGCACTGGCTGGGTCGTCCACTCGTCAGAGCCTTCGGTCTGAACGTCTGGTAAGAAGTGTGGCAGCTTGGGCTAGTTGGTATGGCATGACGATAGTTATAGCGCGAGAATAAAACGACGCTTCTTGTCTCTGTGTCGTCGTTTTGTTCTCGCGCTATAACTATCGTCTGGTAAGAAGCTTCCCGCACACAGCAGCCATTGCTTGTCCGGTGATGACGGGACCCTTCAGTGAAATCCGTTACGGTGAATACAGCTTCACTCCACACTATGCCAGCTGAGGAGTCAGAGCGTGTTGTCATATTTACATTTATAAAATTTGCGTCATTATTTGGTAGCAATACCAGAGCACTAATGCATAGCCTCTGAGATTGCGCGCCGGCGCGAAATGTCGGAGGCCATGACTTGTGCAAGTCAGTTCAGCGTAATTCCGCAAAGTAGCGGGAGGGTTAAGAAGTGAAAACGACAACAAACCGTTTGTAGCAGGACGCCTCAAGGAAATCTATAGAGATTTTTTTAAAAGGAAAGTTTCTTGCCGAAAAAGTTTTCCTTGTCAAAATGTGTTAGTTTCCTTTTATTAATTTCAGAGTACGTACCGTAATCTCATGCTTAACTGACACTGTAATGCCTTCGTGCAGTGCGAGTTATTAGAAGTAACCGTCACTTCCATCCAACGAGAACGTCCAAAGAAATACAATACGTTTAAAACGCGCGTATGTTGGACAAGTCCTCACAAAGCGTGGATACTTTCTTCACTTTCGTAACAACCGAGAAACAGTGCATGCTGTCGACAAATGTTACCAGAAATGGTATCCGTATAGGATAGAGCTGGTGTTGCTGTTGCTTGTTTTTTTTTCTTTTTTTTCAGCAGATGCGAACAATCTTGTAACTCTGTTGCGTGTAACTATACGCAGTTTCCATTATCTATTTTTGTCTTGTATGTGCTTGAATTCTTATACATTTTTAGTTGACTTATGTTGCCTTCCTGATTTGCGCATCTGACACTTGTTTCTTTATTTTGTCTTTTTTTCATGTGTGTTATATATGTTGTACCCACCCCCTCTGTAATGCCCTACGGGCCCTGAGGGTATTCTAATAAATAAATAAATAAATAAATCTCTAATACACAGAACGGCGGCCACGCAAAAAAAAAAAAGATAACCTGTCGTTGCCGTTCCAGACTCTCCCCCCTTGATCCTCCCTTCCCGAAATTGTTCCTTTCGTGGTAGCCTTCAAACGAGAGCGTAGCCAACCAGTACACACTACCTATTCGATCATTCCAGCGACTACAGGCGGCGCAGCGGAAGGTAGAAATGGCGGACGAGACGGTGACGTCACGAGCGTTTACGTCAGCGTCGCAGAGCGTGAAGACGCGTTCATTGGTTCATGACTACTGGGAGACCGAACTGCGTCGCAGTTTCATCACCGTGTGACAGCTTCGGAGCACGGCTACATGGCGCCGCCTGCGTCGCTCGAACGACCGAATAGCTTACGCCCGCTCTTTCCTCTCTTCTCTCTCTCGCCCTAATATGACATATCAGTATGAAAAAGAACTGCGCCCGGAAGCAGGCATCTTAACCGTCTATGTATAGACCAGACAAATTAGCAGTCGGCAGGTTTAAACCTCGCCACGTTCTGCAGTGCCGGGAAACAGAAACCGCACTCGCAGGCACGTTCATGCGAAGAGGAAGAACCCGGCGGCGAGTGTGTCGCCTTCCCAGACTGCGTCCGTGCTTTTGTTTTTGTTTTTTCTTTAGTTTCGAAAAAGACTCGTTTCCGCTGGTTTAAAAGTCCTCGGAGAGACGTGGTGCTAGCAAGCAATCTTTTGCTGCGCCCGTAAACCGGAGAGCACCCTGTCACTTACCAGAACGATGGCGCGAACGTTGAGCGGTTTGTGGTTGCCGACTCGGAAGGGTACCAAGAAGAGCGAAGCTATTTATAAACAAGCGCGCTGCCTCGCGTGCGTGCGTTCGTTCGTGCATGCGTGCATTTCGCGTACGCCTCCGAAGGCTTCGCGCGTCTGTAAAGTTTGTCTCGTATGAGCGGCAGCACTTTTCATGCAGTAGTAATTTTCGTCGCGTGCACCCGCCCCTTCATGTGCCCTCACTGTACGTAATGAGGTTAACGTCTAGGTCGCTCCTAACGCACGCTGTTTCAACGCGTTTTTTTTCTTGTGCCTTGTTTTATAACGGACCTCGTATACAAGCTGGTATTTATTGTTTTGCAACTGCTGAACTCTGTACTTTAACGCGAACACGTATAAATGAACGAAACAAGCCGATTTTCTATGCCTGTCCGTCACACGTCGCCATCAACTCGGAGCGCACTTCGTAACACTCATCTTTACCGTCGCCATTCAGTGAGGAAAAACGAAACTATACAGACCACTGCCGCTGTTGGTCATACCCGCGCTCCAGCAACATTGTACGGTTGAAAGAGGCCCCGTAACGCAGTAGTCGGCGTCAGCTAACTGTATTTTCTTATCGCGCAGTTTTGACGCTCGCCAATGTATGCGTGGTTCCGCGCGCCTGGCAGACTCGGAGAGGTAACGCTCTCGCCTGAATCTCGGAGGCTACGGTGGGTGCTGCTATAGTGGATAAGCGTGACGTAGTACGCAGTGCGAAGACTTTATTGCGATCATATTGTGGTCGCACGGAATGAGTTCAGAGACAAACTGATGGTTAAAGTCTTTTGATGTTCTACGTGTTAATGAACCGTAGTAGTCAAACTAATATAAAGCTTAGAAACTGAGTTCTAACACATATTTTGAACTCATAAGGTAAGTGAAACAATATTGTATGAAACAGAAAACAACTAGCCCCTGTTGTGAGCCCGAGCCGCACTCTCCTCATTGCCAATATGATGTGCTTTTGCTATTGTGCATGCTGCACGATTGGTCGTTCCCATATGCGTGCTCAGGGATCTCAGTCAGGGCGCTAAGGAGGGTATTCATCGCAGAGTCTTCCCCCATAATAAGTCAAAGCATGAGGCAGAATTCACTACCATCATTCTTAGGTGGTTAGGGGGGAGGGGGCACCCCCTATGCGCACCCCTATGGTCGTTCTGATGTCCGCTTTTGTGGATGTTTACGCACGCTTTTTCGTATTAAGCTTGCAGTCGCTCTTCCCTCTCTATAGTGTGTACATTTCAGTCACAAGAAAACAAACAGACGAATGGGCACTTTATGTTTTCTCTGACGTTATCATGTATGAGAGCCATTAGTGTTGTACACCTGATAACATCCACGAGGAACAGAAAGAAAAGGTTAGATGAATATAAACTCTCACATTGAAGCTGAACGAATCCGGCTTGGTCCTGCAAGTATACGTTAGCAGGACGGGCGAATATATTACGCAGTGCGGTAACTTACAAGCTCCGGTGAAGTTGTACACAACGTGGGCCAGGTCACGGGGGTCGGAGTTGTTTGCGACTTCAGTGCCGATGCTCAACTTCATCGCACTCTCGAAACATCGGTAAAATTGAACTGCCCACGGACGAACGGTTTAGACGTACGTACGGCACGTTGTTTACGCGTCCGCCGCCACCCACACTGTCTCTGAGTGTGAAGAAACCATAAAGAACCTGGCCAGAGGTGGGCGCGCAGTGTGCAAGGAGCAGCCACTGAGGCGCTGCATGCTGACCTCTCGGGAGCCTTCAGCTCGTATATAGGTTTATTTTGCTAAATATGGCGAAACGGCGAGCTGTGTACGGAGTTAGATTTGAACATACGGCCCTGTCTGCCTGTGCGTGACCTCTTCAAATATGTAACCAGGTCCCCGTGAGTTGCGTTCTGAGTAGGAGAATTGTAATGCATTGGTAAAACTTCGCGTAAGTGCCATCGTTATTCAGTAATATTTTGTAAACGGTTGGAAGTGTTTTTCGACACACTTCGGCACGTATTTATGTGGCGATTTTGCCAAAACTTGCCGAATTCGCTCCTCGAATTGATCAGTATGCCTCGTGTGTTGAGAAATAAATATCTTCTCTAATCACCTGTTCCACCTCATCGCCGATGAGGAAGGAGTCGATTGGCATCAGGAATTCTCGCTGGCCAATATAGGGGGCCACGACGCCCTGAGCAGCCTCTGGGAAAAATGTGCTCCTAATGACGCACGGTCCCACAACTTTCTTTGAGATCACGTCTGTGATATCTTTAATGACATAAATAAGATATAATACATTTTTCGATTTTACAAAATGGTTTCGGTTTTATCAAAACTGGTCAAGTATAGTATTATATACAATATTTAGGGGAACTTACTGTTCACCAGCGTTGTTATAAAGCATGGTATCGCCCTGCGTTTATGACCCTTGTTATCTATCTATCTATCTATCTATCTATCTATCTATCTATCTATCTATCTATCTATCTATCTATCTATCTATCTATCTATCTATCTATCTATCTATCTATCTATCTATCTATCTATCTATCTATCTATCTATCTATCTATCTATCTATCTATCTATCTATCTATCTATCTATCTATCTATCTATCTATCTATCTATCTATCTATCTATCTATCTATCTATCTATCTATCTATCTATCTATCTATCTATCTATCTATCTATCTATCTATCTATCTATCTATCTATCTATCTATCTATCTATCTATCTATCTATCTATCTATCTATCTATCTATCTATCTATCTATCTATCTATCTATCTATCTATCTATCTATCTATCTATCTATCTATCCCTCCGTCCGTCCGTCCGCCCGCCCGTCCGTCCGTCCGTGTAGATATATCAAATAGATATAATCATATTTTAAAGACAGTTTCGCCGCTGTTTAGTGACTGGTTTGCTCTTCCGTTTTTTTTTAGGAAAATTGGGCCTGACAAACGCCAAAGTTGGGTACTATGTGACAAACTTTTTGTGGTCTTATAGACGCACGTGTCAGTCTTTATTTAGTGAATGAAACCGACACGTGCCCCCTCCCGCCCCCCAGAAAAAAAAAGAAAGAAAAGCGACAGTGGAGAGGCCATGGTGGTTGCATCCGCCATCCGCACCTGCCCATTTCTTATCATTTAGAAACGTGACAGGTGGCCATTTCCACCGTGAACGTGGCGATGGACGCCATACATTTGTAAATATGAGAAAAAGCTTATAAAAATTTGAAAACACTGCTGTTGTTCTTTCTTTTGTGGCTTGTCAGTCTACACGCGGTCTTCGAAAACGCTGTGGACAGCGCGGCTATTCAGACATGTTGGGGGGTAATTGAATAAATTTTACGGGCGAAGCTCCTTATAGCAACACCCCTTCGTCCCTCGTAGCCGTTGTAGTATGTAACAAGTATAACATTTTGACCTCCAAGGTGATGCCGGTGAGAAATTTCGTCTGTGCGTTGTTGAACGATAAAAAATAGTGCTCAATATACATGCCAATGACTGCTAATGAGGAATAAGAGACAAGAGCATTCGGCTTTTAGTTAACGTGCACGCTGCGATCCCCATTAGCATGCAGCCTTCGGCATGTACATTGAGCACTATCTGACAAGAAAGGTTTGCTACGTTATGCTCGCTGGGCGTAACCTCCTTGGTTTTCGAAAGGTTTAGCGAGCGTTCGGCCGCAGTGCCATGAATACAGTGAACTCGTATATACAATGAACTCGAGGTGGTTAAAGGTGAGAAGTAGACCCGAAGCGCAAGCCGTAAGAAAGTGTGCGTATGCCACCTCTCGTTTAGTCCTTGGAATGTCCACTGAATGGCGGTGCTTCTATATGGGGAATATATGATAAAAAGTTGCGAGATGGTGGGACTTCGAGTGTTGAATAGATGGACGAACGGACACACAGACAGATGCATGGATGGACGCTTGAACGGACGCAGGGGCGAATGCATGGACGAACGCAGGGACGGACGCACGAGCAGACGCACGCACGGACGAGTGAGTGGACGCATGGACGGTCATACATACGGACGCATGGACGGAGGAAGCAAGAGCGAATGGACGGACGAATGGTTCGCCCCACTCTCCATCATTCACTCCGTGGATATGCTGCCAATTTTTTTCACAGGTCTTGGGTTTCTTTCGTAGCTAGAGCCCAGAAAAAAATATTAACGCATTACTAAAACGTCATGACAACTTCTTGGCACGTTTTACAAACTTTAAAAGAGGACCAATGTTTTATATTTAGTATTAAGAGAAATCAAATATGAGCTTAGGTGATAGCTTACTAAGGTGACTTGAAAAAGATGACCGCAGTGGTTCATCAATAATGTCGGAGGTTTTACGTGCAGAAACCGTGGTCACTATCATAAGGCATACCGCATAGTGGATATCTCCCGATAATTTTGATTATGTAGGGTTCTTCAAACGCCCACTGACGTCGCACAGTTCAGAAGCCTCTTCCATTTCGTCTCGGATGAACTGACTTGCCAGTGTTCGCTCAACTTTTGCATTATGAACTTCATGTTTTTTATTAAGTCACTATCATTTGTCGATCAAAGCCACAACAAATGACTGGTGGGAAAGATGCCGACGAGAACACCTTGAACTGGCCTCTCTGTGGGGTCAACTGATGGAAGGACCACTCCAGTGCGCGTATGCCCTCAGAACAGAGAGGTTCTTTTATCCGAGACAGATTACCACGAAGGGAGCAGATACTACGCAAAGGGATTAGAGAACGTTCGTGCCCATGCAGGAGGGATCTTCAGGCTAAGTTGGTGGAGCCGAGGTCTGAGGGAGGAGCTCGCTTGCGCGCAATTATGGCGCGATTACCTGCCCGCTAGGTCACGGCGTACGCACTGCTTCAGCTCCCGTCCCCGGGCGCGTTCAGCAATCGTCGCAAGGTTTCGTTATAGTAGACTGCAGATAAATCTGGCGTCTGCGAATGCTGCGGTGCATGGCGCTTTAGCCAGCGTGGGGATGGTGGCTCTGTGTGGCTCCGAGTGACCCGAAGCCGCATTGTCGCGAGGCGAAGTGCAGGGTACGTTCAGTTGTCCCCCTTCACCACCTGGTCTTTTTAGGCTGACCAGTTCAGTCTATCTCACGAGGTTAGTGAAAACGAGACATTCTGTTATCCCAAACAAAAAGCCAAAACACAATGATAAACAAAACCACAAGTGTGCTCGAATCAGGAAGCACGAATGCTATAGGCGAATCCACGGTGGCTGAACGATCGCTACGCTACAGTTCTCCCTGGTTAATATTGTGGGAAAATCTATGGCGATCACGACTATGCATAGTGTTAATCAGGCTATGCATAGTGCTAATCAGACTATGCATAGTGTGACGATGCATAGTGCTATTCAAACGCGTCATAATGTTTTAGTGTAACTACTCCCATGAATAACTATACACCTGTACGTAAATCTATAAACTTTCGTGTATTTACATCCGTGACCATATTCGCCGAGATAATGTCCCATCTACGGCAGCATCGAATGGTTGAGCAGCGGCTGCTCCAAACACAGGCGGATAGGCAAAGACAGTTTGTTCAAAACAAAGGGGAAAGATGATTCCTCAATTGCCCTTAATTTTTTTCTCGTTGAGGCTAAGCTAATTCGTCTCTGAAGATTATAAGCTCAAAACACTCAAACCGGTGTATGGTAATTAGCGGTTCAGAAATTCGTTACGAACGATAAAAAGTTTAACTATTTTTTTTTTGGACTGGCTGCTCGCGCCCCTAAGTGACTGCTGCCCGTCGCTCTTTTGGCGCTGGCTGAAGGTGACGTGATGCGTAGGTAGCGCACGCGGCGCCCTCTGCCGCGGAGGCGTTCGCCTATAAGCCGCTGCTGTGGGTCGAGGCGAGGCTGCGCTTAATCCGGTCGCCCGCGCCGCAGAAGCGGGATGCGGATGAGAGGATGAGGAGGCTGAAGAGCATGCACTGGGGGAAAGAAGCTAGTCTATTTTGGCGCGGCTCTGGGGAATGGATGAGATGCTTGCGCTCGTATATGTACACGCGTGTTTTTTTTTGTGTGTGTTTTGGGCTGCGCTCGCTCGCACAAATCACGCGGACTGTCCTGTCAGAGCTGCCGCCTTCAGTCACCCATCCGAACGTCTCCTTATGAAGCGCGGTGCTAGAGAAGTCTTTGACCGTCGCCTCGCGTCCCTTTATGACGCCCTTCGGCCGGAGACGAAAATGAATCGAAAAAGGGTCGACGACCTCTCCCTCCTCGTCTTCTTATTCTCTTTCGAAGGCGTCGAGTTTCACCTTGGAAGTAAGTAAGCCGTAACACAAGAATTCCCGATTGGATGCGACGAGACCCTCGTACGCAGCCCGATGAAAGAAAACTATGCGCACGCTTTTTTTCTGCTAAGCGACGCAGAGCACTCGCGGAGGAAGTCTCCCTGCTTATCGATCGCGCCGTAACCTAGCGAGGCCTCCTTAATCCGCCTCTGCAGTCTGCGAAACTCTCTCACGAGGCTGCACGCTCTGATAACAGGTGCGCCGATCTGACCGAGACTCGGGGTCTGCTAATTATTATGTTATCTCTCGCGTAGAGGATCAAATTATGAAGCGTTTTCACATTTTCATTTAGAGAAAACAGGCTTAGATATTAGGGTGTGCATATTTCTTGTGTTCTTAAGGAACATGATAGAGAGCTGTTCATTTAAATACGGAGAATTCCGCCGACGTCACGATAGGCGCCTGCAGGCTGTAATAGAAAGGAGCTACAGGAAAGAAAGGCTACAGGAGCGAGAGGGCAGAAAAGGAAATGGTCTTGATATGCACAGGTGGGACAGTAAATATAATGGTTGTGACGTAGGCCAGTCTAGAGATTCTCAATTAAGCTAGTGTTTTCGAGGAGCATCAGAAAAAAATTTTGCAGCTTGATGTTACTGCGAAGGAGTAGGAATGGAAGCGAACATTGTGAATCATAGCGGGGCTTTGTGAATCCGGCCTCAGTTCATCACGGACAAAGTGCAGTGTCCTCCTGGCTTGATTATCTGTCCTATTCTGCCCCGCTTCAAGTGGCCTGCTGTGGCGCGGCTGAGATTTATGTCACTTTGGCCACTTTATTTTTATAATGTTCTGTAGCAAAAAAAAAAAGTGGTTGCCCGACAAGAGAAATTAGCAAGCGATGAAAAAATATGTAGCAAACTAAGATAAGTGAAAGAGAATAACATAGTAATCTACGGTTCGTTGGCAGGAGTTCATATTACGATAGAATGTTCGCGTGCACATATTTCTATCCAAGATGTGCCCACAGTTTACGAATGAATACATCATTTCGTATATAGCAAGATTGCTTCTTCTTCTTCTTCTTCTTCTTCTTCTTCTTCTTCTTCTTCTTCTTCTTCTTCTTCTTCTTCTTCTTCTTCTTCTTCTTCTTCTTCTTCTTCTTCTTCTTCTTCTTCTTCTTCTTCTTCTTCTTCTTCTTCTTCTTCTTCTTCTTCTTCTTCTTTTCTTCTTTTTCTTCTTTTTCTTTCTTTTCTTCTTTTCCTTTTTCTTTTTCTTTTTCTTTTTCTTTTTCTTTTTCTTTTTCTTTTCTTTTTCTTCTTCTTTTTCTTTTTCTTTTTCTTCTTCTTCTTCTTCTTCTTCTTCTTCTTCTTCTTCTTCTTCTTCTTCTTCTTCTCCTCCTCCTCCTCTAATCATATTCCTTTCGCCCTTTCGACTTTCTTACCTCTCAAGTCGCATCGCTTGCGTCACACCTGTGTATGTCGCGAAACTATTTCCAGGATGGCAGGGGCCAAGAACCGCGCCCGCTTGTTCCACCGCGAGCTATGCCGAGCGCCTTCTCCGCTATCTCTCCGTAGGGCGCGCTGCGAGCAGCACGTGCCTGACGGATGAGGAAAGAAGGGCGAAGAAAAAGACGGGCTTCGTTGCGCACATTGTGCGCGCATTCACGCGTAGCGCTGTGTATGACTTTTTTTCCCGAGAATCAGTTCGCGGAGTCCTCTGGCTTCAGCGCCAACCTGTGACGTCACGTGGCGGCAGTATTGGGAGATGGGGCCGATGCTGACGTTAGCGTTGCGTGGGTGAGCAATTGCAGGCGCCCACAGCGAACCATTTGAACGTAGCCTAATGAGCCCGTGTTTTTTTTCCATAGGTTCTTTATTTTTATTAATTTATATTTTTTAGGCTCCGCTCAGTTTAATCTGTATTCATTGAAGGACATCATTGCATCATCAAATGACGTGTGATTTCAGCGTTATCGAAAGCACGCGCCCCGTTGCGACTTTCTCTCTTGTTATTCACTCTATTGAAAAACGCTTCAAATTTGCCTCGAACGACGCTTGTAGATTCTTTCTCTCTTTCCCATATCCGTCCTGCAAAGACGAACCTATATCAGCTCTTGCTTGCGTTGCATTTACGTAGCGATGGTCTTCTCCGATAAGCCTTAGGCTGCCGACAGGGGTGCCCGCCAAACCTGGTTCACGGCTGCGTGGCGCCATACGTCATATGTTGCGTGAGTATAAGCGGCCTTTGTTCACAATGCAGGAGCAGGCTTTGACGTTGGTGCGGAAAGCTACCGAGGTTTGAGATAAAAAAATATAAAAGATGACGAAAAGGCGTCTGAGCTGCTTTCCTTTCCCTTTTCTAAACTTCTCCTGCTACTGCGCGTTTTCTTTTCTCTCTCTCTCTCTCTCATTCTTCCTACGAAAGAGGTTTGTGCAAAATAGGGAACGAACATCCGGACTAAAGCATAATCACTCTGTGCTTTTAGAAGAGCAGTGACTCTGTACGCATTATTTTGGTTGCTTGGTTGCTCTGTCCAGGAAGGTACATCATCATATTTCTTACAGCCTCAGCGCGGAAGTTTCACTAGTACAAGCGCGAAAACAACTTGGCTCCGGAGCAAGCAGCGCTGACGTCAGCCGCTCAGAAGCGCTATGAAACGGACAGTTTTGTTTTGAGGCCACCCGTTGCGCTGCTAAGAGCATCATCTGTTAGCCTCTTAGTCCAGTTTCGAAAGCCGGAGCAGATTTTTAGAGCTGGAATCGCAGCGTCGCATTGTTTTTTTAAACCGAGCCTATGGTTCTCGCAGCAGGCGGTTCACACGCAGTCATGCGAGTGGGCTGACACCATGAAATTCCATACTACGATACTCTCTGCCTGGCATGATTATTATAAGCGCATAGGAGACCGGTACACAACAGCTGCCTATCCGACGAAAGCGATAATCTCTTTGGTGAAGTCTCGTGCTATATAGCGCGAGCGCACAGCATACGTTCATCAGCAGCCAGTCTAACACATGGTGCTAAATTGGGTTTCCTCTATAGTTGGCACACGAAAAGAATGCAGTTTTTACAGGTGAGGCCGCGAGGACTTACTCAGCACGCTGCGCATTTGTATGACCTCTGAAATAAGGGAGCGCGTGCAATTTGGATGCTCGATCTCGAAGGCTTTGATTGTATAGCAATGAGTTTACACGATCGCACTATCCACCACCTTGCGAAGCTGTTCGCTGTGATGTATTTTCATTTCATTTCATTTATTGAAGCCTTAAGAGCCCGGAGGCGTTACATAAGGTGGGGGCAAACAATATATGAGAGACTATTAAGCACACAAACGCCAAAAAAGGAAGAAAAGACGAAAAAGGGGAGGGAAACATCTCTAAGAAAGAAAATAAGCAAGCAGAAAAAACAACAACTACCGTAGACTGGAAATAAAACAGCAATATACACAATTAATCAGCATCATAATGCATGGGTCACTAAAAGTTAGTTACTAACACGGTTCAACTAGGAATTCATTTCTATTTAGATCAGATGCATTGTTATTTTTTTCGCGAAAAGTCGTGCAGTTGGTGGACGAAACAATACTGTCGGGTCGGGTATTTTACAGGGTTATTGCATGAGGGAAAAAAGGAATCTTTCATCGATGATGTGTGGCACTGAATGTGTGCGATTGGTTTGCTGTGGTTGAGGCGCGGCAAGATTCGGGGCGGGGGTTGAAGTCGAGGGTGCCTGGCAAGTGGGTGATAATAGAAAGAGTGAAGCAAGCAGAGACGCGAGATGATTCGACTTGATTGGAGACATGGAAGGAAAAGTGTGCGTTTGATTTCAGTGATGCTAAATTTACGCGAGTAGTTTGACGTTATGAAACGAGCAGCGCGATTATGGATGGATTATAATTCGTAGGGGAGGTATGCTTGTGAGGGGTGCCAGATAGATGAAGCGTATTCCAATTTAGGCCGAACGTGTGTCTGATATGCAAGTTTTTTTATGCTAGTGATTTTCGCGATATTGCTTTCTAATAATGCGATAGCGCCGGCGTTCATTATCTCCTGTTTTTTTTTAGATATATTTGTGCGTACTGAAAACGACCGGAAAAGCGTTTTGATTCTTAGTTTAGTTAATCGTTGGCCGAAGCAGGAAACTATTAACTGTTTTCCGCACCGTGAGGTAAGGCAAGGCCAACGTATTCTTTCGAAAGACTGTCGAACAAGCTACTTCACGCGAGATATTGCGCCCGCGGTACATTCGATATCATCTAGAATTTTAAACCCCGGCAGCCGAACACAAAGAACGTCGTCGAATCGGGGAGGTTCATTGCACAAGCGACTAACGAGCACCGCCTGCAGCGGGAAGTGAAACGTCTTGAAAAGGAACTGCCGCGCAGAAACGGAAACTACTTCAGGTTACAGTTTCTTTCCCGTCAGGTTTTAATTAAAGTCGGTATTTCGTGTTTTCACTCAAGGTTAGCATTCAATAAGAGTGTACGTGTATAAGTATTGCCAAACGATGAGGATTACGGAAGCAACGGCAATAAAATAGCTTATATAATCGTTAACTTGAAGGAAAAACTAGCCATTCCTCTTTCACTTAATTTTTTTCCCTTTAAAGAGCAACACGCATACACAGTCGCTTACTCATTAGTTTCACACAGAACTTTTATGACACTCATGTCCTAGTGTCTTACTAAAGAACAAATCGACCGGCTACATCTTCAGAAACTGGGTTCAATTTCCAAGCAGACAAAACTTTGCGGCAAGTGTGATCTGCGACATCACTTGAAAAGAACACACGGCCTCAGTCACAGCGTAATGTCACGAACATCTGCACCAAACATTCTTCTTTTTGAAGCAGAATCTGATTCATTTCCCGGAACACTTGGTGACCGTTCCGTGTCTACCATTTCTGTATACACCTGCCGTTCTCCATCTATGATCCGAAATTATTCTGTTCATTCATTCATTGATCACCTGTGAATGACGAGCAAGTATACTTTAGTAACTATTTTCAAACTTCAAACTTTTTTTAATAGTCAGATCCTTTGGGCCTAGCACAACCTAACACAATCCGCGCTTTCATTAGTTTAATTCCCTGCACGGCGGTTTTCGTGGGTTGTCGTGAATGCTTTGATGCTTTCCTGTTTAACACATTATTTCTTTTCCTATATAGTCTCAGATTCTCATCCTCATCGACGTTTTTTTTTTTTTTTGCTCTCAAAGTTAACGGCCGACGTTTATCTGCCTTAAGCGTAGCTCACCAGAGCTTGCGCAACTAGACGAGACGTCTACGCCCAGCCTGGCCGCCATCTTACCGTTCCCTGTCGTCTTTCTAAGTCGCTATTCGGTCTTACGGTCTCGACTTCGATCCACAGTCGCGTAGTTGCTCGAACTCTTGAAAAAAAAAAGTAAGTTAAAAGTATAAAGGAGCGTTAGAAGCCAACGTTCTTTCAGTCTTACTGCCCCTGCAAGAAGGGTTTCACTGCTCCCCAGAGTGTATGCAGGAAAAGCCATCGTCACCGAAAGGCTCGCTCTGATCGAGAAGCAGTCGCGCTAACTAGGAACGAATCTTGGAAATGGACGGGGGGGGGGGGGGGGGGGGGGGAGAAAGATAAACCTGCAGTGCGCAGACTCGAGAGAGAATTACAGAGCGAAGCAGGACAGTGACGCTCTCACTCTCTTCTTTTTCATTTTAGTTCTTTTTTATGACTTTCGGTTCATTTCGATCTCAGTACGGTCCACTAGGAAGAGGATAATTCCACAAGGATTCCTCCTCGCTCTCAACTCCGTTATGCTAATGACGCCAGGTTGCAGGTTCATTTTCGTTCCCTTAACTCTCGCTGTGAACCCCCCCAAACTGTGGCACCACTTTGATGGGGGACAGAAATGCAAAGACGCTCGTGCATATTGCGGGCGCCCCGGACGTCTCGCTGAACGAAACGCTACGCTCGACGTTAGCGGTGTTTCCGAGACCTTCTTGTCGCGGACCTCGGGGATTTAAGGCTGCGTGGATGTTGCACGCATCGATATTGTTGGTACTGTGCGGACTTATTGTTCGCTTTGCTCTTCTCATTAAAGTAAGGTATACGTACGGCGTTCCTCGGGGGCTCCGACCAATCCCAACGAGTATTGTTCGCCGGTGTTTGCCTTAGTTCTTTGCGACGCGTCTTGTCGGGTTTTAGGGACGCTGGTGTGTATGTGTTAGCGCTCGTAGACGTGTTTTGTTGCGCTTGTCCAGCGCATACGGGAGTAGGAATTAGGTAGCTTACCCCGTGGATGCGCTAGAATAGATCGTAAGAGAAAATTTCAGCCCAATCCGGATGCTGTACATATAATTACGCAAGCCGGCTGTCCAATGGCGACTAGCGCTGACGAGGTTCACCGGTGGTAGTCTTCCGTTTTCTTTTTTTTTTAAGTTTTAACTTTGCTTGCTTTTGAGCTTTTTCTTGTGTATTGATGGCAAACACAATTCATAAGTCTGTGTAATCATGTATTTTCTGAGTTATGAGTGAGAGTAACCTAGAATTTCTATGTTTTAATGTTAAACTGCCTTTACCATTTGTTGTTTTGTCTCTGCCTCAAAAAAAAGGGGGGGGGGGCGGACAGGGACTACGTCAAGCCTTGCTGGCTTTTTGTTCGTGGTTCTCAACATTGTTTGTACTAATGATGAAGTAGGTTTAATTTCAAGTGAAAGCGTCGTGAATTTGACTTGATTGAGCAAGTCGATAGCGGACCACTTCCTGGTGAGGAAATTCCGTAGAGCGCCTTGTTCGGTGAGTGGGTTCATTCTTACGGTAGCTTTCAGCGTGAAATAAAGGCGCTTGTTAATTGATTGATATGTGGGGTTTAACGTACCGAAAACCACCGTATGATTATGAGAGACGCTGTACTGGAGGGCTCCGGAAATATCGACCGACTGGGGTTCTTTAATGTGCACCCAAATCTGAGCGCACGGGCCTACAGCATTTTCGCCTTCATCTAAAATGGAGCCGCCGCAGCCGGGATTCGATCCCGCGACCTGCGGGTCAGCAACCTTAACCACTGGACTACCGCGGTAGGGCTAAATGCGCTTGTCCGTCTCTCGTCTTTATTCCCTGGTGGCATTGTTTTCGTGTGCTCAGACCCAATGCTGCGCACGGAGCAGCATTGGGTCTTTTCACGAGCAACCGACCTTAACACTTGGTTTTATGGACCACTTGGTTTTCTTCCTAATTACTAGTACTAATCACTCCTTTTCTTTCCTCTTCTCTTTCGGTAGCGTATATAGAGTAGTAGACACACTTGCCTTTCTATAAACCCGTTCATTTCTCTTTTTGTATGATGGTGCAGTGGGCCGAGACGCTGTGAGGCTTCCAGTGCTGATGTTCATCCACGGCGAGTCGTACGAATGGAACTCCGGCAACCCGTACGACGGTACCGTTATGGCCTCGGCCGGAAATGTGGTGGTGGTCACCATCAACTTCCGTCTCGGCATCCTCGGTAAGAGCGCGCGAAGCGTTGGTAGAGCTAATGCTGAGTGACGTGTCAAATGTTGCTGTGCGCCAGCTGTCTCGCGTAAGCGTCGTTATTAGCTAGCAAGAAACAGTCCAGAAAGGTAGTTGAAATTACGCAAACCCGTTACGACTGTATGTAAGAAACAACTTTCTCGAGATTCACATTGTATTGAAATTGCAATTTTTTTTTTACAAAAAACGTTTTGGTGGCTGATAGAACGAGAACAGAAGCTTATTCTGTTCTGGACAACGCTGATATCTCTATTACTCGTTTTAACTTCGCTCTTGGAAAGAAGGAACATGTATAGTGGTTCATGCTTTCTTACGCGGCGAAGACCAAGGCATTCGTGCACTTCAACGTGTTTTGAAAGTTTGGGTTTATTTGAGGGCAAACCGAGCGCTAAGAGATGGATGCAAAGTTGCATAACGACATTGTAAGTTGTGTGAAAAAAAAAACCGTGAAGTGGCTGCATTACCAAGGTGTTAATTTGAGAGGCACTCGGTGCTCAACACAACATGTAGCAGATACCACGCCTGTGCTGATTTTTTCTTATGAAATGGAGCTACGCAACTTAGCGTTGAGAGCAACAAGAAATTACACTGAACTACCTGAATATCGCTAAATCAAAAATAATTACACAGCCTCCCACTAAAGGGAACCATGTGCAGATGCGAAGCAGCGGGAGCTAACGCTTACACTGGCGGCGGCGTTGACGCTGGCGCTAATCGTGGCGTTGCGCAGGAGAGAAACCTAGGGAGGCGCAAAGCGCGCAGCGATGGACCGGTGTTTCCTACTGGAACATGCCAGTCGCTGCTAACGGGCACTGAGTGACAAAATACTACAATTGGACACAGAGACCCGCAGTCCGCTTCTAGTTAACGCGCACGCTACGAATTTCTTAGGGGCGACGCTCCTAAAGAGTGTGGGACGTTTCCACGTAGCAGCAGTATATAAAGAGCGCTCGCATGCGCGTCCGCTTTATATTCACACTTGACGGAAAAAAGAGACTGGAGCGCATGCACCGCGAAAGGAGAAGCGAGAACGCGGGAAAAGCGCAAGCAGGTGGTAGGAGAAAGTGGAGAGAGTAATGCGCAGCTGTTGGAGAGAGAGAAGGAGGAGAGTTGCGCATGCGTAGTGTCAGTGTGGACGCCCACGCCGCGGGACATAACCCGAGCAAGAGATGCTCCGCATCTAAGAATGGTTGGGCAGGGATATGGCTGAAGTCTTCGTTTCCACAAGTGGGCTTGCGAAAACCTAAGAAAGGGGTGAGGGCGGCGCAAAGTCGGGTCCACAATTTGACTTAGTAAGGAGGGAGTGAGCGCTGAGGTCCTGCGCACATCTATCGCAGCAACTGCCTTGAAGAAGGCAAGACCGCTCTTCAGAACATTGGCTCCAGCGTCAACCTCTGGTAAAGAGTCTTTGATCTCTCTATGACTCAATATTTTCCTGCACTTTTGCCTCACTCTGATCCTCAATAATGCCTTATTTTTCAGCAGAGAAATCTGCAGTGATACTTTCTACTAAAAAATGTCATGACCAGCTCGGTCTCGCGGTCAACCAGACTGTATGGCCTGTTGTGCGAAAACATCGTTTACTTCGATAGCATTGGACCGCATGCTAACCTTGGGAGCTCATATCTCCAACATAGAAGAACGTGTTGACCGGACGCTGAATGTTCTCAGATGTATTTTCAGGAACCTCGTAGTTTTCTCGTGTGTCGCGACTGGAGCTAATCATCAACTATCTCGCAGGCTTCCTTCCGGCGATGGGGAACAGCGCGCGGGCCAACAACGGCCTGCTGGACCAGATCGCGGCCCTGCACTGGATCCGCGACAACATCGCCGAGTTTGGCGGTGACCCTGCCAACGTGACGCTCGCTGGCCACGGCACGGGCGCCGCTATGGCACACCTGCTCCTGCTGGCGCCCATGGCCCAGTCGCTGGTGCACCGCGCCCTCCTGATGTCCGGCTCGGCGCTCAGTCCGTGGGCGCTGGCCCGCGACGCGCACGCGCACGCGCGTCACGTGGCCCGCGCCCTGGACTGCCCCGTGGCCGAAGAAGAAGGGCTGGTCGAGTGCCTGCGGCTGCGACCGGTGGGAGACCTGCTGCGTGTGCCCCTGTCCGTGCCCGACCACCTGAGCGCGTTCGGCCCCACCGTGGACGGCATCGTGTTGCGCGCCGAGCCCCTGGAGCTGACCGAGTCGCTCGCCTCGTCGGGCCGCCGCCTCGAGCTGATGATGGGCGTGTCGCGGTTCGAGTCGTACTTCTTCGTGAGCGCCTCGGAGGAGAAGTACGGCATTGAGGCGGACCGGCGGGACCGGCTGCTGCGCACGCTGGTGCGCAACCTCTTCTCCTTCCACCAGCAGGAGATATTTCTCACCATCGTCAACGAGTACACCGACTGGACGAAACCCTTCCAGGTCAGTGTGTGTGTGTGTGTGTGTGTGTGTGTGTGTGTGCGTGTGTGTGTCATTGAACTAGGAAAGTCTCACTGACGAAACTGGATAGGTTTTCTCACTTCATGCATTGCCTTAGCACAACTCAGTTTGAGCATAAAGAACCGCGCTGGCGTATACGAGGCCGAAATCTCGTTTACTACAATCGAATGGAATTGTATAACCAAATCGACATCGTAATCTTCATTATTATTTCTTTGTTTTGTAGTGTTTTGCCAAATAAATTCACCCTATTTATTCAATATTATAACTTAATCTTTACTACAGGCGTGCTCTGTACGCACTATTTCTTTTTTATCCTGCCTGCTTGGACCACATGGCCGAAATTTTTGATAAACAAATAAAAAACACCGTAAGCGAGGAAGGGAAAATAAATGCGAATGGGTTAGTGTTTATCCTGTCCCCCATTTTTTACCATCCTTGTCTATGTCCATTTCCTTCATGCTCAACCTGAGTTGCGCTTAAGCAATACATGAATCAGAGGCACCAACTCGCCCAATCAGCAGTACCTAACTTTGTTTACGTTAGGCTAAGTCAGGTTTGCCTGCGTAGACTTCATTCTTCAATCGTTTCATCGTCCTGGTGCAGCACCCGCTCAACATCCTGGACAGCACGGGCGAGGCCGTGGGTGACGCCCTGGTGGTGGCTCCGCTGGTGCGCACTGCGGGCCTCCTGTCCCGCGCCGCTGCCACCTTCCTGTACGTGTTCGCGCACCAGGCCGAGCTCTCGTCGGACTACCCGAGCCGGCTCGGATGCGTGCATGGCGAGGAATTGGCCTTCGTGTTCGGCGCGCCGCTCGTCGCCGCGCTTGGACACTTCGGCCGCAACTATAGCAGGCAAGAGCAGGCGCTCGCCGAGGCCACCGTCTCGTTCTGGACGAACTTCGTCAAGTTTGGGTACGTCCTGCCTGTTACTTTCTGTCTTCGTGAAAAAATTTTCTATCACCATCTCTATACGATCATTATCATCATCATCATCAGCAGCATAATGATTATCACGATGCTTCTCTTTGTCGTCACTATGATCATCAACCTGGCTCCACTGCAGTGCTCGGAAATTCCAGCGCGAAATACTCTCTCCTAAATTTCTATCCTAAGTGGTCTCTTGCATATTGCTGAATTCCGTTCTTCCTTAAGCCGTGAAAAAAAAATCAACAACTCCATGAGCATCATATAATAATTATCTTCATCATCCTTCTCGTCTTCGTGATCATCATCATGGACCTGATTGCGCCCACAGCAGGGCTATAGACCTATGCGACGTTTGTAAACCGGGTATGTGACGTCGACATACTGAGCTGTTTGTAGCGATGTCGCAGCGCATGGGCTCCGTCCAGCACAAAGCTCGCCACCGCCTGTTATGATCGCGGACAACTGGCACAGCAGCTTTGAAGCTCTCTCCGAGCACAAGGTGTTCATTATCGCCCTCGAAATCGCACGAAGGGTGCGCATTCAGGCTCGTCGGCCCTAACGGCCCTACGTTTTCTTTCAGTTAGAGAACTGCTCTTGAGACGCGCTAAAGTGACCGATTTCTGTGCTCATTTGGAATGCAGAAAGCCGGGTAAACATAAGTAAACAAGGCGTTGAACGCCACCGTGCGTCAGGGAACGCAGACTGGAGGCTCCACGGGCCTAACGTTAAAACAACGCCTCCGAGCACTGTGGAAATAGATTTACGCGAAGCAGAGGGCGTACAAGACAAGCCGATTATGATATTCTTGTGATGACATGCCATCCAAGTTCGTCATACACTCATGTCGTACGATGCGTCGAACGCCACCGCGTGACAGGAAGATCGCTATACACGTGGCCTCCGCGATTAGCTCCGACTCGTTGCAGAAGCCAATTTCGGAGGACACACTCTATGCGCCACTCTTTTAAAAAATATCATCAATTTAGGATTGTTAGGCTGCGCACAGTCAACACTTGCTGGGTGCAGCTCAAACACAAAGAAGCTACGAATGTGACAATTGCTGGTTCGCGATCGCCCTGTGTGTACCTGGGCATTCACTGAGCGTCTTTCTTTGTGTTTGAGCAGCGCGCTGCAAGCTTCGAGCAGTTACAATTGTTCGTTAGCACTTGTGCTGCGTGTGTTCGTGTGCGTCCTTCGTGTTTGAGTGGCGCTCTGCAAGTTTCGAGGTGCTTGCCGTTCTTCCTGTGATATTCCAATTCGTTGCTATCGCATTCAGTGGTTCGCCTTTGCGGCCAAACTGTGACTTCTTTTCTTCTTGCGACCGTGTATCAAAGCCAACTATCTTTCTCATGACTTCCTTCGCTTGGCGTTAATCGGCATTCTGGCCGAGTAAGCTAGCCTGTTTGGAGGGCAGTTTGATTTGAAGATATTCCTTGGCATACCAATCTGGATCAATCTTCCCTAAAATTTATTTATTTATTTATTTACAAATACTGCTGGCCAGAGGCCAAAGCAGGAGGGGCAAGATAATACAGTTGTCATACACATTTCAAAACAACATCAACAATAAAGAGAGTAAAAAGTGGAAAGCGTACATATTTATACAAAAGCAACAAAAGGAAAGAGTGGGGAGGGAACAGAGGAAATAGTTGGAATAGTTAGAAAAACAACTTCAAATTTCAGCGTAAATAAGATCGGGAGAGTGTAAACTGCTTGCAGGCAAATCGTTCCACTCTTCAATGGTACGAGGAAAGAAGGAAAATTTGGAAAGAATTTGGAGGAAGGAAACAAGCCTTTTAAACAAAATCTGTATTAACACTGTGACGTTGGCTGATGAGCACAAGGTCACGAGTTCAATTCAGGGCGGGCTTACCGCATTCAACCAGGATGAAAGGTGCATTTGTGTACTGTGTGCTGTGTGCGCGCTATAGAAAACCATGTGGCCGAAACCATTTTACTGTTCCCCAGTAGCGTGCCTCAAAGACGGATCGTAGTTTTGTAACATATACTGCGGCGTTAAATATTCTACACGGTAACCGCCACTCTGCAGGGACCCCAGCTACACGGGCCACAGCGGCGGTCTGACCGGGAGCGAGCTGCATGCCAAAGGGCGCTTCGAGCGCATCGCTTGGCCACCTTACGAGCCGGCGCACCAGAAGTACCTACTCATCGGTGAGAGGAGAACTTTAATCAATGGCATACTGTATATAAAGACCGGTGGCTTCTCGCCTTATCAGCGCTGGACAAAGAGGTCACAGCATGCCGTTCTCTTCCAATGCGTTGAGCCCGCTGTATTCATGTCGCCCGTTTGGGTGGCTGGGACGTAAGACTCTACCCAGGCGACGCTGCGAAAAACGCCGCCACCAGCGCCCCCATCGCCGCGCCGGCCATAAATGGGTAGTGCACAGAGAGCCGTCCGCCAGCGAACGTGCATAAACCCTCCTCTTTCGTTGGTCTTGATACGCGGTTTCCTGAAAATCAAGGATCTTGCAAGCTTCTTCTTTCAATCCAACCTCGCTTCATAAAAACAGGAAGCTCATCAAAACTAAATGAGGGTGCTGTGCAAAAGATGTTTCATTTATTTCGGCGTGTTGCAACGGATATTTTAAATACAAGCGAGCATCGGATGACATCGTGTTTGAGGCAAGCACTCCGACGTGCGTTTTGTAATGCCTAAACGCGTTAAACTTGAGCATACACATGATGCGAAAGCGAGGAAGTGCATACACGAACCATCTATGCGATCAGTGGTACGAAGCTCGCTTTATACTGCATGAATTGCCCTGGTGATTTTCGCTTTGCAGTTGCGTTCACTATCGATTTCTCGCTTGCTGTGCATTGAACGGTTTTATTACGCATGTTGATTCTTGAAAATTCTTAAAAAGAGAAAGGAAGAGAAAAGTGAGCCCCGTTATTGTCTGCTTCAGTGAGCGACACCGCCACAGTAGCTCACGAGGAATGGGGGCGAGGAGGGATAAAAAAGGATAGGAGTAGAGATGTAGGAAAGCCGAAGAAGGAGAAGAGAGGAAGAGACGTGAGGTGGTAAGCCAGAGCGAGAGACGACAAAATGAGGGGATAGAAGAGATAGGAAAGATGGGAGCACGGTCACTGGAGTCCGAGGACAGGGCACACCTGCGAGAGCTCCTTTCGGTGTCGGTAGATGGCGTAGAGCAAGTCCAGTAAGTCAGAGCTACACTGTCGTCGGAGGTGGAAGGTCGTCGGCGGCAGGAGGTGACGTAGGGCGAGCCCAGTCGGCCAGAGCCACGCTGACGCCGGAGATCGCAAGCGCGCGGAGCGCGCGAGCGCACAACCGGTCGGCCCGGAATCCAGCAAGCGTGTCTATTACGCATGTTGGAATGCTCTGTTGACGGTTGTATTCCGTTTGTATATAGTGCAAATGGGGATACATGCGTGTCCACTTTCTCAGTGTTCAACGAAAGGCAAAACCGGTGGCTCCGAGATAGCTCCGGTAATGGCAGAGCCTAATGGAAAAAAAAAAAAAAACTGATTGTGGTTGCGATCATTTTACGATATACCTGTAGGACGCACGTGTTCGCATTTCCCAGCAAAAGCTGTGACTTAGAGCCTTCAAAGTCCTACGTGCGTAGTGCTTTATGGTGGCGATAACTTCAGATTACTGGTGGTCGCGACGTGTGCGACACACGAACCGCCAGGCGTCACCTGTCTACGGTTGTACGTCGCGCTCCGCGGTCAAAGAGTCTGTCAAGCTTCATAATAAAGGTTACCATGGTTATCCGTCAAGGCTACTCAAAACAATAGCAGGAGACTTATACATTGTCACACTTACTTATGCGAACGGCTGTGGAGAACGCGAGTAATTCTCTTACCAAACACGTTCGCAACGGCCTGTATTTAGCACTCTCGCCATTGTGCTTTGCAAACACTGTGGAAATCAGTAAATCGAGTCATTTACGTCCCTGGCAAATCACAACGCAACAGTAGCGCAGAATGGCGTCTTTTCTCGTAGAGGGCGGAGTTATTGCGTCTGCTCTTGTTTTCGCCGTCGTTCAGGCGAGTTAACCAGCAGTCAAGGCGGTCCGGCGACGCGTCTGACTAGCGGAGAGAAATTCGTAGCTCTTTTTCTAAGTGTTCAATGCGCAAATACACCTAATATTTAGCTCAATCGTTGTTTCGAACGCTGTAGTTACACCTGGTAGCGCAGCAAACTGTGCAAGGCAGTCGGGCTTTGCACTGATCAAAACTGTTTCGACAGGTGGCGCTGCGTGTCTGCAAAACGCCAGAGTCTGACGTCTAGGCTTCTGCAAGCAAAAAAATAATTTTTTTTTTTGCTTATGAGACACGTACATCTGAAAGTGAGGACTGAAGGTGAATGTGTATTTCCGGAAGCCTTACTGGTACACGTACAACGCGAAGGCTGGCTGAAGAAAGGTTTCTCCCCCAATCGCTGCCACAAGATAGCCCTTACAAGTGGTGCCATGCTTCTCACTGTTCACTTATTGCTATGAGATAATTTACTTACGAAAAATTGCTTATTCTTCTCATGCGGGATTCATCCTATAGTGCCATATTGGTGATAGCATGGTTTAGGCTTTAGCGACTCTGTAAACGTGTTGCGCAAAATGAGCACGACGAACACAAGAGGCCATGGAAACTAACAAACGCCTGTCTCTGGCTATCGTATAGTTTCGTCATCCTGTTTGTTCGCAACACGTCTTCAGCCACGGTGACAATGTTCTCTTCTGGCCGTTCCAGTTCGTCACCGTAACAAAGCGCCTGTGGTGTTGCGCTTACGTATACGCGCCATGTCTCAGTACATGCATAGTTGGAGATGCGTCGGTAAGGCTGAAATATGTACTGAATAGACAACTAACCCCATTTTTTTTTTGTCTGCGCCTGACCCAGGGTTGAAGCCCAAGGTGAAGGACCACTACCACGCGCACCGACTGTCGCTGTGGCTGCACCTGATACCGCAGCTGCACCGGCCGGGCGCCCCCGAGGCGCACCACTTGCTCGAGGACCACGACAACCCACTCAGCTACGACGGCCACGTGCGCTCCCTGGATGGCACGGCGCCCGCGTCCTCCTCGTCGTCTTCTTCCACGGCGCCCAGCAGCAGCACCAGCAGCAGTAGCAGCAGCGCCGCCCCGCTGTCACCAGCGCCCGGCGTGCCGCAGGCATCGCAGGCAAGTGTCTTCGAGGTGGTGTTTTATGGGACGGCTAACTATTCACGGGAGACGGTGCTATAGAACTTCCTGAGAATGTGAAGGTGAAAGCCTACTTGTACCAGTAGCGATGTGATTGAAGCGCTGAGCCCACGCAGCGACATAGATGATTTTACGTAAGAAATCATCGTAGTTCTACCATACCACCTTGAGTTGAAAGACGAACGTTTCCTTTAATTTTGTATCTCGTTACGGGAATTATAAAGGCTTGGCCACACGTACGCCTTCCAACGCGTGGCGTGTAAACTTGGCGCCACGTCCTCTTTCTATGAAGAAAGTGGGTGACAGGCTACACGAAGCCGTGCGCCCCTTCATCCCATAGGGAGAGGGATTGGTGCCGAGTCAACAAACCACGTGCTGACGCGTTGCAGCGCGTACACATGGTCCGGCTTTTTAGTCTGATGAAGCGTCGAATGCACTGACCCAACCGTTTCTATGCGTGTGCTTCTACCATAGCACTGTTCGTTTTGGTGGTTAAATATACGAAAAAGCAAGGCCCAAGACGGCAGCATAAAAACTCATCTGTTGTCTCAATAGCTTTCTCCCTTTCTCTTTGTGCTGCTGCGGCGCCGCCGTTGTCCCGTCTTTAAACTTCTCTGTTTCTATCGCTGCACCCCATGCCTTCTCAAAATGCTTTCTAAGAACGCGCGCCCGGTTTTGTGTCTCAAAACACGACCTTGATACGTAGATATCCGAGGCTTTAAAATCGCCATTAAAAAGGACATGAGTGTATTGCTGTCGCGTACTTCACGAAACCCTTTCCCCACGTGAATTGTGACATGGAGTCCAACATGAAGACCTGTAGATGACAGAATCCCGACTATTCACGAACGAGCCTTCTTGGCCACGAACTTGTGTTTAGAGGAGAGTTGCTGACGTTTACTATTATGGTATTCTGGGTCTGTTTTTCTGTGGTGTAATTTTTACGCAAAGGGCGATGTATTAAAACTGGACCAGCAAGTGAAAGTGGGATTGAAAGTTATTTATGATTTTATTGTCATTGGAATCATTTCCCGACAGAACTCTAGCAGCGCAGATTCGCTAACACATCATAAAAAAAAATCATGGCATATTCACGGAGTGAATGATGATGAGTGGGGCGAAGCGTCCGTCAGCCTGTCCGTGCTTCCGTCCGTTCGTTCTTGTTTCCGTCCGTCCGCGCGGCCATCCATGCGTCCGTCCGTCTCTCCGTGCGTCCATCCGTGAGTTCGTACATCCATCTGCCTGTCTGTCTGTTCGTGCGTCCATCCGTCCGTCCGTCTGCTAGTCTGTCTGTCCGTCCATGTGTCCATCTGGTGAACACTCTAAGTACCGCCATCTCGCATCCCTTGTGGCACATACCCTCTCTGCTCTCTTTCATCTCCACCATCCCTCTCCCAGGCGCAGGGTAGCAAACCGGCTGCCTATAGGCTGGTTAACCTCCTTGCCTTTCTTTTCCCTCTATTTTCCTTCCTTCCTTCTAGAGCAGGTATGTGCCACCGGTGGGTACGTACTTTTGCATACATACATACAAAGGATGGACAGACCCACGCCTTAAGGAGCTTCGCCTCTAAAAAAAACGAGAAGAAGAAGCTGAAAAGCCGTCGTGTTCCTGCATATGAATGACCGAAGCTTGCCGATGCATGAAGTGTCGCGTGGTGTCTCTCATTCAATCCGTGTGTTTGAGTCAATGAGATCATAGAAAAACCAGCAAAGGCGAAAAAAGCGTATGCGAGATGGTTGCTTTAGTGAACGGTGTAAGAGGATGCGCTTCAAAGGCTATTTGCACATGTCTACGCAATGGAGAGTGAAAAGAGATCAAGTCATGCGTGGCGCCGGCATCCACTCCGCCCCGGAGTCCTCCATCCTTCCGAGGATAGCAGAAACACGTACGCGCAGCTTAGGCATTCGCTCGCGTTGTCATGACGGTTTGCGAAGGCTGTTGACAAATGCGCGACAGGTATTGCTTCGTATTGCTTCGCGTGCGCAAGGCTCGCTCGCATGCGACGACTGTCGTGCCTCGACTGTCGTGCAACCACTCACCCCGAGGTTAGGAGAAGCGCGACTCGAATGTGATGTGTTGAATTGCGAAAGAAACCTTTCCGCTTGAGCGTGTAGTGTTGTGAACATTTTTGCGCTTTTCAGCTGCTTTTAGTTGCAGTGACCTCGAAAAGATGATTTCTCTGTTACTCGCCACGGTGGTCTGGTGGTTATGGCGGTCGACTGCATACGCGGAGGTTACGGGATCGAATCCAGGCTGCTGCGGCTATATTTCGGTGAGGGCATATATGGTAGAGGCCCGTTTATGTAAATTGCAGTGCTCGTGCACGCTAGATGCTCGAAATATGCGGAGCTCTTCACTGCGGCGTCCCTCATATTCATATGGTGGTCTTGGGGCGTAAACCCCAACATTTGATAATGCCAGCGTTCCGTCTGTTGTCGTTCGTGACTGTACGCCTGACGGCGTCATGGGCGGTGCTCGCAGGGCAACGAGAGCGGCGCGTGGCCCGCCGAGGCGGCGTCCACGGCGAGGCCCCTGTGGGAGCCGCTGTCCGGCGGCGGGTACTCGACCGCGCTCAGCGTCACCATCGCCGTCGGCTGCTCGCTGCTCGTGCTCAACGTGCTCATCTTCGCGGGCGTCTACTACCAGCGGGACAAGACGCGACTCGAGGCGAAGCTACACAAGCGCAGCTACAAGCTGGCCAAGCCCGGTGAGCCACCCCACCTGACCACCGCGGGCGGAAAGCCACTTGCGCTGCGCGCGCCTCCCCCGTCGCCCGTGGGGCCCGCCGGTGGCGCTGGCGGCGGCAACGCTGCCACGCTGCCGCCCAAGGCGCCGCCGCCGATGCCCGAGGCACAGCCGCTGCTCGCGCAGGGCGCCAGCCTCGCGAGGCTCGTTCTGCGCAGCCGACCGCCGTGAGTATAGCGCATATGCCTGCCCAACTTGAAAGGAGAACAAGATAGCGTTATCCGCAGTCGATAACTGGAAAATATGAATTGCACCCTGATTCCGACGTGGACGCCTCCTGCACAGCAGGACGCCTCCTGCTGTGCATTTCATTAGGGCGTTCTGGTGTCGGTGACCCCCGGCCGTTGCGTCCCTGCATCTCTTCGCTTTCTTTGGTTCGACAGTTGCAACAAGAAATGGCTCTAAGGAACTCAAGGTCTTGCGTAAGCAGGCATCTTGGGGCACCTGCACTAAAGCTCTAATAAAGAGAAACGTTTAGGGTCGGAGAGCTCAGGCAGTTACCTGCGTAAGCCCTTGCGTTCCTTTGTAGGGTGCCGCTCAGAGTACAAAGTAACTCAAATATCGTGCGTACGCAAATGAATTGGTGCCTCCCGCACTAAAACTTTCTATTACGGAGTCTTAGTATAGGGGCCTCCAGGAGGTTCCAGGGACATTACAGCTAGCGAACGCTGAGGAGACGCCTAACGAGAACGGCCGGCGAGAATAAGAACGCGGTGGGTTAGACTACCGCATCGCTTGGGCTCTCCAACAGGGAATCTCCATTTCCCCAAAATTCGGAACAATGAAAACTTTCGGTAGCAGCGGCCAGTGAGGAGGAAGATGAAGGCGTCCTTTAGCGGTGTGCGCAGTAGCTGTCTTGGTATGCAAGACAACTGATTTCCCGTTAGAAAATCACCGATATTATAGGCGTACCCACGGGGGGGGGGGGGGGGGGGGTCGCAAAGTCAGCCCCGCACATTGACATATTAGAAAGGAGGGCTGCTGCGACGAACCATAGCCCTTTGCTCCCTGAAGGGGAACGATGCGCACGCGTATGATCATTACTAGGTCATCTCTAGAGGTATTTTTTCCCAAGTATTAACCAATATGAATTTCGCTTAGTTTCAGTGCTCGTGACGACAACTGCCATATTCAAGACATCATGGCTGACGGCAGTTTTTTACCGTGTCGGGTCACGTGTTCCCAGCGAATGCGTTGCTGACGCACATGAGCCGCTCTGGAAATCGAGCAGCTGTGATATTATACATGTAGAGAGTTAGGAAGAGTGAAAGGTCAACGACGTAATAAAGGTGTCTGCTACGTGGTATGATCAATATGCAAACGTATAGAAGAGCGAAAACGTCGATGTGTGGTGTCAATGTTTTAATTTAATTACCAGCGTAGGTCCAGGTGTTTAGATTTAGGTGCAGGTTTAAGCACCCCATTTGCTTTCAATTTTCGGAGCCCACCACTACGTTGTCTCTCATAATCATATCGTGATTTTGGGACGTAAAATTTCAGCAAATATTATAATATTAGTTACCTTCGTGAAAACAAACAAGTAAATTACGTTCACATCGTCATTTCACAATATTTATCCGATCCTTGCAGTACATCAACCTTGAAGAACTGAAGAGCACGCTGTTTCTATTGTTCCCAAGCGCCGAAAGCAGGGGGGGCACTTGTAGTGCGCTAAGAAACAAAAGTAAGATAAAAGAAAACAAAAAAAAGACTATCCGAGTACAAAGACACTACGTTTTGTCGCTAATCGTCTCGTTAAGTGGTAGTGTTCCCTAACGAGTTTCTGAAAGCGTTGGTGAGGTGCTAATTTTCTACTCCGAGCAAGAGACTATCTAATTAGAGCCTGTGGTAAATCTATTCCGCTTTCAATAAAGCTAGCGGCAGCGCCTGCTGCATTTAGACGACACAACGGTGTGCAGCTTATCTGAGGGTGATCTTGACCGATAGGGTTGTATGTTGCTCAGGTGCTCAGGAGATTATGGTGGACATGTCGCGTCTATTACGTTTGTGCACATCTGGACGTGCGCTGCGTCACAATGCCGGTACCGGTAGACTCCGTTTCAGTCTTCGCCACTTGCAGAGCTCTTAGCGTTCACGGCATGCCACGGAATTAGCGTCGTGCTTCGCCTGTATAGGAACGCGGGACAGGAATCGAACGCGCAACGCAAGCTCGCATACAAGCTCGCATCCCATTTCGAATCAAATTTATTTCAACATTAGTACAAACAATGTTGAGGACCGCGGGCAGAAAGGCAACAAGGCTTGACGATGTCCATGTCCCCAAGTTTTGAGACAGACACAAAACAAGTGGGAAAAATCACCAAGATATAAAAATTATAGGATGGTCACCCTAACATCTTGGAATGATCCACGGAAGTAAAGCTTAGCAAGACAGTGCCACGACGACGTTTTATAGTCTGTGAAAGAAGAGGCTTTGCACGCGTGAACTTCGAAAACATTGTGTTCACCGAAGAACCTGCGACCTCCTGAAATATAGTTACATATCCGCTAATCACCTAATCTTAAGTTTGATGAAATAAATTTCCAAGCCGCGTAGTTGTCGTGAGCTTTGGTTTCGCCTAGAGCCCGGACACCTACTATCTAAATTTGAGTTTGCGTAAAATATCTATGAGTTAGTTGGTTAGTAGATCCTGCGGGATGTGGCTCAAACTACAACTGCGAGTATAGGCATGTACAAATTGCGTCGTTATCGTTGTTTACGAAAATAGATATAGGAATGTAAGCCTTGGGCTCGGTGTGGGTGTTCATCGATGGGCTCACTATTCCGTGGACACCTAGTCTGTACCACGGCTAAGGATGAGAGTAAAATAACTGAAATATGGCACCAAAACGACGAGGAAAACAAAGATAGCATTGAAGAAAGCATGTAAGTTGGTCTCATAGATTAACAAAGCTTCTAATGAACGATATATGCAGATACGCATCGGCTGTCCTTTGCGGTGTGCACCTAAACGCCAGGTGGCTGACAGCACAGCATGCGTCAGCGCCAACATTGTTTTATGTGGCAAGTAAGAAATTAAGTTTAGGTGGTAAACTATGTCAGCGTGAAATCTTGTTTCAATTTCAGTTTTGATTAGTTACAAAGCATCGATTACATACCACTTGTATACAGATGAAGGCCCCAGTGTATAAATGCTGAAAACGGGACCCTCAGTTAAAAGCTACAGCAAAAGTGAATTGAAAACAATTGGCAGAAGATTAGCAGGTGATTAAGGAACTCGTACAAGGCAAAACAAGCAGCAACATGCAACAGTTGAAAAAAAAATGTGGCGTATGCTTTTGAACTGAAGGCAACAATTGGCTTTCGTCGGGCTGATTCACGATCACGTAAGACCAGCCCTGTATGGAGCGAGACAAGTTAGGAAGGAACACAGGAGCAGTGCAATGTCTCGGTGCTTCTTCCAGCCTGTGAGTACCTGTGGCGTTCTCTCGCTCACTCCTACTTTTTTCCCCTCCTTTCTCTTAACCTCTCAGAGAGCCTCAAGAGAACGTGTGTGTGATGCAGTGGAGGAAGCCTGGCTGCCTGCCCCCGTCTGGAGCCCCCGGTAAGTAACGAGTCTTAGTCGCGGCCTCTGTATTAGTAATGGTGCCCCTCTTCAGGTGCGTCGTTGCAATCTCGGTGGCTTTTGGAAAACTCATTGTCGGGCTGCATGATATTTGCTAAAGACACTTCTTTTTTCATTTTTCATTGAAGAGAGGAAAAGAGGTGGTGGAAATGAATCGTTAAGGACACAGATTAACGAATGCATGTAAATGAGAAATGCGCAGTTCTTTGATGACTTTAGTTGGCGTGAACGGAGAAATGTGTGAGTAAATGTAATTAGAATAGTGAGAGATATATGGATAGAACGAATTAAAATAGTGATGTATGTCGGTAGATATAATTAGCATTCCGGTACAAGGAGTATCAATAATTAGGCTAATGTTCAGCGTCTTGCTACTAGCGTTGACTGATAAGCTTGAGGCTGTACCGCATTTGACAGGTGGCGCTCGGGCGGAGCTGCTAGTGACATCCTTTCAAAGCCCAGATGTGCCTGCAGCATTCTATCATTCCTCCTCATCCCCCTCAGGTTTCACACACAAAAAAGAAACATCTATACCGCTATTCCACCGGCACTTAAGGTCGCTATCGACACTTGCATAAATATACCAATCGCAATCAAGAAACACGACGCCAATCGGTCTTGACCACCATAAGAAAATTCAGCTTGTCACACCTGTGCTAATATCACAGATGGCAACTGAGGCTTTTGCAACTCGGTTCTTAAAGTGTAGGATGTTCAGTTGAGAGCAAGTTCTTGTGAGTTATTTGAATGAGACGAATAGATAGATGTGTCTGCCCTCGGAAGTAACCGAGAAGGACCGAAGATAGTTTCAGGTATAATGCAATGCAATGCTAAATCTATACTCGCTGTTCCAGCTTTATCGCACACTCGTTTATTGCTTTTTTTACAATATTTAAGTTTGTGGAGATGAATGGCAAAGTCCGTGATCAAATAGCGGTGTGCGTGGCTGAGTATCATCAGGTAGTTTCTTTTCAGCGCATGAAAACGAAAAATTCTCAGCGAATTTGCTCGTATAACAGCATAACGCAGCATATATGACAAATACAGTAAAGATAACATTTATGTGACGTAAAAGCTGCCGCTGAAGCTCGGAGCGAGCATATCTCTCATATCTCGTATGATTATGCAACTAATGCCCCTCATGTCAGGTTACGTCTTTTATATATGGCGACTTATTTCCTAGAGTGTCCTTGAATCGCGTGGCCTAACTACTTCAGCAATGTTTAAAAAAATGGCAGCATATCCACGGAGTGAATGATGGAGAGTGGGGCGAAGAATTCGTCCGTCCATTCTTTCTTGCTTCCGTCCGTCCATGCGTCCGTCAGTGTGACCGTCCATGCGTCCATCAGCCCGTCCGTGCGTGCGTCTGTTCGTGCGTCCGCCCCTGCGTTCGTCCATGCAGCCGCCCCTGCGTCCGTTCATGCGTCCATCCATGCATCTGTCTATGTGTCCGTTCGTCCATATATTCAACACTCCAAGTACCACCATCTCGCATCTTTTCATCATATATTCCCCATATAGAAGCACCGCCATTCAGCGGACATTCCAAGGACTAAGCAAGAGGTGGCACACGCACACTTTCTTACGGCTTGCGCTTCGTATCTACTTCCCATTTTTAACCACCTCGAGTTCATTCATGGTATATACAAGTTCATTGTATTCATGGCACTGCGGCTCAACGCTCGCTAAACCTTTCTAAAACTAAGGAGGTTACACCCAGCGAGTATAACGTAGCAACCCTTTCTTGTCAGATAGTGCTCAATGTACATGCCAATGGCTGCTAATGGTGATTGCAGCCTGCGCGTTAACTAAAAGCCGAATGCTCCTGTCTCTCATTCTCCATTAGCAGCCATTGACATGTACATTGAGCACTATTTTTTATTGTTCAACAACGCACAGAAGAAGTCTCTCACCGGCACCACCTTGGAGGTCAAAATGTTATACTTGTTACATACTACGGGGGACGAACGGGTGCCGCTATAAGGAGCTTCACCCCTAAAAGCACTCATTGAAACACCGCATCGACCAACTTCCGCTTGTTACGAAATATACGCAGGCTCCGGATAGCAGACGCCAACCTCCGGTACTCTCCGAACAGCCCGACGAGACGCGGACCATGACTACACCGGCTGCTGAAGGCTGACTCAACTTCTCGTCGGTAAGTTTCGTTCATTAATAATTCTGCCTGTGGTGATTATGTCTAGGTGCTGCGCCAATACCGTAGTCATCATAAGTGGGCGCAGGGTTTCTTATTTGGGAGGATGGGGGAGAGGGGCACAGTTTCATCGCTGATCTCCTCCTCCTCATGCTCGATTCCAAAAGACATGCGAGACGCTTCACAATGGGTGAAGAAAAAAAAAAGGACATGGTAGATCCCTTCGTCATAGGATTCGGCATACGACGAGAGTTAGGCCTCCTACAACGTCATACTCGTGAGGGAAATGCGTCGGTGAAGTTTTCGTTGACTCCGTTATAAAACAAACACTGTTGTGTTAAAATAAAAATGATGCCGTGACATATCTTTTTAATAATGGCTTGCCGTTGTATTCTAGGTTTCTGGTAGTAAGAAGGAAACCTAACAGTTGTATCGCGTACTGTGTCACGTGCTTTCCGCTTCCATTATCGTAAAAAAAAAAAATGTGCGTGGCCGTACACCTTTTCCTAAAGTATTAATAGGACAGTGCAAACTTGGTTGAAGTATGAGGCGATTTCGCACAACCCTCACTTCTTACTTAGGTGATAAGGGTGTGGCTCCGCTATGACCAAATGACGTTGTTGTGTGATGACGTCATGTAGAGACGTCATAATGACGACAGTGTGACGTCACAAATTCTGCTGATATTCGGCGTCGTGATGACGTAAGACATGGACCTCATCGCAAGATGACTTTTTTTTTTTGCTTAGCTCGTGTTGACACTGATGTCGAGGGTCACTTTTCGTGTTCGATTGTGCATCTGAGGCTTTTGTCTCAATAAACGTATAAGCTGTAACGTTTTGCCATAAAAAAGAAGGCTGTAGAGTTCGTTTAGACATAGAGAGTCTTTCCCAGTGAGGTCACCATATAACAGCACCATTATTACCTTCGCAGGTACCGCATGGCCTTCGACTGGAACGTGCAGTGTCGTCTCCCGCACGGTCATCTCGCGTGAATCGGGCTGAACACTTCTGTGCTGGCACAGGACCGGTGTGTGGGAGTGCGGAGAGTGCTGGAGGTTATAGTGTGTGCAGTGGGAACGCTCCTTCGGCGTGGTGGGATCCCGCGTGTCATCCCGCCGAGCGCAGTTACGCAGACACGGACTCGTTGAACTCACAAAAGCGGGCTGTGGTTGCTGGCTGTGTCTAAGGGACTTTGTGGAATCGTTCTGTGCTTGGACGCAATGACAATAATCGCCACGAAGATCAAACGAAAAGTGAAGTGGGGAAAACTTTCGCCCCACAGTGACTCGGGTTGTAGACGTGTTTCCGCGCAACTTCTTATCAACGCAACACTGGTTTTTATGGAGTGGTTGAGAAGATGTGGCTGTCAGCGGGTAGCCTTCCTCGCGCGGAAGTGTCATACTTGAGGTGGGACATCCCCGTGAACAAAGGCGGCTGTTAAATCATGCGTCGTGCTTTGTCCCGGCGACCATGCTATTCATTGTTGGGTCCACCGACGACGCTCTGCGAGAACGTCTCGTGTTTACACCAGCGACGCCTTTGCGCACATATCTCATTTGAGCAAGCGCGATAGCTGGCTACTCGCGTGCAAGCCTATACACCACGAGGCCAAAAAATCAACTTGTTTTGTCTTGCATTAACGTGTGTCATAATTTTACGCTCTGCCATGTTTAGAGTGAGACAACACTGCCAGAGAGATTCGTCCTGGACAGTTTTCACCGTGTGTTGTGTGCTCAGCCGAAGTGTCAAAGGTTATTCGTCGACTGATTTTGTATACCAGCCGTCGCGTTTGTTTGTAGTACGACGCGAGGACGCTCTACGAACCCGCCAGACGGTTTATTCGAGGCACGCGCCGCTGACGATTCAAGTAGTTGTTCTCCTCGGAAAGCACCAACCTGAGCAGGATCGATGGGGAAGCGAAGTCTAACCAGACTTGATTAGTGAGTTCAACCGGCAAGGCTGGGGGCTCGATTTGTGAACAAGCCGGAGCAAAAGAAATCAATCTACAGTGTAAGGTGAATGAGACTGCAGCGAGAAATTCTGCAATACCGAATTTAGATTGGGGTTGAGATCCACAATGCAGGACCAACTCGGCCAGTGATATGTTCTTCAAAACCGCATTTCACTGAAATTGAAAACGTCCGCGTACAAATGGCATTTACCGCCGTCGTATCTAAACATAATTTTGGCTCTATTCGCCAGCTATTTGGACCAAGAATTATTTTTCAAGTTGGCCGAAGCTTCACTGTCAATTCCTGAGTGTGAAATCTGGTTGAATAAAACGTCAAACGAGTGTGGCTACAAGGTTCAGTGTGCTCGGCAGTGCAAAGATCATGAGTTTCGTTGGTTGGCTGGTTCACCTTGCTGAAGCGCACAACTTCTGCCAGCAATTTAAATTGAAACGGTGATGAGCTGACGTAAAAACCAAGTGAGCGCCATCAACTCTTCCGACTGAAATCCAGCGGGTGGATGCGTATCAAGATGGACCACGCAAGTTCTACCAAACATTCGATTCGGCAATGCAGGTGCAACCAAGTTCAAGAAGTGAATCGAGTTGGGCAGAAAAATTCTAGCGACAAGTTCCATCGTGGGGTTTTTCCAGAAAAGCTGGCTAACCTTTCCAATCATGAAGCGGAGAGTAGATGGTCTGTGAACTCGGCTGGCTACACTCATCAACAAGAGTAACGATGGCTGTAGAAGAGTGATCTCCGAAATTGGTGAGACGGGTATCGGCACCTACCATTTGCCGCGTTGGTGGAACGTGCAGCGAGAAAGCTTGCTTTGCCTACGTCGTACAGACCGAATCGCCGGGAGTCTAGTCCTGTTCAAGGAGTTCTACCGGGTTCACACCGGCTACAGACTGCTCCAAACAAAGGACAGTCCCGGTATTACCGTCGGCGAAGTATTATCTCGGAGCACTCCGGTGCTGCAACTCATTCAACGCGCGTAGAGACGATGACGTCACGTCGATTACTGCATGTTGTACTTCGTGTACAGTGCTCCGTTGTGTTGGAACGTCGCCTTTGTTACATCCCGACATCCACGAAAAAAAAAAGTTGTCGAGAACAATGACTCTAAGATGGAAAAATGAACACGTGTATGTGTACAATCACGATGCCAGTAAAACGAAACCAGCGAGATGTGTACGGGAACGTTTGAATTGAGGGGATCATATCATAAAACAAGCATGTATACCCCCACTGACTTCGTGCATGTCTGAAGTTTTCACATTATGCTCGTACAAAACGCCCTTTGAGTGTATTCACTCGTGGACATCATCATCGGTTTGGGACCACGTCCATGAGTCTGACCTTTATGGTAAACGACATAGAAGGTCGTTTTAGCTATTGAGCTGTCCGATTTGTATTTATAAGGCAGACGCGCATAATAGTCGATCATGCTTTATATGCGAGTACACATGGGTTGCACGCACGTCACATCCGGGACCGAGAGGACCGAGAACCGCCATGTTTGTCGACACATCCAGCTGGCTGGAAGCGTAGTCGAGAGCTTTGCAGCGGCGAGATCTGGTCTTCGGTCACCCTGCCGCCTTCACGATTACTATTTGTGCCATTTATGAATGCAGAACAAGAAAAGGAACTTCTGCTTCTAAAGGCAAGGTACAGCCAAGCGCTATAATGTTTAGTTTTCCCGCTATTATTAGAAATCAGAGTGCGCGAACAAGGATGCTGTCCGTATTGCTTGACTGGCGCGCATTAACTGTGAAAACCTGAAAAAAAGAGAAATACATTTGTGTCTGCTGTCATCACTTCATCACAGGTAAGGGTATTTTCGACTTATGTCAAGGTTTACCACGCTTACTGACGTGATCGCGTCTTCTCCAGAATGCTACTGAAGCTCTCAGAGATGTGAAGACGACCTTTTCCCCTCGAGTACCGTGTCTCGTGTTATATGAGGTGTAACGGTGCAACATATGTGAACGTGAGCGAATTGTGAACGTGTCTTTTTTCATAGGACAACCCGCGAACTTAATGGAAGATGTGCACCCTGACAGGCCACCGAGAATGAAGCTGGGCCACGGCCGTTTCGACCGGACTGCCTGCCAGGCTTACACAGGCGCAGAACCAGAGCGTAATGAACCATCAGTAGTAGATCCTGTCGCAGCCCATGCGTCTTGAGAAAGGCGAAATTTTACTTTGACCGTGACGTGAAAAAAAAAAGAGCTTCGTAACTAAACTCACTTAGAACAAGGACACGCTGTGATGGAAGCATCACGGAAGGCAACAGGTCGACGTTCGGCGTAGCATCCCGATGCGCAGTTCGTACGGGTCGATGCCATCATCGCACATTTCGATTTTCACTCCGTAACGTACACGAGTGAGTCCGATAAGCTCTTCTAAGTACGAAGGGAAGAGCGCGTGTGTCCTTTTCTTTCGCCTTATCACTCGAATGACGCCGACAAGCTCCGAAACGGTGGTTAGCTGCACGCGCAGCCTGACTGGCCTGATTCAATGTTGACGAACATTGCGGCCGCTCACTTTGTTAGCCGGAAATGACGTCACGTGCAACCCATGTACAGATATACTAGAGAGTTTTAGAGTGAAGTACTCAGGCCGTCGGTGGTTGTGTTTTTTTCGTGGGGTTGGCGTAAGCACGACGAAGACGTTAGAGAGTTCTGGAATGTGTTACGAAGGATTTGTGTTACTTCAGTACCCATACCTTTTCCGCAATATAAGATGCGTACGCTATAAGTTAGCGTAGGACGCGCGCGCAGTGGCTGCTGTTAAGGTCGAAAGAGGAGGTTGCAGCTGATGGCATCCCACCGCTGCCACCAGTTGTTAAGGGTCGGAAGGATGAACGCAGGAGAATACGAAAACAAAACAGGTTTATGGCACTATATACACATATTTACAGAAAAGAAAGGATTAGTGGTTTCACAAACCACGAGCGTGGTGGTTGAACCGTTACATGGTTCAGAGCGACGTCCAGCACTCTGCGGCGTCGTTTTAAGCCCTGTCGGGCTCCTCCTCTCCTAGTGGAACACCAATCACACACACACAACAGGTGAGGGGGACGAGCATGCACGGTCCACGTGAACGTCCAATATTGAGTTGTGAACACTGCACTGCAAGGTGGCGCCAGCAGGGCTCTTCCTCGTCGTGTGTGTGCCGCTAGTCGAGAGTTCCCACGATTCTTACAGCGTACATAAAAGGGTCTGCCGCACAGCTCGCCTGATTGGCGGGGTGATTTGCGGTGGCCGCCGCGGTCTCTTCCAGGAAGATGCTGTCTTTGTTGTGCTCCCTCGTCGTGGCGTCGTGGCGACACGACGTCTCATCCTCCGGCTAGCAGGGACAATGCCTGGCGGGCACAGGCAGCCGGCCGGTCGTCTACTTGATTGGGGATTAAAAGGAGCGTCGCTCTCCTGTCAGCTCTGGCGCCGGTCGCAAAAGCTTCCCCGTCGCCAGATGAATCACCGAGGGCATCAGTCACCGCTTCTGCTCGAAGAGATGACAAAAGGGTCCGCAGTTGAAAGTAAGGAACTCGCCCTCGCTTGTCACATGGTCTGGGTAATTACTCAAACTTTCGACAGCGTCTGGCAGACTGGGAGCCGAAGGGATTCAGAGCCTCTCCAGTGGACCGGCTTACGCACCATGGCGTCTGCCCAGATGAATTTCCAGGCCAAACTTAACACTGCAAACTCAAACACGAAGCCCTGCGTACCCTATTCAACACTGCTCATTTTGGAGTAGGTTTAGTACTCCGTAAGCTGTAGTGCACGAGAAACACACCCGAGTATTCACGAAACCAACGCGATGCACCTTCGGGTACGCAGACTATATTCGAAACAAAAACAACAACAACAAAGGCGCCCGGTATGCTAATTCAAATAGTGGTTAGCGTACGACACATGCGCAAAGGGAGAAATCAAAGGTGTTTGCGTATTCTAAGTCTGTCTTTTAGGACCACATTACACGATTATATGCTGGGTCTTCCCTGTCCCGACGTAGGTCTGGACAAGTTCACTTTTTAAGATCATTATACTTGATTGAGTTGTGAGGTCCCAAAACCACCATTTGATTATGAGAGACGCCATAGTGGAGGGCTCCGGAAATTTCGATCACCTGGGGGTCTAAAACGTGCACCCAAATCTGAGCACATGGGCCTACAACATTTCAGCCTCCATCGGAAATGCAGCCTCCGCAGCCGAGATTCGATCCCGTGACCTGCGGGTCAGCATCCGAGGACCTTAGGCACTAGACCACCGCGGCGGGGCTTTTTAAGATCATTATACTGTTGTTGAAGGGCTCTGGAACCCAAAAGAAAGTTGTGGTATATTCTTAAAGAGAGACTTATACGTCGTAGATCAGGACTTATCGAATATAGCGACACATAGTATTTTTTATTCTCTTGAGAGTGTTTAGGACATTTAATCTTCGGTGCATTAGATCGAGTAACATTTCGCTATAGATGACTGTAAGGCAATGTTACAACACTCACCTTCCAGGGCAGTGAAAGAAAAAAAAAACACTTAGCAGCTAGTGTGCGTCAATAAGTTGAATTAGTGTGACTCTCGTAAGGAGGAAGGAGGAAGCAACAAAAAGGGAGAAGGCAGGGAGGTTAACCAGAAAGACATCTGGTTGGCTACCCTGCACTGGGGGATTAAGGAAGGGGACAAGAAAGACGAGAAAGAGGGAAGAGAGGGAAAAAAGGGGGTGGGGGAGAGACTAACAGTAATTTCACTGCAGCGTGTAGAACTCTACCGCATGTCAGAGGCGTTCACACAAGCCTGTCTTTCTCAGGAAACACAGCAGGGCTTTCACTGCCTTGTGGGCTGTCGAGGCATGTGGACGTTGCTGTAATAGCACCTGCACAGAAAGTGGCCGATCATTCAGGCGCCGCATTGCGTTGGCAAGTACTTGTCTATCTGAGGCAAATCGAGGACAATGACACAGCAGGTGCTCGATATTTTCGTCGGTGCCGCAAACATCGCACGCCGCACTGTCAGTAATTCCGATTAAAGTGGTATAAGCTTTCGTAGATCCTAAAATTTAGTTTGTCACCAGATCGTTTCCGAGGGATGTTCGCGTGCCACGACATAATGTTTCGTCGTGCCCCATCATCCTAAAGGTCTGCTGGTCGTGCATGCAAGATCGTGAGCGCCATATCGAATTGCTATATTTAGGCCGGTTCTCTTGCGCCCGTGGGGTCGCGCAGCACCTGCAGCACTTTTTCGGAGCCACTCTTGAATGGCGGTGAACTACTAAGGTGTTACAGCGAAGTAATTACTCTGAATCTGACGTACTTATAGAATGACTTTCAAAATTTTATGTGACAAACAATCGTTGCGTGCGTGACGTCACACACGCCTCAGGTAGCAGTTCCACTGACAAATTTTTTTGGCCGGTCATACTTGTCGTATAATAAAGAGAAAGAGAGGGAAAGAAAAAGTGAAAAAAAAAAAACTACAAAGATTCGCCAGCTACTTCATGGGATGTTGGAGCGCTAAATGAAGGTAACCATGCCAAGTAGTTATTCTCACGCTGCAGATTTTTCGACAATATTTACGATGAAGTTACTGCAATTACGAGGCACACTCGGTATGAATCCGTCCACACGTGGCAGATGACACGTATACTAGCGTAGCGGAGGTGAGCTGCGGCAAGCACCGAATCGCGTAAATACAGTTAAAGGAGCACCGAGAAAGCGAATATATGACGTCATGAGCGCTGACTATCGACTAAGTTTATTGGTCATAAAGCAAATACATACACATACAAAAGATAACATGAATGTCATACATTCAAGTTCTCCGCAAAGGCGGTTATGAAACCGCCTTTGCGGTACATCTGGGCTCGTTACATCATGCGGAGCAGGAGAAAGAAAAGGAACAAAAAATAAAGATAGCTGAGCAAACAAATTTTAGCACATGAATGGGCGCCTCGCCTGTTAGCAGAGCGTGCATGATCTTTAGAGCGCATTGATGTATGTACAACGGGTGTCATTAGATGCTCATTATTGCTGTTTGTATTGCAGAGGTACAGACAAACTAGTAGACGTAAGATAAGTGAAGAAAAGGTGCAATTTAACCAGTAAAGGTGAGTTGAACCCTAGACCGGATTTCTAGTAGCTAAGTCAGATTATTGGCAGTGCAGCCGTCATTTTTATACGAGAGAAAACTCGCGACTGCGTGGTGAATCACCTCGAACTGTGCATTTGACGCAGCGCAGCGGTGAATTGTGACGCTAAAGGGAGAGAGCGGTGCCATTACTTCTATTTCCTGCACCCTTTGTTTCAGTTTTTTCCCGCTATTTTTTAGCACGTTAAGTTGTTGCGAGAACAGCAGTCTGAAGCTGTGGTAATGACAGTTCTTATCGAAAACGTTGTTCGCTGAAACGTCCCAGCGAAGTATGGATATCAAAAAGAAAGCGCGAAATAGAGATGAACACATTCGTGATGCTATAGTGTAGGCAGTAGAAGACAAACTATCTCGCTATTTTTCCCCATTTCGCCGCTGCGCCGTGCCACATGTGCGGCACGATGCTATTTACCACGCGCTCGCGCGATTGCTTTAGTAAAAAATGAGGCTGTATTTTTGTTCACTCGTGGTTGAACATCGTTGTGTCCCACCAACATGCACAGTAAAACAGTACTCGGGTAAAACGCCGCCGATCACTGTCAAGTCGCTATTTCGCCAATTCGTAGTAGGGCGATCAGTTGCGCGTCTCCGCTATAGTGTACAGTCATCCAGCGTGGGATAGCCTCCGTTTATCTTATTTTACAATGTAGGATTGTTATTCTGAACTTTTCGTACAACGCAAAACCAAGAAAGAAAATTATTCGGTCTATTCTTGTATACACAGCCTCTCACCGGTGGCCTGGATGAAAATCGTCTTCATGCGCCAAAGGTTGCCCACGCGATCTCGCGAGCAAGGAATTTAAGCATTGCAGAAACGCGCTTTCTTAGAAACTCGCTCTCGAAGTATACACGACAGCGGGTTCCTTCATACAGCAGCGAAGGCTGACGTTCCCAGTACACCGGAGCAGGTGTGACGGTCGTTTGTCATTGTCGCGGCTGTGCCGTGCAAATAGCACCGATAGTCCATCTCCGCCGGCGAATCTGTCCCGGAGGAGCTCATCAAGGAGGAAAGATGGTTGCGGGTGAGCGACGACTGGTCCCGAGGTCGTATTTTCGGTACACGCACACATAGAGATCTTCAGCCTGTGTTTACCTCGATCTATAAGTATCACGCTCGAGAAAAAAAAAAGTCTGAGAATAATAGGTATTCAGCTTGCATATAGTGCCCTGGTTACTATGACGGTCCTTGTTCGCTAGCTACTCTGTAGAACCACGGGACATCAACAGAGCATAAGCAGAGAACAGCTCGTGAATTCCTTAGACGCCTCATCAAACGCGAAAATTCACCTGTTGCGTCCCGAGGCGTCGGCGTCGGTACGAGTGATGAAAAACCATCACTGTCATGACGTGACCGTGCGACGCCATCGAGACGTCACAGATCACTAAAGTTTGTGACGTCACCATGACGTCATCACATGAAGTCGCCACCTGGTCAAAGTGGGCCGATCACTGAGGGAGGGCGAAACCAGGTGACGTGCAGAAGGCTGGCAAAGCCTTAGGTCTCGGATGCAATGCAAAATCACGTTAGGAGACTAAAGCTTATGGAGGGGGTGGAGGAGGACCAGTGAATCGGCTCAGAAGAAAAATAATAAGATGATTTTCGCCTTCCAATCGTCTTAGGCGAACGCAGTAGGGTCCTACTGGCGCGTTCACACTTGGCCTCGAAGAGAGCGAAAACGGCGAAACTCTCCGGAGACTGGCTCGTTTCGCCGCCCAAGCGGCCGGAAAACCACGCCGCGCGGCTGGCGCGCAAAAATCGGTCCGAGCGCAATTTTCCCGCCACGCGAAACCAAATCTGCTTTCCGCTTCACAGCCTTGGCTGCGCTAGGTCAAACCACGTGACATAACCAGCTGGCCGCAGATTCAGCATGGTGGCACTGACGTCGGCGGTGGCTCGCATCGGCTCAAACCACAAACTACCCGTGCAGCACGACGAAGCTTGATGGCCTCGACGAAAACACGTTCATCGAGAGCCTGATTTGAATTACAATAGTCGATAACTCAGGAAGTAGATGGTGCAGCGGCAGCGAGTCGGCATGCCCGAACATGTCTCGCTTTTGTGTGCAGCCGGTTGAAACCGCGCCGTCAATGCCGATGCGTTCGCTAGTGTGGCTTCTAGTGGCGTATTTCCCGAAACAACGTTTGAAAAGGTGCAAGTTGTTTCTTTCCACTACTTTGTGTCAATAACTAGAATACGAACTTTAGTTCTCAGAAAGCAGGCAAAATCGAATTAATTGTCAAGGTGTAGCGACAGCAGCGGCCGCGGGATGGGGCAGATTGAATGTGAACAACAATAACGCACGCGGACGTGGTTTTCCGGCCGCTCTGGCGTTTTCGTTTTTTTTTCAACTCTCAAGTGTGAACGTGCCATACGAGTTATTCTACTTTAGTTCGACAGTGAACACCGAAAACGAGGGCGGTGACCCTCCACTGGAAGATTTCATGACCCTCCACTCAGAGTTTAGTATGTGCAGCGCCGCCGTAGAGCTCCCGGTTAAGTAGCATAACGCTCCTTTCCAGCCAATACCAGGACGACGTCGTCGTTTTCGGGAAGAAACAGGCGGCGCACAACGCAACCCTCACAGCAGTGCTTCAGAACCTCAAGGACGCAGGAATGGCTTTATATCCAGGTAAGTGTGAATCCAGCAAAAGAAGCGTCAAGTTTCTCAGACACATCTTGAATGAAGCGGGCATCGTTGCTGACCTAGAGAAAACTGAAGCCATTAGAAAAATTCCACCACTGCCACCATGTCTTGACGTCTGTCGGTCTTCCTCCAGCCCCTCGACAACGCAACACCTGCAGCATCCGAAAAGCCGATGACTGTGGTCTAGTGGGCTTAGAATGCGGGAGAGGGTACCTCGGCCTTCACAGTTGGTAGTGAGAGGTAGCTTCGTGAAAAGTTCCAAGTGGATCAATCCCTGAAGCTTACTAGCAACCCGCCTCCGGACCCGCCCTTACCGCCGCGGCTCGTGATTTCTCGCGCACGGTTATGGGCCAGTTCATTGACGTTCGGAACAGTTGGATGAATCCCCGAGCCCCTTCTGTAAGGCGTCGAATTAAGGAATATTTTTTGGGAGGGGGGCATTTCTCCCCTTCTATGTAACTTTCCCTCCCCCTTTCCCAATGAAGGGCAGCCTAAAAAGCTCATTCCTGGTTAACCTCCCTTTGAGTGCTTTGATTGCTTAGAAGCGCCATTCTATTGGGCAAATCTAGTCCAAGCCTTACTCATCTGATGACCATATAGATGCTGTGTTGTTTTTCTTTTTTCCCTTTTGAGTCGGTAGCTCACAGTTCCCTGGCGAACAAATTCCGAAACAACATTATCTTCGCCAAATTGTTTTTATTTACGTGATGACCAGTTTATACAACCGATTACCGGGTGTATGATATAATCACTGTAGATTTGTGCAGCACCAAATCCAGTGCAAGCCTTGCTCATCTCATGAGCATATAGACGCTGTGTTGTTTTTCTTTTTTTCCTTTTGAGTCGGTAGCTCGCAATTTCCTGGCGAACAAATTTCGAAACTACATTATCTTTGCCAAATTGTTTTTCTTTACGTGATGACCAGTTTATACAACCGATTACCGCCTGTATGATATAATCGCTATAGATTTGTGCAGCATAGGTATGGCCAAAAGCTCCCAGCCCGCTATTCCATGTAATCTAAAGTCAGCTTGATCTGGAAACTTCTGACCATGCACCCCTGTACGAGAACGAAAGTGCCCTTTAGTTATTGAGCTCACTGTAGGCTTGTCATTTCTATTTATGCTGCGTGCCGTCCGTGTCATGAAACGCCCAGCACAGTTTACAAGGGCGAGGTAGTTGACAGCATTCATGGACTAGTCAACACTTAAAGCTCGGCGGGAGCTCTAAATACGGAAGAACCTGGAGTCATATGGCATAAGCGCCGAGTTGAATAAACTTTATTTGTCCAATGGTTGTTGCTGTGCCCGGGCCTAGGCTGCCAGGGACACATCGTTCGAGGAACATCTTCCGAGGTCCTCGGCGACGGCCCTGGCCCGCTGGACGGCCCACACTTGGTTTTAGAGGGCCTCGCATAAGCGTATGGAATGATACTAATGGTCCTTCTTGCCCGAACTATCATCTCACACTCATGATAGAGCAACTAGTGCGCGAAACGCTCGTGAGAGGCCTCTCAGCAGCGATTCGACAGTGGCACGACGCCTCCAACGTTCTGCAGGGCTGCGCAGAATGTCGGCAGTCGTGGGCGAGATGAAATGCGAGACGTCGAGCTGTGCGACTCCCGCCACAGTCACTGACAACGGGCGTGACATCGAAGAACGCCCTCCCTCTTCCCCAAAGGAGATAAAGCGCGTCCCGCTCCGATGATACACCGTATATACGCTCAGCAGCAGCCCGTCTGAGATAACAAGACGCATTCATCTATCCGGCGGGAGGCACATTCGTATTAGTGCAAACTTTTCGCGCGACTAACCGCAAGGTTGGCTTTGATGTTTTGGCGCCCTTTATTATTGTAACTGATATCCTTTGATTCCTTCGTACATTGTCAGGGTTGGTTGGCTATGCGTGGCTAATGGTTGGTTAATTGGCGCAGCTGCTTTACTGCGTAATGAGAAAGGCGAATATATTTTTTGTTCACTCGCCGCCAGCAGTTTTAAATACTCGTGTACTGCTATCATTCGACATGGTTTTATTCAACGCGGAACGGACTGACGCGGAGAGACGCCAGGTGGCGCAGAACGGAGCAGTCCGGGGTCTTTGGGCTCCCGCTTCAGCAAATGATTTTTGTGGTTTTTCGTGTGCTGTGCCTCAAGATCTTGCTACGAGTCGACTCATAAGCTGCCAAGGTTCACGTCGGTAGCGGACTTTCACCGGTAGGTTCATTTTTGAGCATTTTTCGGACTTTTACGCCACCGACCACGCCTCGCGTGCTTACCAAACGCCGAGTTGGCGTCTGCCGGGCAGGACGCGCCCTTCCTTGGACGCGCCCTTCGTTCCACCTGCTGAGCCAATATGCTGGACGGTGCTGCTGTTATTATGGACGGTGATGAACTCCCTCCGGAAGAGTTTGGAGAGGAACACGGCTGGCGTTCCGCCGCGGTGAAGAAAAGCTCGAGGCGCACGAACGCCAGTGCTACAGAGCGTGCCACGGCTTGCGGCGAGAATGCCAGGGGCAATTTCAGTGCTACAAGAAAAGCTCTACACTTGAAGAATCAAGTTATCAAATCATCGAGAATGCCTCGACTGCCTAGCGAGCACTGGAAGATTATCGTCCGTCCAAGGGGTGGCTTGGATGTCGAGAAGGCGGGCTCAGCTAGACTTGGCCGGGCAATCGCAGAGGCGGCTGGAATTGTACCCACGCTCATCAGTCAGGACATTGTCTGCCCGAATGCAACGCAAAATATCATAGTTATTAGCACGGCGTCCCGTGCGAACGCTGACTCTTACCTCAGGATGAGCTGCCTTACATTGGGAATGAAGAAGTATGACATCAACACTTACGAGGCTGCCCCGCATGAGACCTGCAAGGGGGTCATCCGTAAGATTGACGCATCGGAGAGCCAGACGGAGCTGGAGAGGAGCATCCTTACTGAAAGAAACCCCACGGCTCTGGGAGTCAGACGTATTAAGAACACTGAGACGGTGGTTATTGTCTTCGATGGCTACAAAGTTCCCAACTTCATTTATTTCGGCACAGCGCTGGTCAGATGCTCGCTTTACCATCGGCAGCATGACTGCTGCTATGCCTGTGGCAGACTCGGGCACAGGGCGGACGTCTGTCCGACACCGGACGAAGCTGTGTGCAAGAGGTGCGGAATCAACAACCCTGATGAGAACCATCAATGTTCCCCGACCTGTGGATTCTGTGGCGGCCCACACGCCACGACGGATAAAAGTTGCCAGCAAAGGTTTCAGCTTCCATTTATTGTGCGAAGGCGGCGAAGAGAGCGCCGTGCGGAATCAGAGCGTCGTAGTCAGCAAACGGTACCTGCTAACGCCGACGAGGGTGTGAGCCAGCCTGCACACCGCAACTCCAGTTCAAACAGTCGTTCTGCTGCAACTGGGGTGGACAGCCGTGACTCATCGCAACAGGCAAGCAGTCGGTCCAGATCCAGATCTCGGTCCAGAAGTCGCTCCCAAGGCCAGCGAAAGGGAACTTCGTCTAAAGGCCGAGCCAAGTCCCGGTCCAGAGATCGTCGTCGGTCCCAATCCAGAGGCCCATCGCACTCGAGGAGCCAGTCCAGGGACCCGCATGGCACAGTCCGTTTCCAAAGCCCACCCCAACCGGAGATGCAGGGTGGCTCCTGGGCTGACCGGGTGCGCGGCGGAGGAGGTGAAAAGGTAACGGGAGGCACTGCGCCAGAGCATGGTCTAGCGGAGCTAAATCAGCTTAGGAAGGAGAATGCCGAAATGCGCAGCATTATTGAGTCGCTGAGAGCCGAAATGGCTGAGCTTAGACGTGTCAGTACATCTCAAGCTACTCTGGCATCTGCTTCTCCGTGTGAAGGTTCTCCCTCTCCTCAACCCATGGAGGTTCCCATGGTCGTGGAAGCGGGCCCCTCGGGTAACCCAGCCAAGCGTAAGGCTGCGACTTCAGCCGAGAATGTGCAGGCTAGAGCTAAATCTGAAATTAAGGAGACTCTAAATTCAATTTGCCTTGAGATTCACAAACTTAATGAGCGTTTCTCGGCGGTCGATCAACGTCTCACAGTTATGGATCAGAAAATAGATATTCAACATACCAGAATTCAATGTGTGGAGAATCAATTACAGAACGCCGGCCTTATGGTGCAGAGCCCCAATATCAGGGGAGCAGCTCGGATTCACCCGGATTTCTTTCCAGAGGGAACGCCTTTATCGGCGCCCATTCCCATGAGTATCCCCAGTTCGAATAGTACAGTTGCTTCTGTACAGAACCTGACGGCAGGGTCAGGGAGCACCTCCAATGATCAAGATGGCCTCGCACGCTGAATTTCGTATATGGCAATGGAACTGCAGGGGGATCCTTAGCAAAAGGGGCACCCTGCAGCAATTTGTCCGCTCTCACAGCGAGAAGCCGCAAGTGATCCTACTGCAGGAGACGCTGTCTGATAGTGTAACCCTCCCGGGGTACAAGGCACATGCAGTTAAAGGGGAAGGCAGAGGGATTGCCACGTTAGTCAGCAACAAGTTCACCTTTGTGACACATGATCTAGGGGTAAGACCTAATAAAACGGAGCTCTCCTTAGTTGAGGTCATTCCGAGTTCTTCCAACCTTTCCAGCATTTTTATACTGAACATATATAGTAGCCCTAGTGATCATAGGCAGCGTTTTAGGACGATCATAGCTAAGGCAACCAGATTGGCTGGGCTCTCTCCTCTGGTTGTGGCGGGGGATTTTAACTCGCCTTTCCGGGCGTGGAACTACCCGTATGATTCAGCTAAAGGCAGGAGCTTGTGGCAGGAGACGGGAGATGCGGATCTCTCGTTAATTACGGACCCGATGTTTCCTACTAGGCGCGGCACATCCACCACCAGGGACTCCACCCCGGACCTAGCTTTCGTGAAAAATGCTGGCTCGGTAGGTTGGGAAAATCTTCTGACGGATTTAGGAAGTGATCATTATATTACAGTTACTAAATTACAGATGGAGGCAAAATCTAAAAGAAAGTTTACTTACGTGGATTGGGATAAATTTCGGGAGTCACGCAGCGCTCGAGCGGAACAGGGGGAAATCCCGGACTCTCTGGGGCAATGGACAGAGATGCTGCTGCAGGACGTTAGAGCGGTTACCAGAACCATTGAGACAGAGGTACAGACAAACAAAATGGACAGTCGGCTTGCGCATTTACTGGAGGCAAAGCAGTCGCTATTGGCCAGATGGAAGGGTCAGAGACTTAATCGTAGGCTTCGGAAAAAGATAGCAGAGTTAAATACACAAATTGAAGAACATTGCAAAAACTTGTCGAGGCAGCAGTGGGATGAAATTTGTAATTCAGTCGATGGACAAATGCGAACCAGAGGTAAATGGAATCTTTTAAAACACTTGCTTGACGAGTCGGGCACTAAATCTAATCAGAGGGGGGTCCTTGCTAGAATACTTCATCTTGCTCAAAAATCCTCCTCGGGCGCGGAGCTATTGGGGCAGCTTGCTGAGAAGTATCTACCGCTAGCAGTTGATTCCATGCAAGCCTATCCGGGGTATATGGGAACACCTTGTGCCCATTTGGATGAACCCTTCACCATCAGCGATGTGCGACGTGCCCTGCACGAACTTAATGGCCGATCGGCACCGGGTCCAGATAGGGTCACCAACAAAGCGCTTCGGAATTTGGAAGATGACTCTGTTGAATTTCTTACTGATGAGATTAATAGGATTTGGAAGGGAGGTGACATCCCGGAACAATGGAAGTTGGCCAAGGTGATCCTCATTCCCAAGCCCGGTAAAGCACCAAGTTTGGACAATCTGCGCCCCATCTCTCTCACGTCATGCGTGGGAAAGGTGGTGGAACACGTTGTCCAGAACCGAATCGCGGACTACATAGAGCACAATGATCTCTTCCCTCACTACCTTATTGGCTTTAGGCCAGGCCTCTGTACGCAGGATGCTATGAAAATCATTAAGTGTCAAATTTTAGATAATCATACCAGAGACACCAGGGCGATCCTAGGCTTGGATATAAAAAAAGCGTTTGATAATGTCCGCCATGATTCTATTTTAGATGCGATCTCAAGTCTCAACCTAGGTTCCTCATTTCATGCGTTTGTCAGATCCTTCCTGTGTGGTCGAAAAGCCATACTTAAAGTTGGAGATCTAGAATCGGATGTGCAAGCGCTGGGAAATAGGGGCACCCCGCAGGGATCTGTTCTATCACCCTTACTTTTTAACATCGTCATGGCTGGTCTCTCGAGGCAGCTTTCTGGAATTTCAGATGTTGGTCATACAATTTATGCCGATGATATCACCATTTGGTGTAGAGGAGGAAGTGATGGCACTGTAGAGGCGGCCCTGCAAGAGGCCATCGACACTACCGAGAGTTTTCTGGAAGACACAGGCCTTTCTTGCTCTCCGGAAAAGTCTGAGCTTCTCCTCTATAAACCGGTCAGGAGGGGCCGTCGACCGCGAGGCTGGGTGCCGCCCCTAGAAAATGACATCCACTTACGTACCAAAAGCGGACGATCAATCCCCAAAGTCGCTTCCATTCGGATCTTAGGTATGACGCTAGAAACAACGGGCACCAACACCATCACGATTAAAAGGTTGGAAAAAAAGACAGACAGTGTTATTAGGCTCATAAGACGGGTGGCTAACCGAAGGACAGGACTATCAGAGGACAACTTGGTCAGGCTTATACATGCTTTTCTGCTGTGTCATTTTGCATATGTGGCGGCAATGCATGTCTGGAAGAGAATGGAAAGGGACAAGCTTAATGCAATGATCAGGAGAGCTGTAAAGAATGCCCTTGGGCTCCCCAACTACACCCACACCAATCGTCTCCTGCAGTTGGGAATTCATAATACATTGGAGGAAATTGCGGAAGCACAAGAAAGAACACAGGTAATTAGGCTGTCTGGCTCAAAAGCGGGGAGGATGATTCTCGCAGAAATGGGTATTCCACCAGCTCAGATTGAGGCTCTGTACCAAGGGTTGACGAGGGATCAGAAGGAAAACATCATTGTCTCGCCTGCCCCGCGGAACATGCATCCCCAACGTAATGTTGGAAGGAGGAGAGCGCGCGCTCGGGCCCTTCTTCGCCAAGTTGCGGATCTTGACGGGGGGGCCTGTTTCGTAGACGCGGCGCAATATGATGGCCAGAGAGACCGATTCACGGTAGTGGCAATCAACCACAAAGGCATTACAATTAATGCGGCGTCGGTATGCGCCAGAACTGCCAATGCAGCTGAGCAGGTTGCCATCGCCTTGGCTCTTTAGATCAGCGTAATGAACACATATTTAGCGATTCTAGAGCTGCCATTCGTGCCTTCAGTGTTGGAGCTGTGTGCAAAGAGGCCAAAAATATACTCGGTGATAAGTTGCTTACAACCCATACCATTACATGGTTCCCAGCTCATATGGGAAACATGGACGGAGGGATCATAAATCTCAATGAGTTGGCCCACTCCAGGGCGCGAGGGTTAGCTGTCCGCGGCCATGGAGGACCTTTGGGTCGAACTGGAGATTTCGTAAACAGGGATCCGCCAACTACATATAATGAAATAACCCAACATTTCGCTATGGATAGGAGAATCTTTCCACCTCCACATGCGAAGCTAAATAGAGCGCAGGCGCTTACATTGCGATTACTTCAAACAGAAACGTACCCTAACCCTGCCTTTCTTCACAAGCTTTATCCTGATGTTTATTTAACCAACTCGTGTACAAAATGTGGCGGTTTAGCCACCTTACACCACATGCTCTGGGAGTGCCCTTCGGTACGTGGCACCGATACAGCATCGTCCAGAAAGTGGGACTCCGCTCTCCGGAGTCCAGACATAACATCGCAACTTTGGGCTGTCCAGAGGGCCCACGATGCGGCGCTAGGGCTCGGCCTTACTGTCCCATCGTGGGAGCGGCCCGCCGTGTGCTAGGGCGCACGCCTTCGGACTTGTCAATAAAGTTTTTCCAAACCAAACCAAACGGACTGACGCGTTCCGTTATATTAAATACCCGAATTCTTGTTCGTGATAGCAAGAACTGTTGGAGGCGTTATACACGAAAAAGAAGGACGCAGATAGCGTCAGCCAGACGTCAGTGTGTTTGCGGGAGTGTGAACTTTATTTGCTTTGTCGCAATATGCATTAAATTTTGGGATTAGTAGCATTGCGATGCGTGCACAGCCGCGTTTGTGACGTACGATCTCTATATTTCCCACATTTCTCTCATAATAATACCAGTTGGAAGTGAGGGCCTGTTTCGTCTACTTGTCTCTTTTGTCCCGTCTGGTCGCGCTCTATATACTTCTATTTTCAGACAATGCACCATTTTACCCAGCAACGCATTCTATTATCATACCAAGAATGCGGCCATTCTATATCACGATTTGGTTCTCATTATTGGTCGAAGAATTCTTGGTATGAAACCAAGAATTCTGTGTACAAACCCTATGGCGTGTTGCGTAAGTCAACTTGACGGAAGGGGAAAAAAGGAAAAAAGAAAACAAAAATACACCATTCTTATGATAAAGTATAGATAGGGGACGCAGCTGCGTCCAAAACAAGACGAATCTGCGCAGGACAAGCCAGAAGCTGGTTTGTCATGCGCATCGTGCTAAATGAAGAAAGACGAACGAACGTGGACATCATAATCGACAGACGCTCGACTGCGCACGATTCCAGCCTTGTCATCTTCTCCTCACTCGATACATACATACCCTTTCCGCCTAAGCGTCAGACGCGTCGAGCCAATGGTCCACTCGGGATCTTCCGTGCAAAAAATAAAGTATTGAAATAAAACAAAAACAACATTGTGCTCCGACGAGACTATTTCCTAAAGCTCGTAATGTATACCCGCAAGTTCTTGGCCGAGACACGTCGTCATGCATCCGTTGATATTCACGCCTTCCATCTAGCTGAAGCAAAACTATAGAAAATACGACGCCCTACACGCTACTTGCGAAATTCGGCACTCTACTCTTTCCTCCTTTCCGTCTGACTCGCCCCGCCTCCAACTCGACTCCGGTAGCCTCGTTAGCGCGTTTCTTCCTTCTCCACTCGTAGCGTATACCCGTGGACGTCTCTCTGTGCAGAGGGAGCTTGCACAGAAGGCCGGAGATATCGAATCCATCGCCAGACTCCGGAGTTTGGGGGTGTTTTTCTTCGAGTCCCAAACTTGGCTTCGCTTCCCGTCGGAGTGCGCGACGGTACAGGCACCGCCGAAGAGGAGGGTGGAGAGTGCTGCGGCGGGCGTCGGGCAAACAAGCCGCGGTGTCGGCCAGAGAGGACCCAGCACACGTCGTGGCAGCAGTGGCGCGGCCGGTGCGGCGGCGGCCAGGCGCACCCGTGCGTGTCAGAAGCCCGCGCCGTGTGCGGCCATGTGGAGCGCCGGTCTCGTCTCCGTCTTCTGGGCCCTGGCCAACGGCCTCGGTGAGCCCCTCTCGCTTCCTCGACACCGGCGGTGGCCGGAAGTGGCTCTTCGCTGCATGCGACGGCCGCGCCGTCGAACAACGCGTGCTGTACCGTCTCTTCGGACCACGTTTTGTGGTTCCGACGTCGTCGCCGCGCCTCGGTGCCGGCGGCTTCCTTCCTTCCGTCCTGGGCTTTGGCGGCTGTCCGGGAACGCGTCCCATTGCAGAGTTGCGACCGAGCGACGCTTCAATGCCGCTCGCAGTCTTGGCGCGAAGAACGCTTTCATCCCACAGTGGGATAAGCTCACCGTATATCTTTGGAGAACTAGAAGACAGAACTTCTCTAGAACATGCTTACTAAGAACTGATCGAAATAGAGTTATACGTGTTAAAGTACCCACAACAGACATTAATGTAATGACAAATTTAGAAAACTGGCGTCGATTAATGTTTAGTAACTAAACTCAGAAGGAACATACCTATGGAACAGCCAAATTAAGAACTCTTACGATTAAGGTATACAGTCGTGTACTGCGTCGCTCTTTTAAGATTATTTACTTGCCGTGCGTGCTACAGGGAACTAGCGCTTGTCAAAAGGCGCATTTACGTGTCCCATAGAGTGGTTTGGTACTCCAATAGACAAGCCGCGAAAACGATAACGGCATCTTGGAGCGATGGCAGGTGTTCGATTTGTTTGTAACGTCCGTTGCGCCTGGCCCTGCGTATGCGCCCCTACATGTTCTAGCTCGCAGCGAACCACGGAAATAAGATTTTTGCGCAGAGATAAGAGCCGTGATCGGGACGGTGCACGTGCTACCGTGGGAGTCTGCAGGTACCAGTATACTGCATCCTGGTGGAATATGTGGGGGAGTGCCGGTGAGGCATGGGTGGAGGGCAAGTGTTATTGTGGCTTGGGAGGTGCGAGAGCCATTTTTGAGTCCTCCCTGGCGACGCCTATGCGAGCCACTGAAACTGTTTTCTGCACCTTCTGTGTGACAGATTCCCTTTAGCGCGATAAGAGCCCGAGTCGCGGAAAATGCATGATGGCGAGGGAACCATGGCACCAAGCTTGTGGTGAGGACAGTCTGAGTGTCACCACATACAGTCGCTCACTGCCCATGAACCACGACCAACGAATATATATATATATATATTGACCATTTATAAGTGAATAAAATTTTTGTCTGTATAGGCGGTGTGGATTCAGCACTGCTGTCACCACGTGACATGGTGACAATGAGCTTAGCCACAGTTCCTTGTATAAACCTGTTTCAATTAGCGCAGGAGCGAGATCTGCACGCTATTGCTATCTTCCGAAATCCGAGCTTCGCATGCAGGCGCATATGCTGCGCAACTGGTTGCCAGGCAACGCGCAGTGAACTCATCGCAGCACGTAGCTGCTTTTTATTTTTGTTCGCATTGTACAGACCACGGCGGGCTTAAAAAGCTCGTATATTATGAGGCTTCTTGAGTGATCGTAAATTGCCGTTTGACAAAGTGACTCGGAAACCCAATCATCATCGGAAGCTTTACTGCCAGTGGGCGCAAGCTGGGACATGCGCGAATCTTGTTAATCGTTAGCCTGACTAACGAGTAACGCTAGGCACATGCGTCTCTCGAGATTTGGCTCTTTGGATGTGAGATAAAGGGCACGCCTTGCTGCTGTTCATTCCATGCTCTTATGAACAAACTTGCGTAAGAAATCCATAGAGCTAGCCATGAGCTTGTTCTCTGTTGTGCATGGTGCCAGCGGTCCTCGTGCCTCGTTCACTTGTTTGCTCGCTTAATAATGGGATTAGACGTTCGAGAGAACAGGAATGAAAATCCAATAAGAGTAGCATAAAAAAGTATGCGACTGGATACCAGCTTCAAGCATATTCTTAATGGACAATTTGGCTGGTAGATAGGAGTGAAATGAGTGGGTGCGAATAAAAAGGCATGGGGCAATTTTTACGAGCGAATTTATGTAGTGCCCTGAGGGCGTCGGGATGGGCTTACGTTTATATAAGGGTCATGTCGGACTTATATAAAAAAAGTGTTGTGATGCTGCGTAACTATATTAGGCCAGGACTGACAGCTTGTAAACAAAGACATATTGGATCAAATATTTGGAACGGGGGATGAAGCACGTGTCTGCTGGAGGAAAATATAAGCTGTTGACTCAGCCCGTCTTAACGGATGCCAATGTGCCTGCGCAGCAAGACCCATTGACAGTGATTGTGTTTCGGAAGCGTTGGCATCGAAAGAGGATAGGAGAATTAAGGAGGGAGCAGTAGCAATAAACAACAGTCTGGAAATAAATCCTCTTTCTCTGTCTCTCTGGACATGAATTGGATCTTGGCTTGCAAATTGCTGCGGCAGATATAGACACCAAACTAAGACGGGGATAAGCAAAAAGAAAAAAAATCACGAGAAATGTGATAAACATGAATCCTCTTTTACAAAAAATAATAATAGAAGAAACGAGAGAGAGGAAAAATTATAGAGGACGTGATTCTCCATCATTATAGTGATGATCATTTGATTGATCACACGAAACCATTCACTACGCCTCTGTTTCCGTAGTTTTCATTGCATGATAGGATAAAACTGGTCATAGTGGAGTGGATGGAATGGTGCTTGTTGAGTTAAAGAAGAACCAGAATGAGGCTACATAAAATCGCACTAAAACACAACTTGCGCATTGGGACCGTTTGATTCGTAATACTGCTGAAACAGAAAGATGGTTCAAACTGCGGCGCTGTAGTTTATCACTTCTGTTTTGTGTGTCCAGATCTTCGTGCTAGTTATACATTCGCTCAGTTTTTCTACAAGCCCAACTTGAAACATTTACTACAGGGCCCAGTATCGTGTCCCCGAATGATAGCGTTGCCAGGGAGTGGCACAGCAAACCGTGCCTTCCCCTCCCCCCCCCCCCCCACCCGTCGAATTTTTTTCGCAATGACAGAGTGAAAAATGAACATTTCAAGGAGGTTCCCTCTCGAAATAAAAAAGGTGCTCCCCCTTCCCTCACGAGAAAAAAAAATTCTGCTTACGGCCCCGCCCCCGAACGCTTACTACACCGAAAATTTAATGAATCGCATGTGAAGCCAATCCAAAACTAATGTGGCATACGATGCATGAAGAATGTATTGACCATCAACAACTACTGAGCTAATTCGCTCAGTAACAAATTTATGTATCAAGATGTATTATATTTGGAAGCTGTGTAATGAAAATTATACAGCTGTATAATGAAGATCATACAAACAAAACTCACACATCATGAGAGCTTTGTATCAAAACTGCCACGTAATCAGTGCTAGAGAATGACATTACACACAGTTTTTTTCAGCATGCCAAAGTGGGCGGCCCCTTTTATATTGATCCTCCATTGGTCATATATTGGTCAAATGTTGACGTCCAAAGCTCTCACGAAATTCGAAACAAGCGCACTTGTATGTTTTGTTGATGACGACGTACATATCAGACATCTTAAAACATCCTTTTAAAGAGAAAAAGTGCTGTCACGGCTGCTGATGGAACGCACATGCATAAAACTATAGGCTCTCCGCGCGCTCAATATCGGTGATGGCGAGTGTCTTGCTTGCTTGCTTGCTTGCTTGTGCCCATGTTTGGCTCGTACCCAGTAGGGGGGATTGGACATTAAACTGGTGGTTATTATATCAAGTAATTTCAAATGTGATTAAAGAAAATGAATAAAAGAGATATCTAGGGAATATAAAATTTGGCAATCCTGAAGTCACGTACGATTAAAGTAGACGGAGAGCAGCATTACAAATTATTAGCTGAATTTCAAAGAACTAGACTTCGATTAGGGATAAACAAACTAGAAAATCTTCTCGTGTCTCTAAGGGATTCGCAGACTGCTATTCAGACGGTCCTATTTCTGCGGCCCAGAGAAGAAGCCCCGAGAAAAAAATGTTTTAAGAATTAGGAGTAATGCCTAATTTTTTAAAGAATATTTCTAGATGTTTTTTTTCTATGGCTGGCGAAACGTCGACATGTAAGTAAAAAATGATCGATGTTTAAGGCTTTTGACAGTAAAAGCAGAGCGGAGATGGCACCTGACCAGACGTGTATAAATAAATATTAAGACGTGGAATTCGGCAGTGAAATGTTGTGAAGCAGACTTCGAATTTGCGAGCGAGGCACCAATAAATATCCCAAGGAGAAGTTAGGCGACCGTATTGTTAAACAGGTAACGTAATTTTTATGGACTCCTGAAGTAAAGAATATCCACGAAATTGGGATTCAGTTACAAAAACGGTGTCAGATACAATGGACACTGAAGGGTCATCCAGGAGCCACCGCGCGAAAGCGTCTCGTTTGCCTCGGTGTCCGGGCACCCATACCGACCACTGTGTACCCAAGTGTTTAAGGATTAAAGATGCGACAGCAAAGACTCGAAATAAGAAGCTGAAGTTATGGATCTACATACGGAGAGTTAATCGGTAACTATAATAAGCGTCTTCTCCGCCTGCGTTCGCGTGAATTCGTACGTTTCTTCTTTTCAACCTCGAAACCATCGACAAAGCTTCCTTCGTATTGCTCCAAGTGTTCACATCTCAATGTTTAGAAACGTATGATTAGCCCGTTTATAACTCCAGGTACGCACTCACATAAACGGGGGAAAATGGTTTTATACGAAGAGACTGCAGCGGCAACTGTCAGAACAACGTTTTTTCGTACATAATATTTCACCTCCAGGGCCGGAGCGTCTCCTTTTGCGGCGCCCACCTAGCCTGCACTTTACTATGGCCAAAGGCGCTAACTTTAAGCCCCCCCCCCCCCCCCCCCCCCCCATCCTCTTTTTTTCGCGTAGAGCCAAAATACTTCCTTTCGAAAAAGAGGGCCCCCAGTCATTGCCCTTAAAACGCGTTGCCAAAATTGCCCCTGCCTCGTCTCGGCCCACGGCCATAAGGGAACAGCTGGTGCTTCTCACCTATACATACACACTCGGCTGCGGCTCCTCGCCCGAGACCTGTCGTTCAACAAGCCACGCGCTGGTTCGCCGAGCGTACGTATCTTAAACGTGCAGTAAAGCGCGCTGAAATCAAATTTAAGCAGGTCATTGTTCGGGGCAGCGACGCGCAACGCACTTTGGGGTGGACAGCGCGGTGAGAAATGTGGGCCGTTTCCGTCCGTCTTGAACGAGGATAATCACGCGGCGGAAAGCGAGAGGGAAAAAGGAGAGAGTGAACGCGATAGAGAAGCCTAATAAGAAGGCGAGAGAGTGAAAACGGAGAGGAAGGGTTGGCGTCGCTCTTAAATATCTTCTCGCACGTAAAACGAAGATTATCGCTTTCTGTCGCTCTCTGTTTACGTTAATTGCCGTATGTATTCCACAGTTCCATAGGTCTTTGACTTCTTTACTGGTGATTGCGTTGGAAAGGACGGTTAAAGGAGATTCTTGTAATGGTATTAAGCAGCTGCAGCAGCAGCAGCAGTAGCAGCAGCAGCAGTAGTTGTAGTAGTAGTAGTAGTAGTAGTAGTAGGGGCGCGTTTGTAGTGACACACACACACACACACACACACACACACACACACACACACACACACACACACACACACACACACACACACACACACACACAACACACACACACACACACACACACACACACACACACGTGTTTCACACAATGGTATTAATGCTACAAACATAAGTATACACAGATATTGTTGCCGCTTGCGAGCGTGCAATACGCTGATACCAACTAATTGATAGCCATTCGTTCTTTATAATCAGTTCTTAAATGAAATACTGTTCTGTACCCGCCTGCTTGACGTACTGCAGAGATAGCAGTTCTATCATACTGAAGAAACAACACAAATGAAATATGTGGACCGCACTGGTACTATAGAAATGGCGGCGAATACAGACTGCGTCGGATCGGATGAGAATCTTTGACATAATCATACGGAAATCTTTTTAGGCAAAGGTTTTGGAACAGTCCGAGTGGTATAAGCTGAATGAGCAACACACAAAGAAGGAGGGGAAGGAGTGAATTCTTTCTTTCTTTCTTTCTTTCTTTCTTTCTTTCTTCTTTCTTTCTTCTTTCTTTCTTTTTCTTTCTTTCTTTCTTTCTTTCTTTTTTCTTTCTTTCTTTCTTTCTGTCTTTCTTTCTTTCTTTCTTTTTTCTTCTTTCTTTCTTTCTTTCTTTTCTTCTTTTTTCTTTCTTTCTTCTCTTCTTCCTCCTTTCTTCTTCTTTCTTTCTTCTTTCTTCTTTCTTTCTTTCTTTCTCTCTTTCTTTCTTTCTTTCTTTCTTTGGTGGTTACCAGAAAGCAAATCACGCACATCAGATGCGTGCGTTCGTCGCAATCACGATGGAGTTAGCTTTCAACGACCTTCCACAGAATCGCGATTTTCTTCTAGAATCAAGCAATCAACAAAAAAAAAAGGTAAGCGAAAGTGAATGAGTCTACGCCTTTTCTTGCCACTACAACCCTATACCGAACAACAAGATAGAACGATAAAAAAGGCCTTTTTATTTGCAGTGGAATTTGCATCCTGCATTTTCAGCGACAGTATGCAAATATGCCACATACATAAATAGAGAGAAAGAGAGAGAGGAGACAGGGAGAGTTATATATTTATATACGCACGTGCTCCCGAGACGTATCTCAGAGTGAAAAAAAAAAAAGGACGACATGGATTGAGAGCGAGGCAGAAAAGGTCGAACCGTTTCCTGCTCGCCGTGGAAGAGCTCACCGATCACGCTGGTCGTCGCCTATATGAGCGAGGGGTATTTGCGTTTACGGCGATAGAGCGACGGCGGCGGGGAGACGACGATTCGAAGCAGGCATTGTGCTCCGACTATTCCGGGCAGCACTTGACCGGACTTCTTTGCCAACTCGGCTTCCCGCTTATGCGGCTTAGGACAGGCTGTCGGTGCACTACAGACAGACTCCTGGGGAGAGTTAACAACGGACTTTGGCGTGATCGAACCTCTTTTATGTAGGCGGCACGATGGTGTCGTAACTGCGACGCAAGCTCTACCTTATAGACACCCTTAACTAGGCTTAGAGCGAGGGATTTATGGTGTCAAAAAAAAGTGACTTGTGCGTTGCACTCAGAACCGATGCAGCGGTTTTTAATAAGGCCGTGGGTTTTACGTGCCAAAACCATGATATGATTGTGAGGCCCGCTGTAGTTAAGGGTACCGGAAATATCAACGACCTAGAGTTCCTTAATACGCAACTAAACATAAAATACGCGAGCCTAAAGTATTTTCATCTCAATCGGAATGTGAGCGACAAGGCCATGGGATCGAAACCGGGACGCGTGGGTCATCATCCTGAGCGCCGTGGCGACTCTTCCGCCGTGGCGGCTGATGCAACGGTTGGTTTTTTTTATGACACATTTCTCTTCTTGTTATTTTTCTCAATCTTTTCCTGCGTCTCGGCGAAATATTCGTTTTCTTATATTAAAGCTAGCCTTGATGACATCCAATGATTAATTACGAATTATCAGAACTACCAATGCCCATACAATGAAATTCGTTGTCTATAATCAAGCATTTGACGAACCATCCTCTGGCAAGGGAACATAATTGTGCAATAAACTTACACTCACCAAGGTAAAATGAGAATAAACAGGCATTGACGTTTCGGGCTCCGTACGGGTCCCTTGATCACAATGAAGATGTCAGCGTGGGCATGCGGCTATTTATAGGTCTGCTGGCGCAGCGTGTGGGTGTATGTCTCTGGTAGATTGCCGTTTGTCCTGTTTATAGTGCGGTTAGTAGACTGAATGTAAAATGATTCTAAAAGAAGACGGGCAGATAAATTTTCTGTTGCGATAATGTCTGCTGCGTCCCAGTCAATACTGTGGCCAGTTTCTTTGTGGCGTTCCGCTAAGGCATTCGCAGTTGTGTGGCCCTTGGCGACGTCATTTTGGCGTTGTCTCAAACGTGGTTTGAAATTTCCACTCGTGCCGATGTACGACACGTCACATCCCCAGATGTGACGAACACTGCAAAAAACTGGCCACAGCATTGACTGGAACGCAGCAGACATTATCGCAACGGGAATACATTTATCTGCCTGTCTTATTTTAGAATCAATTTACGCTCAGTCAGCTAACCGCACGATAAACAGGACAAACGGCAATCTACCAGAGATATACACCCGCACGCTGCGCCACCAGACCTATAAATAGCCGCATGTCCATGCTTGATTGATTTGTGGGGTTCAACGTCCCAAAACCACCATATGATTATGAGAGACGCCGTAGGGGAGGGCTCCGGAAATTTTGACCACCTGGGATTCTTTAACGTGCACCCAAATCTGAGTACACTGGCCTACAACATTTCCGCCTCCATCGGAAATGCAGCCGCCACAGCCGGGATTTGATCCCGCGACCTGCGGGTCTGCAGCCGAGTACCTTAGCCACTAGACCACCGTGGCGGGGCCCGCATGCCCATGCTCACGTCTTCGTTGTGATCAAGGGACCCGTACGGAGCCTGAAACCTCAATGCCTGTTTACTCTCATTTTACCTTGGCGAGTGTAAGTTTATCGCCCAATCCGTTGTCTCCTCAATTATTCGCTTGTTCTTTGGCCTAAACGGATATTACAGTTTTTGTAGGAAAGTACCCTTTATTGAGGGCTAAGGAGGAATTACTTGTCATGTGAATTAAGGCACACCGACGTTAGGTAACCGGAAGCGCCGCAACCATTAAAGTGGTGACTATAAATATGCAAAATGCGCACATCCATGGTGCTCGCGGATGTGTTGAACACAATAACTGTTTGGCTTTCTAACAAGCGTGCACCAAGGCTCGGAGTGAGTGAGTAACAACTTTATTAATCGAAGGGGTGAGGGGTAAGGGAGGCTAAGCCACGAAGGCTGCCAGGCTGTGCTTCTCGATGACTTCTTCCGCTCGTTTCAGGACCCGTGTCTGGATGTCTATGTCGTAGACTTGGGCGTGAACTGCTTCGGGAACATAACCTTGTAGCTCAGGCATCCGACATTGATGCAGAGGTAATGTGAGGTGGTGTTGATAATCTTGCTATACAGACAGGCTCCACCTTGGCAGACAAGATCGTCAATTGCTTCATTTGAGCTACGCTTTCCACATAGCACGTCTCACTATATATTAAATAACGCAGTTTCAACTTAAATGTTGAGCAGACTTTATAGGTGAAACTTGTAGAAAGATTTTTCTATAGGTGAGTCGGAAGTAGGGAGGCCATCGCTTGCGCACTGTTAGTTGTCCACCTTGGAACACTATCCAATCGGCACGTAGCGCACTAACCACTTTTTTTTCATGCAGTTTATAGGCGTTCTTTTCGGTACAAAACATCTGAAGGACTGGAACAAGCGCCTTAATGACTAGTTTATTGTAATTCGGTGCATGGTGGAGAAGTAACACTCCGGGCTTTCAGTGTCCCTTCTGCAGTGCGTACTGGTCGTGTCCCTACTCCTGTTGGAAGGATGGCTGTGGTGCGGCTACGTCCATTCGCAACACGAAGTTGCTGCGACTGTTTTTACCACGACTGATAAAGGCAACGAGCTGTACGTGCCGTTAAGGGAGACATATGGAGGCGATACCAGTGTTGCTTGTCTGCACAAGGCGTAACTAGCCAGGGCATCTGCTCCCTCATTGCAAGTCACAAAGACGTGCGGTGGTAATATAAACCATCGAGGTAGTCTGCTTATATACGTCATCACCACCACTTACATCCACCACCACCAACCACCACCACCACCACCACCACCATTATTATTATTATTATTATTATTATTATTATTATTATTATTTTTATTATTATTATTATTATTATTACTATTATTATTATTATTATTATTATTATTATTATTATTATTATTATTATTATTATTATTATTATTATTATTATTATTATTATTATTATTATTATTATTATCATCATCATCATCATCATCATCATCATCATCATCATTATCATCATCATCAGCCTGACTACGCCCACTGCCGGGCAGAAACCTCTCCCATGATCCACCGCTCAACCGGGTCTTGTGCTTTCCGTTGCCACGTTATACCTGCGAACTTTTTAAATCTCATCTGCGCACCCAGATTTCTGTCTCTCCTTCGTACGTTTGCCTTTACTGGGAATCCAGTCAGTTACCCTTAATGACCAGCGGTCATCCTGCGTACGTGCCACGTGCCCAGCCCATGTACATTTCTCCTTGATTTCAGCCATGCTATCCTACTACACAAAAATTGTGAATATTTATTGCAAGTTGCGTACCCCTGCAAATCTGCTTGTCGCTGTTACTCAAATAGTTACCCAAAAAGGCTCTGAAAAGCAGCTCTTCCAGTCTTTGCGATGACTGTGCTGCGCGTTCCATGCAGGCCAGGAGCTTTTTTAAAAAATCCAACTCTTATTCTCAGCGATTTCATTAGGCGATGCCAATGGCTTGCGACAAAACTGTAGTGAATATTACGAGGCAGTTGTCAAATATCGGATTTCAAGTTCGATATTAGGAATGACTCTTGTCTTCTCTGGTGCAGTCTTCCGATAAAGCTGCTCACGTTCAGACTGATACTTGGACTTCGCAATACGTCTTTGCGAAGCTTCGGTATAACTTGTAAATAGCAGTCGATATGCTTGCAGACAGCGAAAATATTGCAAACTTTTTTTTTTTGTCTTTGCTCTCGTGTGTTTTGACGAACCTGCGTGGACAATAGTTGTATTCTGCGGTCTCGCTCCGAAGATTCGATTTCCGATCGTCACAGTCAACTAAATCGATAACGCAGGCCTGGAAGCAGTGTCCCAGAATGGGCTATAGTCACCCGGCAGGTGCATTGGGGCCCCCACTCCGCTCCTAAAAGGCGCACGTATTTAGCGCTGAAGCGTTGGCTTCGACTCAGCTATATGACACAGAAACCTGTATAGCCTGATTAATATGTGTAGAGGACTTGACGTTTCATATCGATCACATTTTTTATTTTCTGGCGACGACGAAGAAGCCTCGCAGTGGTCCTTGTGGTAGCTTGGTGCATTCCTTATTAAGCGAGGAACACGAGTGTAGAACCAAAGTTCTAATAATAATAACTAGAATTTTATGGCCCAAAATCATAATATGATTATGAAAGACGCCACATGGAAGGGCTCCAGAAGTTTTGGCCATCTGGTGTTCTATAGCGTGCACTGACAACGCGCCATACACGGGTCTCTATAGCATTTTGCTTCCATCAAAACGAGACCGCAGTGCCCGGTACAGAACCCGCGACCTAAGGGTCAGCAATCGAGCACCCCAACCATTGTTCTACTGAGGCCGACAACCAAAGTTCCAGAAATCAAAGGTGCCAGGAGTATTGTTTTCGCTGCCTGAGATAGATAGATAGATAGATAGATAGATAGATAGATAGATAGATAGATAGATAGATAGATAGATAGATAGATAGATAGATAGATAGATAGATAGAACAGACAGACGCTTCGCCCCACTCATCACCATTCAGTCCGTGGATATGCTGTGAATTTTTCAGTAGTAGCTTCTTTATGTTAGTTTAATACCTATAAGTCTTAGCGTACCAGTTTGGCAAATGTGACGGCAATGATACAAATGTTGCTAATTGGGCTTGTTGGTTTGCCATTAGGCCACTAATGTCAATGAGACATTTTTCACGTAAACATTCGGTACAAACGAAAATTTAAAGATAACTGGCATGTCCCGTTGTCTCCGTAGATTATTTCCGTCTGAGTCAATTTTCCTCTTCCTCCGTCTCAGCTGCAGTGCACAGCACGCTATTTAAAACGCGACTCAGTGCATTCGCACCATGTAGTGGAAATCGCTACGTTAACGCTGCTTGTGTAATATTTCTCGCCCCACCCGATGCTGCCTTATTTGACCACAAACCGCGAGCCACGCTGGTTTCTCTCAGCGATTCAGCGTTGTGGAGAAGTGATAAGTCACGCGAGGTGATAAGGCACACCACGGTTTTCAATTTCGGCAACCGTTGGGTCTGGCGTGGCATACAAAGATATCGTTGATTAAAAAGAAAAAAAAAAACGAGCAGTTCGAGCGAAATTCGCGGGGAGTAACACGAGCAGCAACATTAAGCACATCCGGCAAAAAACATGCTCACGGACTCGCTCGCTGGATTCAGTGCCGACCGGTTGTGCCCTCGCGATCTCCGACGTCAGCGTAGCTCTGGCCGACTGGGCTGGCCCTACGTCATCTCCTGACGCTGACCTTCGACGACAGCGCAGCTCTGACCTACCGGACTTGCCCTACGCCATCTCCTGACGCCGACAAGAGCTCTCGCAAGTGGTGCCCCGTCCTCGGACTCCTGTGACCGTGTTTCCATCTTCGCTATCTCTCCTACCGCCTCGATATGTCCTCGCTCGCTGGCTTAGCGCATCTTTATCCCTCTCTATACCTTTAATTCTATTCTTTCAATCCATCCTCACCCCCATACCTTGTGAGCTACTGTTGAGGTGTCGCACCGTGATGCAGACAGTTACGGGGCTCACTTTTCTCTTCCTTTTTCACTTAGAGCCTCTTTTAAACATGCTCACGGGACTCGCTCACTGGATTTCGAGCCGACCGGTTGTGCCCCCGCGATCTCCGACGACAGCGCAGCTCTGGCCGACTGGCTCGCCCTACGCCATCTCCTGACGCCGACAAGAGCTGTCACTGAGTGGTGCCCCGTCCTCGGACTTCTGCGACCGTGTCCATCTTTCCTATCTTCTCCTTACTTCCGCATGTGGCTGTCCCTGTGCCTCTCTCTATCTCTATACCTTTAATTTCTCCCTATCATTTTAATCCCTACTTACCCTCATCTCCTGTGCAGAACTGTGCCGTCTATTCAGAGAGAGGCAGTGAACGGAACCTGCGCTTATTTCTTCTTTTTCCCTTTTCAAAAGTCACTTATAAACATGCTCACCGAAAGTTGTCTCGATCTGGCGGTGTACTGTAGACAGCACAAGCGGATTTCTGAGCGTTCCGCACTGGCATGGTCTCTTGATGACGTGCGCTGACGGCTGTACGCTGTTTCAAATGGAGGGCTCGATTTGATGAAACGATGACGATTCTTGTCGGTTTTACGACCTGGCCCCTAACTTGGCAGATAGGTGAAAACCCCGAAATACAAAATTAAAAAAATTGTACATATACGTCAATACATGTGATTCCCGACTGAAGACATTCAAGTTAGTACATTCAAGAGTGTTGTAAATGACATTCAGAGCTGTATAGAGATCAATGGATAATATCTACGTATCGTGCACAATGAGTGTCAACGTACCCCGCAGGAACACATGATCCAATGTGGCGCGTCTACCGATTAGGACGAGAGATGTTGATATTATAATCATAGATATGGACATACACCTGTGTTTACGTGACGAGTATACTTCATAACATTGAAGAGTAAGGTTGCTTCCTTTCGCTGTAGTAATCTATTGTCTCGCGTTTTAATTACTATTTTCGTGTTATCGCATTTGTGACTGTGCCAGAGAAGCGTCTGAGAAAATGCGTACACAAATACATGGCTGAGAAGAAATTAAGGAAAAAAATCACAGAATATCCACGGAGTGAATGATGAGTGGGGCGAAGCGCTGGAGGGTTGCATCGCTAAATAGTGAACCATCCGCGAATATCGCCCACTACATCATCAAAGACGGGACAAACACTGTGTACATTTATTCAATAAATTTTACTACTCGTAAATGGAAGCTATACGTCGCTTCCGTTTCCCCGTCTTTATAACGGTTTTATGGTCGGTGAATTGGTGGATTGGTCATCGGCGTAGCGGGATGTTTGCAAGGCGGAAGTCGTGGGCAGTTTGCAAAGGTGGAACGTGCGAACAAGGAATGTACACAGTGGGACAATCTATGGTTCTTCAACGCGCATCTGGATACAAGTACACGACCATCTTGCATTCCATATTGGCTTCTTCTCAACGGTATTCGCTTTATGGTTTGGTGAAGGGGTTGATCGGTGATGAGGTGTAATGGGATGTTTGCAAGGACGAAGTAGTGGGCAGTTGGCAAAGGTGGAACTATAGGCGGTCAAGTAAATACGTACAAGGAATGGAGAGTCCCACGCCTTTAAGAACTTCGCCCCTCAAATTCGCTCGTTCGCCACTTGATGGCGCTTCCTGCCCACCAGGTGCACATCAGTTACTGTAATACGCGCATAATAGGAACAGCCCAGACGAATGATATTGCATGAAAAACTCTCGGTGCAAGCAGCAGAACTCCTTAGGTGACGAACGGTCACGGAACTGGACATGCACGAGCACTGATTCCCAAAATAAAGGGAGTTGCAGAACACACTCTGTTACGAAAGCAATACGCCAGACACTCTTTTTTGCGCGCACGTGTTCCCTCCATTATAACACCGCACGCGCCTTCTCCCCCTCTCTCCGCAGCCGTACCTTCACAGAACTATTCAATTCTCGTATTGACGCCCGTCAGAAGAACTGCAGAGCTCTGTTCTATGTTGGGCTGCGCGTAAGGGTTCACAAAAGGGGGGGGGTGGCGCGTCTCCTTCAAGCCCAGAAGCCGTGTTCCCCCGTTTCAGTCCTATTCTTCGTCCGCTCTAATCGCGCCCACTCCTGCAGGCTCCTCATGCTCGGCTGCTTCGTTTCCGCTCTGTCTGTCGCGATGAGGGCTCCTCGGAGGCCGCCGCCGCGGTAGCGCCCAGAATAGCCTGCATGCACCCGGTTGCGGAGTCAGCGCCGTCCGCCTTTTACGCCGACTGACGCTTCACGTGTGCGCGCACACACGCAAACGAAGAGGCTCCTGTAAACGGGCCCGGCACACGCGCTAGGCCGAAACAATTTAAAAGGCCCGCTCGACGATGCGGCCCGGCCAGTGACTCAATGTGGCGTGTTGCTTTATTGAGACTCACACCGCGCTGGAATTACACACACACACACTGTGCTTCAGTGTGTCTTTTATTTGTGTGTGTAATTCCAGCGCGGTGTGAGTCTCAACAATGTTCAACCAACTAGCCCCCACTCTTGCCCTTCTTACCGTGTTGCTTTAGCTGCAGGGACCCCCTCGAGCTGAAACTGCTCGTGAGCTATTACACATAAGACCTCCTTTTTGCAAGCTGGGCGTATTATAAGTAACTTCTCGTAAAATGCGAACCTTACGCCAGAAGACCACCCGTCGTTTGGGTGTTTAACTTTTATTTGTATAGTTTGCTGCTCCTACCATCGTAAATTGTTGCGCGGCAAACGTGGGTGTTCATCGGGTAGATGTTCTAGTTCATTTATTAACTAATTCAGGCTATCTTGTCATTTTTTTCTCTTCCACTTTCTGCCTGAAATAATTCAGCTTTATAGGTGAATTGATATCCTGCAGCCATGCAGTGCTTGCTAATCATGAACCAAAATAAGAGCCAGGCGATAATGACAAAATAGCGCAAGCAACCAATCATACAGTGTCAATGATCTCGTTTTTTTTTGTGTGTGTGTTTTCTGCTTTGCGCTCGTCACAGAGTTTTCCAGCTTTCTTGCGCCTTTTTATTGTGTTGGGAAAGTACGATGAAGCCCGACTAGGGACTTTTTGTTTACTTTAATTAATAAATCCTGCATAGAGATCCTGGCTCGAAAGTTTACGCTTCTGTTGTGTTGTTTTTTTTGCACGCCATACTAAGCACTTCCCCTGAATATGACTGCCGTCTATCGCCTGTTTCATGAGCTTCTCGTGCACCTTCTTTTTTATGACATTTCTTTTATCGATATTGTCTCATTTAGTGATTTTCTATTATCAGTGCCCCCTCTTCCCCAACACATGCAGCACGCAACCAGTTAGCCTAAGAATTAACTTCCCAATGTTTCATTTATTGCTGCCCCTCTTTCAAGTTTAACTTGGCTCATTACTTTTCATTCGATGGTATCTTTGATCAATCAATCAATCAATCACAATAAATCTGTCAATCACAATCAATGAATGAATGAATCAATCAATAAATCTACTTGCATCTCGCCCAATAGAAAATATTACATTTCATTTCATTTCATTTCATTTTATTTACCCGCAGGACCATATGGCCATATGACATTGCATCATAAGGCGATGATTTGAAATTGATCCCATCAAAATGGCCAAACAATCGACTCCGACAGCCTATCCAATCACACACTTACGCAGGCCATACTGCAGATTTGATCTATCTTCCGAGTTTGTTGCGAAAATGAGAAGACTAAAACTACTGTACATGATGGCAATTATGTTGCTGGCATCACCTTTGAAACTGGGGGGGGGGGGGGGGGGTACGGGTTGCCACGTGAGCCTGTCCTTTTGTTTGTTAGTTTGTTTGTTTAGTTGTTACCTTAAGGCGTTCCTTCATTTATTGCACTCTATCGTTTTGTTTATGTTGTTCATTTAGTTTCTATGCCTTCGTTTTCACGATGTTTTGCTGTTACTTTCACCAATAACGACACTGCCCCGCCGCGGTGGTCTAGTGGCTAAGGTTCTCGGCTGCTGACCCGCAGGTCGCGGGATCGAATCTCGGCTGCGATGGCTGCATTTTCGATGGAGGCGAAAATGCCATAGGCCTGTGTGCTCAGAATCAGGTGCATGGTAAAGAACCCACGGTGGTCGAAATTAGTGGAGCCCTTCACTACGGCTTCTCTCATAGTCATATGGTGATTTTGGGACGTTAAACCCTAAATATCAATCAATCAATTACTTAATCAATCAATCAACACCTCCACTGATTTTGTCAATCTGATTTCTGTTCTTTTGTCCGAATCACCCTAATCGTATATAGCTAGCTTTAGTTACTCACCAGCTAATACTTCAATCCACTTTAAAACCCAGGACCTCTAAAAATTGACGCCTTCCACGTGTTCCGTTGCGAAAATATTCTCGTATTCATATTCTATTACGATGTGTGGAGTAGCTCTTGGAGCTTTATTTTTGCAATGGACAAATGACCCGTACTGCTGTAACCACTTGCTATATTGCCTGTTCGCGTGCACGTGCATTTGAGTGCACTTTTGCGAACGTGCTAACGAATGCGTCAAGCAAGTGTGGCTATAGGCGTGGCTGCACTTCGGGGCGCTCGCGTTCTAAGCCAGTTATCTTTACACGCTATCACCACCCAGCTTTGCATTCACCCGGCTTCTACACTTATCTCGATCATACTCAAGTGATAGTTGTATATTCGATGAGTTCCAACAACGCGCGGAGAGTGCCGTCGTGGAGTGCGCCGGCAGCGACGTGAGATAAAGCGCGCCACGATTGCTCGCAAATGAGCGAGAGCTGTTCAGCCGAAGCTGAGAATGATAGCGTCGATGGCTCAAACCATATAGTGAATCTGTTGCACTTAGGGCGTTACCTTCTCATCTTTCTGCAACCTCTTTTCTCCCCTTTATCCCTTCCCCAGTGCAGGGTAGCAAACCGGATGTGCGTCTGGTTAACCTCCCTGCTTTTCCTTGCATCTTTATCTCTCCCTCTCTCTCTAGGGCGAAAAGATCTTAGTGAAAGTATTCGTAACGAGAACGTGCCAATATTTTTTGTCGTTGTCGACGAGATCTCGCTCTTTCCACGAATGAAAGAGCCGGAGACCTTCATCAGCCCGAAGATGAAAAAAAAAAAAGCTATACGCCGCACAAATAGATGCATGCTTCGCGGGTATATTGTTCACTCGTCCACGCACCCGCCAGTACGGGGGAAAGGAAACTTTGCATTCAACGAAAGCGGCAGCTTTTGCAAACATTTGTCGCTGTCATGACCATTAGGACGTACGTTATTTTGTATTGTAACGAATGTCGCTTGCTAATGCAAGAGTTTCTTTTGTGAACTCTCTTGATGAAGAGGGGGGATGGAGAGGGGGAGTCCGTTGGCATTAAATAAATTGTAAGCCAAGTGTCTCGTTGAGCAAACTGCACTGTTCAGCGATGTGCACGATAGCGTCGACACTAAGTGCTTGTCGTTCGTTTTCTGTGCGCCTCGCGTGTTTTCTATAGTCTCTAATTTACTTATTATTTCCGCGTATTCCGTTCACAATGAAAGACCATGAAGAACATGGCGTTGAATTCCCAAAATCTTGAAATATTCGCTAATAGTTAAGTAAAGATGTCAAATATCTTTATTTAACTAATAGATTGAATAAAAAATAAGAGAAAAAGGCGGGCTTTGGATATAACAGTATATCACATACTGGTAAGATATTAGCGCCGTCATGAATGTGTAGCTATTTGTACACTAAAATACAGAGCCGCACACTCAGCAATATAATATGTTAACGACTACACTTCGTGCCCCCCCCCCCCCCCCTGAAACTAGGCTTGAGTGGACGTTTTCGCGATGCTCTTTAGACATTCCTGTTGTTTATGTCACTAAAAACTACACTGGAAACCCACGGGGTAGCTTAGCTGGTAAGTTGTGGCAGTGTGGAAGGGGACGACGTGGGCCTGATTTCCGACCACGGATTTCAGTAGGCATCGAAATGCAAGAGCACTCTACTTAGATTTAGGTGCGCGTTGAGGTAGCCGGATGGTGCAAATTAACCTGGAGTCTCGGCGTGCCCCATAATGTTGTCGTGGTATCGGCACGTAAAAAGAAATTATTGTTACATGTCGTAAATTTCCCGATGAGACATATTTTTAGTTTGGCTTATAGTGAATGTTCCTCGCCTTCTACCTCGATGTCTGTCGCAGAGTTGGAGCTTGCCGAGCGCTGGTACGGGCGGCCCTGTTGCCAGCGAGCTCGACTGGAAGGATGTCGCCGTGCATGCCTGCAGGTATGAGTCGCCGCATCCTTTCAATCAATCAATCAATCAATCAATCAATCAATCAATCAATCAATCAATCAATCAATCAATCAATCAATCAATTCAATCAATCAATCAATCAATCAATCAATCAATCAACCAATCAATCGACCAATCAATCAATCAACCAATCAATCAATCGATGAATAAGTTTTGTTTCTCATTTAATAATAAAAAAAGGCATTGCTTGAAGAGCCCCAGAATTCCACTCAAGTACCTGCTCCCTGCAGAACAAGCAACGGAATCAACAAATCATATTCCCATATACATTGATCACCGCATCTTTCTTGTTCCCTTCTGCAAAAATATTTGGTATTTTTGTTAGGCTTGAGGGAAACTAGAATGAGAAAGCTAGATCAGAGCTTGAAGGAAACTGGGAACTGTATTGGAACGTACTAAGAGGGGTCATGATGCGATGAATGCCTTTAATTGCACCACAGTATTAATGAGGACTAACACAATGATGAGCACTAAAATACACTGACGCCATGTCACTCAAAGGAGGGGTGAGCAAAAATAACGCAATACAGAAGTGCACAGGTTTCCCCTTTATTATCCTTTGCAGTGAGCGGTACTGTACGAGATGGCAAAGCGTTGCGCATACTATATACTGCTAAAAAGTATATACAACCTGGTATTTTTTAATGCTACGTGCGTAAACAAGCACATACAGTTATTATACCACTCTGCGTTTGAACTGTTGGACGCTAAAGCATTGACATCTGACTAATTCTTAATTCGTGGTGAGTCCAAAGGGTGAAAGCTCACTGATCGAGTAACTAGGAGTAAATCATGTGTTCACGCGAGACTTTGTAGTGTCCACTGGAGCAGATAAGCATTTGTGACGAGCAGCCATGTGCAGCTAGCATCGTAGCCACCAATCTATTTCGGGAATAAGCTGCAAAGGGGGGGGGGGGGCAACTCTTTATGTGTGTTTGTGCGGACGTTTGTATGTTAACTTGTATATTAACGCAATAGCGTTAAAGAGCTCTTTTCGCAGAAATTATAGTGTCGGCGACGTTGGTTATGAGCGAAAAATCATATTCTCCCCGAAAAACCGAGAAAGATGCAAGTAAAATAAATAATAAAATTCTGAACCCAAGTGAGGATCGAATTCAGGTCGTTTGCGTGGCAAGAAGGTGTTGTACCGCACATCCATGCGCCTCTTTGGATGTACAGTTAAAATGACTTTCTATGCTTAAAAAATACTGTGAAAATAACGTCCATGTTTTACAGACACATGCATCCTGTATACATGCAGGGTTCACAATACAACTTGTAATATCGCAGTAACATTGTGTGGTACAAGCGTACATTGCCATCGGCCGTCCAGAACATGTGATTCTCAGTAACGACATACGTAGTTTAAAGGTGGCACCCTATTACAAAAGGAACACACGTTACTGCGCGTATTCTCTTAAGACCACGTAGCGGGTGCTCAGCAGGTTTAAAAACATTTAACGCGCAAGTTACTCATGGTTTCAAGCAGTGCCACCTATTACATGAAATGACGGCATGCACGAAAGATTCACTGACACAAGCCACGCTCAACTTTATCGTTGGCACTTTCGTAAACCACAATTTAAACTTCTCTAGTAACTATCAAACAATAAAAGTATACGCAGTAAATGGCTGAAGTACACGCTAGAGACAGACTATCTCAATCGTGTTCAACTCTTAAAGGCGAAGCTTAGGGGACCCTCGATTTTTTTATGTACGCACGCCACGATGTAAATATACACAAAAATGAGCATCCTGCTGCTTCATCACTGTTTCCAGTTCGAAGCTCATTGATCATCGACCAGCACTGCAAATCAAATGCAAAGAACGTATTCCAACATTATCTCCCTCGATGAGTGCGTTGTCTTGGCTAAAGAATAATCTTACTTCTCGAATAGTTAAAATGCCATATTACAAAAAAACTTCGAGAGGGGAAAGTGTTAGAACCTCTCGGCTACGCCTGTATGTTAAGATGTATATGAAGTTATGACGTATGCTGTGGGTAGAACTTGGGATAGAAACACGTGAGTTTGAGCGTTCCGTCGCAAAGGGAACTCCAGCAACCGAGCTGTCTGACACCATCTTAGTATTTTTATTCGTTTCAGTTTACCATATGTTTCTCTTGTTCATGCTTGTTTTTTGGGTAGCCATTTATCGTTTTCTTTTAAGCTGCACAACGTACAGATTAAAATTAAAGTTCTGTAGGGGCAGCGACCTTTGCCAAGCCGCTATGATAGCGTGTTTTTTTGCTACTGTCCTAGCAGTTGTGTCAAATGAATGCTGAAATAAAGAATCTGAATCTGAACATAGAGCAGCCAGGGTGATATTAACGTCCACCTCTCCACAGCAAACATGTGAAAACAGAACAAAACTGACGAGAACTGAACGAGGAACGTGAACTTTGATCATTCCCGAGTAGGTGGGTCATTTGCTCTTCAACCAGGTAATTTACGTGAGCGCTCGTTTAATTTTGACCACAAACAGCGAGAGGTCAGACGTGATCTCGACGAAAAGCGATTTCGTTTAGAGCTTTATTTTGACCCCGATTTAGTTCGCTTACCTTGTTCATTTCCTTTGTCCGCTGTAAAAACATCTGTGAAGCACGGTGTTCACTTTGCTTGTTCCTTTGAAGTTTTTAACTGCAGATACCTTAATGAAATCCTTTGTGTTGCCGGCGCGCAGGCACGCTCAGCTGACGACCTGGAACCTTGGTGTCGACGAAGCGACGAGCTTGACCTGCAGGTGTGCCTCGAAGGCCGTAGCGGTGAGGGATCTTGGTGCATGATTGCTCTTATAAAAGTGATATATAATAATTGAAAACTAGCTATCCTATAACTATGATGCGCTGGTCACGAGTGAGTTAGTGAGTGAGTGAGTGTACAAACATCACATGTCATATTTTGGTGAACTCTGTAACAAAGTTCTTAGTTCTGGGACTTGTAAGCACTTTAAAGCGTTCATATAGCACTGCAAGATACAACTAAATGTTGCTTAATATTGCTCCCGAAGTATGTTAGGAAGTAAGTACGTGCTATCTCCAAGTCTTTGAAGAAAGTATATGAAATTTTGTATCTTTCTCTGTGAGTTTAATAAAGAAACGGAGAAAAAAATAACGATGGCATGAAAATGAAATCAGACTTTCTACCTATATTCTAATAGAAATCAGAGCGAAAAAATGAGAAAAGTAATGTAAAATGAAAAGGATGAGAATTTATGTGTGCGCGCGCACAGACAAGGACACCGAATGGCGTGAGGCGGTCTCCGCACCCTGTCGTCTTTAATAGAGAAATCCGGCTCGTTGTGGCCTTCTTTGCAAACGGAGATCTCGTCCATGGTCATGGCATACTCCTCTTTTCTCTTGTTGCCTGTCAGATACCTTAGTGATCTTGCATACGTGCACTGGACTAAAAATGTGCAAAACGTAGCCTGAGAGCCATTGCCTCATTACCTAATTGTCGGTTCTTAAGGCCAAGTCCCATGGTAGACGCTGCTATTAAGTACAATAATCGGACGCAGAAACATTTGCTAACAGGCTAATTGGCGGTGCATTGTTGTACAGCAGCACAAGAAACAGAAGAGAAAGGAAAGGCGAGGATGCTAACTAATCTATAAGGACCGGTGTGTTACCCCACACAGGGAAAAGGGGCGGGGAACTTTTAAAGATGGAGGAAGATAAAGAGAGGGGATAGCACGCACACACCAAGTCACACATCTCACAGTCATTGTAACCCCGTCAGTTAATAATCGTAGCAAGAAATTAGAAAGGCACAAGGCATCTTGTTTCAGCACTCTTGTACAGGCATGGTACAGATTCAGCACTCTGAATCTGTACCATGCCTTTTTGGTTAACTGTTACGTCTGTTTTGTTATGCTTTTTTAACTATCAAAACCAAACGACGAGGGAATGCTCCCGGGTCGCATGCTTGAACTTTCGCATTTTTGCGCCCTCTGATCATAAATTACATGTTAGTATTTCTGCTTTTGTGTTCTTGTTTATTATGCTACACATTAGCCTGTGCTATTTTTGTTTTCGTGCATACCGCAGTTCCGATGTATCCGGGGGAAGGGAGCACTGTCAAGCCGCCACTGTGTGACCTTTTTTCCCTTCTCCTCAGCCATGTATTTTTTGTATGCATGTCTGAAATAAAGACTCAGACTCAGACGACACACCTAAGTCTTGGTAGGTGCGTATGAATAGCTGCATGGTACGTGGCTAATGGTAGGTGTAACCTTAAGAGACAAGAAGAGAGCAGAGTGGATTAGGGGACAAACGGGGATTAAGGATATCATAGTTGCAATCAAGAAGAGGAAATGGACATGGGCCGGGCATGTAGCGCGTAGACAGGATAACCGCTGGTCAATAAGGGTAACTAACTGGATTCCCAGAGAAGGGAAGCGGGTTAGGGGGAGACAGAAGGTTAGGTGGGCAGATGAGACTAAGAAGTTTGCGCGTATAAATTGGCAGCAGCAAGAACAGGACCGAGTTGACTGGCGGAACATGGGAGAGGCCTTTGTCCTGCAGTGGACGTATAGTCAGGCTGATGATGATGATGATGATGATGATGATGATGATGATGATGATGATGATGATGACGTGGCCCAGGGCTGGGCGCTTTGCAGCGGACGGGCCGGCGTGGCCTGGAGAGCTGCTGCGCCCTGGCCAGTACGGCAGCCTGCCGCCGTCGCGCGTGCAACAGAGCGCGGAGTGAACAGCGGACGAACGAGAAGGGACACAGGGATCTCATGAGACTGCAGCAGCAGCACAGGCAAGAAGAGGGACAGCCGTGCGCCGAGCCCCAAGTGGTACGGTGCCTGCGGAACGTCACATCTACCAAGCAGCCACACAGTAAGTGCATTTATCGCTTACAACCTGTCTCCCTGATTCCCCTCTCCCCCGTGTAGGGTAGCGAACTGGACTTAGTCTATAGTTAACCTCCCTACCTTTGTGATATTTTTGTCTCTCTCTTCTCACCCCTTCCCCCAGTGCAGGGTAGCAAACCGGACGAGCGTCTGGTTGACCTCCCTGCCTTTCATTTCTTCCCTTCCTCCTCCTCCTCCTCCTTCTCTCTTTCTCTCTCTTGCTCCGGTGTGTGTTTACAAAGTTAAATAAAAAAAGGCAAAAAATGTCGGTGGCCGGAACATGTGTACCACCTACCATAAAGTACGCGGACAATTGAGGTCCGCCATGAGGTACGCGAGCGGACGCTACCCACCACGCAACAATTTAATGTGGATGTGTCAACAAGCGCGCACGCTGGTGTCTAAGCAAGTATGTGAACCCTATCATGACGTCACTTTTGTCGTCATCATTATAGGGGGTGGAACGTTAGCAACAACAAACAAATGATAGTATTAAAGAGGAACGTTCCGGGTGGCAACGAGAATAGTTCTCGGTTACCAATCTACGTAAAAAGAATGAAAATAATTTATTTATTTATTAGAATACCCTCAGGGCCCTAGGGCATTACAGAGGGGGGTGGGTACAAACATTTATAACACACAAGAAAAAAAAGAACAAAATACAGAAACAAGTGTCAGATGCGCAAATCAGGAAGGCAACATAAGTCAAACTAAAAAGGTATAAGAATTCAAGCACATACAAGACAAAGATAGATAATGGAAACTGCGTATAGTTACATGCACTTGCTGAGAAATTGCAGTCTTGAATAACAAATGGTCTGTTATTGTTTACAACGGAAAGGGAAGGTGGTTCCATCGGCGGCTGTTTTCGGTAAGAAAGGCTGCTGAAAAGAATTTGGTGCGGCAAAACGGAATGGCAACCTTATGCTGATGATCAATGCGCGATGAGTGGTATGACGGTTGTGAAATGAGGTCTCGCTTCATTGATGGATTGTGAAAAAATATCTTATGAAAAAAATGCAGTCGCGCCAGTTTCCTCCGGACAGTTAAATTGGGTAGGTCAAGGTTAGATTTCATTTCTGATATGCTAGCAGTACGGGAATAATTAGAACAAATAATGGTGCAACATGAAGATAAGAGAGAAAGAAAGAGTGACAGGAGGAATGACGTAGTCGAATTCTTGTTTAGGAGTGACAGCAGCATGCAGTGCATATAATTTTTTTCCCTTAAAAGCACAGAATCGACGTTTTACATGGGCGGAATGAGTATTGATCTGCATTCTGAACAGTTTGTGGGTGGCTATGCAGCCGTCCTCATGCGCACAGTATACCGAGATTCCCTCTTTCAATCGCATTCTAGTTAAATTATTGTATTTGCATCCTTTACCAGATGCAGTTAATTATTTAATAAATTATTCGCGATCAGTAGTTTTAGCACGAGGGAAGCTACAGTATTTTACATTTTTTCTTGAGTAAAAGTATACTACTATAATGTTCTCAGTTGAGTTGTGGCTGAGGTGCTCAACATTGAGCCGGTGCCCCTTCCTATATACGGCGTCCTCTCTGTCATATATCATGAGATGCTAAAAAATTACATCATATCCACGGAGTTAATGATGATGAGTGGGGCGAAGCGTCCATTCATACATCCGTCCGTGTGTCCACCTGTCCGTGCATGCGTCCATCCGTCTAATCGCGTTCGAGAACGCAAATGGCGTGCTGGTAACACCGACTAGACGCGAGCCAAGGAAGCCAAACGCAAGCCTTCAACGCACCCGCCGCTCTGCTTGGTTGATGCCCCACAAACGATTCGCCCCATACAGCGACTATCCAGGAGACTGAGAGAGACACTCGTTCTCCGTGCATTCAGGTAAAGCGCGCGCAGCATCCTATCGGAGAATAGTGACACTTCTATAGCCAAAGTAGTAACACCATCTAGGAAATGAGACGATAAATGGACATACGTTTCTTTTGCTTTCTTTTCTTTCTCGTCTCTTCTTCTCTTAGTTAAGCGCGACCGGTAACAAGGTTAGACTAAGAGGAGCTTCTTCATTAAAAGAAATAGGTACGCTTCAATAAGCATGTTTTGTTTTGCGAAGTCTGCCAAATTGATATTACATTTTAGCGCCAAGTTCATCGCAGAACGCAGACGGACTCACAATTCACGTTCAGTCATGGCCACTGTGCGCTGTGTCATGGTGTCCGTTGTGAAAGGGGCGCCAACATTGCACAGAAGCACTAACATATCAAGCAATCAGTGACGTAAATGCTGTTCCGACTACTGGTATTTACAAAACTAGCTTCACGTTTGCCGGCGCCACAGTGTGGGCATGGGGGCCGCTTCAACCGTGGTCATCGCGTAGCAATTCATATTGCGCGCCGTTGTTTACTTGACAAGTGTATGATACTGAAGGCGTCAAACGTTTTTTCGCAGAGCTTCACTGCTGTGCCCAAGCACCGAGCGGACAATGTCGCGACGCGTGCCTGCGAGTGCTGCGCCCGAAGGAAGTCGCACCCGATGACGTCACCGGTGATGAAGATGCCGTGGATGCTCTGCTGGCCGGAGGGTGTGCGGCGCCAGGTTTGCACGTGAGTGTCTTCGAGTACAAAAGGAAAAGTGAGAGAGAGAAAGTGAGAGAGAGAGAAGAATGTACCACAACATAACTTCTTTTTTTTTGCACTAAATCAAAGCGGACAAGGGCTGAGAAAAATGAGACATGCTCAAACACTTTTGCACGTTTCGAATAATTGTCACCAAGTAGCCGAAACCCGCATCCTAACACATCTACCGAGAGGAAGCAATTGCCGATCAATTATGCCACGTGGTATAGCATCACCCGTAGCGAAATCGCTATACCATAACCACTGCCACAACCACCCCCGGAAGCCTGAACTTCCGCCCGCAAGTAATCATTCTTCATTCAGACCGCAAAGGACTGGAATCGTCTTTCTGCTGACGTGGTTCACCACTCCTGCCATACACATTTCAAAACATGAATAAAAATCATCACGGGCTAAATATGGCCACCCTTCACGGACAATTTGATGTACAAATAAATAAATAAATAAATAAATAAATAAATAAATAAATAAATAAATAAATAAATAAATAATAAATAAATAAATAAATAAGGCACTACCAAAAAAATCTGACCATGCGACTATATTTTGTAATTGTGGGTCTTAGGACAATCGTATCTTTGCCCTTTCTTCTCGGTGCCTCATTGATTGAAAACTCGCAGTCCGTGTTCTACATTCGTCGTTCTACGGACGCAGGACGGTCAGAAGAGTCTATAGGGCTGAGCGTGTCGATATATACCGTGATTACGAATCATTTGCAGTGCGAAAGACAAGAATGGCCTGAAAAGTGGGCACGTAGTATGTGTGCGCTCTCTTCTGTCTTTTCGGGCATTACGCGCTGCTAAGAAGTCGAAACCGTGACCGTATCCTTGGGAAAATAAATCTGGGAAGAAGGGTATTGTTCAGAGACACACAAGAGAGAAATAACTAAAAGGAAGAGACAGGGAGGTTAACCTAGACGAACCAATTTTCTACCCTGTACAGGGGCGGGCAAAAGGGTCGGAAAGAGGATAGATGTAGAGCGATATAAAATAAATTAGGAAAAAAAACAACCACATGCGCACACATTCAGGGAGTTTCGATCACAGTCGTTTGGACAGGCCGGTTGAACGATAAAGCGCAGGAGCGCCTTCACAGCCTTCTTCTGCGACATAAAGTCCTGTCGGCAGCGCAGGAGTCTTTTTTCCGAAAGATGCTGGTTGTCCAGCTCATCTAGTGCATTGCAGAGTGACTGTCTCTGCGAGCAGTATTGTGGGCATTCACACAGAATGTGCCAAGTTGTTTCATCACTGCCACAATGGTCGCATGCAGCAGTGTCAGCCATTCCTATGCGGGAACGCGTACGCATTGGTAAATGCGACGCCCAACCATAATCTGCACAGCACGTCTCGTCGGCGTAATTCCGAAGGAATTTGAGACTGAGGGTCGGGTCTAAGTACCTAAACCGTGCATGGATGAAATGGTGCCTCGCTCCATTGTGACGTGGTGCGCTTGCGAGCAAGCATGCGGAGTTTTCCGTGCAGTGTCAGTTCTGTAAAGCGGATTGATATTTCATTGCTTTCAGATGGCAAAACGGGCAGCTCGATCGGCCCGTTCATTGCCAATTATTCCACAGTGACTTGGGAAGCCATTGAAAGGCTATTTCATGTCCTTCCTCATGAATTGGTGAGTCTTTTTGCAATCTCAAATACCGCTGTTCGTACGGGCCGTGGCGTAAAGGTGATAAAGGGATTGCAGTGCCGCCTTTGAGAACCCACACAACAAGTGCCACATGAATTTTCGGCTTGGGTGCAGGAGCGCCTGTGGCAGTGTCTTCTCGGCTGGCGCAGCGGACCCTCCTCGCAGCTGCTGCCGGCTGACGGAGCCAAGCTGCAGTGCTGTCTCAGGGCCGCCACAATCGAGTGCCAGAGGATGTGTTTGCGGGTGAGATTCATTTATACTTCGTTCTTAGGCATTGTCCTCACTTTTTTCCCCCTGAAGCCTTCAAAACACTTTTGGGACGTTAAGCCCCACATATCAATCAATCAATCAATCAATCAATCAATCAATCAATCAATCAATCAATCAATCAATCAATCAATCAATCAATCAATTCTTCGAAACACTTTCGAAGGCTTAAGGGGGAAAAAGGTTGTTTCTTCATACTGAATATGAAGGAACAAGCTGAGGCGAAATGCATCTTAAACAGTAGCACCTGTTAGCGGTTACCCCGTCTTGATCTAGGACGTGAATGTCTGCATTCTGTACGCCTCTAATGCAATTTACATAAACAGGCGGCCTGTTGATCGGACAAAGAACTTTTTTTGTGTGTGCAGCTCAATTTTGACGCGATAACATTAAGGAGCTCGTTGCGCAGAAGATCCGATGCCGGCGTCGGCGTCATCGACTGCGAGCGAAGAATCGGCATTCTCCGTCACCAAGAAATCGATAAAGACCCAAAACTCAATCCATAATAAAAATAATCAGCCCGTACGAATGGTGCAGCCAATGTGTGTATCAAAGACCCGCCCTGTACGAAGCGCTCTGACACATCTAGTTGTCATCACTTGCAAGACCATCAACAAAGTGAGCAGCTTCTTCGGTTAACTTGTTAGCTTGCGGATGCGTATAGTGGGCCATTCGCTGATTTCTAAAGGTAAGAATTATGGCGTAGTGAACCCCGTGTACTTGCAGCAGGCATTCTGGGATAGTTTAAAACGATCGATGTTAACGCGCACGGAATTTCGTTTCGTTGAGCTGCTGTCCGCCCGAGAACCGAAGTCGGGCCAGCAAGTGAGAAGGCGATGCGCATAGGGCCCGATTACGCCATCGCGTTCTACTTGAACCCTTTCAGCCCTAGAATTTTCATTTTTGTCAAAGACATTTTCAGTACGCATTTTACTAATACTTAGGGGCTCGAAAGACCGGAAATTAAAAAAATTTAGCGAGTAGTGTAAGTAATTATGCATTTACAGACATGGCACTAATTAGGTAATCATGGCCCTGTAGTCATGAAATAACCAGAATGACAAATTTATTCCTGCTATGCCTCAGAGTGCACAAAACCTGAACCAACGTAGTATTTGAAAGTGTGGAAGCTCTTGAAACAGCTTCAGGAATTCAACCCGAAAATGCCGACTTCCTACCTCTGCTTGCCCGCCTCGTCGTCAACGATGACCTCGGTCCAGCTTCTGATTTACGGCTCCAAGCTCCGCAAAAATAAAGCGACAGTTGTGTCAGTCGAAGTGGGGATAGTTGAAGAAGCGCTTCTCCAAGAATGAGTGGGCTTTATATCGTTTTCGAGGTTCTAGGTGAAATTTTGTTTGGTGTCGTCAATTGGCGACAGCAGGGGCTGAAAGTTAAAGGGAAACTCAGGCATGCTCTAAAATTCCTTCTCTTGCGTAGAAATTAATTATTAATAAATAAATAATCAATAATTGGTCAATTGATCAATGAATCGGTTGATAAATCAATAAACTTAAAATAAGTTTTCAGCTAGAAGCCTGTCGAACATGAGGCTTCGATAGGATGAGCCCATAAGCTTATACAGTTGATAGACTTCTGAGTATATCTATCACACTACGTAGTACTGTGGTAGGCCTTGGCAAAAATTGTCTTATAAGATCTTGATGTACTGCATAACTCAACTCGTATAAAAAATCTAGATTTATGAAACCACGTAGTACTGCGCCCTAAGGCAGGCTTTCAAAAAAAAATGTCTTTTAAACTGTTGATATACTGCCTAAATAAACTAAACTCTTATGAAAAAAATTTATTATGGCGCAGATTTCCATGTAATTAATGATTTGATTGATATGTGGGGTTTAACGTACCGAAAACACCACATGAATATGAGAGACACCGGAGTGGACAGCTCAGGAAATTCCGACCACCTGGGGTTCTTTGACGTGCATCTAAATCTGAGCACAGGGGCCTACAGCCTTTTCGCCTCCATCGAAAATGCATCCGCAGTCGATATTTGATCCCGTGACCTGCGGGTCAGCAGCCGAGTACCTTTTCCACTAGATCACCGCAGTGAGGCCAGATTACCATGTACATTGCAAATACTGCGCCAAAAGAAAGAAAGATTAAGATGAGAAATGTTATCGGCAGAGGAACGCTCTATATCTTCTTCTTGCGAGAGAAAAACATGGAATAAAAAGGTGATCGAACAAAACAAAGGCAAACTAAACACTCATAATTGAAAATTTTGTTCAAGCGCACTAAAAAACGGACGGATAGAAGAGGCTGAGAAGGACAGCGCTTGCTGTCCTTGTCAGCCTCTTCTGAAAGTATAGGGGAGTTTATAGACCAAATTGTAAGGTAAATGTGAAGAAAGAAAAGTGGGTGAAAAGACAGCTTGCCGTGGGCAGGAACCATATATACGAACGAAATATCATCATGATCATCATCATCATCATCATCATCATCATCATCATCATCATCATCATCATCATCATCATCAGCCTGACTACGTCCACTGCAGGGCAAAGGCCTCTCCCATGTTCCGCCAGTTAACCCAGTCCTGTGCTTGCTGCTGCCAATTTATACCCGCAAACTTCTTAATCTCATCTGCCCACCTAACCTTATGTCTCCCCTAACCCGCCTGCCTTCTCTGGGAATCCAGTTAGTTACCCTTAATGACCAGCGGTTATCCTGTCTACGCGCTACATGCCCGGCCCATGTCCATTTCCTCTTCTTTATTTCAACTATGATATCCTTAACCCCCGTTTGTCCCCTAATCCACTCTGCTCTCTTCTTGTTTCTTAAGGTTACACCTACCAGTTTTCTTTCCATTGCTCGCTGCGTCGTCCTCAATTTAAGCTGAACCCTCTTTGTAAGTCTCCAGGTTTCTGCTCCATAGATAAGTACCGGCAAGATACAGCTGTTATATACCTTCCTCTTGAGGGATAGTGGCAATATACCTGTCATAACTTGAGAGTGCTTGCCGAATGTGCTCCACCCCATTCTTATTCTTCTAGTTACTTCAATCTCGTGGTTAGGCTCTGCGGTTATTACCTGCCCTAAGTAGACATAGTCTTTTACAACCTCAAGTGCACTATTACCTATCTCGAAGCGCTGCTCCTTTCCGAGGTTGTTGTACATTACTTTCGTTTTCTGCAGATTAATTTTAAGACCAATCTTTCTGCTCTCCTTGTCTAACTCCGTAATCATGAGTTGCAATTCGTCCCCTGAGTTACTCAGCAATGCAATGTCATCGGCGAAGCGCAAGTTACTAAGGTATTCTCCATTAACTCTTATCCCTAACTGTTCCCAATCTAGGCTTCTGAAAACCTCCTGTAAGCACGCGGTAAATAGCATTGGGGAGATTGTGTCGCCCTGCCTTACACCCTTCTTGATTGGTATTCTGTTGCTTTCTTTATGAAGCACTATGGTAGCAGTTGATCTCCTGTATATTTCTTCCAGAATGTTTATATATACTTCATCTACGCCCTGATTCCTCAGTGTTTGCATGACGGCTGATATTTCTACTGAATCAAACGCCTTCTCGTAATCTATGAAGGCTATGTATAGTGGTTGGTTATACTCTGAGCATTTCTCTACTCTGAGCATTTCGGGAATTCAGAGTGTCGCTGCAGAACAGGTACTCGGCTCTTCGTGAGGAAGCCAACCTTAGCGTAGATACAATGAATGATAATCTGACGAGTATCATTACGGAGTGTGCAGTGGAAGTTGGAGGGAGGGTAGTTAGACAGGACACTGGCAAGCCTTCCCAGGAAACGAAGAACCTAATTAAGAAGCGTCAAATCATGAAAGTCTCAAGTACAACAGACAAAATAGAACTGGCAGAGCTGTCGAAGTTGATTAATAGACGTAAAGTATGCGATGTAAGAAGGTATAACATGGAGAGAATTGAACACGCTCTGAAAAACGGAGGAAGCGTCAAAGCAGTGAAGAGGAAACTTGGGATAGGCAAAAGTCGGATGTATGCACTAAGGGACAAAGAAGGCAAAATAACTACCAATATGGATAGGATAGTTAAAATAGCGGAGGAGTTTTACAGAGATCTGTACAGTAGCCGAGACAACCACGACCTTAATACTATAAGAACTAGCAGTAACCCAGATGACACCCCACCAGTAATGATAGAAGAAGTCAGAAAAGCTTTGGAGAGCATGCAAAGAGGCAAAGCTGCTGGTGAGGATCAGGTAACATCAGACCTGCTGAAAGATGGAGGACAGATTGTGTTAGAAAAACTACCCACCCTGTTTACGAGGTGTCTCCTGACGGGAAGGGTACCAGAGTCTTGGAAGAACGCTAACATCATCTTAATACATAAAAAAAAAAAGATGACAACGACTTGAAGAATTACAGGCCGATCAGCTTGCTCTCTGTAGTATACAAGCTATTTACAAAGGTAATTGCTAACAGAGTAAAGAAAACATTAGAATTCAATCAACCAAAGGAACAAGCAGGATTTAGAACAGGCTACTCAACAATTGACCACATTCATACTATCAATCAGGTAATAGAGAACGAAATATACGAGGGACTACTGGTCAGCCTCTTCTGTCTGTCCATTTTTTAGTGCGCTTCAACAAAAGTTTCAATTATGAACGTAATCCAACTGGCCCAACTTTCCATCTTGCGGCAAACTAAACACACGTCCGATTAACGATACTGCGCATTAAATGGAGTACGGAAGGGCAAATCAGGAAAAAATATGAAAGCGAGAAAAACATCTGATAATCAGCAAGTGCACGCAGAGGTAAATGTCTGCTTACGGTGGAAATTTATTGCGATTGCGACATAGTTTCCTGAAGGAGAGAAGGTCGATTTACAAGAGTAACTGCGCCATTCGTTTCGGGTTGCGCAACGCTTTGCCGTGCACCTGCGTTAACCGGATATCGCTCTGCTGGTTCTAAAACTGCACGGCATTGCTGCAGGCGTTTGGATCCGAGTGGGAGACCTCGTGGGAGACCTTCCACAACCGCTGCCGCTACCAGCCAGCCGAAGCTGCCCTGCGACAGTGCCTTGACGACGGTGTGTGTTCCCTTTCTTTCTCTTCGAAAGCTGCTCACTTCTGATGACCTGAGTAAAAACGGAACAGGAGAGAACGAAACGCCACTTCTTGCTCATACACAATGGGGAATTCGTTATTTCCAAAATAGATCCTACGGATTCCAGTACCGACGTTACTGTAAAGAGGCGCGAAAGCTTTTTTTCCCCCGGTCCCTGAGTGCAGCAATTTTCACTTTCTGATTGTACAATAAAGTTGTAAGGGGTCGAGAACTCTGCAGACAGGTGCTGCTTTTTGTGTCGGGCAACTGTCGTGTTCTGTGATGTGCGCGAAAGACACGTCTCAACAAATAGATAAGAAAAAATCGATGCACCACGCGTTTCCCTACATCGTCGGTTTTGCAAGCCATGTTTACGTAACTAAGTTGTTAATAGCAAACAAAACAAAAACAGTTACAGCACGAACACCTGAACACCTAAAGTAACGACGAATGGAAAGAAAGATTAACATAGGTACGTCACAACAGCTAACCATTATGTGCGACACTTAGCCCAGTGGGTACATAAGAGCCAATACCCCCCCCCCCCCCCCTCCTCATTTCTTGTTTTTAATATAACGGAGCCATCGCAAACCTGTTGAGACCACTCAACAGACACATTACGCTCGAAAAAAATTACTTGGCAGATGTGCGCCCGAAACGACACTAAGGGTCAGAAACTTTGTTTGCTTTGGCCATAAAATTAACCGCGCGTACCCTCGGTTAACTTTGCACTGTGTTAGCTTACTTTAAAGCTTGAAATATTATACCTTAAAGAGTGGCGTGCAGATCGTTCGTTGAGCGCACAAGACCCTCCGCATGAGACTGATTAGGAGTGCGCTTGAGCACTGGCGCAAGGAAACGTCGCGAAGCGTATAACCCCCGACTTGCGTCACTTCAGATCGCTGTCACCGCAACTATCAACTGAATGATTAATCGACCGGGTTTTAGCGCTGCAATGTAATCACCTTGAACATGGGAGTGCACTTAGTGGGTGTATTCAAGCATTTTTCGATCACCAAATATTTTGTTAACGTACATACAAATAAATCGAAGACGCAAATGCTAGGAGACCAAGTTTAAGTGTTGAGGCCCACACGTGTGCTTGCTTCTCGTTTGTCTTGCCAATTACGATAGTTATAGCGCGAGAACAAAACGACGACACAGAGACAAGAAGGACACGAAAGACACGAGCGCTCGTGTCTTTCGTGTCCTTCTTGTCTCTGTGTCGTCGTTTTGTTCTCGCGCTATAACTATCGTAATGCCATACCAACTAGCCCAAGCTGCCACATGTCTTGCCAAATTGTGAAAGTCAGCACTGTTGCGATCTGGAGCCTACCTTGCTTTTCGTTCACAGTATCTGCAAAGCACATCGGAGATAGAGCGTTAATCAAACTTCAAGTTCCTTACCAGCCTGTTTACGTCGGCTTGGCCTTTTCAACTGTGCCACCCACTCATTGGATATAAAATGAAAAAAAAAAGATATAAAATGAGGAAAATAAGAAATAAGAAATAAATTGTGGGTTTCACACGCCATAGCCTTGATACGATTGGATGTTGAAGATACATAATAAATTATTATCACACATTAATCGGGTTTTATGCCCCAAAACCACGATATGATAACGAGAGATGCCGCAGTCGAGGGCTCCACAAATATCAACCACTTCGGAATACGTAAAAAAACGTCTAAACGTAAAAACACGAGCCTCTAGCACCCCCCCCCCCCCCTCAACTAAGTGCAGCCGCTCCGTGCGGGATTTGATTCCTTAACTTTAGTACGAAATTGAATGACCGGGTTAAGCCTCACCTCTACACCAAAGCCTTGCAAGTTTGTTTCGTGGTAAACGTTGAGAGGACTCATTTTCGCTTCACAATACAGCGCAAACCGCGCTACGACTTTTTCATCGCCGTCCGGTTCTCCTTTTTTTCTCATTCTCTTAAGTAACGCCATCCAGTAACGCCATCTTCTGCGCAACCAGCACATGGCAGCAAATAGGAAACTCCACCCTATGGGTAGTTTCCTTTCCATTTGCTCTCTCTAGCTGCATGCCGTCGTTCATATTAAACTTGCTTGTGTGAGTAATGTCTCGTGGTATAAATCAGGCAGCCCCCAAACAAAGCTAGGAGAATAAAGCTCCATTGTTTTGCAACAACGACGATATTTTTATGCTGGAATCGTTAGTGGATCACAGGACACACACGACGTTGGAATCGCACTTTGCTTCGGTGAGACAATACCCGCTGTCATTCCGAATAAAGGGCAACAACTGCGGAATCGGGTTGAACTTTCCGCGCGTCCAGGAAAGCCGCGTATAGTACTGATTTACCGCTGTCAGGCCTTCGTCTTTTCACGACGTCGCTGAACGACGCAGTGCATGCAATAAGATTTGCGGACGGCTGCGGTGGGAACGGGGATCTTGCCGTGGGCAAGAGAGACCATCGCATTAGGGAGCGGGCGTGTGCCCTATATTTTCACGCTGCATTAAAACCGTAGTTTGACGGATTGAGAAATAACACGCTAGCCAGGAACATGCGGGTTTTTTATTTTATTTTATTTGTTTTTTCTGAAAAACTACACACACACGCGCGCGCGCACACGCACACACACACATGCGCACGCGCACGCACGCCCACGCACACACGCACGCACGCACGCACACTGCGTCAAGGAGGCCTTACCGAAGCAGCACTATACTGCGACGGTGAAACGCAGTTCTGACCGAAAGTCAGTGCTTTGCTCCCCGCCCACCACAATTTATAGAGTTCCCTTTGAAGTAGAGTTACACCAAATAATCGCCACTTTTTAAATTGAAGTGACAAATAGGGAATGTTGGCGACGTTAATACGGCACCGGCTACATATTATCGCTTAGCACACGAAATATAAGTGATGAGAAAAAAAAAGAGGGAGAGATAGCAATGTAACGAAATTGGGCAATAAAATATGAGACTGGGTGAGGTCACTATTTTTTTAACGAAGCGCAGAAGACAGCTACACAATACGAGGACCTCAGGGCAAAGAGCTTAACTAACGTATTCAACTAAGATCTGTGCTTTTTTATGGCTGATGTTTTTACCTTTCTAAACTGCTTTAAAAACTGAAGTATGGTGGCAGGGAGGGCACTATGGTCGAAAGTAACTTCATAGCTGTGCGAAATGTTCTGAAAGATGGATCCTGAACAAGAACTTCGTCCTTGTTCAGGGATCGAACCCGGGACCAACCTCTTCCTCTGGTTGTCGCTCTACCAAATGAGATAACCAGGAAGCTAGTTAATGGCAGCACGAGGGCGAAATAACCAGTTAACCCCTAATTTTCGCGTAGTTCAGGTAAGGTAACAAAGTGTACATGTGAATGTACTAGAAAGCAAAAAATATTATCAGTGCCATATAATGGTAATTAATGGTGGAACTGCATTACATAGAAGTCCAACGCCGTGGTGCAGCGGATCCCGGCTACGGTGGCTGCATTTCGACGGGAGCAGAATGGTAGAAGCTCATGAACTGTGCGAGGTCGCCGCACGTCGAATAACACCAGATGGTGGAAATATTCGGAGCCCTCCACTACTACTACGACCCTCATGATGAAATCGTAGTTTTTGGGGGGGTGAAACCTGAGATATCATCACCACCACCACCACCACCACCACCACCACCACCACCACCACCACCACCACCACCACCACCACCACCACCACCACCACCACCACACCTTCATCATCATCATCATCATCATCATCATCATCATCATCATCATCATCATCATCATCATCATCATCATCATCATCATCATCATCATATCATCATCATCATCGTTATTATTATTATTATTATTATTATTATTATTATTATTATTATTATTATTATTATTATTATTATTATTATTATTATTATTATTATTATTATTATTATTCATCGTAGTGGACGAGCCATGCGAGTTGGGTTGCGGAGGACCTCTGACTTTCTGCGCACACCTGGGAGCCAGGCCGTGGTCGCTGTACCGGCGATGCGACGCCAGCGCCGACCGTGTGGCGAGGGAGAGCGCCCGGCTGTGGATGCGCAGCGGACCGCCGACGGCGATGGAGAGCGGCGTGCGGCGGGAGGACCCAACTGCGCCCTTGGGTGACTGTCCCGCGGACGCGTGGAGAGAGCTCGCCTGCACGCTCAACCTCAGGCCGTGCCACGCGACGCACCACTCGAGCACGCTCTGCAGGTATTCCGCGTTTGTAAATAGCGGTGGGCGCCGCCGACGCACGAGGGCGCTCGTAGCGACGTCCCTACAGAGCGCGACTCCGCGAACTAGTCGGGGCAGACGGGTTTGATGACGTGGGAAACTAAACTGCTCAGGCGGATAAATTTTGCGACGCGAACAGGACAAGGACCAGAAGGGACACAGAAGAGCGCCGAGTTTGAACTGAATGTTTAATTATCGTGCGAGTGCGCACATCTTCAAAAAAGTCAGTCGAAGGCTGTCATGAAAGCAACCATCCTTAAAAGAATGACAGTTACGGCGTACTGACCTCCCTAATTACCTCAAGATTGATAAAATATGCCTGAATAATTTAGCGTTCGAGCTTATCGTGGGTCTGTTTCGAAAACGTGGTTTTATGAAAAAGTAGAGTGCATTTACGCCGTTCGCTCTGAAAATAGCTGCGCTCCTCACTATATTCGTTCCTAACAGCCAAACTGCATTCACGTTTTCGTGTGTCTTTTCTCGTCCTTGTCTCGTTCGCGCTGCTTATTATCTTTGCTGTGAACCAACTATAGTCAATCCCAAGATAGCTGTGCTCACGCGCGCTTAAGCAGCGCCCGTACACAACTGCATAATGAACGACACATCTGTTTCGCAGGGAGGAGTGCCTGGCCCTGGCTGCTCGCTGTAAAGACGGACGCCAGCTGGCACCTCTGTGCGACTCCCTGGCTCCTCCCGGGGCTGCCTGCTTCTCGATTCTCCGGGTGGACACACGTGCGCCGCTTTCCTAGCTCTCTGTTCTTGTGTTTGTTCGCATGCGTCGGCGTAGTGGGCGAGTCTAATTACGCGCTCGCACCGAGATTCGCTTCGCGCATTCATCGCAACGGTGACTAATGAATCATTTCGTGTGTGTATGATTGTTTCACAACCCCATTTCCAGAGTACGTGTTAGCCAGTTGTCAAAGCGCTCGTTAACTCTCGTGTTTTTCCATCGATTGCCCCCCTGACGCTTTAAACTTAGTCTATTGTTAACTTAACATCTCCAAGTACGTTCCCACAGGGTGACTTTGCTTCGAGACACGCTCAGAGCAGTCGTTGGCGCGAGCACCCGCTGCACAGGTAAGGGCAAAGCCCTTTAAACATTCTCTCCGTGTGATTAATAACGGGTACAAATTATGGGTCGAATGAAGCAAGTGCCCAAGTTTCCAAAGAAATATCGTTGGTGGCCGAGGAATATTGTGGCGAAGGGGGCCGAAAAGGGAACAGGGGAGAGGTGTGAGGACGGTGGGCGTTTACGAACTGCAGAGACATGGCAATGAGAATAGATGTGAGGTCAAAGGGAAGGCAAAGAGGACATTTACAGGTGGCGAGAAAGAGTGAGCTTATGACTAGCTGCTAAGAAAGTGATGCCACAACTGGCATGGCAACGCGCGCTACAAGTCCAAGTCTTTACATGCATGCATTTGCATTCCCCTTTCTTGAAGCGCCCCTCGGAAAATCTGTCGATGAGTTTTAAATGCCAATCTTAGTCGGGCTATGTCAGGCGTCCGTCGGGATCCGTCCACCGGCCTCTTCCTTAGCAACAGCTGTGGACGCGCGCGCTTAACCTCGCTCCTAGCAACCGGAGCATGTGGTGCGAAAGAGTGTAGGGGCAATGCTTCGCCACTCCTTCTCTCGCCGCTCACTGAGCTTCATCGATTTACTAGGACCCGGATTACTCACGGATGGCCCGCGGACTCCTCGGATCACAAGTTGTTACGTCACATGCACGTGATCTAAAAGTCCCGAGCGGCCTCGGGCCATCTGCGCGCTTGATGCTGACTGCATCCGCTGTGGCGTCTGCTATGCCTGGCTATGCCGTCTGCTCCCTCCATAGCTGAAACACAGGCCACAACGCTGACTCATTTGCAACCTAAACAGCAGTTAGGTAGTGAATTGTACCTATTTCTGTTGTGATGCAACTTACTGTAAGTGAACTACTCGAGCGCGTGCGCATAGTAGACCGGCGCGGTCGTTCCACCGCTGTTTCTCCTAGCGAGTATAACGCGTGTTTGCCCGACCTTCGGGAATACGCACATGCTCGACGTGGCTCAGAACACCGATGACAGAAACTGGGTGCGCTAACAATGCGAAATCCAGAAGCATGCAAGAAGCGGACAAAAAAGCAAAGAAAGAGCAAGAGCGGATCGAAAATTTCCCGTGTCTAACTTAAGATGGCCGTACAGCATGTGCACCACGCTGTCGTCTGCCAGCGGCCCGAAAGAAATTGTTCGGGCGGTCCCGGGCCGCCCGCAGGCCGCCAGGCACGCGAAAAACGAACACGCGTCCGAGTTATCCCGGACCAGTGGGCGGAGCTTCCAGTTGGTCTCCGAGAAAAACGAATGTGGCGCCGGCGTCCGGGGCTGTCCGGAGCCGTTCGGGACGTGTAAATCGATGAAGCTCATTGTCTCTCCTCCCTGCGCCCCAGCTTTCCGTCCACTCGTGCCTCACTCACGACCGTTCGCTGGCTGGGTGCCTTTCAAGAACTTCCAAAAATGTGTGCATGAGACGCCGCTGTGAAACGCCAACGCTGAGCCAAAAACGCTATTTGTTTTGTTCACTTCTTAGTATTTTTTAACCGTGCACGCTAGCTACTAGAGCTGGAAACACATACTGCGTTTCTCGCGACAGAACAATGCCACGTGCGGTGAACGGCGCTATTGGCTGCACGGTTTTAAAAAAAAAGAAAACATTTTTCTTCTGCCGCTCGGAAAAAGACAAGCTTAACGCCCTGATACGCAAGGCGTACAAGTTCGCGTTGGGACAGGCGCCCGGAGTTAGCACCAGCAAACTCCTAGAGCTAGGGTTGCATAACACCCTCGAGGAACTCGTGGAGGCGCAACAAGTTTCCCAGCTTGAGCGCCTATTCAAGACCCGCCCAGGCCGACACCTACTCGAAAAACTCGGCATTACGTACCATTCGCAACACGGCATCAAAGTCAAAATTCCAAGATCGGTACACGAGAAACTATACGTATCCCCATTGCCTCGCAACATGCACCCCAAACACCGTACGGGACGGCGTAAAGCCAGGGCACAACGCATTACTCAAGGCTACTCCAACGACAATGAAGCGGTTTTCACTGATGCCGGGCGTTATATACCAATAAAAATAGCTTCGTGGCGGTAGTTACCGGCCATCACGGCAAATACATCACAAGCCTCACTGTGAACACGGCACACGCTGAAGCGGCAGAGGAAGCGGCTATAGCACTGGCCCTCACACAGACCAATGCCACATACGTGATTAGTGATTCGCGAACAGCAATTCGCAATTTCGCCAACGGACGCATCTCGCAAGAGGCGTTTCACATACTCCAACGACATCCCATACATCCAGGAGAGGTCGACTTCGATAACCGAAGGCACCTGTTATGGATCCCGGCACATACCGGACTGAGCACCCCCAACGAAGCGGCTCACCGCGTTGCTCGAGGCCTCACTCACCGAGCATCGCCGGAGGACGACGAGCCCCCGCGGGGAACTGCAGACATCTGGGCATGGGAGGATCGTATGACCAGGTTTCACGACATCACCACACATTACCAGTTACAAAGACGCATATACCCATCTCCTCACGAAAGGCTAAACAGAACCCAAGCGGTACACTTCAGACAATTACAAACAGATTCATACAGAAAGCCCAGACGCCATGTATCCAGACATAAACAGTACAAACAGATGCACGTCATGTGGCAAGGTTGCCACCCTTAGTCACATGCTGTGGGAGTGTCAGGGCCTAAAAAACTCCCAAGCATTTCCCCGAGGGTGAACATGGTTAAGTGCGAATGCACGGGGTGATGCTATGAGAGGTATTTATTAATTCGCACTATTCTATTTATTAATCACACTATGGTGCCTTTATGGTGTAATGGTTCCTGGGAATCGCAATTTGATCACACGGGGGAGTTTACGTTAACTCACTGGCGAATGCCAACGGATTTTAACTTTACTCCCTCTCATAGCATCACCCCGTGCATTCGCACTTAACGATGTTCACCCTCGGGGAAATGCTTGGGAGTTTTATTACTGATGATGATGCTTAAAGTGTAATTAATGAATTTAAGTGTTGTTTGTCATGAAGCATTTGTACACAGATACATTATATACGAAGTATTATTTATTTACACTTCACGATTTTCGTACGATGCAGTAAATGCACACATCGCGAGCGCATCACACACACACACACAAACTACACTACAGATTAGCATCTATTCGTGTTATCGTTGTAGCTTACGGTTGGTACCAGCGCTTTGCGGAGGAGCGAGCGAAGGGGGAGGCGGACGCGCGCAGCGGCGTTAAGGATATAAGGCGCGTTACTCACACCGATATCAGCGTCACGTCCGGTGCTTATTCGGTAGAGCGTCGCGCTGCGGCCCGCTAAGTCCTCTAAGTCCTCTTTCTTTTAAAGATAGAGAGAAGACTGCGGACGCCGCCGACGGCGGCGGATGGTTTGGAGTCGCTTATAAAGTGTATTCACACTTAATAAACAATTCGAACAGTGCCGATTCGTCTCACTCTTCCACCACCAGCCTCCGATCGCGTTGGAAGGCCGCACTGCTCAGCTCGAACCTGAGAGCACAACTCTGGGCCGTCCAGCGTGCCGAGGAAGCCGCGGTGGGTGCCCAGGCCCACTAAAAAATGCCGGACTCGAATCGTCTGAATTCGACAAATAAAGTTTATGTTCTTCTTCTTCTTCTGCCGCTGGGTTCCCACGTGCGAGACGCCGTTATGGACGCTACGAAATGCATTCGCATTTCCTCCCGATTCCCTTCGGGGAGGTGAGGGCATTTTTTAAAGGAAAGGAGTATGACATATGCACGAGTTGTCTTGAAAAAGCTGAAGAACAAAGCATTTGAGAAAGGGGAATAAATAAACAAACAAAAAACATGGTCAATTTTCGCGCACCCATTGTCATGGAAACGTTGTCATGAAGTTGGCTTCTTCACAATAACACTACTTGAAAGGCAGAGCCTACCTATGCTTCTCAGCGATATCTGAGGTATAAGCCTTGAAGCGGGAGTCATAATTGAAACCCGACGAGAGAACAACTATAAATAAACTTAAAATGACAAAATGAGCAAGTAAATAAACACCACTTTGCTTTACGTTATTTTGGAAATTAGCGAATGCAATGTGTCATTCATCATTCACGCAACCCTTCAACTCAGGTGCTCGTGAGCGCTTCAAAGTAATTATAAAATTATGGCATCGGTTGCTATTCGTACAGGTTGTGAATCGCTAGAAAAACAGAATAGACTGTGATTTCTTGAAGTTTCCGTACGCTACTCATTGAGCAGCGGACTTCTGGATCTGGATACCCGCACTTCACGGTGTCCCTCGTAACTTACCGAAGTTTCTTAAAGTTAAACTTGCAACCTATTAATTTGTACTCATAGAGTTCCGTTTATTTAATTATTCCGTGCCTCCGCTTTCTCTTTTATTTGATTTCACTTCAACGGGCCGTATATCTCCCACAACCCTGCATCGCATGAAGTGTGCTGCGCATGAGCTGTCATTCGCACGCGCATATTTGTTCGGCAGAGCCCCTAATCTTGCAAGCGCGCGTGCCTTCGCATACAAATCAGTTGGGATCGGAGTTACCACTGCTCTGCTGAATGATATTAATAGCCGCCTATGGGTATGTGTTCTCGGCGTCCTGGAAAGTATTTCTTTTTTTTTTCTCGACTTGGTGAAGAATGGGCAAGATGGAGGGGCACCGAACGAACGAAGTTGCTCGGAGGGAACAATGATAAAGCCATGCCACACTTTTTATATTTTCTTTGTAACTTCTCAGTCATAAAATCAAGGAAAAAAAAATCAAGAATAGGAACCTCCTCGTCGATTATTGTAGAACGCCTCGTGGGTGGGAAGCACAGGTAGAACTCACGAAGGTTCCAGGCCGTCGGACTTTCCAGCTGCCGTGTTTGTCGGATTCGCTGAAGCCCTCAATTTCTGGTCGGTGTCAACGTTCCTAGCTCCCTTTCCGGCCCCACACAAGTGTGCGTGTGTGGTTTAAATAAATGCTTCGTTCTATGTTGCTTCTAAGATGGCATCAAAATAATGGCGCGTATTTTCAAGCTGGCCGCGTCAGTCTTCTCTAGACTTGCTTTTAGGCACTTCTAACATTTCTGAACCACGCACGCGTAAACTACATTCCGCGAACTACATTGAGTTCGTGTGCTGAGACAGTGTTAACTGGAAACTCACCGCGCTGGTCTAATGGTCAAGGTGCTTGATTGCAAAACTCGGAGGTCGTGGGTCGAATCTCGGCGGCCAGTTTTGAAGAAGGCAATATTCTGGAGGCTGGAGGGTCGTGCACCTACATAGATATAAGCGAGCGTTTAAAAAACCTTAGGTGGTCGACATTTCTACTGCACTCCACTACGTCGCCCCTTATGATCAGATCGTGGTTCTGGTACGTAAAATACCCCAACAATGGTATTAATCATAACGGCTGGTATCAGTGAATTTCGATGCAATTTTTATTCTAGTCACTTCTTTCATATAACAGCAACTTGAAGATGAAGTGATACTTCCATCAATATCCAACTGACCACGCTGAAACGTGTCGTAGATTGATTGATATGTGGTGTTTAACGTCCCAGAACCACCATAAGATTATGAGAGACGCCGTAGTGGAGGGCTCCGGAAATTTCGACCACCTGGGGTTCTTAAACGTGCAGCTAAATCTAAGCACATGGGCCTACAACATTTCCACTTCCATCGGGAATGCAGCCGCCGCAGCCGGGATTCGATCCCGCGATCTGCGGGCCAGCATCTGAGTACCTTAGCCACTGGACCACCGCGGCGGGGCGAAAACGTGTCGTAGACGATTACACCAGTGCCACATGTTTCCGTAAAATCCTTACAGATGGAAATCGAAAACGTGCGGCAAATATATGAAAAATGTATGCATTCCGCAAGAGTAATTGTATGGGCATGTAGATTGTTTCAGTGAGAAAACCTCTCTCATTCGCACTTCTGCCGCATCGTCTTACAGAGCGAACAACAACGCCACCGGTGGCTGAGTCTGCGACGCAACCGTGCAGATCGCGGCCTTGCGGAAGCTCGTCCATCTGCGTCGTGAACAGGCATTGCGGTCCGGGACAGTCGTGCAGCAAGTACCGCTGTCTCAAAGGTGAGCGTGGCCGATAACTTCTTTCTTTTGTTTGGTGCCATCGGGTGATGACGTGTGCGTGTGTGTGAAGACAGCTGTGCGAAAAAAATACTGCCAATGTCGGGTTAGTTGATCTCACAGTTTAGCTAAGGTAATCTAAGGTTTGGCGTCAGCATAAGCACCAATATCGTTATCACCTTCTTTCTTGATATTGTTTTACTGTACACAGCTGAATGGCAAAGCCGAAAGTATTAGGTATACGCTGGTGTCTACCGGCAACAGGAGCTCCACGCTTATTGAGAGACTTCAAAAAAGAAGTAGAAAATGGTAAAAAGAGGTGAAATGAGCCTTAGAGTGAACAAGATAACAATAACTACATTAACACAGTGATAAGGAAGACAAAACATCGGTAAGGACGGGCGCAATACAGAAAATAGAAAGGGCAAGTTAACTTTTCGATTGCTCATATGTCATCGTATCTTGGCCCAATACCCAGAGCCCCGCCGCGGTGGTCTAGTGGCTAAGGTACTCGGCTGCTGACCCGCAGGTCGCGGGTTCAAATTCCGGCTGCGGCGGCTGCATTTCCGATGGTGGCGGAAATGTTGTAGGCCCGTGTGCTCAGATTTGGGTGCACGTTAAAGAACCCCAGGTGGTCTAAATTTCCGGAGCCCTCCACTACGGCGTCTCTCATAATCATATGGTGGTTTTGGGACGTTAAACCCCACAAATCAAATCAATCAATACCCAGAGCAGTATAGGTTCTCAGAGAAGCCTGATGGAGCCGTTCATGCGTGCAAGCATCATCACCGAAGTAAAATAGAAACTAACTGGAGCATACAAGAACTCACTTCTTTAGCTTTGTCATTCTCTCAAATGAGGAAAACTAACCTCGCTTACATTTTGATTCGGTGTTGTTGGTAATCGTGCTGCGATGCCAGATTCTCGCTGCGAAACTGCGGGTGTTCACAAACGACGATTTGTAATCGACCCGAGTGAGTGATCATTTTGCGCCCGTAACTTGATCCACATATACGCCGTCGAAATATTCTGATACTGCGTCCAATCCTCATCAGTGGAGTTACCCCGACAGCGGCTGCCTCTCTTCCTTTGTCTCTTCCATCGCTACCATTACATGTGTAGTAAAACCAACCCTAACATGGCGAATGACCACGGGAAGTTATTCTAAGACGATCGTTTTCCTCAGACGTAGCGACAATGAGAATGAAAAGCAATGAGAATTTCTTTCTTTCTTTCCCCGACACGTTAGTCGTATGCACGCAGTGCCAGTTCTCACGAAAGTGAAACGGTCCACGGAAGTGAGGGTCAGTACTCCAGGTTCCAACTAGGGTGACCAGGGTCTCTCACGATTCGTACAAACAGGGACAAATAAATACAGAGGGTGAAAGAAAAAGAAGTTGGTAGGTTGTTTTACAGAGCATTTTACACAACTGGGCAAAAAATAGTCAATGTTTTTTTTTTCTCGCACAATTTGTGACGCAAACCCTAAAGAAGCGATGGCCTAGTACTGCCCACGTGCTTGATGTAATCTGAAGTAAAACAAGACTCACAGAGACACGAAGTGTCTTAACTTGTGGCATAATGTTACGGGGAACATTTATTCGCTGAACGTGAACCCAGCTAATGCCACGCAGACCGCACAGTATTGCAGACCAACAGGGCAGCACGAGAGTTCAACCCACAACAAAGACGTTGTCGTCATTGGGTGTCATTTCAGTGCTTGCGCCGGAGTGACAGTTTCATACACGGGTCAATATGTTCACAAAATCACTTCTTTACATTAATCGTGGCATCAAAGGCAAGAATAGTGTTTTTATTTACAGTACCATACAGAGCCCTCGAGGGGCATTGTGTAAGGGGTACAGATAATATGTTAGAAAAATATATATATACATATATATCTACACATAGATAGGCAAATATTGAATATAACAGGAAATGCAGTTCAACTTATGAACATGTAAGCAAAATACGTACTAGAAAAGTGAGTTACAGTATGTGAAGGTCAAATAAAACAAATATTATGAGAGTAACTACAACCTAGCAATAGTGCAAAAAACATCGGCAACAGTCCTATAAGCACAGATGATGACGAAGATGTGATAGAGCAGTTTTTGGTGCATAAGTATTTTTTAAGAGTATGATAGAACTTTGTGTGGTCTTGTTCGGACGCAAGATCATCTGGCAAATCATTCCACAAGCGAATAGCTCGTGGAAGAGCCGACTGGTTGAAAGCGTTAGTATTGCCGTACATGCGTGATAAGCTAAAGGTGTTATGTAGTCTGCTCGAAGTTCGATGTGCTAGATTAAGGTGCACAGGTGGACACTTTCGACGGTATGCTGTGACGTAGACTTCGTAAAACTTAACAAAATTGTTTCAAAATATGTTTTGATTGCATTTTACAAAAAATATACGAGATTTAATTAGTCTGCACATACTTACATAACATTGATTTAGAGCACACACGAATGTCTGTAGCCCCGCCACGGTGGTCTAGTGGCTAAGGTACTCGGCTGCTGACCCGCAGGTCGCGGGTTCAAATCCCGGCTGCGGCGGCTGCATTTCTGATGGAGGCGGAAATGTCGTAGGCCCGTGTGCTCAGATTTGGGTGCACGTTAAAGAACCCCAGGTGGTCAAAATTTCTGGAGCCCTCCACTACGGCGTCTCTCATAATCATATGGTGGTTTTGGAACGTTAAACCCCACAAATCAATGAATCAATCAACGAATGTTTGTACATTAACGTAAATTCATATTTTGTGAACACACAACCCTGCGTTCTGGTGACTTGAGATCTCTGCTTCCTGTTCAGTACTGGTGAAGGACTACCCGTGACCATCCTGGCATTAGGCACTTGACAGTCTGAGAATACATCGCCTCGTATACAAAAGTACGCAACGTACGACGATAGATGCACTGCGGTTTCTCACAGGCTGCCCCGTGGGGTCTTCGTCGGGAACATTGGTGCCTCAGGGCTCACCTGCGCGGCTGCCGCGCGTCGAAGGCGGCCGACTCTGCTGGAGCCGGTGCCGTTGCTCCGAGTCGGGTGCCTTGACCGAATGCCTTCACACCGGCTGCGATGACGCCACACCGAAGCAGTGCTGGCTGGATGGGCGTGCCCGCTGTAAGCAAATCACTTCAATACTGTTTGACCAGAGTGTTCATGCCACCATATGGGCATCGGCGTAACTGATCTGTCGTAAGAAGTTAGTTCTCAGTTAGTGAGTTCTCAGTTAATATTCATCATCATCATCATCATCATCATCAGCCTGACTACGTCCACTGCAGGACAAATGCCTCTCCCATGTTCCGCCACTTAACCATGTCCTGTGCTTGCTGTTGCCAATTTATACCCGCAAACTTCTTAATCTCGTCTGCCCACCTAACCTTCTGTCTCCCCCTAACCCGCTTCCCTTCTCTGGGAATCCAGTTAGTTACCCTTAATGACCAGCGGTTATCCTGTCTACGCACTACATGCCCGGCCCATGTCCATTTCCTCTTCTTTATTTCAACTATGATATCCTTAACCTCCGTTTGTCCCCTAATCCACTCTGCTCTCTTCTTGTCTCTTAAGGTTACACCTACCATTTTTCTTTCCATTGCTCGCTGCATCGTCCTCAATTTAAGCTGAACCCTCTTTGTAAGTCTCCAGGTTTCTGCTCCGTAGCTAAGTACCGGCAAGATACAGCTGTTATATACCTTCCTCTTGAGAGATAGTGGCAATCTACCTGTCATAATTTGAGAGTGCTTGCCGAATGTGCTCCACCCCATTCTTATTCTTCTAGTTACTTCAATCTCGTGGTTAGGCTCTGCGGTTATTACCTGCCCTAAGTAGACATGGTCTTTTACAACTTCAAGTGCACTATTACCTATCTCAAAGCGCTGCTCCTTTCCGAGGTTGTTGTACATTACTTTCGTTTTCTGCAGATTAATTTTAAGACCCACCTTTCTGCTCTCCTTGTCTAACTCCGTAATCATGAGTTGCAATTCGTCCCCTGAGTTACTCAGCAATGCAATGTCATCGGCGAAGCGCAGGTTACTAAGGTATTCTCCATTAACTCCTATCCCTAACTGTTCCCATTCTAGGCTTCTGAAAACCTCCTGTAAGCACGCGGTAAATAGCATTGGGGAGATTGTGTCCCCCTGCCTTACACCCTTCTTGATTGGTATTCTGTTGCTTTCTTTATGAAGCACTATGGTAGCAGTTGATCCCCTGTAGATTTCTTCCAGAATGTTTATATATACTTCATCTACGCCCTGATTCCGCAGTGTCTGCATGACGACTGATATTTCTGCTGAATCAAACGCCTTCTCGTAATCTATGAAGGCTATGTATAGTGGTTGGTTATACTCTGAGCATTTCTCTATTACCTGATTGATAGTATGAATGTGGTCAGTTGTTGAGTAGCCTGTTCGAAATCCTGCTTGTTCCTTTGGTTGATTGAATTCTAATGTTTTCTTTACTCTGTTAGCAATTACCTTTGTAAATAGCTTGTATACTACAAAGAGCAAGCTGATCGGCCTGTAATTCTTCAAGTCCTTGTCATCTCCTTTTTTATGTATTAAGATGATGTTAGCGTTCTTCCAAGAGTCTGGTACCCTTCCCGTCAGGAGACACCTCGTAAACAGGGTGGCTAGTTTTTCTAACACAATCTGTCTTCCATCTTTCAGCAGATCTGATGTTACCTGATCCTCACCAGCAGCTTTGCCTCTTTGCATGCTCTCCAAAGCTTTTCTGACTTCTTCTATCATTACTGGTGGGGTGTCATCTGGGTTACTGCTAGTTCTTATAGTATTAAGGTCGTGGTTGTCTCGGCTACTGTACAGATCTCTGTAAAACTCCTCCGCTATTTTAACTATCCTATCCATATTGGTAGTTATTTTGCCTTCTTTGTTTCTTAGTGCATACAACCGACTTTTGCCTATCCCAAGTTTCCTCTTCACTGCTTTGACGCTTCCTCCGTTTTGAGAACGTGTTCAATTCTCTCCATGTTATACCTTCTTACATCGCATACTTTACGTCTATTAATCAGCTTCGAAAGCTCTGCCAGTTCTATTTTGTCTGTTGTACTTGACACTTTCATGCTTTGACGCTTCTCAATTAGGTTCTTCGTTTCCTGGGAAAGCTTGCCAGTGTCCTGTCTAACTACTCTTCCTCCAACTTCCACTGCACACTCCGTAATGATACTCGTCAGATTATCATTCATTGTATCTACGCTAAGGTTGGTTTCTTCACTAAGAGCCGAGTACCTGTTCTGCAGCGACACTCTGAATTCCTGTACGTTCCTTCTCAGTGCTAGCTCATTGATTGGCTTCTTGTGTATCAGTTTCTGTCGTTCCCCTTTCAAGTCTAGGCGAATTCGAGACCGTACCATTCTATGGCCACTGCATCGTGCCTTCCACATCCTGCACGATTCCTGGGTGTGCAGTCATTATAAAGTCTGTTTCGTTCTTATTTTCGCCATTAGGGCTCCTCCATGTCCACTTGCGGTTTTATCGTTTGCGGTAGAGGGTATTCAAAATCCGCAAATTATTGCGTTCTGCGAATTCTACTAGTAGCTCTCCTCTGGCGTTTCTAGTGCCGATGCCATAATCTCCTACTGCCTGGTCTCCAGCCTGCTTCTTCCCTACCTTTGCATTAAAGTCGCCCATCACTATAGTATACTGTGTTTTTTACCTTACTCATTGCCGATTCCACGTCTTCATCGAAGCTTTCAACTGGAGCGTCATCATGGCTGGATGTAGGCGCGTAAGCCTGTACCACCTTCATCTTGTATCTCTTGTTCAGTTTAATTACGATACCTACCACCCTTTCATTAATGCTATAGTATTCCTCGATGTTGCCAGTTATGTTTCTGTGAATTAGAAACCCCACTACCAGTTCTCTTCTGTCAGCCAAGCCCCGATAGCAAAGGACGTGCCCATTGTGTAGCACCGTATAGACCTCATCTGTCCCCCTAACCTCACTGAGCCCTATTATATCCCATTTAACACCCTCTAGCTCCTCGAATAGTACAGCTAGACTTCCCTCACTAGATAAGGTTCTAGCGTTAAACGTTGCCAAGTTCAGGTTTCAATGGCGGCCTGTAGTCCAGAGATTCTTAGCACCTGCGTTGCAGATCTGACCGCCGCCATGGTCAGTTGCTTCGCAGCTGCTGGGAACTGAGGGCCGTGAGTTATTTGACGTATGCATGTGGGAGGTAGTGGCCAGATACTGCACCAGGGTGGCCCATCCTTCTCTGGTGAGGAAGTGCGTTCCCGGCGGTGGTTACCGGTGAGGCCGCACCCCAGGCCTCTTAATGCAGTTCCATCAACACGCGGATTTTTTTTTTTCCGGTTGGGAAATGCGCGGCACCGGGATTTGAACCACGGACCTCTTGCATGCGAGGCGGATGCTCTAACCACTACGCCATCGCCGCACCCGGATTGTTATGTTCTAAATGTAGGTTTCAGCGGTGTATCAGTCAAGTTTGTGGTTATTTTTATAAAAATTTTTTAATGAAATGAGATTTCTGCTGATTACCCCCTTAATTAAGGGTCTAGAGAGTACGGAGTTGGGCCTCCGATTAGCCTATGGGGTGATGTTTATTAATATATTAAGCGGACAAAATTTAAATTCGTTTGTGAGGTGATGTTACCAAATTAATCTTTTTAGTGAGTAGGCTTAATTTTGGTCACGAAATAGTTCCGGTACTATTACTCCTGTCCTGATGAAACCTGAGCGGCGACAGGTCTACAATTAGGGATTTGCACTGTATGAGTTAGAAGTCTCCCGGTAGGTTATTAGAAGAGTTAAAAGCGATCGTAAGGAAAAAAAACACGTGGTTCAAGACTTTGATCTGACGGGCGTACCTTTCTCCCGAGCAGTGAGCCACCCTCCTCCTCTGAGCGAGGGAAGACGCGGGCGCCACACGTTTATTAGCGGTTTTCGTTATATTCTAACTCTGTATCTTCCGGTTACCTTAAGCTGTCAAATTTATTTTTACACGGAAAAAACCAGACTGTTGTGTTCTAAAAGAAGATATTAGCTATTTTTGGTGGCGTTTGTAGCTCCTTTTGAAAAATTGTTTTAATGAAATGAGCTTTTTGCTGATTACCACCTTAATTAAGGGCCTAGAGTGTACGGAATTGGGCCTCCTGGTAGCCTATGGGGTGCGGTTTATTATTATATTAAGCGGACAAAATTTAAATGCGTTTGCGAGTTGATATTACCAATTTAATCTTTTTAGTGATTAGGCTTAATTTTGATTGCGGAATAACTCTGGACATATTAAACCTAGCCTGATCAAACTTCAGTAGCGTCAGGTCTACCCTAAGGACTTTCAACTTTATAAGTAAGAAGCTTCCCGGTAGAATATTAACGAAGCTACAAGCGATCGTAAAAAACACGTGGTCCAACTGTTGTTGTTTTCACAGATTCACACTGTTTTCCGCTCCTAAAATTTAAAATTTTCGTTTGTAATAGCAGTATTTGTAGCGGTTGAACTCCTTGTATCTTCGCGAACAAATAGACACCACTCTGACCCTCCTAGAACCAAAATTGCTAAAATTATAGGTAGATATGTGCAGAGCTCACTTACCCATGCTGCTGACGCGGCCGCCTTTTTTTAGGTACGAAGCAAATTTGAAGCGAATAGTGATTTTGATCGAATAATTTCTAATCGGATTCGAATAGTATGTATGGCATATAAAAAAAGGGAAATATTTATCATGAACTAACTAACCTGCACAATATTTCTTTTGAATTGAAATAGGGCCTCTATGCAAATGCCATTTTTTCTCGTTCAAAGGAAGTCGAAAGAACCTTGAGTAGTAGTTTGGGTAGGATGCGAGTGATAACCAGTAAGATACTTCACGATTCACATAAAAAACAGCGCCAATAACGAGGGAAAAGAAAAGAAGGTGACAGACAGTGACATTATGTGAATCATGTCGTACCAACTCACTCAAGCAACAACGTAAGATACTTCATGTTTTAAAATTTATCATATTTAGAGCATGTAAGCTGTCTAACAAGCTTAATAAAATGAAGATTGATTAGGGGGTAACATGTTCCCTTAAAGGGGTCCTGCAACACTTTTCAAGTAGCCATGGAGCCAGTAAACATGCTTGTTGCCTCACAAGTTTGCCGCCATAAAGTTTTTAGAATCAGTTAATTACGAGCAGAGTTCCAAAAATTGGTCGCACGCTGCAATTGCATTCTCTATTCTCATCCCAACGAAATAGCTGTAAGCTTAGCAGGGATGAATGGCACTGCGAAAGAAAATACAGCACACGCAACTTGTGATCTTGAGCACCTGTTATTTGCCTCGCGTGTTCTCGGTAGCCTCGACTATCGATCAGCAGCATTTTCTGACCATGCTCAGTTAGTGTTGCAGGGCCCTATTAAATTTGAAAAAGAGATTTGCGGAAAAGTGAATTTTTTCTATTTAGGTGTTTTCACCGCTTGGCACCCTTACATTGCAATTAAACCATCTTTACAAGTAGTTACATGCAGATTCATATACACCTATTCGTTCATTGGAATACTTCGAAAATATTCGATAATTTAAATTCGAATCAAAGCAAATTCGTATACTCAACTACTAGTTCGAATATTCAACGCATTCGAATATTCGCACAAGCCTAATTAATTCGAACTTTTCAATAATTTAAAAATGATTCCAACAAAATTCAAATACTGAGTTTTTCGTTCAAATATTCAAAGCATTTGAATATTCGTGCAAGCCTAATTAAATCGTGTTGAAAGAACCCATGAACATAAATTGACCTCATGAACTTAAATCAATGAGAACACAGTGATATGAAGGCGTTATTTACTCACGTGTGCCCATAAGCTCATGCAGTGGGACCTTTCTTTGATGTCGGTTTTTTGTGTGAATTCTGAGTGCACAAAAACAAGCGCGGCAGGATATTCAGAAGGGAGCACAGCTCTTTCTAATGCAACTAAAATGGCTGCTGTAGGAAGTGTAGAACAGAAACAGCATGGCGCTGAAAATGCCCATTTTTTGTGTGTCCACCACTAAAGATTAATCTTGCTAATGTCACATAAAATGCTGTCAACACTGAAATACAGGTCTGAGAGGCATAAAAATAGACAAGGTTGTGCATCACTTGTGATCCCCCCCCCCCCCCCCCCGGAACGCTAAAAATTTTCAAACATTACATTTTTTTAAATTTTAACTCTCATAGACCATCTCCTTCCCCCTTTACATGACTTTCTTTACAGTTGCCCACACACCGTAAAACTGGGCGGCACAGTAAAAATAAACATCTGATGTGATCATGATATGCATGAGGCCATAAGAAACTATGTTGTAAAGTAGAGTGACCAAAAGATCATTAATATTATGTCTAACAAAAAAACGAGCTCTTAAATTCACATTTTACTTCATTAGCATGTTGAGGGATTCAATGTGAAACAAATGAGGACGGATGCGCATGAGGGGCACTTATTCCAGTGCTGCCTCACAGCTACTTTTATTGCCACGAAAACGTGATTTTTAAATGCGAAGCATTTTTTTTTGCCTACTGTAAGCACTTTTGGCGTCTGTCTGCGTATCTATCTATTTAGTCGTTATGTCTATGTGCTCCCGTGACCACCCCTTTAACTTGGCATTAACCAAAATTAGTATGGAAGTGTAAGATGGCTTAACGATTATATAACACGGTGGTCAAAACATGAATAATGTCACAATCCCATCGCGTACGTCGTCAAACCATTTATGTCAGACGTGTGGCACATACCCGTGGGTGGGTATGTGCCGCTTTTATGCGGATATGTGCCGCAGGTGATTGACACTTCATAACTACTCATGAATGGCGAGTACAGACATCGGTAGTTCTAACGCACGAGCGTTAAGAAAGAAGCTGACATCGGCAACGTTGACCCGAACAAGGCAAAAAATACATGCCAGGGCCCCAGCAGGAATCAAATCCCAGCATCCTGCGTGGCAATCAAGTATTCTGCCACACAGCCAATCCAGGTCTCACAATTACTTTTCAAATCGACCCTTATGTTCGTTGAACGTCAATTGCGGTTGCAGTGCTGTCTATCAAATTTCATAAACATTAAATATGTACTCCTATCATACAGCCGTCACGTCGGGTTGACGCCAATTGTAATTGGGTGCCACCCGCAAAGTTGATTCTTGTGGCAATGTCCAGGGCTACTTTCCTCGCGAGCACCAGTGCTTCATATCAGCTTATCACTGTTGGCGTTGCTAATGCCCGTGTTCCTATTGGCGTCGCTGCGCAAGTCCAAAAACTGGTTATGCAAACAGTTGGAACTGTTCAACATATGTATGTGCGTGTAACATTGGTAGACATATATCGCGTCATTTTATAACGTGTCGCCCAATAAAAAAATACAAGCGTCACCTTCCCTCTCCATGCTTCGCATAACGTTGATTCCCGAAGTACGTGGGATGTGCTCTTTTTTTTTTTTTGAAGAGCGACCCCGTTAACGTTCGCCAATGACGTCATATTCAAATAACTGCAAACGCGCTGAACCGCTAGACATGTTTAACCACATCCACCTCGCGCCGATTTCAGTTATTCTATAGTGATTTGTCATATAGTCTGTGTGGTATTGCACGTAAGTAGTTAAAAATAATTTTACTGCTTAGCTCCCATCAGAATCTGGCCGCGCTGGCCGTTACCGGGATTGAATTAAATTGATTTTTATTTAAATGTACTAAATTGCTCCTAAAAAAGAGAGGACTGAAGGCATTAACGCCTGACGAGGTCCTCCGATCTGTAAAAACAGCAGTTTGTACACAAGCACTAGCAACGCAAGCGGAAGTGATTGAAAACTTACATAAGAAAGCACACATAACAGTAACAGTGCACGTAAAGTATTGAATACTTATACAAATATAAAACACTATCTTGCAGAATAGATATTAGATTTGAAAGGTATTCTTCTAAATTCAAATCATCAAACACAACTAAAAGCAATATACACAGGGCCTAACAAAGAAACTATTCAAGAAGTAGTTGGCTTATTTTTGCTTATTTTTCTTCCAGATTTGTGTTTGTGGCGTCGTAATGTGGTAGTGCGGTGAAGTCTGGTTTGCTCTGAAGCTGCCATTTCTATAGCTAACATGTCGAAATTCTGAAGGCAAAAATTTTTAAAGGTCTTGTAAGTCGAGTGAAAAAGCAAACTCGCTGATCCAACGACCTCGAGAATAGTGCCATAACGGTACCGAGTCACAGCCAGGACATCACAAACGCCTCTAACTGAAGATGCGCACAACGGCAGAAAAGAACGAAGACACATGAACTTATCTGCACATGCCCATTCGATATGCGGACTTATCAATCTGGCATGCGTGGTGGCCTACGTACGTGAAAGATAACTGCTGTTACATTCGATTTCATCTTTAAGCAAGTTAACCAACGGTTGGGTCACGCATGTGCTATCGCTATCATGTCACGCATGTGCTATCGCTATCATGTCAAGCCTCGATCATCAGACTCGTTTCTTCATTCCTGTTCCGCTACAAATCAGCGCATTCATCGAATTTGGGCGTGTATTTACATTCTCGGCAATGTAAAAAAATATTACATGTTGAGCCTCCGGTAAACGATCGCTTGCGTCCCCATACTATCGGATTAATGAAGCAGCCTGTCTGTCCTTTGTAGACGCGGTCACAGCTGGAATGGACATCAAGGAGTTTGTGGTGTCCTGACTTACTCCTTGTGTCCGTGTTTGCACACCCCGTCTTTTTCAGAATCAATACGCACCAGCTATAGCTCAGCTTTGTATTATTCTAATCCTTCCTATGCCTGGCAGAGTATACCGCCAAGTGCGTTCGCCGCCGATTGTGTTCCTTCCGGCATTGCTGTGAAGCGCATGCCCAAAAAGCTGAAAACAGCGCAGAGAAGAGAGAGGGCACTAACTGATACGGCATTGCATGTCTTTGCAGCGCCGGGGAGCCGCTTCCTGGTACACGGCTGCTTACGCTGTCGCTGCGACAACTCCGGCCACATCAGCTGCACCAGAAAAGCTCACAACTGTCTTCTCCATGACGGTAAGTCATGCATTTGTTCCGTTTAGCAAGCGTGCATCTGTAGTCTTGGCGCTGCTGCGCAAGAAGTGCACGCCCCGCCAAACTCACGCACTCGTGACACCAGGGTCTACACTATCAATGAGTCTACACTAAATGTGTACTACATCGCCCGACCGTCCACGTTCCCGTAATGCATGTACTACATCGAAATGGCGCATGAAATGTGGTGCCTCGCAGCTCCCTGCGGCTGCCGTCCTGAAGACGACGAGGAAGAAGTGGTCTGTGGAGTCGACGGACGTACACACCGCAGCGCCTGCCTGGCCCGCTGTGCTGGTCTCTCCGATGGCCAGTGGGAGCCGGGTCCCTGCCACCACACAAACCCGTGTGCAAGGCGACCTTGCCCAGCGGGAGCTCCCGTGTGAGTACCGGGAATCTGAGATTACATTATACCACAATTTACAGGGTTGGAATTTCGCGCCTGCTACACAGCTAATTCAAAGTTGGTACGTCGTGATTGAAAAGCGATGAACTGTGCGTGCGACTCTATACAGCATTCTCGTCGGCACAGGATCGCGGGAAGCTCGCAAGCGCAAGTTTCCCGCTTGGCAGATGCAGGGCTCCCCCGTTAACTGGTGGCGTCTGTCGCGGAAAGCCTTCTCAAATGAGTAAGAAGTGGCGCACGTTGTTTCACAGAGGAAGAACTAAGCGCCGACTTGGTACACGGCGAGTATAGGAGTACCCTACATTTACTGGCTTTCGCATCGCTTGAAAAAAATGGGCAAGGAATGCGGTGTTGATGTGCTCTGCACCGGATAAGCTGAAGCGGCTGTGCCCTGCTCTGGAATGGCAATGGTAGGCAAGTATGCTCAAACGTGCCAGCAGGTTCGTTTCCTGGGTTGATGGTGTTGTCGATAGCATCCCTTTGTTCCGCTGAAGCTGGTTCGTGGGACAAACGGGGAGCTGGCGGAATGACCGGATAAGAGAGCAACGAGCAGGGGCTTCATCGCTTGCTCCGGGGGAGCACCATGCCGATCACTGCACTATGCGAGCACTATGCCGATCAGTGGTGTGGGTGCGCTCCAGCATTCGGTGCAACTCGAGTGTTGGGATGGCGTCACGGCCAGATCTGACGTGAGATTTGTGGGGTCATGTATATACACAGGGAGGCAGACAGGTAAGTGTGCCCTCAATCCCCCCCCCCCCCCCCCACACACACACACAAGAGAGAGAGAGAGAGAGAGATGAGCTTCCCGGAAGAACGCATGCACGATGCGTGTAGCTGGGCACTTGTAGCTTGCATTGACGGCAGATTAGTGACGTTACTATCAGTTTACATTTGTTTATGTTGTTTTTCCCTTTACATGCCTCGTGCCCAGAGTCAAGTTTTCGGTTGAATTCTAGCTGTCATCCTGTGCGCATTTCTGTTCTCGCTTTGTTCAGCTATATTATGTATCTAAACCGTGTGCCTGTCAGCACGGTCAACTCGAACACTCCGCCACTTGGTCACAACCGGCTTCGACTGACGCCAGTGGTGCAAAGCTTTGAATACGATGTGTTTGCAGCAGCTAACGATTGGTGGCACGTGGGTTGATTTCACTATTGATGTCTGTTTCTCTTCTGTCTGACGGGCGGGTCGAATACTCACTCGTCAGGCCCGTTTTCGCTCCCTTATCATCTCCCTCGACCGCTGCTTAATAAATTCTAAGGTCACCCTGCGTGGTGAAGGAAGAAGCACCATGATAAAGCCACACATACCATGTATCTCTGCCAATCTCAAAATCTAAAAGAGCGCGATCTGCAGCCCACACGAGAAGGGCGACGATGACAACGGCACAGCGACTAACAAACGAAGTCAGCACGACGCATTGATACGGTGACGAGAGCTCTCAAAAATGTCAGCTTGGGGTTTAGACATCGCGTGTTCGACTAACACTCGAATGACGGTAACATGGGTCACTAAATTTTTTCGGCCAGACTTCTCAGTATGCGCACATTGAACTAGATAGTAAATCCATTTTTTTCTAAAAGTGGCACAGTGGACGTTACGAAAAACAAAAGGGCGAAATAACTAACAAAAGACGTTCTACCAGGTTCACTGTTGAAGGTATTGGTGCTTCCTTGAGTGCTCTTTCTTCCAATATAACGTGATATGATATGTGGGGTTTAACGTCCCAAAACCACCATTTGATTATGAGAGACGCCGTAGTGGAGGGCTCCGGAAATTTTGACCACCTGGGGTTCTTTAACGTGCACCCAAATCTGAGCACACGGGCCTACAACATTTCCGCCTCCATCGGAAATGCAGCCGTCGCAGCCGGGATTCGAACCCGCGCCCTTAGGGTCAGCAGCCGAGTACCTTAGCCACTAGACCACCGCGGCGGGGCAACATAACGTGACGACAATACTTGCCAGGGTTTCATGGTTTGATCCCGTAAATGTTAAAAAATACAAAAATGATAGAAGCATTCGTTATAGCTTAGCAAGCTGCGGACACCATGATTGTCTCGATTAAGCATGTCGATCGCCATTGCGCTTGAATGATGTGGCGTAAAAGACAACAGGATGTTCGTCCGTCTTTCCAGCGTTTTTCATGTCTCATCTCGTCTGCGCTATAGACGTCACTTATAGCACGAAAACCAAGCTGCTCAAAAATCTGTACTCTCTATTGATTGATATGTGGGGTTTAACGTCCCAAAACCACCCCATGATTATGAGAGACGCCGTAGTGGAGGGCTCCGGAAATTTCGACCACCTGGGGTTCTTTAACGTGCGCCCAAATCTGAGCACACGGGCCTACAACATTTCCGCCTCCATCGGAAATGCAGCCGCCGCAGCCGGGATTCGAACCCGCGCCCTTAGAGTCAGCAGCCGAGTACCTTAGCCACTAGACCACCGCGGCGGGGCAATATAACGTGACGACAATACTTGCCAGGGTTTCATGGTTTGATCCCGTAAATGTTAAAAAATACAAAAATGATAGAAGCATTCGTTATAGCTTAGCAAGCTGCGGACACCATGATTGTCTCGATTAAGCATGTCGATCGCCATTGCGCTTGAATGATGTGGCGTAAAAGACAACAGGATGTTCGTCCGTCTTTCCAGCGTTTTTCATGTCTCATCTCGTCTGCGCTATAGACGTCACTTATAGCACGAAAACCAAGCTGCTCAAAAATCTGTACTCTCTATTGATTGATATGTGGGGTTTAACGTCCCAAAACCACCCCATGATTATGAGAGACGCCGTAGTGGAGGGCTCCGGAAATTTCGACCACCTGGGGTTCTTTAACGTGCGCCCAAATCTGAGCACACGGGCCTACAACATTTCCGCCTCCATCGGAAATGCAGCCGCCGCAGCCGGGATTCGAACCCGCGCCCTTAGGGTCAGCAGCCGAGTACCTTAGCCACTAGACCACCGCGGCGGGGCAATATAACGTGACGACAATACTTGCCAGGGTTTCATGGTTTGATCCCGTAAATGTTAAAAAATACAAAAATGATAGAAGCATTCGTTATAGCTTAGCAAGCTGCGGACACCATGATTGTCTCGATTAAGCATGTCGATCGCCATTGCGCTTGAATGATGTGACGTAAAAGACAACAGGATGTTCGTCCGTCTTTCCAGCGTTTTTCATGTCTCATCTCGTCTGCGCTATAGACGTCACTTATAGCACGAAAACCAAGCTGCTCAAAAATCTGTACTCTCTATTGATTGATATGTGGGGTTTAACGTCCCAAAACCACCCCATGATTATGAGAGACGCCGTAGTGGAGGGCTCCGGAAATTTAGACCACCCGGGGTTCTTTAACGTGCGCCCAAATCTGAGCACACGGGCCTACAACATTTCCGCCTCCATCGGAAATGCAGCCGCCGGAGCCGGGATTCGAACCCGTGCCCTTAGGGTCAGCAGCCGAGTACCTTAGCCACTAGACCACCACGGCGGGGCATCTGTACTCTCTAATTCCGTTTGAAGGAGGTAGGCACGCAGAATTTTTTCTGTTGTGTGCCAAGAAAAATGGTACGCGGAACAAAAAAGAACTATACACCGTACAAGAAAAGATGGTCATGGGGCAGGCAAGACGAAGTATTGTGCGAGTGGCCTTAGTTGCGCTGGCCCGAGAAAACAAAAGAGTCACGTGACAAGTCTACACTAACCTCAATTGCTGATACCAAAGGTTGAGGAAGGAAGAGAGCGAGGCTAGGACTGTTGTATCTTCTACAAAAGGCGTGCAGTATCTTCCCAATTCAGGTGAGAAACGTTGACGGCCCAAAAGGAGGGAAGAAGTGTGCTGGGCACACCAACGAAAAAGGAGTTACTGAACACAAACACGTGCATCGCGAAACCTCGCCTTATTCTAGGAAATTTGTGCAGTGGGCGAACCGTGTCTGCGGTTTTAGTGCGATCCCTTCTGGCGGTCTTTATCCTCCGCACGGTGCCTCTTTCCCGCAGTAATGCAATCACTTCCCCCGCACGGGAACTTCCGGCTTTCTTGAATGCTGTGCCTTGATTTTTCCCGTTCTTCCGCGGCAACCGCAGCGCCTCCATACGCCACAACATGTGCCGAATCGCCGTGCGGTCTTCGTTAACCCGCAGCATCGCCTCCGCATTTACATCACTCTTGCCGAGTCGGTTGATTAGACGGGAGAAGAAATAACGGCAGGCCGGTGAATGTGGAAGGACCGGAAGTTTCGGGCGTTGATTGGTGCCTGGTTTATTCACGACAACTCCGGCTGCTCCTAGCTCTGCAAAGGTACCTTTGCCACATCCTGCAAGAGCTCTAAGATGATTCGTTTACTCGTTTTTTTCTTTATTGGTGTGAAGTAATCTGCATAATTTTCTCTGTTTCTCTTTCTCCTTTCTACAAACCCCACGAAACAGGGTGGCCTTTATCTTGTATAAATAAGCCGTAAATTGTTCCTTGCTATAGCAACATTTTCTTTTCCTTAGCATAGTCGAGGAAAAATGACAGCCTCTCTTCGTGGTGTATACTTGAACGTCCTTTTGTTGCATTAATTTTTGAGCATACAGTGAAGGTGCTTTTCTTTCTTTAGGCTTTACGCCGCAGCTTGTAATCAATTTCCTTGACCTGTATTTGTATACCCGACGTGCGGCATTTTTTTCTTGTTCCTCTTCGTATAGTTAGGTAGCACAACAGGTTTACTACGCATGTGTTTCTAAAATGTGAGTTTGGAAGGAGTTAGGTTATTCGTATGGAACGAGTGGAAATGTATGAAGCCACCGACATACAGATGGTCAGGATTTTATTGCAATAACAATTACAGGGATACTCCAGACCAAGTTTCACCATCTGCGTAGCCGTTGGTGTAGTTTCAAAAAACGAGCGTGATAAGCTTCTATCACGTCTCGCACGTTTTACGCTGTGGGCACGAAGGAAGGGAGCCAGTAGGGAGATGTGCAGTGGTGAGAGCGTACCCTATTATGGTGTGGTTGAATTTGCAGCATAGCTATTCGGCCAAAGATTGATTTTTCGCGTATGTCTGGACTAAAATTGATAATATTCATGGTCATACTTAACAAGCTGTGTGCGAGCACCTGACCTTATTAGCATATATAATCTGCACGATTTGTCGGCCTGCACAGGTGCGTGGCCTGGAGACACGCCTGTCTGGGTCCGTGCAAGCAGTTCATCTGCGTCGGCAACGCCACAGGCGGGCATTGCCGCGGCAGTGGTCCCGTTTGCGACACAGAGGGTCGGGAGCATCCGAACGTGTGCGCACTGATGTCGCAACGCGACGGGGACCCAAACACGTGGCTGGCGCACCTCGGTCCCTGCGAACCTGGGTGCCGTAGGCGAGGCTCCGTGTGCGGCATAGACGGCGAGACGTACGCCAGTGAATGCGCTGCCTGGGCGCAGAGGGTCCTGGTAGACTACCGCGGACCATGTCTACACAGACAAGCGAAGGAAGGTTGCCACCAGGTGCACTGTCCCATTGTGCCGCCTGGTGGCTGCCAAGCGATGCTGGTGCGTCTTCCTGGTACCTGTTGTTCACACTGCGGTGAGTGCCGTGCTGTTGTGCGCGCTTCCACTGTTCCCCTTTAAGTACTTGAAAACTGCGTGTGCGGTTTTCTGTGCGCAATATATAGCGGGACGCATATATTTGTGCGAACTTGCCGCTCGAGGCCCTATTTCAGCGTACGCACACCCAAACTTTTTTCTGGCGGGCCGATGTTTGTTGGAATAAACCAGTGCGCGCATCTTATATCTGCGCCATTCACCCTGCGGCAGGTTGGGGCTTGCGGCTGGTTCTGGGAAGACCCTGGCGCAATGGTAGCAGCGACCACAAGGAAGAGAGGTCATTGTCCGAGCTCCTGTGGTGGCTGCGCACGCAACTGTCCAGCACCCAGTGTGACTTGTTCGGCCACCTGGATCCCGCGCTTCCCGATTTCCTCGTGGTGCTCGTGGTGCCAACGTCGTGGCCTGCCTCGTGGACCCTCTGTCGCGCCGAGGCGCAGCGCCTGGACGCCTTGGTGCGCGTACGAAGTCCGGCACTCTTTAGCCTCCTGCCCATGGAAGTGGTGGCTGGGTCTGCGGGACTGCTGGATGAAAGCGTGGAACATGCATCGTCAGCGCCTGGTGTCGGAGGACTCGTCAAGAACGCGTCGTTCTGGACCCTTCTGCTGCTGTCTTTGTTGTTAGCGGCTGCTTCGTGTCCAGCATCACTGACCGGACTGCAGCTCGTAGGCATGGCGGCTGTGTTCTATCGACACCTGTCAGTGCCGGCGCTGCACATGACGTCGCTTGAGAGAACTATGAGCTATCAACGGACAATTAGTGAGAAAGTGTGGTAGCAGCAGTGATCGGTGGACAAAACGCGGAAAGTGTGAAGCGTAGCTTGAACAATGCGTATTAACGAGAAAACGCTTCTCACAGATCTAACATCAGAGATAGGTTTATACTCTTAGTTTTGTGTTCCTTAGCAAGGAGTCTTTCAAGTCTTACTCTTTGCATCTTCTGCGCAAGCGCCCATGAAGACCGAATTAGCACACCAAAGAGAACCTTTCACTCATTGAATTGCCCACTATCGATTTGGAACGGTCTCTCGCACCAAGACTTTGTCATTGCGCTCAACAGAGGAGGTAGATGCGTCTCTACAACTTGCCATAGCATGTGTTTCATTTGGTGTGGTGTACCTGCTTACTGATGTTGTGCGAGTATCAGAAGTCATCAGAAGCTCACTGTTAAAAGGGGTCAGATTGTGTGCCCTGGAGCACATGTGGGAATACCTCTGCTGCCGGAACCTTTGTGGCATTTCATCTGGTAACTGCAAAGAGTAGCCATAGAAGGAATCCACGTTTGACTATTGACTCGTGCTACATGGCTTTCTATTGGCCTCTTTTTTTTTTGGTTACACATATATTTTGCTTTTATTTTTCAAGATGGTGCAATAGTATACCAAAGATAATCTTGATTTGGTGGTTGTTTGCATTCTGTTATCTGCGACAAGATGCGCGCATGTTTTAGAGCAAGAAAAAAAATTATGTTATTGGTTGTAATCTTGCGTATTTGGCTTCATATTTTTATCATGCATTCATTCTTGTATTGCGAGAACCCTTCTTGTTTGCAAGAACTTTTTTTTATGTTGCCACATAGCGCCCACTTTATGGTTCTCTTTCCCAGACAAAAGCCAACTTGCAGGTGCAGTTCAGAAGGCTGCATGTTAAACGACTGCTGCTACAGTGGGGAAGACGCCTTTCACTGCACAGCACTTTCCTTACAGAACACCAAGGAAGCCTGACTTCTTGAACATTTAAAGAGGCTTTTTATTTATTTCTTTTTATTTAGAATACCTGAAAGGCCCCGGCTGGGGTATTACAGGAGACATGGGTATTAATTACAGAAAAGAAAGTGACTCGAGGGCATCTTAAACTGATGAGGGTTGGAATGGTAAACGGTAGAGGCAGGCAAGGTGTGGGAGCGGGCTAGTTGGTATTCCATGTCTTGAAACAGCTGAAAGCGCAAAAAGGGTCACAACGGACTAAGAGAAAAACGCTTGTCCTCGTTGTTTCTCTTAGTCCGTTGTTACCCTTTTTTGCGCTTCGGCTGTTTAAGAAGCAGGGAGACGGTTTCAGTCCCGTGCGGTGGTCACAAAAAAGGAGCGAAGATGGGTGGTGTGGTGGTTTGTGTTGGCGGAGGGTATACTGCTTTCGCTGGTTTGTGCGGCTGGATGTGCGATAGACTGGCAAGATGAATGGAAGTTCAATGTGAGTATGATAAAACTTGTGAAAAAGGTGTAGTCGGGATATGAGACGTCGTGATTCTAGATCTGAAAGGTGAGCCCTGGTTTTAAGTTTAGAAACACTGGAATTTAAAAAAAAAATATTCAGAAAAGATAAAGCGTGCAGTGCGGTTTTAGATCCATTTTATAAGGTTGGATAAGTTAGATTAATTGGGAAGCATAATCCAATTCCGGACGAACAATTGTATTATATGATAATAATTTGATCCAGAGTGCGATTCGCGAAGTCGACAATGTTAGTTACATAAGATGACCAGGAAATGCTACTTGAGAATACCACGCCAAGATATTTGTAGCATTCAGTGGATGAGAATGCGGAGCCGGAAATGGTATATGCTGCTGACTGGTGATGGGACCTGCTATGAAAAGATACCAATGAAGTTTACTTTGCGTTAATAGACATTAACCATGCACTTATCACACCATGATATTATAAGGTTGAGGTTGTTATGTAAAATCCTAATATCTGCACTGTTTGCTATGGAACGGTATACGATGCAGTCGTATGCGAAGAAGTGAATGCCACAAGAGATGTTGGATAAAAGGTCATTGATCTAAAGAGAAAAAAGTAACGGTCCGAGCACTGTATCATGCGACACACCTGAGATTACAGAGAAACGGCTAGATGAGACAGAATTAGCATGCGCAAAACTGTTGGTGATCGGTAAGAACGCTTCGAATTCAATTAAATACATTTTGTATTAATGTTTAATTAAGAAAGTTTTAGCAGTAGCTGGTTATATGAAACCTTGTCGGAGGCTTTTTCAATGTCTAAGAAGAGGGCGTCAACGGTTACGTTTAACTCAAGGTTGGAAGTGATATTGTGATAAAATAGAGCTAGTTGTGTGTCACATGACAATCCTGAGCGAAAGCCATGCTGTCTGGAATGAAAAAAAAAAGTTATTGCTTGCTAAGAACTTGCCAATGTTAGAATAAATCACGTGCTTCATTAGCTTGAAGCAAGCGCTAGTAAGGAAATTGAGGCGACAGCTGCTGCAACTAGATGAAGGACATTTCTTTGGGGAGTGGAACGATCCTGCCTGCTCTCCAGTTTTCCGGCACCACTCCCGATAACATTGACTGCTGAAAAATGTAAAACAGTAGTGTAGTAACAAGTGATTTTGAGTTTTTTAGCATTTTTTTCGCTGATATTGGCGATGCCGTGTGAAGGTGAGAGTTTTAATGAGTTTATTTTAGTTTAGCGTTGCTGTTTGGACAGAATATGATGTCAGGCATCACACTATAGTTCTAATTAAGGAATGAAGGTAAGTTGCGGACAGGTTCAATGGTAAACACGGAAGAGGATGAGCTGTTCTTTGTTCAGTGGCCTCATGGTAAGGATTTGATGGTTCTGATCGTTGTAAAGCGCTAACAGTTGGGAGTAGATAGCGCTAATTGCGTTCCATAATTTTCTCGGGTTGTTGCTTGACACAGCGGGTATAGTGTTTGTTCTAACTTGCCTGAAAAAATGACATTTCAGTACGTGATACCGAAGAGCTTTACACGGATCTTACCGCATTTTGAACTTATCAGAAAGAACATAATGAGTGGGAAAATTAATCGAAGCAACAAAAACAAAATTGATATAACAGCTTGAACAGTACTTGGCCGAAAAATGTAAATTACCTGGATAACTTCACTCACTACATCATGGTCATGTAGGAGCAGTGTGATAAGCGAGTAACCAGGTAAAGATAGCTCTCCGTGCTTTATCAAAAAAAAAAAAAAATCCCATAAGGTCTCTTCAATTCTCCCGCTGTTCAAGTCAGAACGAAGCTACTCAAGTACCATATGACATAAGATATTTTTTTGTGCAGCCAAACACAAAACTTAGAGGGCCAAAAAGATGACGCAAAGCGCTCAGTGAATTTTGTCGAAGCATGAGAAAACGGCTGTCTGGGAAGAACAGCGTTTGAGTGGCTTGCTATAATGTGTTATAGAGGTTGTGTAGCGCTGATATTTTCTCAAAAAAGAAGAAAAAAATCACAGCATATCCACGAAATGAATGATGATGAGTGGGGCGAAGCGTCCGTCAGCCCGTCCGTGCTTCCGTACGTACGCCCATTCGTGTGTCCGTCCAAGCGTCCGTCTGTCCGTGCATCCATTCTTCCGTCCGTGTGTCTGTCTATCTGTTCGTCTGTTTGTCTGTCTGTTCGTCCATGCGTCCATCCGTCCATCTAGTGAACACTTCAAGTACCGCCATCTCGCTTCTTTTTACCATACATTCATCATATGCAAATACCGCCATCCAGCGGACAATCCAAGGACTAAACGAGAGCATGGAGAGTATGTATCACATTTCTGCTGTCAGCGCTTTGTTAACACCGAGAGCGCGATAACGACGCGGTGATACGTTTTTCGTAACATGTGGACATGCGGATATATGCCACAGGGTGGGTATGTGCCACTGGTATGCGGGTATGTGCCACAGGTTACGCACGACGACAACGGTGGACGTACAAGCCACGCCATAAGGAGCTTCGCCCCTGAAAAGTACGGCATATGAGGTATCTTCATGATTATTGTGTATTATCAACGTGGTGTCCCTGCGTAAGGTCTCCGCGTTCTTGCAGTGCAGCTTCGCCCCTTAAATTTTGTGTATGTGGAGAAGCCTGATTTTGTATAGTTTTTTTTTTTTCATTGAAAAAATCATCATCGTGATAAAGCAGACAAGTAGGTCATTATGTGCCACACATAGAGTCCAGAGCATGACTATAGTAGTAGCTATCAGTATCGAAGTCCCAGTCACAAAAGAAGCTAAAGAAAAAGTAAAGTCGCAGCGTACAGAATCAAACTCGGTCGCATTGACTTCGATATTGGTGCTGTGCACATGTTGACTACGTCATCAGGCTTTTAAGAGATTTTCGTTGATAGTTTATAAAATCATTATGGCCTGATCCCTCCGAAATGTGGCGTGCGTGCACCGTGTTTTTTTTTTTTCTGATGACGCAGCATCCTGGTCAACGCAGATAGAAATTACGAGGGCTATACATGCAGATGTCGTACAGTGAAGACGCGATAAAAACAAAGAGGTTTAAAGAAAAATTGCTGGAGTGAAAGCTCCCGCAATGCCTTGCCAGCAGAAGTGAAGCCACCCTTTGCCACTGCCAAGATGGCGGAAACGTGCACTTTTCTGACAGTGCCCATTTAAATATCAAGTGGCTTTGATACGTTATGTAAAGGCTACGTTAGTTCTGTAATAAAGGATAGTTGTTCTAGATGAAATAAGAAACAGAAGCAAGTGTGAATGACTGAATCTTCAAAGAACTTTGTCTCCAATCAGAGGCTCACTACGGAAAACTAGTAACTTTAGGGCGCACTTGGAGCACTATGTGACCCAAAAAAGTTCCCACATTGAACTCGTGTGGCGTGCGAGGGAAGCGCTTCGTTTTTAATCGCTGAATGGTGATACTTTACCATGCCCCTAGTAAGATGGCCGCCACAGACGCCTTCTTGCCAGAGGAACGGCTTCACTTCTGTGCAATCATTTCCACTCCAGTAAATTTTTTAATCCTCCTTGGATAAAAAGGTTGGTAGTTTGTGCATTTTGTTTTGGGGAACGCAAGCTGCCGGGCATACAAATAAAGGCAGAAAAAGACGTTGAAGACGTTGCTTGCCAAGGTTTCTACCCCTGGGTTGCCCACGGTCTACTTCCTGTGCGCTCGCCTTTCTTTGTCTTCAGTCCTAGTCATCCGCTCCAAGGCGTAGCCAACCTGAACGTTAATGACTAGTTTTGCCTTAAAAAAACAACGTTTATTTCTTAGCCTATACATCAGCATGTAGCTCAGAATATTATCAACCACCTATTTCGTCTTAAAGTTTTCATCCATAGCTTCATCCAATTACTTAAAGGAGCACTGACAAAAAATATTTTTTGTTTTTTTGTTGCAATATGTAGGTAATGACTGGAAGTTTCATTGTTAGCTTGAGTGCGTGACGGCTAATTATTTGGAGGCAGTTTTATACCTCCCGTTCGCAGTTTCGGTTTCAGCGAGCAGTGAAGTGGGACCCAGAGTGGTTTTTCTGCGTAAACACAGCTGGCTACGTGAGCACAAAAACCCCCATGCACGTGAGCATGCATTCACAACTATTGTCAGCGAAACCTCCCTTTAAGACAGGGGCGTAACCAAGGGGTGGCACACAGGGCCCGTCCTCGTGCCTCACTCCCGAAATTTTTTTTTTACCATGACGTACGAAGCTTAAAGGAGTGTCCTCCCCGAAATATTGGAAGTCCCCCCCCCCCCCTTCTCATCCGAAACAAATCCGCTCCAAGACATTGTAAATATGCGTGGCGACCCAAAAATGAATTGCTGAGGCATGGGCATCAGCCGTTTTACTCCTCTGCATGCCTGCCTCTTTCTGTTGAAAAGGTCATCCAGCAGAGCGCACTCACAAGGATCACGGCAGTCAACGCTAAACCGTGACTCAGGGGGCGGCTAGCTATTTACACGAAAACCAAATTTGCATCTCATGTGCGGTGCCGCGACACGCACTTTAATATCAATTTTAGATATGTGCTAGGCTATTATTTTGTAGACATCGAGTGTGTGTTCGGGCAAGTGTACCCCGCAAGCTGTACTGCATTCGAAATATCAAGAGAGTACTCCTTGAAGTTTGGAAACGCGATCAGTGGGTTCAGAGCTGACGTACGTGTTCCGAATATTATATTCTGGATTGCCTTTCCTAGTGCGAAATACGATACACTTAGTTTTGCCGATATTTAATGCTATCTCGTTGCGGACGAACCATGTGGCAGGTGTTGCTATTCCTTTGAGAGCGCAGCGCAAGTGGAACACGACATTAGGAACGAACACATGATAACGCAAGTGTGTTGTGTTCGTTGTCCTGTTTTATTTGTGCCATGCTTTTGAAGAATTAAGGTCTGACCGCACGCACCCGCTGCAGCGCCTCTGCGCGTGGCTTTCTTGACGCGCCGCTGTGCCCTCTCGCTATGGAGAGAAAGGGCTCGTAGCATGGCGTAGCCACGCGCCCTCTCCCTCGATGTAGCCCCATCGAGGGAGAGGGCGTCGCCCCCCTCGATCAACGCGCTGAGGCGCTGCGGCGGGTGCGTGCAGTCAGGCCTTTATGAATAACCAACTCGCCTAAAGCTGTCCTGCTGCAAGTTTGCTAGCTCTGGCGTAATTTGTTCTTGTAATAGAGATATAAAGAATTAAAAGTTTTGTCAGCATTCATAATAGTTTTGCTTGACGAATCAGATAGGAGATCATTCATGTGTGAAGTTCACTTCGGTATCTCGTAGGCGATATTCCGAAATTGGGAGTTTGTTTGGTAAAATGCCTTACATTGTTTTTTGGTGATTCATAGATTAAGTCTTCTCTGCCATCTGGAATAGAAGCGATTGTAAAGATAAAACTAGCATTGCGATTTCACCACTGTGGGACTCTCAGTAGATAAAAAAGAATTTCATCGATAATACGGTAAAGAAAAAAAAAAGACGAAGCTTGCACAAAATTGCGCAAGCTTTGAAACAGCGAGACTGGACAATCCTGAAGTCCAATAGTATTGCTCTTTTGGTTGTTGCTAGGCTTTAGCTAGGTTGTTTGTAAGGTGATTCTCAGAGCAAATAGGGTCTAGTTAAAGCCTAGACAGTCAGAGACGTGATACGGATCCCTAAACTCCAGAGACAGAAACTCGCGCTGAAACCAAGCGTTCGCACAACTCTAGATCTACTGGTACGTCCTCGTTGTCGTACGGCTGGCTTCCATCGTTTCGGAGCAACTTTCGTTGCCTTCATCTAGCTAGCATTCGCATACTAGGCCATCGCTTCACAGCCACTTGTTGGACTAACTTTTGTTTTCTCTTTTTCATTATCAGTGGACTGGTGATGAATGATAGGATTTACCCAATATCTGTGGCACATACCCGTTCATGACGGTGCTTTTTTTTTCATGCATACGTTTTACCTCAAGCTTTAACAGCTTAAGTGTTAAAATAAACTTTATTGCGGCTCGTTGCTTAGCTTGCCTTGTCGGGGACCCACGGATGCCCTTGACGCGCAAACGGGAGCTGCCTCAGAAATGCAGTCATCAATGCCTCGAAGCATTGTGACGTACGCACCTGCATGCTGCCCACCTCTGGAATATCCAACGCATAAACGCTCATTACGAGCCTGGGTAAGCGGTTTTAGAGGAGGCATCTCAGGAGTAAGAAAAATGGGTGTTTTCTCCCGACATTTTAAATTAAACACGTTGGAAGAATCAATTTTGTAAGCGCACCGGATTCTGAAGTAAAGAGTGGGATGGCGAAAGAAATGGAAGTGCATCGAGGAACCTTAAACAAGATAAAAAAAAATTGAATGCCAATTTAAGTACATATACATTAAAATACTAATAAAACTACGATGCCATTGCTACGTTTTTTTTTTCAGCTTGTCGTGATTGCTTTGTTGCGCATGGTAAAAAAAAAAAATAAGCATAGCACTAGGTAATTGAGAATGCAGTTGGTGACCCGTCTGTGCCTTCCACCTATGTATCTCCACTAAAAATATAATGACTCTGGTGACTGGCATTTGCGTCGCTTTTTGCTGCGCCACGCTACAGTGTACTTTCTAGTACACTGTAGCCACGCCGTCAAAAACACCGCGGTGTTTGGGGACGTCTTGAACCAAGGTTGGCAACGCTGCTTGCGCTTTTCAGAGAGAAAAATGATCAGATGGTAAATAGCGATATGCCCATCCTTCGGCGAAAGAGACCGGCTTGCTTACAAGCAGATATCTTTATTTGGTAAGCTCTAAACGATGTCTTTTCTGGTTCTTAATTACAGTACCATTGCTCCAGTCCGCGGCTATGGCTACGACTGTACTCGATCAACGAAACGGTTTGTTTGATGCCAAATCGGCTGTTTATTAATGCAGTTTCAATGAACTTGTTTGGGTCTTGACATTCCTTTAGCGCTTAGACAACGACCTGTCACGGTTCCTGGGCACCGGATGGGCTTTCTTCTAAAAGTTCAACATCCAGTACGTAATGCTGTCATGTCAGCGCGCTGTAGGAAAGCTGCAGAGCCGGCTTTTCTAGTTGGCAGCCAGCACGGGCAACTGTATTTGCATAAATACGCGCAGTCGTGACGCGCGCAAGATGTCTCCGTCTCTTTTTCCCCGTTTCATCTTCTGACAGTACGATGTCCACGCACGAGAGAAAGGCATTAGGACATACATCTTAATTTGGTTTTTAAGTAGTGCTGATTAACTCCTAACGAGCTCGCGCATCTTTGGCTCAGCAGCGCTTTCGTTTTAGGCCAGTTGCATGGTGGATTCCAGAAAACGGCAGGACATCGCGAAAAGAAACGGACGAAGAAAGGTACGCCTGTACTTTGTACTACCTTACTTTGACGTTTCCGTTTTGAAGGTTTGACATTTGATCAACTACGCAGAACTTTCGGTAGTACACATCTTTCTTGTTATAGTAACTGGTGCTTTGAAAAATGTTGTTGTGGTACACTTACTTTCTACACTGTCTCATGATTACGTTTGCTCTGTTTTCCTTCAGGCGGGCTAATGTGGAGGACTAGCGACTTAATGAAAAGCTAGTCGCCCAGTGACCCGAGGGAGTGTCGCAACCATGGTTTCTGCAAACGAAGCTGTGCGCATTCATTTCTACACACCGCGCGATCCCGTAGTGATTCCAAACGATGGTGAAGTGCGCATTGCCGAAGACTTGTGTGTCGTAGCGGCCAAGACATGCGGCATCAGTCCCGTTACGTGTCAGCTTTTTGGTCTTTACTGCCCGGACCTGGACATTTGGTTTGCACCGTCAGCGGCCGTGAAAGACAAGGACAAAACTGTGAATGTTCATTTCCGCCTGCGTTTCAAGCCTCCCAACATGGACAGGATCAGAGTGAGACAACTTTTTCATTTTTCACTGATTTGGAGTGGTTTCGCTTCTTGACTGAAAGTCGAGTTAGAAGTGTCATACTTGCACTCGGCTGCCTCCATCACTTTTGAGTGTAGCTGAAAGTTGTTATTCTTGGTAGAAGAAAAAAAAATTGACGAGACGTGATGGGTGACACTTTAGAGTATGTATAAGAAGTGCACTTATGGAAACCTGAGCAAGTTCACCAGATGTTGAAACATGTTTCAGAAGTATTCAGTTTAGGTTAAATATTTTGGATGACCCGTGTTTCTCTATTTTATTAGCTGTGATAGGAACTTGACAGGTGGCTGGCAGCATACACACGCATTTAGCACACTCTCAGTGAGGAAACAATGTTGTGAGAAACGTTCATTACTCAATGACAAGCACTTGTCTTGTATGCAACTTTTCGTAAAGCCTGATAAAAATTGAATTTTCGGATTGTGTTAGATTTCATTTGCAGGTAGTGCTGAGGAACCAGTCGCGACCACAAAATTTGTTGTAGACTGTGCTCAATCAGGATTGGAAGTTCTTTGTGCGTTACAGTACATCAGCCTTTCTACTCAAATTCTGCCCCTGTTTCCCTTTAAGATGTCTGCTAGGCGAGAACTTTCTCAAGGATCATGCCAGCCAACACAAACTCGTCATACAAGTGGTAGTTGGTTATATGCATTAAAACTAAAGGCACGTTTCGCATGCAGTGGTGTAACACACACTTTAAAATTGATTTTAAACATTTTCTAGGTTCATTATCCTTTGATGTTTTGTAGACGATAAGTGGATGCCCACACAAATCTATCCTACAAGTCATACTGCCTTTAAAATTTTGTGTCACTACTCCTTTAAGAGGTGATAAAAAAACACTGTAGTTTCTGTGAGCATCACAGCATGTTTGAAAGTACTTGTCAGGTGTCACAGTGTCATTCTCCGTCTCAACTTTCAGGATGATGAAGCAGTGCTCAACTACCTTTACCATCAGATGCGACAAGACTTTGTGTGTGGTCGTGTACCTGAGCTGCACCAGAGCAAAGTTCAGAGCCGAACTCTGGGCCTAGTGATCACAGACGTGGTGCGTCATCTCATCGAGATGGGACAGACCCCTCAGCAGGGCAATTATAGTTTCAGGTTTGTGTTCTGCTGTGTGGCCGCTTTAGTGTTCTTTACCATGCCAAAATTACAGTGACTGGCATGGTTTAAAGATAGCAACTTCAAACTGGAATGTGAAGTCACAGCTCGGACTTATGGCCACAGTGTTTATACTTGTGCAGCTGCATTGGCTCATGCTTTCTTAGTTCCAGTGGTTAAATGAAGTTGATGTCATGGCCCCTTTATTTTTGTTTTGTTTGCAGTGACTTCATGCCTTCAGTTCTCGTCGGACCGTGGAAGATGCGTGTGCTCAAGACTAGAATGACCACTGCCCTCAACGAATGCTGGCAGAACAGCCGGCAAAATGCTCAACGTGTCAAGGCAAGTGTGTTTGTCTTTTTGTCAGTTTCTATGTTACAAATCAATAAAGTGTTTCAACTATTTTTCAACAAAAGGTCCAAAACTTTTTTGAAGCTTGGGAAGACCAGAAGTAATTTCGCATGAATTCCTATCTAATGTCAACAATCTTCCCAAAGCAAACATGTATGAAAGTGTTTAACTGGAAGGCTATGCGTGTTCTTTTGGAGTCTGTGAAAATTAAAAACTCTTGGTACTGTATTTCGTGTGAACTTTGCTTCTTAATTCCATTGTTCTTTTCGCCAACCATGCATAGCGGCCATTAAAGGCTCGTTCACACCGAAGGTGGGGCCGCCAAAGCGGTGAGGCGGCAACGCGAAAAATCGGCAAAAACCTCCTCTCCAGGCGGCAACAGCACGAGAAAAATCAAGCGGCAAGGGCGATCGCTCTCAGAGCAATTTTTCGCCACCTGCCGAGGCTCGCTGCTTTGCCGCAGCCAATCAGCATGGCACGCAGCGGAGGCGCGGTGGTGGCGCGGGTGTACGTTTGGGAGAAGCATTGCCATGTCATACTGACATGTCCGCAAAAGCCCGAGATGCCCACCTTTTCTGCCACGCGGCCAGCCGAAAGAGGCATGCAGTCTGAACAGGTCCACGCGCTCGCCGCCTCACTGCTTTGAAAAGCCGGCTTTTCCGCGCTGCTTTCGGTGTGAATGAGCCTTAATACTGGCAACAGTAGTGCTTCAGGGGCCTGAAAGTCAGTGATAAAGGAGAAAAATGATACATAGTTGTTTTATTCACTAATACCTTACAGGCCTCACGGAGGCATTGAGTAAGCTGGATCCAGAAACAAAAGTGGAAATAATGTAGGCTAATATCAAAAAGGCGACTGCACGAAAGGAAGCAAAAGGTAGGGTAACACAAAAAATATTGGCAAGTTCCGCAATATAGGTGTAAGGAGAAAGCGATTGATGTCTGACATTAGGTTACAAGACATTATGATACAGACAGACACAGAACTTTATTAAAGTCCTGAGGAACACTACCTCAAGGAGGTAGAGCAGCGGGCTGCTCCCACGTCGGAACGGGTAGGCCAAGCCTCACCGCCGTGTCGTGGGCCCTTTGGGCAGCCCAGAGTTGATGTGCAAGTTTTGAGCTCCTGAGCACAGAGCTCCATTCTTCTTCGGTCATGTGCCGAGAATCGCCTGATAAGGGGCACTGCCAGAGCATGTGTTCTAAGGTAGATACAGCGCCACAATCTGGTGTTAGGAATTTGCTCTGTCGCGATGGTAGCGGTGGCGAAAAGCGGCGAGCCGTCGAGCGGACTTCGATGAAGCCTTAGCCCGAAGAGGAAACAGGGAGGCAATCCGTTTGGAAAACAGCAACAAAAGTAGCGTTTACAGTAGCAGGTTGTCGTTTTACAGAGCCGGCCAGCACGACAACGTCGGCTGGGGCAAAATCTAACATGGGGCCGGCACGGCCTTAAATAGCGTTTTTGGTCCATTCTCTCAGACCAGTTCTCGGGCTCGGAGGGGGGAGACGTAGCCATACCCGGAACTGCAAAGTGGTTCGGCGGAGGAAGGGGCGTTATCCCCGGAACTGCACGGAAGGCGGCGCTGGGAGGGGGGGAGACAGCTCGTCGGAACAGGGCTCGATCTAGTGAGACATGCTCCCGAACGAGGAACATGTCTGTGGCACAACAGCACCTCCGCCGCCAGACAATGCATCCGGAGTTTTGAGCCGTCAGCGCGGCTCGGAAGGAGGGATGATGGTTGACAGTCGGTAGCCGTTCCGCTCTCTCCGCTCGTTGAGACTTCCCTAGGCCTGCAGAGGTTCACTGGAACGACGGAGTCGAACACAAAGGCGAACCACTCCGGCCAAAGCAAGCACCCTCCAAATGCTGATCAAATCGCCAGACCAGCAGAAACCAAATGTTTCGTCGAGATTAGGCTGAGCTAATAAATAGCATCACGAGCAACGAATCTCGGGAGGAATACACAATGCCGACACTCCTTTACAGTGCATGACACTGCTAAACCAAACAGAATTTTTTTTTGTTTTTCGTGAGCGATTCTCGATTGTGACCCGGGCAGATTGTGGACGATCGAAGCTGCTGAGGTTAACTCAATTTGGCCCCGAATCTACAATTTAGAATACTAAGCAATTCTGAATCACGCACATTGGCGTCGCTTGCAAGCGTCAGACTGTTAAACATAACAAAGTTTGTCATCCTACAAGCAAACATTCAATGCGCGCCGCCAACGATCATCAAAACAAGGGAATGCACGCTTGAAAAGGTAGGAAAGTAACACTAAAATTTAAACTTGTGCGCGTTACACAAAACAAGGCGAAAAGTTGACCTACATTTACGTACATACTAACACGTAATGCAAAACACAGAAGGTACTTTAAACAGGGGTTTTTATTAATAAATTATAAATAAAACACACTGACTATTACCTTTTTGAAATATTATGAAAACAAATTTAATCAAACAAACATATTAATGTGAGCTTCTGCGATGACAAGGCAAGTAAAACTTACAAAAATTTAGAACCATTCCTTGCTCATTGGCAGACGACAAAACTAAAAAAGTTATTCTCAAATTTAAATACAAAAAAATACACTCTTGGTATCAGCAAGGTGGCACTCTCAGACGAACTCAGGGAAGTCGCCCACTCCATAGCTTTCGTGGGCTGCGGTCTGGACAAAAGGACGACTATAGAACTTGTTCGCCGAACTCAGTAGTAGCGACTTTTGACCCGCAGCCGCTGGACTCGAAGAAAGGGGCATCTGCACTGCATCGCTTACGCCGCCCGTTCGACCAGTAACCCCCTCGCCACGGTGGCGAACTTTAGCCTTTGTTACAACTCAGAGGTACGCGATGTTTCCTCTCGTGGTTGCCTCTACGCGGCTTCAAAATTTGTAAGGCCAGGCGAAGATCTCGGCGTCCGAATTTTTCCGAAAGCCGGTTTTTCTGAACACGCTGTCCGCCAAATCTTGATGTGCGTGACAATCTGCGCTTCAAACATTTCATGGGGTGCCCTTTCGTGCGCCTAGCCTTGAACCTGGCGTCTCGAATGAAGACGTCACGGGGCTTAACAGCGGCTCTAGCGCACGTGGCGCGCGTCGTCTTTACCACGTTACGCTTACGCAGATGCCTCTTTTTGACGGAATGGCTAGGAATGCCGGCTGTTTCGACACACCTAATTTCAAGTGCGCTGCCTTTGACAGGCACTGCCAAGACTCTAGTCTGTTTAGCTAGCCTTTCTTCAGGCCCGTTGCTAGCTGTCTCTGCTTGCGACAGAACGGGATTCCCGATGCCATCAAAGCCAACCAACACGCCTAGAGAGCTTTTGATGTGTGAGGGTCTATCACTGTCGTGGATAGCCCTAATTCTCTGGCCTTCGAAATTGGCCTCATGCTCTCTTTGACGCGATTCATTCTGTAGCGCTTTATCTCACGCATACTGCTCAATATTTTGTCGACATGCGTCAACCTCTAGCGCCTTGCGATGCGACTCGCCGTCAAGCTCTTTTTGACGCGATGCATCTTGATCATGTGCGCTGCGAAGCGGCTCCGTCTCTGGCGCTTTACGATGTGCCTCTGCGTCCCGAGGTTTCCGATGGGCCTCCGCCCCTAACTCTTCGTGAGGCTCCTCAGTGCCCGGATCTCTCTGACGCACTTCGGTGTCTTGCACCTTGTGACGGGCCTCAACGTCAGATGCCTCGCGACTTTCCTCATCCTGAAGCGCTGCGCGACGGGCCTCCATCGCTTTACTGCGCGCGTCGTCCTCCAGCGCTTTACGACGCGCCTCGTCCTCTCGCTCTTTTCGGCAGGCGTCTACCTTTAGCGCCCTACGGCGTGCTTCGGCGCTGTCTTTATCACTCCGACTTTCAGCAGGATTTGAAAGAAAAAAATATCTTATCAAATTGTATCTAGCCTGGCCAAAATCTCCTGCTTCCTGGTAGGGTAAACAATTCAAAGCATGCGCAATCTTGCGCGGCAACAACGTGGCTAGCTTCTCCACCCAAAGGTCGCGGCTAAGACCAACATTACTGCAAACAACTTCAAAATCCTCCAGAAAGTGCGCGATGTTTTCGCCTGTCTGAAAGTTGTGGAGCTGCTGTTTCGCTTCCTCCCACTTAAGTGCTTGAATTCTAAGATCAAGCTCTTTCATTTTGAGAGCATGCTCTGTCCATTTTCGTCTCTCCTCGGACTTTTGCCTTTGCTCACAAACGAGCTCCCAAAACTCGTCAGCTTCCTCGGCTGTCACATTCTCTGCCCGCATCACCTCGAGAATCGCTTCCTTTGTTTTAGCGGACCCGGCGGAAATCCCCATGGCTCCACAAATTTCATGGAGGTCCTGCACCAGGTACTGCTCCATCGCGATCTCGTCCCTCGTGATGCTCTACTACTAATATTCATCGTACTCTAAAACTAATCTCGTGGTTTAAAGTAGGTGAATATTTAAAGTACAACAAAAAAACACAAAACGCTCTCCTAACATCTGCCTGTGCTAGAGAGGTCTGGCGAAATGAACAGTAAACGTTGGGCACTCACCCAACCAAAGTAGCCGACGATTGTCCAACTCCTGGCTGCCTTCGAACAGTGCCGTGGGTGTCGTCAGGCCTGCAGGGATCCGGTCCAACTTGCCAATGTTGAGATCCGGGGTTGCTTGTCCCAGCTTGCCGAACGATGAGAACAGCGTAGCGTATCGCAGCTTAGCCAAACGCTATCACGGCGGTCGTCCTCGTGCTCAGAGATCCAATCTAACTTTTCAGCCGTTGAGATCGGGGTAGCGGGTCCCAGAGCAGCAAAACGTTGAGGACAGGGGTCTGATCCGGCGTGCCAAACGTAGGATGTCGTATCCCACCGCTGCCACCACTGTTAGGAATTTGCTCTGTCGCGATGGTAGCGGTGGCGAAAAGCGGCGAGCCGTCGAGCGGACTTCGATGAAGCCTTAGCCCGAAGGGGAAACAGGGAGGCAATCCGTTTGGAAAACAGCAACAAAAGTAGCGTTTACTGTAGCAGGTTGTCGTTTTACAGAGCCGGCCAGCACGACAACGTCGGCTGGGGCGAAGTTTAACATGGGGCCGGCACGGCCTTAAATAGCGTTTTTGGTCCATTCTCTCAGACCAGTTCTCGGGCTCGGAGGGGGGAGACGTAGCCATACCCGGAACTGCAAAGTGGTTCGGCGGAGGAAGAGACGTTATCCCCGGAACTGCACGGAAGGCGGCGCTGGGAGGGGGGGAGACAGCTCGTCGGAACAGGGCTCGATCTAGTGAGACATGCTCCCAAACGAGGAACATGTCTGTGGCACAACACTGGGCATGTTGGATTAATGCTTTTAATAAACTGGCTGTGGGAACGAAGACTGGAGTACGACCTGGTTTGAAGCATGCGGAGGGTAAATGTCTGGGCCCTACAAAGTTGCATATGAGGAAGGAGGAAAATCATTCTGTTCAGCTGATAATGTTTGGTCACCTCGTTGAAAGTGAGGAAAACATCCCTAAAGGCCATTAGGTTTGAGTCTTAAGGTCCCGCAGGCTGCCCAGCACGGTGAGTAAGTTCACGTGCTCGCGCGTGGGGGATCTCGTTTAGGTTTGCCATGGAGGCCAGATGTGATCCGAGGTGAGCCGGAAACCAAATTATGGCGTGTTTTGAAATATCCCTGTTACCTAAGATGCAAGTTACTTCAGCCGATACCAATCCAGGTGCAAAGGCTCGCACTGCCGCTCGTGAGTCTGTGTAGATGTGTTGCCGGGAGTCAACAATTATAATTTTGAATCTGGGCCCCTGAATAATCATCTGCTTTTTTTTTTCACTATTCTTTTGTAGTCTGCTAGTGCATTTGCATCTCCTGAACTATAAAAAAAAAGGAACAAATGCATTTGTAATTTGGTTACATATACACGCCCACTATGACTACGTGTGTCCCCGGGTTTACCTTTTTCTTATGATGGCGCCTTTTGTAATGTACATGTTGGTTTATTAACTTTATTTTGAAATTGGAGATGTAGGCCTCTCCATAAATAAAAATCATTATTAGGCGTCTGCAGAACTTGAGCCAGAAAATGCTACCAACGAGCGTAGAACATTCGATGTCTGAAGTTAGACAGCTGCAATTCACTACTGTAGCATTGGAACATGGTACAGTGCTGTGAATTCATGAATCACTGTAGTAGCATCGGCGTGTAACATATGTCAATCGTGTTTTCTCTGTCTTGCTTGCAGGAGATCTACGTAAATGAATTCAGAAGCATAGTACCTGATTATGTATGTGAGCAGTTTGCTTCTCAAGTAGACACCGATGGTCGTGTGTGGGAAATAATCCTTCAGGTCAACCCATACCATCCACAGCTCCCGGGTCTGCGAATGCGCCCAAGGGGACCCAAGGAGGTGCGTCTTTCTTCCAAGCAACTCATAATCTTGCTTTTGATTTTTCATATCTGGTAATGCAGAGAAGTGTGGCAGCTTGGGCTAGTTGGTATGGCATGACGATAGTTATAGCGCGAGAACAAAACGACGACACAGAGACAAGAAGGTAATGTAGAGCTTGCAAAAATTAAAATACGTTAATAATGCGTAACCCTGTGATGCCCACAAACAGTTATGTCTTCAGAAAAATTGCAAAAAAAAGCTGACTGTTTTTACTCTGGTGTACAGTTACATTTAATAAAATATGAATGAAATTTTGTTTGAGGCATAATCTAATTATTAATAATTGCAAATAAATAATTACTGTTGTATAATATGCAAGTCACTGTACCTTTTTCATAACACGTCACATCTACAACAGCTGCTTCTCATGACACTTATAGTAGCTTTAGTGAGGTATTGAATGTATCAAATATGTTACAGTGGGCATTACAGGGGCATTCAATTACCTATATTTTGCACAATTATTGTAAACATATACCCGAAATGCCATAGGTACTAGGCAAGCTTCATGAGCACTAGGAGAGGACAGCGTCTGGTCACACTATAGCTGTTGTGCACTGTCACAATAAGGCTTTGCTAACCTTCCCACAGTTGATTCATCCCTTTACAGGCCAGGGTTCTGCAAAGCTTTTTGCGTTTGTCTTGTGCGTGCCGACTTGTTTTCTCGTGGCTTTCTTCTGTACATGTGTCATGAAAGCAATGTGTGATAGTACAACCAGTCAAAAAGCTTGTGGATATCTTATGTATTCCTGTGCTTACAAAATAAGCTATACCTGATCATAGCATAGAGATTTTTGATTCAGCAGTGCTTGGTGGCCCATGAACTGAGTAGCAATCGATATTTTTACGGTGAAAGCTGTTATGAGCTCACAACAAGGGCGGTGCGCGCCGTGGTTGTCCGCCACCGCCACTGCTGATACCCATAACCACCATCGTGCAAAATAAGAAAAAAACAGTAAATAAACACCACGGACACAATGGGATACAAACCTGATTCCCCGGCGTGCCAGCTCAGTGTTCTACCTCTGAGCCACGCGCGTGCTTGAAATTTTGTGGCAAACTGGCCTTAGGCAGGCTTGATATCGGCGAAAGAATTGTGTTAATATCAGTAATAAAGCATTTTAGAAAATCAAAGGAAAAAGCGGGCGTCACACATTGCGAATTGCCTAACGAGTGGGTCGTCCTATGCTCCAACTCATTACAAAATTATCAGGCATAATTCTTGATCGCCGTAAGCCACAGCACAAAAAAATGGGACAAAATTCCTTGCAAGTCTGTAGCAGGTACCATGCTTATCTGAAGAGTGTTGAAGGATGCCATAGTGAGTGCCTCTCTATTATGCAAGAACTATGATGATTAATGGTGTAGTGGGTACCTTGCAAGTGTGCTTGTAGCAGTTACCAGATAGTTTTTAAAGAAGGCTTTGAAAGGTCGCTCTCCCAGCTTTAGCTGTGATTGTGCTGCGCATTCTGCACAGGCCTGGCAGTCTTTTATTGGTTCAGAGTCTGCAGAATTTGAGTTTGCAAAGAAGAACTGCAATTTGAAAAATAAAATTTATCTTTTTTTTATTTACAGAACATAACATGGACACAAATCTGTTCCATCAGTGATCTTTGCTTCGTAAACATGGTTCCATCTAACTGCACAGTTGAAATCAGTCGTCGGAATGGCATACCTCAGGTGAGAACTTGCAGTGCTTCTTGTTACCAAGTGACATTTTTGTTCTTATTGATTGACATATCATAAGGACATGTTATCAAAGGGAAGTGTGAAGTTGAATTGGCAGGTTGTAATTCTGCATAGCCACAAACATCATACTTGAGTTGAATAGAACATTGATAAATTAGAATAGGTGTTAGCATTTTATGAGTGAGTATGATTCTTTAGTGTTATGCAGAAATTACAACATGTCTCGAGAGAATGAGATGATAAACATAGTGAGTTTTGTTGAGTACCTCTTGAGAAGCAGCGGGGGCGTGAAGTTGCGAAAATGTTGAAGTTTAAATTATATGTATGATTTTCTACTAATGTGTGGGTGCTGTGGTGGGATCACAAAGATGTACACAGTGTAAGGAAGACAGCAGTTCTTGGGCTTAGGTGCATGCTTGGCTAGGGCGAGGATGAGGAAGATGAAGCTGAGAATTAGCACAGCCCATGCAGAGATTTGCTTCACAAACAATTTTTATTTCCAGTCTTATTTTTTTAATCATAGTGGCCGAGCTTTCCAACGCCTCAAATTGTTGGCATACAGAGTCTTCTTAACGCTATAAATGTTCAAATTAGGGACGTGACTTCAGTCAGTAATAACAGTAACTATATTACAGCTGAACCACTATAAGAAACACTGATATAAGAGACAAATGTATAAAGACACCAGTGGGCCTACAGTAAAACACGGGTTAATAAAAAAATGCATACGAGGTACCGTGCTAATGAGAGACATCTCATATAAAAGACAAGAATTGCTGCCCGGAGCATGCCTCTTATAAAGGGGTTTAACTGTATACAATATGATGACATCTCTTGAAGAAATGCTAAGCTAATGTTGTACCAAATGTTATACTCCATTTAAAGAGATTACCTGGCACATACGCCAATAAAGGCAGTCATTACAACTGATGCTTAAAGTAAGGAAAGATGTGGAATTGGTATTTTCTCTCCTACTCTAAATTGGTCTTTTTCCCTTCGCTTTCCAGATTTGTGCCCATATTTGTAGTCCATCTTATAGCAGTCATTCTAGCACTCGACAAATTAACAGCATTTATAAGTTCTATGGTAATTTTGACAGATTCCTCACCGGTGTGCTTTTCCCTCTCAGCAAATGAGAACTCGCATGTTTTGAGTGCATTGACATCCTTAATTCCTCCACATATAAATTTGATTAAGTTGGTATTTCTTCCAGGACACAAGGGCCTATTTCTGAATGAAATGGCAGATGTGCTAACAAAGGGATCATTGAACGGCCCAGTTTCTCATGTATTGCCGGCATCCAAATTCATAATAGATGCCAGAATAAAGAAAAATTATGTTAGCTGCTTTATTGTTAACGGCCACATTACGATTTCAGTCAACACTTCAAACATTGTTGAAACAGTAAAATATTTCAAACAAGAGAAATTGAAGCTGCGATCACTAGAATACATTTTCAGACTCCATATCTAAATTTTTATTTACAAAGAACTGGTATGACAGCTTCCCCTAACTGTTATTTTTGTGGAATACATGAGACAACAGAACATTGTCTCATTTCCTGCAGCAGGTACTCTACTTTGCTGAAAAATACTTGAGGGGCTATCTGCTGAATCCTTAGACTAGATCTAAATGTGCCAGATGTGCTTTCATACGGGGCTTTGTTCCTTTGCCAGTGACAGGAAAGTTGTCAATGCCTTGGAGGAGTTTATTAAAGGTTCAACGAGATTTAGATCGTGGAGCCAACCGGTACTCCTATTTTCTAAATTGTGTTTTTTTTTAATTCTTAATTATCTATTTTCCTCTAATTGCCCATCTCAGCATCACTATCCGCATTTTTACTCATCTATGTTTAGTATTTGCAATTTTTTACATGATTACTTCTTTCATTCTTAAATAAATGATGTCTAATTTAATAATTAAAGGGGCCCTGCAACATTTTTCGAGCATGGTCAGAAAATGCTGCTGATCGGTCGTAGAGGCTCCCGACAACACGCGAGCCAAATATTATAGTGCAGAGTGCCACCTGGAATTCACAATAAATTATCAAAGTCAGCTAAAATTGCTTTCTCTTCTCTCGAGAAATCACGTTATATGCCCAAAAATCACACGTCGACGACCCATCTGTCAGCCATTGGCTTATTTGAACATGGGGCACTCGCACGTTACAGAGATCGCCGTGGGAGGCCGCTACTTGTCCATGCGTGCATGATCGCACTGAAGAAGCGGCACATTCGAAGAAAAAAAAAGTGCTCAAGGTCGCGAGGCTCGTGTGATGTTTTTCTGTGGCCCTGCCATCCCTCCCTGCTTAGCTTCCAGCGCTTTCGTCGGGACGGGAGAAGAGAGAATGCACAAAGCTCTTCCAGTGAATTCATTTCAGAGTTACTTGAAAAAGTGTTTCAGGGCCTCTTTAAGAACTTTTTTCTAAACTATCTGGTTTTTGCGCAATCCCCCAGTGTGTGCGTGTGCGTGTTCAAGTTTCTACTCTCCTCTACTCTATTTAACCTGAATAACATTGTGGCCATTCATTACTTCTTTTACAATTAATGCAAGATGAGGGATCTTTATTTGAAATGTATCTAGGCAATGAATGTAAATGTTTAATACTCTTTCTAGAGAAGCAGGGCCACATTAAGCAGTACAGTGAACATGTCTACATAATTATCTGTTCAGCGTGACAGTAAATTTTACTATATTGAGGAAATGGTGTTTATGTACACGTTTTCACTTGAGAGCAGCATAGAAATTTATTTACGGTTAGTCATCGTGGAGTTTTGAATAGTCGAAGTTGTCGTAGCCGAGCATTTGAATGCAGCAGTGCATGTGCAGCTAAACAAATTTGGCCAGCTTGCATGTGTGTGTTTGTGGGGCTGACTCTATCAATTGTGTCCCTCTTTACACAGAACCTCAGATTTGACAGCGTCAGCCAGATGCACTCCTTCGTGTCTCTTCTGGACGGCTATTATCGGTTGACAGAGAAGTGGACGGTGAATTTGTGCATCAACTTGCCAACACCATCACTGACCATGCTTCGAGCAATGAGGTGTCACGGTCCTGTGGGGTGAGAACTTGCCTTTTTTTTTCCTTTCATTTTTAAATTGAAAAGCAGATTTCAGAGTCTTGCTGGACGTGTGATTTGGGGACGACATAACTGGCACAACTACAGAAACCTACGTTTACCAATATTCTCTTTGCAGTAGTTCCACAGTATGCTCTCATTAAACGGAACCTGAAGGGACAGGCAAAATATGTTCCGTTTAACATAAGTTTCGTTGACTGAGAGATGAACAAAGAAGTAGCGTTCAGGTATGAGATCGATAATATCAGAGACAATTGTTCCATTTAACTAGCAGTTCCGTTTAACATATTTTCATTTTCTGAGAGTCTACAGTATTTTTGTGTCAGTACTAGCATATAGAAGAATTGTTTTCTGAAGGCAGCTTTGCGTACCACATATTTCTCTATAGCGCTCTTAGATCATGATCATTACAACACTTAGAAGCAGATTTTCTATTTTTGAACTGCCTCATACATTTGGACAGTTTGCGAAAAGAGAGCTTTTGTGAGTGGATATGTACTGTGCATCGTGTTTACAGCAACAACACCGATTTTTGTCCTAGAGCCAAGTTTGCCTATCAGAAGTTACAGGAGAAAGGTGGGCACGAAGCAGGCTGGTACCTGATTCGGCAGAGCTCATCCGTCTACGGGGAGTATCGGCTGGACTTTCTGGGAAGGAACGCAGTGCCAGAAACTCTCCGCATTGTGCAGCTGGAGGAGGGCCGCTTTGCACTGGACGAAGCGGCACCAGAAGAAGGCATTTATCCGACACTCGCCAAGCTGATCAGTGAGGCCATTCGACCGACCCTCGATGTAGAGCTTGGATACTGTGTGCCTCCATCTGAGTACGGTAAGAAAAGAGAGGGTCTTTTCATCGCCCACTGCTCAACATTTTGGCTTGGCTTACTTAACATTTGTTCTCTTAACCCTTTTCTTTGTGAACATGTTTCTTACAAGGCTTCTATTCATTTTATTCACTCACCACGATAGTGAAAGATTAAAAACAGTGTTGTAATTCTTAAAAACTATTGCCATTGACAGTGATGTGATTGCTGTGCCAATTTCGCCAAATTGTGTGAAACCTGCTACATGCTGCTACATTTTGGTATAAATACCGTATTTACTCAAATTTAAGCATACCCCGACTCTAAGTCGACCCCTTTAAGTCCGAAGCCCTGAAAAAAAAAAAAAAAAAATTTACCTCGAATGTAGGTCAAACTAAACAGTGAAGACAGCGTTCACAAAGAGAAAACACTTATTGAACATGGAGATGAAACAAAGCCATTGTTTCATGAACCGGCTGCTGAGCCACAGGTTGTTGGACTGAATCCCGGCTGCAACAGGCGCATTTCGATGGAGGTGAAACGCTAGAGGCCCATGTGCTCAGATTCGGTAGGTGCACGTTGAAGTACCCAGGTGACTGAAATTTCCAAAGCTCTTCACTACAGGATCTCTGATAGTCATATCATGGTTTTGGCACGTAAAACCCCGAAAATTAATTATAAGCCTGAAGTCCGCACTTATAGCAGCAATACTCCATTTTTTTCCCCTCTTTGTAGACAAGACGCAGCTTCTCTTATGCCGCCCACCATCTCTTGACGTGGAAAAGTCGGCTCTGAAGCGAGATCCTCGGGAGTGCATCCACTCTGGGGCACTTACGTTCACAGAGAATCGCAAGGATGAGCTGCCTGGGAAGTTCACTGTAGTGCGGCGGGCGTTTTTGCAACGAGAGCGAAATCAGTATCGAGAGGTTGCCGTGAAAGCCCTGAAGCCTCACCTGGAAGATAGCCATCTCAAGGTGGGTGGCTCTACCAGCTGCTTTATTTGTTAACTACTATACACTTCGATGTTTTGGTGAGCTAGATGGAAAATAACTCTTGATTACCATTTTAACTTATGGGGCATTCCAAAAATTATTAGGAATTTTGCCGGGTGTTTATGTGCTATTAACACCATCAGTGATGTTGATCCAAACAGCACCAATATGGTGGCATTTTGTCACAGGGTGTTTAATAAAACCATTGAATGGGGCTTGATAATTTGGCTTATTGTATCACCATCATTTTAGGGAAACAATGCAAGTATCTGTTGGAACAGACGCATGAATTAGACCCGACACTCACAGTAAGGACTTTCTTCATGCCTGTTTTTGTCCACTTCAGATTTCTTTTATTTTGCTACATTTGGCTGGTGGGGGGCGCTATCAACCTCTGTTAGGTCATTCTCGGCTCATGGTGCTGGCACATTATGATTAGCGCAGCTAGCTTTGCTGCCGTCGAGAGAGTGTTGGCGCTGTGCTCCTGAGGTGGCACCAGTCTGGTGGGAGCGAGGTTACAGAGAGTCATGAGAAAGGGAGCTCTTTCTTTTTTGGGGGCTTTTCATGTCAGCAAATCGTGGACTCTTGGGGAAGATCTGTGGGTACGAGAGTACAGCTTGTTCCCATGGACTTGTGCAGGGCTTTGAACTTCAGCGACTCCATGCTGCATTTGCGGTACATTGTATGACATGTAGGTTTTTTACAGGTATTAAATTGGATTAGTATTTGTCTTGTTACTGCAGGTACTTATAAGACTCAGCTGACGAGCTTGGCGTTAAGAAAAATACATTAATGAACGCCCATGTGCTTGTGTGGCATGTGTTTGTTCCCTAAGCACTGCTGTCTTTGTTGACCCAACAGGCTTATTGAACTCTGGTGGCCTATTGGAGCAGGCAACAGGTCATTGGCTGTGCCTTCAGCAAAAAGCAGCCAACTTCACACTTCGCTTTTATTTGTGCCCGCGGGTTGTATATACTATGCGACCTTGTCTGAACATAAAGAAAGTATGCAATTATTCTGGGCCACAAAGCTTGACAAGCTCTGGCTCCATACCTCGAAAGGCAACTTCACAGTGAGACGGCAGAACAGCCTGTTCTCTCTAAGTCAAGCCCCTTTGTGAGAGACACTGATGTAAAAAAGGAGGAGAATGTATGAGGTACCAGTGATAGGGGTTAATAAGAAAATGCAAACGGGTTACCTTGTTTTAAGAGAGACTTCATACAAAGAACAAGAAATCCTTCCCGGCGCATGTTTCTTGTAGAGGGGTGCAGCTGTAGCACAATCTATGAGTAAGAACTTTTACCTTTCTGGAAGCTACAATGTGATGCGTGGTCACGCCAGCACTTCGTTGCCCTCCTCTCTTAAAAATTTCACCATTGTCGCCACGTACGCACGCTGTTTGAGTCGCAGGCAAAATGGGGCCGCACTTTCACAATGCATGCCTGTCTATTTGCTGTCTGCTGCCTCGCACTCATCAAAACTGAGGAATAGAAAGTGTAGCTTTTATACGCTTCTGCTATTAAAATTGGCTTCAAGTAAGTGGGGAAAAAATAGTAATCCAGTACATCATAGGGACACCTTTGCTTTAGCCGATAAGTATGACAGGTTACCGACAGAAAAAAAAAGAGAGAGAGAGAGAGACAGAGCCATGGCACGTTTCAACGCAGCCTTACTATCAGCACTGGTATTGCCATTTGAATTTTCAGTATCCTGAAACCAGTATGTGTACTACCAGTGAAATTAAAAGCTCTCTGTTTACCACCCCTTCTGCTGCTTGCATTTGTTGGGAGGTGTAATTATTTGGCACTCCTTTCGTGGCAAGGTGTCCTTGTTTGCCGAAGCAAAGTTCATTTAACGGCATAGGAGATCAAAACATTCCCGCGGTCATTCTTCGTCCTCTATGCACAGGAGTTCATGGTGCAGTGTGACCGAATGCTGTTCTGGCAGTGTGAAGCCATTGTGAACTCTCTCGGCATGGTGCACTCGGGAAGTTTTGGCCTGGTGTGTGAGTTCTTGCCTCTGGGCTCCCTGGATGCCTATCTCCATCAGCACAGGTCACAGCTGCAAGCCGTTGACTTGGTTGAAGCGGCCAAGGGGCTGGCACGTGCTCTCTGGTACCTGGTGAGCTATTGATTTTCCACATTGGTGGAAGACTCTTGCCTGAAGTTGAACAGCTTACCCTCTACCCATTGTGCTGTTCCGCAAGTTCCTTTTTACATGGGGACCTTATCTAATTATTTATTATTAAACATCAGCATCATTTGTTGCAAGTCGCCCACAGTTTTAAAATTTGCTGTACTTAAAGCACATGAGCTGTTATAACACGCTTTTAATCTTAAAGAATGATGAATCCATGTCAATGTCATACTTGTTCGTTTAGCCTTGAAATGGGGTTTTGCAACAGTGCATTTTTTTTTTTTTTAATAGTCGTTTTCACGGCACAGCACCTTTTCACTGCAGTGAAACCACCGTAGCGAAAGATTACATGCGCGTCAATATACACCTATTTGTTCATGTCGAATACTTCACAATTTCTAATAATTTTAATTCAAATGGAAGCAAATTAAAATGCTGTAATATTCATTTGAATATTTGAAGCACCCAAATATTTGCACAAGCCTAATGTTTTGTATTCAGTGTTGCTGCTACTGATTAATATGTGGTACCTGGTGCACGCAGCTGTTTCTATCCTCTTTGCCAACTTCCCTCTTGATATGCTGCATGAACGAATCTCGGTCTAGCTCGGCTTTTTTTTTTTTTCTAGTCTGGGGAACTTTTGTCTTCCTTGCATTGTACGGTAAAGAAAACAACAGTCTTCTACCGATGTGGCCATTGGCCAGGCATGATGGGTGTAAAGGACACGACAATCGGAAAATAGTGTTTGGTTTGTGTGAAATCCTGTATACACATTGGCAATGCTATTTCATCCTGCAACTGGTTGTCCTTCTTCCTGTCATGAGGCACATGGCAAATAAAGTGCAGTTACCTACGTTGTAAACTTATAATGTACCTACAGAATAGGTTGGCAAACTCACTCGTGAGTGGATTCGCTCCGACTCGCTCGCACTTGGATTGAGCCATGAGTCTTGACTCTGAGTGAGTGTGGGTTAGTAATATTTTGGCGAGTGAGTCCGGCTTAGGAAAATTTTGGTGAATGTGAGGCTGAGTGAGTCCAAAATGCAAGATATATTTCTTGAGTGAGTCTGAGAGAGTTGCACATTTTTTTGTGAATACAAGGACTACAGTGAGGTCTTGCATACCATTTTTAAATTGATTTGTGATGTCCAAGAGAGGAATTGCGTAACAAATGACTGATAAAAGCTTGTTGATGGAGCTCTTTAATATGGTGATATTTTGTAGATAGTAATGGCACTAAAACGAAGGTATCCTATTCTTCATTGAAGATATTTAGTTGGCCTGTTTCTGCTGTTTGCCAAGCTATTCTAGGCTTTTTGCCTACACTAAACGTTTGCTTCATCTGCGAATGCCTGAAGTTGTATACTTGTAAGAGCATTTAGATTGGTCACGCGCTAACCCTAAATCACACACAACACATGGCGTCGTTTTGCCACTCTCCACAAACACACCGAACTCCCATTTTCCCACACACGCGACCTCCACCACTCCCTGTCCAGATGATGATAATGGTGGTGCTGTCACATAACGCCCTCTCTCGGCCACCCTCACAGGTTCTCCCCCCCTCCCTGAAATGTGAAGCCACCACTACACATTGCCTGCAGCTTCATGGTGAAGTGTCAGCTAATCTGCGTGTCTCACACCGTGGCGAGGACTTTTTTTGGGGTCCACTAGAACGAAGTCATTCTGTCCTATACGTCTCACTGCCCAAAAGCGATTGGAACGCCGGGGTGCGAGCTTCGAGGAGAAGCCCTTGGTGTCATCGCTGAGGGAGTGGCTTTCGAGCAGAACGAGATCACCCTCCTGTATTGTCAGTGGCCGCCTGTACCGGTCGCAGCCAGTCTTCTGGGCGCGCCACATGGGGTCCTGGTGTGGCCTGGAAAAGTCAAGCACCTCCTGCAGACACTTGGAGACCTCAGTAGCAAATGCATGGTACACTGTCGCAGGAGGCTCCGCATTGTCTTTGGCTTCAGCATGTGTCCAAGGTGTTCTCAGCTCCCGGCCATAACAGAGGAAGGCAGACGTTTAACCCATGAACACTCTTTCAGCCGTGCACATGGCCAGGGCAATTTCTGGGAAGTGCTGCTTGCAGTCTTTGTGGTTGGAACAGTAAGCCCTAAGGCACTGCTTGATAATGCCATTGTGGCGCTCCATCATTTTCCTGGTAGGGCGGTACAGAATTTTGTGTCCGTCTTGTATGCCCCAGTGTTCAAGGAGACCCTTCCACAATCTGCTAACAAAGGGCTTTCCATTACCACTTTAAATGGAGACAGCTGTGCCATGCCTGCAAAAAAGCTCGATCATGCAGACCAACACACTCTTGCTGGTTTCTGCCCGTAATGGGAAAAGTTCAATGAACTTGGTGAACTTGTCAATCACCACGAGAAGGTACTTGTTGCATCGAGGCGTCATAGGCAAGGCCTCAATTATGGTCACACTGAGCTGTTCCATGGGGGCAGTGGCCCATGGCTGTTCATCAGCCCTTCTGGCTTCTGGCAATGGGCGTTGGTGCGCTGACAAACCTGGCAGCATCGCACATACTTTGATATGTCTGAGCACATACCCAGCCACACGAAATTCTGAGAAATGCGTTTGAGAATCATAAAAAAGCCGGAGTGGCCGCTGATCGGGTGGTCATGGGACAGTCGCAGGACCAAGTTGCAGAAATGGTTTGGTAGCCAAAGTACTTTCCTGTTCCCTTGGTGCTGTACAAGCAACCCACTCTCTCCCATCTCGGTCGTCTCTGCTTGGTCTTTGATTAAAGGTTGATCACTGTCAGTAAGCGGAAGCTTCCCTCCCTTCATCACAGTTCGTAGTTTTGACAGTATGGGGTCCTGCTCTTGTTCCTGGGTGAGGAGCCGGGCATCATTCAAGACAGTAGTGTCGTCCACTTCAGATGCTACAGCAGCTGTCTCAAAGCTGATTTGTGGGCTGGGCTCTGGAACAGCCATAGGGAGCAGCGTCTTGTGTAGACTCGGGCCTGGAACTTCCTGGGGCTGAAGGGGAGCTCTGCTCAAATTGCGGCTGGCACATTTGCAAGACCCCGCCTGTGCTTAATCCTGCAGTTGAAACCTTGCAGCTGCAAAACCTAACACTTTACACGTGGTGAGGCCTGGTCTGTGGGGAACATCCAGGACACTGACGAGTGATCACAGTGGATCTCAAAATCTGTGAACTCAAGGAATGGCTGGGACTTGTCAACTGCCCACATCACAGCCAGACACTCCCATTCTTGCACTGTATAGCGCTGTTATGCCTCAGTGAGGACCCTGCTAATGAAGCTTATTGGACGCAGTGGAGCATCATTCCTGGCTGCCTGCAGAAGCACCGTTGTGATTCTGACTCCACTGGTGTCCTTTTTCACCACGAATGGTCTGTTGAGGTCCAGCAGGTTTACAACGACATCGTGGGCCAGGGACTGCTTAAGTGCTCTAAAGGCTTCCTCTTGCTGCAGCTCCCACCGCCAATGTTGGTTTTTCTTAAGAATTTCTGTGAGTGGACGCGTAGTGATAGAAAACTGAGGTATGAACCCTCTGTAATAGCCTGCTAGTCCCAGGAAGGCCTGCAGCTGTTTGAGCGTTGCTGGTTAAGGCTAGTCCAGCACCGCACGCACTTTTTCCTTGTCCGGCCTACACTGCCTGGGCGATATTTCATGGCTAAAGAACTTCAGGTATTGAGAGCACACGTGCACCGTCTTTGGGTTAATGGTGAACTGTGCCAAACTTATCCGCTTCAACACCTCCCGAACATGCTCGAGATGATCATATGGGGTCTCCGAATACACCAGGACATCATCGAGAAACGCCATGGCAAACGGGTGATTAATTCCCTCCAGTAGTCGGTCGATCAGGGTCTGGAACGTGGCAGGACCTCCTGCAACTCTAAAGGGCATTCTCATGAACTCGAAGGTTGCCCGATGGCAAATGAACACTGTCTTTGGATTATCCTGCTCTTGAACAGGGATTTGAAAAAAATCCTGTGAAAGATCAAAACTTGAGAACCACCTAGCTCGTCCGAGCTGTGCCAGCAACCAATCAGTCCTGGGCATGGGGTCGACCGGCACCTTAGTGCATGCATTCAGCTGGCGGTAATCCACAGCCACGTGGTAGCTACCAGACTTCTTCTCAACCAGGACTGGAACACTGGCATGCTGACTTTGGCTAGGGCCGATGAGGTTCTGGGCCAGCAGGTCGGGAATGCAGTTGTATATGATGGCCTGCTTCTTGGCATTCACTGGTCGCAGTTTGCATCGAACAGCTGGGTTGTCTCGCATGTCTATGCGATGCTCTGCCAGGATTGTGCAGCCCGGAGTGGTGGTGAAGATTTCACTAAACTCTTCTAAAACATGTTTCATGCGTGGGTCTAGGTCCGACGAGTGGCCGGGAATGACCACATTGCACGCTGCAGTCGCGTCTGGCCCACTGGCACACTCACTGGCATCGCCGTCAGCAAAAATGCAGCGCAGACTGTCTCCAAAATCATCCACTGCCTCTGGCTGCTCCTTAACGGCCTTGGCAAAGGGCACAATACTTTGTGGTTCTGTGCCGACAGTCCAGCCACCAAGTGACACGTGCAGAGAGATGCCACTCACCATCAGGAAATTCGTACCAAAGACAACGTTACGGCAAAGGTCAGGAACGCATAAAAACTGCTGTCTGCGGCAATTGGCAGCCCACTCGATCTGGCACTTTAGAGACGTAGTTGACTGTGACCAGCCTGATGCCAAACGCAGCACGCGCACATCCGCCTTGGGTATTGCTCCAGAAGCTTGGGCCGCCGCCGCAGCGTGCGGTCTAAAGAAGCTTATACTTGAGCCTGTGTCTAGCAGGGCCTTGAACGTCGACGACCCGATACGAACGTCCATAAGGAGCTCTTTGCCACCGGCTGTGGTCGCTACTTGGTGCGCACTGCGGTAGGTGCCTGCCGGGGCAGCACCTACCGCCACTGGTTTCCTGGGCACTGTGCTTGCAGGTGACCTGATTGCTGGCACCTGAAGCAAACGGGTGGCCCCATTCGCCGACCCGTGGCACAGTTACGAGAACTGTGGTTGAATCTACCACAGCGATGGCAGTGCACACGCATTGCTTCACTCGTGGGCTCCTGCCGCGGTGTCGGTCCCGGCCCGTAGGGTGAGAACGAAGGCGCTGTGTCGCACGAGTTCTGCCGGTCGCGGCAGTACGACGGTACAACGCAGCTGGATGCAGTGGCCAGTGATAAGTTGGCGGACCGGTGGAGCAGCAGCAAACGAAGCGAACGACGCCGTCGCCATAGTGTTCGGCTTCGGCAGTGAGCACATGTCGAGGGCCAGGTTAGGGCGGAACGCCAGATCTCTGGCTACTTGGTTGCTCGGAAGTGGCAGTGGTCTGTACTGGAGGCAACGCTAAGCCCGTCCATTAAGCCTAGGCTGCCTTCACCAACTCGGCGAGGTCGTTGTACGCATGCCCCTCCGCCAAATCTTGCAGCTGAGGGGGCATCTGCCTCAGTAGGTGCTGCACCTTCTCGGCTGCGGAGACCTCTTCCCCGATGTGGTCGTAAAACGTAGTGATCGCATAAATAAACTCCTTCAAATTCTCTTCCGGGTGCTGCGTGCGCTGTTCGAGCTCCGCCTTCAGGCGATGCTTCGCGTCAATCGACGAGAACTCTGAGCGAAAGGCGGCAGTGAATTGCTCCCACGAGTCGAACCCGCGCACGAACTGCCACCACAACTTCACGCCGCTCTCGAGGGCTGCCAATAACATGTGAGTCAGTCGCTTATCGGCGTCGACCCCCGTCACGAGGCAGAAGTTTTCCAGGCGTTCAAGAAACTCTTCCGGCGACTGCTAGTCTCTAACACCTGAATAACGGAGGAGGTGCGCAGCGGTGAGCCGAGGCACAGAGTCGTCGGTGGCCCGAGGGACCACGCCAGTGTTTGCGATCACAGTCCATGCTCCCATGTGCGGAGCTGTGGGCAGCAGCGTCACCATCACTCGTTCGTGTACGAACGCCTCGATTCGTTCGCGCTCCATGGCGGAGCCATCAGTGCCCAGCCACAACTCTTCAACGACACCTTGGAGCCTAGGCTAGTCGTGCGCTGCTGTTGTTGGGCCTGAAGCCATCCCGGACGAGCCCCTACTTGTCACGCGCTAGCCCTAAATTATGCACAACACACCGCCTCGTCTTGCCACTCTCCACAAACACACCGAACTCCCCTTTTCCTACACACGCAACCCCCACCACTCCCCGTCCCGATGATGATGGTGGTGCCGTCGCGTAACGCCCTCTCTCGGCCAGCCTCACAAGATACTATTTTTTTCTTTTTTTTTATACCACTGGGAACATTGCCACGTCATGTACATATACTAGATTCTAGAAGGTCCTAGAGCATTCATCTCTCATTTTGTGCAAAATGCACGTCTTTCCCTTCTTTTTCTTGGACACCTAGGAAGAGCAAGGCTGCGTCCATGGCAAGATCAGGTGCCGAAATATCCTCGTCTCTCAGCACGAGGCCAATTCATTCTATGTCAAGCTTTCAGACCCAGGACTTCTTGTCTACATGAATGAAGAGTAAGTCGAGTGAATTTTTGATCAGGCTTCTTGTTTTTCAGCTCTGGTTCTTCAGAGCACTTATCAAGAGCACATCTGTGGTTGCTGTTTCTGCAGCATACATTGGATCCCACCTGAGTTCTACTACAACCTCAACATGGCCAAATCATCCATCAAGGCTGACACTTGGGCCTTTGGAACGACACTGTGGGAGATATTCAGTTTTGGGGAGCCACCAATGGCGGGAGTCTCTATCACGGAGGTGAAATGCTTTTTTGTTGTTCTTTTTTATGATGCTGTTGAACATTGTTGCATATAATGCAGTTTGAAGCAGTAGCATTTAAGTTTGTGCAGCCACTTTTGAGTAAGTTATTTTATCTGAAATTCCTCGCAAGAGCAGCAAAGTTTCACCTGGCACTGTATTAATTAAGTGCAAGAGCATCAGTGAAGTGTTCGTTTTAGTTGTCACAAACTTTTTCCACTCAGCAATGACCATTTAGCACCTCCAACAGCTTCATTCCCTGCTTTAATTTACGCTCTTGGTTGCTCGTAAAGCCTTTCTTTTTTTTTCTACTTCAAAACGTACCTTTGGTAACTTCAAAAACCTTTTTTTCTTTTCTAAATTATGCCTTTTGTTGCTCTGTAAACCTGTTCCAAAATGGCCTCAGCCAATCACATTACTGGTATATGTATAACAGACCCTCTACTTCTAGCTTTTTTGTTGCTGAAAACCATGAATTGTTGAGTGACCATGTCATGGCCCCCTTTATGTCATGATTACATAATGGTGTTAGAAATGGTGATGATGCTCAATATAGTGATGATGCTTGAAATGTGTTGGTACATATATTTCAAATGTTGCGGCAGATTTACAACACCATTTCATCTTGCTAACCAGTCATATTTAGTACACTCGTGTGCTTATCCCTTCACTGTCCTACAGTATTCAGTGTGGAACTGGCTGAAATATTCTTGACGCTAATTATTGTTTGTGCTCATAATGATTGCTTTGCTTCCAGGCAACAAGGAGGTATAAGGAAGGGGAGAGATTGCCTATTCCTGCTGACATGCATGAGGGGATCCGCCTGCTGCTTCAAGAATGCTGGTCATTGGACCCGGACAGCCGGCCTCAGCCGCAAACTGTCATGCGAGACATCAACCAAATATTTTACGAGGGTGAGCACACCTTTTCAAAAGGCAAAGAGGGGACATTGGTCGAGGGCTTGTTTTCTCATTGGATACAGCCTAATAGAAACAATCGTCAGTGATGGCATTGAAGCTTCATGGTCTGTTGGTTTCATTGGGTTCTGTCAAACATAAGCCATAACATTTTACTGGCATCCATGTAAGGAAAAAGGCCATCACAAGGTAAAGGAAAGCACTGGGAGTTCAAAGCAATGGGAGTTCAAAGAATTTCTTCAATAACAAATGCATTTAAATTTTAGCCACCTAAAGAGCCCACTTTCAGGCAGTGTAGATATGAAGGAGCCTTCACGCAATTTGGCTATTGAAATGTGAGCAGAAGCATCTCGAAAAGTTTGTAAAACTCTTCTTTTTTTGTGTGTGTGTGTAGTCCGAAAGGGAAAAGAACACCACCATTACCGTTTTGGTGGGAGTGATAACACGTGGCTAGGATGTGACCCAGAATGTGTCTTTATTAGGCATGGATTCAGGGATGATAAAAAGCCTCCTAACATCTCGTAACTGCCACATTGGATCTTTTATCATAGTCACAGTACATATACGTTGCACAAGAAATGAAAGGGGGAATTTTTTAATGAGGGGGTTTTCTTGTTAGACAAAACCAAATTGATTCATCAAACAATGAAGTTTGTTTATAGGGGCCCCTAATTGTTGTCGGTAGACAACAATGGCCCCTCTGCTTTTTCTGGCCTGCCTGTGAGATTCACTTGCTTGTGTCATGCATCTCTCGCAAATTTTCGCACTCTACGGACAGACAGGAATTTTTTTAACACCCAAGGACTAGTGATAATTGAATACACAACAAAACACTCGAAACACCGTGAACCTCTATGCACATGCCAGAAGGCATAGATTAACATAAACCATTGAACAAAAGGGAAAACTGAGATGTCCTAACCGTCTGTTGTTCTACTCAGACTCACGGCTCGATCCTAGTCTGAGTGAGTTGACTCATGATTGAGTTCGTCAACCTATGCTACCACCCAAGCTTTTTTTCTCTTCTTTACATACAGCTGTCGTCCTTTACATGAGACAAGATCACGCATGTTTTATTTGCTTAGGCGCTGTCTTCTGAGAATAAAGCTAAGCAAGTACCAGCTTTTCAGTTTTGCAAGGTTGCTTCAACAATACTCACTCATAACATGTTTAGTGAAAGTGAAATTATCTTGAAGTTTTCTTGTTAGAGAAGGAGAGGTCATAGTAGATAGTACAAGACTGCACATCTTAGTGTGGAAACGGAAGTTAGGCAGGTCATGTAACTTATGTAACGAGCAGGTTGTATTGCTGGTTGTTTATTCGAGAACTAGTAAAAAGACCCACCATTCAAACCAACTATCTACAGTATGACATTGTTCTCTCTTGGTGCCTCTCTTTCTCCCAGTGTACAACTCCAGGCGGAGTCACTCGTATGCCTCAGTCTACCCTCGGTCCTCTTCGCCGACCGGGCTGTCTGCAGACTCTGCGAGTCCCATGTTGGGAAAAGCGGCGTCGCCGTCATTTGCATCCACAGAGGTGAATCGGAAGCCGGAAACAATCAGGCAGCATCATGCTCCCATTGGAATGTCTACAACCTCGGCGAATGAAGCCCTGTCACAGAGGCGTGGATTCAAGTGGGGAAAAAATCCTTTCCGCTTGCAGCCATCGGAAGTGAGTTATGACAACCTCTCAAGCTGCTCAACTTCGACCGTTCAGTCTGAGGCAACGCTCCAGTCCGACATAGGAACATGCATTGATGTAGAAAGCCTGGTCAGCTTGGAGGAGAAGTAAGTTTTCAGATATAAGTTGCCTTTGTTTTTGTTTTTTTTTTTGCTTTTGAGCTCTTTGATAAGCCGGCTACACCTATTGTTGCACAGTATTAACTGAGCAACTGTGCCCCACTCTGTTGAAGAAAAAGAAACTGAGGTGACATCGAGGGCATTCGCACGTGGGTGGTGCAGCAGTTCACCCCTGGGATTGGCAATAAACGGATGTGTTTCTTTCACGTCTGGGCAACCAGTCTTTTCGCTACATTGTTAGTGCTAAAGCCCAGTACCAGGGACCTTTAATGAATTTTATGGTTCAGGATATTATAGGGGCGATGGCAATACGAACTTGAAACTGAATTTCCTTTCGCGTTTTCCCTTCCCTTAGTATAGCAGGTACATGTTTTGAAGCATGAGATTACATTCATATGTGAGACACAGTGTTAATGAGAAATAATAGACAGTAATCTCTCAGGAAGTAGAGATGTTATCCATACGAATTGTTATATAATTGTAAGGGATGTTATCATATAATTGGGAAGAAAGTAATGTGCATGAAAAAATAACTTGCTGCTGGCAGTGGCCGAACCTAAATAACATTCCCTGTGCTTTTTTTGGCATTACTGTCCTCGAGTTTGCATTATTATTGTATCTAACGAAGCAAAACAAGCCCTTGAAATACCCCTTCTTTCCTTCATTCATGTGTAAGGTAGCCCACAAGGGTCGGTATTTTCAGTATAGACAGCTGAACGTAATGGATTGTCTATCTCCTAAACTTTTGTCTTTTCTATAATGCCTGCATAGCTTTAGACATAAGATATTATTCATGCCAGCTGTTTGACATGTGTTCAAGGTAATGATAGCTTTAATGTAAGTGTTGAAGTCAAAACTACACCGACATGACAACAATCGTGAATATTCGAAGCAAAAGTACGAGCATTAGTTAGCCTCCAGCTATCACATTTCAATCCATGAGTGCTGCACAGGTGAACTGTTTCTTTGTTGACTTTCCTTAAATTTTTGCTAATGCTACTTGTCTCAAAGGCCACGAGTACATGCTTGGAATAGTTGAAAAAAATCTGTTATAGTGAGACCACGTGAAAAAATACTTTATAAACAGTGAAAAAAAAAAAATGCATGGTTTTAATAAGGGCACCCAAGCTTGGCTCCTTCATGCAAATTTATCTACTTTTCTAGGCTGCTGGTGGTAAAAAAAAGTGTTGGCTTCTGGCTGCTTTCTGGCTATTTTCTTTTTTACTTGATTTGAAACAAATTATCAGTATCTGGTGACATTGCAGCCACCAGCGTTTTGAGTATGTAGTTTCAGAATATGCTGGCCAGGCCACCATGTTTTTGCTTCCAGAAATTGAATTCAGCCCTTGCATTACACTAAAGAAAACTCTCTTGGATACATGGATTGCACTTGGGAAAGCTGCTACATGGCACCTCTTTTTGTAGATTGTCCATTTCAGAACCCATCTTTAAATGGTATTTGGATGTGAACAGGGCAATCGAAAGTGCTCTGCGTCGGCAGAGCGATTGGCAGAGCTGTGCAAATAGCGATATTTTGGACACGGCTGAAGCGAAGATAAAGCTAGCCGGCTCATATCTGTTGCTGGGAAGGTACATGCAATAAGATTTCCCCACCTGTTAGCCCGGCTGTCTTGATGAATGCTCAAACAGAGAGGAAATGCCCCTGTTCAACGAACATGAAAAAACTCTAGATGGGGGAGTGGGGAATAGCTCGAGTAGCGACTTGCAAACTCTGATTTTACAGACACAGTCGCCATTGCTAGTGCACGTGTTACCCTGCTATCTCCGCAGCCATCAGCGGGCAGCTTGTATACCCTTCTACATGCTGCACTCTCGGCAGGAAGGGACTCTGCGAAAAGTGTTCCTGGAGTGGCTGTATTTTCTTACACTAGTGTTTTATAGAGTTGCATGAGATCGAATCTAGATGATTTATATGCCAGATTCACTTTGTATAACTTTTTAATTTGTTGCTATCACATTCATTGCACCTTCCTTGCGGTGAAACTGGGACTTTTTTCACAAGTACGATTACTTTGAATAGTCAATTTCTGGTGCGAATTGAATATAATAGCTTAACGTATTACGAAAATATTAGTTCGAATGCTTGCAGATCCCTAGAAATGGAATGTCTGACGAACTTCATGTGTCATTTGTTAGGTCTTGTGTCATCATTGCGGGAAATGAGTGCGATTCTACATTTTATGCTTCAGTCCGAGAAATTGGGTCTCAAGCATACTCATACCACACTCATTTTTATTGTCATGACTGCTGCTACTTCTAGTCCTTTTGAGAGTTATGCAAGACGTTTGTAGAGAATATCATTTTTTTTTTCAGGAGCACAAGAAACTTCCTTGTGTCCCATGAAATGATGGCTGAGTCAAAAATTTGTATTGTAATTTCTAAAGTTTTGATCTTGAAGGTCTTATATGCTCTACTTATGTATACTTTTTACTGGAATATTTCGTATTTATTAAGTTAATTAAAAAAATGTTTCAATGTTAGCACACATGTGACTTTTGACTACTTTTACAGCTCTTGGCTCAAGTTGGCTACATTATGGCTACTTTTTCTCATTTGCTGGCTAGTTTATGCCTTTTTGACCTGGTAATCATGCTTTCAATCCAATTTGTATAGGTTGGTTCAATTGAGGATTTTGTCGAAATGGAAGTTCGTTATATGGAGGTTTGACTGTAGGTGCACTGTGATCAAGCATACAGTGCAAAACACTTACTTGTGGTGCAGCTATTGCAGTATAAATTTACAGTGGAATCTTTTTGTTTGCTCTCTGACCCACCCTTCTTTTTGTTCATAACTTTCAGTGCAGACAACATTATTTCATTTGGCAACACATCACCCCTGGCTGAAGTGTCCGGCTCACCATGGGTTATTGACAGTCAACAGCTGATAAAAGGCAAACCACTTGGACAGGTAAGTGAGGCAGCAGCAGCAACATTCATAAACTTCAAGTCTTCCATAAATCGCATGGTCTTCATTGTATCGCTGATGCATAGTTATGTTCTTTTGGTGTTAGGCATGGTCAGGCCACAATTACTAGAAAGGTTTCAAATTCTGCTTAGTCAAGGTGCATAGCAGTGGAAATGACAGTTGCAGCATTCTTTTGCCACATGTAACCAACGTTGTGTATGTTGAGAATAGAGATTCACTCGCACCGACTTCAACTAAGTAATGCTGCCATTGGCAAGAATAATTTAATATACCTTCCTTGGAAAAGCACATGATCGTGTGGTGGGCTTATTCAGGTGATCTGTACCGGTTTTTTGTGCAAGGCTGAGTGCCACTGCCTGTATTCTTAGTTTTTCGATTATATGACGCCCGGATTGTAAGACAGTTCTGTGTGGTCCCCTGGAAGTCCTATAATCAGGGTTCCACTGTACGCAACGTTGCTTATGTCCAAGGTTACGTTACTGCTCAGGTGAAAAGGACTGGTCAGGCTCAGGAGAAAAGTGCGGGAATTGTTTTTTGAAATAGAATGTCATTGTGACACACAGCGCCGTGATATCCACGAAATGTGATCGTCGTGGATATCAGTTTGTAAGTTTGTGCAGAAGCACAAACTTACAAACTTTTTTGGGAGGTGTATAAAGAATTGTCTAAGCCTGTTTCTGGCCCTTCGAACAGTATATGAAGGGACAAGAAAAATATGTCCTGTTAAAACAAGAGTTCAGTTTACTGAGAGTTGAACAGGGGTGCAGAGTACATGTGTGGAAACAATCATATCATAGGCAGCTCTACTTGAGCAGCAATTCCATTTAAGAGATTGTTGTTCGCTAAGGGCCTGCTGTATCTGATACTCTTTTATTGCTTTCAATGTTTGTGCTGGCACCCGCCAATCTTTGTCATGTGTCTGTGTGCAGGGCTTTTTCGGGGAGGTGTATGCAGCCTCTCTCAAGAAATGGGCCGGCCTACAAGAGGAGACAGTGGCCGTCAAATGCATGCGCAAGACGTCCCTTCTGGAGTCTTTTCAGAGCGAGTCTGGGTTACGTGACCTGCAACGAGAAATAGAGATTATGAAGAGCCTCAGGCACCCCAATATTGTTGAAATAAAGGGCCTTGTTGAAGGTATGTGCAATGCGCTGTCTGGGAAAACTTGATATAAACCATTTTCTTTTAAATTCTTTTTAAAAAAACCACTTGTTGATGCCACTTTTCTCATGTGTTCTGCGCTTGTGGTGCACAACAGTGAGCTGCTGTGCCTTATTAACTTCACTATCTTTCGCATTATTTCATTGGATTTATAAGAACTGAATTGAGTTTATTGTAGTTCTAGTCATGATGTAAGCTTGCAAGCATTTTCCAATAATCTCAAGAGTATTGTTATGTTGGAGCATGTTTTTATGCATTTATTAACTCCTCTCTTATAGCATTATTTTACAATGTGATTTGGTAGATCAACTAAGTAATTTTATAATCTTTTTGCACCTGTCGGGCCTGAGCATTTACAGTTTTGTTATCTATGTATCTCACAGGTTTTTAAAGGCAAGAAAGCCTCCACTATTCCTTTGTGTTCAGTTTTTGGGAGGTGACAGGTGACCGAGTGCATTTATTATTATTTTTTCATGATATAAAAACGATGCGGTTGTCTATTCTTGCTTATATGTAAAAAAAAGAAAAAGAAGTTTACAAGCATAATGGGAAATGCACTGCTTTTTAAAGGGAAGCTGAAGTGTTCTTTGAATACACTAAAAACTCGTGGTTACATTAGAGATGTCGTAATTATTTTTGCAATTTTTGCAACAGGGGCTTTAGAAATTGCAAAAGAAATGTTTGTCTAGATACACCCATGCTATTGCGCTGAAATATTTGACAGGCAAATGAACAAACCGGAACCTAATCTTTGATTCTGTTGGCTACACTTCAACAAAAGTTTCTTGCCACTCACTGATCTAAACAAGCTGGGAGAGTGCTGTTTCTATACCATAGTAAGTATAGAGACGCTGAAAGTTCTGCAGCTGGATTACTATAACTGCCAGAATCACAAATAGCCGAGCACAATATAAAGAAGTGTCTATTGTATCTTCAACAGCGGCTTTCAATGACTTCACTACGTTTGCTTAGCATTTTCGAGAAGCCCTCCGACTGCAGCCGCCTTCTTTTGCCAACAAAGGCTATTCGGATTCACCTTTTCGAACTGTCACATCTATTTTCAAATTCAGTGGGTATGAAGTTACAATTGCACATTCCAAAGAATTTTTGTAAAAAGTGCTTCAGCTTCACTGTGAGCATTTAAAAATCTTTGAATGTTGGAAAGGGGATGCATCTCAATAAAGACAGTGGGCGACGAAAAAAGAAAATCCTTCGGCAAACACACAAGAGATGGCAATAGAGCATGAAAAGGCTGCCTTATGCTGCAGGATGATTTTTTGAAGGAAGAATTACTTGCACATGCGTGTCAGCTTCCGAACCATTCCTTTATCCTATCTGTAGGAACGCATGTGTTTCATGCAGTGTAGACGCACCTCCAAGCAGGCGCATTTCATGGCCAAAAGAAGAAACTAAGAGAAATGAGCAAACAACGGGAAACGAGCAAATATGTATGCTTCTAGAAAGATGCGACAAACGGATGGTGAAACCACCTCAGGGCTTGAAAGCTTGATGTTACTGTGCAGAAACTGCTGAAGAGAGTTGAAAATGTTGGGGTATGTTAGGTGCTCTAGGTGAAAAACGTGAGAGTTTACCAGGATGTCAGCAACACGGGAAAAGTTAGTGGTAGAATGCATAGAAGCGTGTGTTGATTAAAGTACTTGTAGCCAGTTCTGTTTGCCATCACGTTTTGAGTGTTCGGCTGCAGAGATGTGCCAAATGCTACCTATTGCACAGATTGAGACATGAAGCTATAGGTTGCTGTACTGTTGTGCAAATTAGTCTTCGAATTTTCCACTGCAGTTGATTTCATTGAAAATTGGTGGTCCTTATATTTTATTGGCTGGTTTCATTGGCGTGCTTGTTCATTTTTGTTCAGAGCCAGAGGTGATGCTAGTCATGGAGTTCCTCGAGATGGGCTCCCTGCTGACATACCTACAGACGTACCGTGACAAGGTCACTCATCCACAGCTCATCAAATACAGCGAAGACATCGCAAATGTGAGTCACTCCTTCGCACTAACCCTAATTTCATATACAGTCGAAACCCGCAATAACGAAATCACGCGAGTACGAACTCCCCGCGGCAACGAAATATTTCCGGATCCCCGGCGAACGTTCATTGAAGCCCATGTATTACGTATCTCGCGGTAACGAAATGTTTTTGAACAGCGATCCCGCATTAACGAATTTTCTACCACGGTGCAGGCCTTATTTTACCCTCCCGCGAAAGGTTAACTGTCGAAAATATGCTCGTATGCGTGTTATGCGCACTCAAAATTTGTAAATGTCTGCTTTTAATACACTGCTAGCCGCAGTGGTCTAATGGCTAAGGTACTCGGCTGTTGACCCGCAGGTTGCGGGTTCGAATCCGGGCTGCGCCGACTGCATTTTCGATGGAAGCGAAAATGCTGTAGGTCCATGTGGTCAGATTTGGGTGCACGTTAAAGAATCGCAGGTGGGCGAAATTTCCGGAGCCCTCCACCACGACGTCTCTCATAATAATAATATGGTGGTTTTGGGATGTTAAAGCTTACATATCAATCAATAAAAAAGTTATCAAAATCAAGCGTATTCATTAAAAGTTTAACATTTTGAAATTATGAACATTTCCTTTTAAATAGCAAGGCATCGTTCGTTTCATGGCCGATCCCCCATGGTGGGTTGTGCCAAGATAAAAGGGACTAACAAACAATATAGTAATATACCGGCCATCGTTTTGTTAGAGCTTGCATTTCTCCTACATCATATGCAGTATTGCACAATTGTAAAATCTCGACACAATGAATCTTAAGGGACTGATAATAATCATTTTTTATTTTCAAAAGTCGCTCTAGCAAAAATGTAAAAAATTTTTGCAAAAAACGGAAATGCAACCACGTGAGTTGCCCACTTAAGCTGGGTATGCATCCCCGATTGCTTTATGCTCTTACAAGCGGCAGAAAACAAATATAAAATATTTTAGAACGAGTTTACGTTTATTTGAGGAAGAGCGCTCTCTTTTCCTGATGGGTACAGCTCGACTGCTGCAAGACGCTCTGTAAGATTGAGCATCTTTCATACACACTTCAAATCATCAGCGTTGGTTCATGCAAACCATGTTATCGTTGTGCTTGCTCTCTTCGACCTTGTTTCAGTTTTTATATCATGACATATTGTCACGACGTCAAAACAGAGGTCTTGCCGCAGAGATTGAGACACCAGAAGCAGGTCGATCTTTTTAATTAGAACGCGCAAGCGAGTTCTTCTTCTTCGTACATTTCGTAGTCCTTCGTGGCACATGCACAACTGCCATCGCCTTTCTTGAGCAAGCACGTGACATTTTCCTCCCTCCGAAAGAAGCATCGTCCCGATGCGCAACTTAGGTACTATACCAGGCGTATGAAGTGGTCGTACAAAAACGGTAACCGGGAGCTAATTAACTCGATAAATACGGTTTTATACGCACGGCGTGCACGACTTCGGGCAAACACTTTTGGCGCTTAGAACTACAATCAGTGTCGGGAACGACTTCGTAGTTCACGTCGTTCAAGTGTCGCGTGACGCTGTATGGACCAAAGTACCGTCTTAGCAGTTTCTCAGACAGTCCACGTCGACGTATCAGAATCCCGATCCACACTTTGTCACCTGGTGAGTAGCTAACAAACTTGTGTCGGGTGTCGTAGCGTTGTGCACCTTGATGCTGCTGATGACAGATGCGCACGCGCGTGAGCTGTCTCGCTTCTTCGGCATGCTGAGTGAATTCTTCGGCGTCTACAAGGATGTCGTCACACTCATGCGGCAAAATGGCGTCCAATGTTGTCGTGACTTCGCGACCATAGATCAGACTGAATGGTGTCATTCCAGTGGTTTCTTGTCGAGCGGTGTTATAAGCGAAGGTCACGTAGGGCAATATCTGATTTCAGTTTTTATGTTCCGTTTCAACGTACATGCTGATCATGTCTGTGAGGGTCCTATTTAGGCGCTCCGTCAGTTCGTTTGTCTGCGGATGGTATGCAGTTGTTCTCCGGTGAGCTGTACCGCTGAGTCTGAGAACCGACCCCAAAAGCTCTGTGGTGAAGGCAGGTCCTCTGTCTGTGATCACTGTTGTCGGAGCGCCATGCCGAAGGACGATGTTTTTGATGAAAAATTGAGCGGCTTGTGCTGCTGTGCCGCGCTGCATAGCTTTAGTCTCCGCATAGCGGGACAGGTAATCAGTGACCACAATAATCCATCTGTTCCCTGTTGTGAAAGTTGGAAAGGGACCCAGGAAATCCATTCCAATCTTGGTGAACGGCTTTTCTGGTGCTTCGACTGGATGTAAAAGACTGGCTGGCTTGCTGGTAGGCGCTTTGCGTCTTTGGCAGTCGGTGCAAGTTCGCACGTGATGGTTAACAGCAGCAGGTAACTTTGGCCAGTAGTACTTGCATCGTAGTCGGCACATCGTGTTCGGGTGTAGCCTAGATGACCAGAAGTTGCTTCATCATGGCACGCTTCTATAATTTCTTTTCGAAGAGATGCACGCACGACGAGCAAGTGCGGGTTACCGGTTGGTGAGAAGTTTTCCTTATATAGATCATCATTTCGCAAGCAAAAAGATGGCAGTCTTCTAGCAAGTAACCGCGGCACGTCTTTACATCGTCCTTCTAAATATTCAATGAGTAATAACAGCTCAGGGTCACTGCGCTGCTCTCGTGCAATAGTGGCCATGTTGACAACTCCCAAGAATGCCGCATCGATGTTTTCGTCATCAGGAGCGACAGTTTCCACTGGCGACCATGAGAGACAGTCGGCGTCAATGTGCCTCTTCCCAGATCTGTAGACAACGGTCATGTCAAACTCTTGAAGTCTTAGGCTCCAGCACGCCAAACAACCAGATGGATCCTTAAGGTTGGTGAGCCAGCACAAAGAGTGATGGTCGCTAACAACCTTGAAGGAGCGGCCGTACAAATACGGACGAAATTTGATGACTGCCCACACCACGGTGAGACACTCCTTCTCAGTGCTCGAGTAGTTCTCCTCCGTGCGAGAGAGAGTTCTGCTGGCATAGGCTATTACTCTTTCACAGCCGTCTTGCCACTGCACCAGAACGGCACCTAGACGTACATTGCTGGCGTCAGTGTGAAGCACTGTAGGGGCGTCCTGGTTGAAGTGCGCAAGGACTGGAGGTGTTTGCAGGCGTTGTCGTAGTTCATTGAATGCGATTTTCTCCTGTTCACCCCAAAAGAAGGGGATGTCCTCACGTGTGAGTAGTGTCAATGGCGCCGCAGTAGACGAAAAGTCCTCGATAAATCACCGGTAATAGGCGCACAACCCTAAAAAGCGTCTCACAGCCTTTTTGTCACGGGGTGCAGGAAATTGCGCTACGGCGTCTATTTTGGCCGGGTCAGGTCGAACACCCTCGTGACTGACGACGTGGCCTAGGAAGCCGAGTTCGTTGAAACCAAAATGACATTTTTCTGGTTTTAAAGTCAGGCCGGCTGAGCGTATGGCTTGGAGTACGGTGAATAGACTGCTGAGATGTTCCTCGAATGATGCTGAGAATACAGCTACATCGTCCAGATAGACCTAGCATGTTTGCCACTTCAGGCCCGATAATACGGTGTCCATGCGACGCTGAAAAGTGGCTGGCGCCGAGCACAACCCAAAAGGAAGCACCTTAAATTCATAAAGGCGATCAGGCGTCACAAAAGCCGTTTTTTCACGATCTCTCTCGTCGACTTCTATCTGCCAGTAGCCGCTTCGGAGGTTCATTGAAGAGAAATAGCGCGCATGACGCAGCCGATCGAGTGAATCGTCTATGCGAGGCAGTGGATAGATGTCTTTCTTCGTGACTTGGTTCAACTTGCGATAATCAATACAGAAACGCAAGCTGCCGTCTTTTTTCTTGACCAAAACCACGGGGGATGCCCAAGAACTTTTCGAAGGTTGTATGACGTCATCCACGAGCATCTTCTGTACTTGCTTTTGAATCTTCTCGTGTTTTGTCGTAGCCACACGGGGGGGGGGAGGGGGGGGGCAGTTCTGCTGAATAGGTCGCGTGTTGTTTTCAGTAATGATGCGGTGCTTGGTCAATGGTGTCCGCTGGACCTTTGATGCACGGGAAAAGCAGTCTTCGAATTGGTGTATAAGTCCAAGCAGGCACTTCCTATCAGAGGGCGGTAGCGTGGAGCAGATGTCCACCAACAAAGTTGTCGAGGCAGGGACTGTTGCGTCATCTGGTTGCAAAGCACAGCAATCCCCAGCTTGGTCTATATTGTCGAAGTAGGCAATTGTGGTACCCTTCTGGATTTGACGGCGCTCGTTGCTGAAGTTTGTGAGGAGCACTTCTGCCTGTCCACCAGTAAGCGTTAGAATGCCTCTCGCGATGGAAATGCCTTCCTTGAGCAAAAGAGCGACTATGTGCTCCACTGTCACATCTTTATAGGAAGGCCACCCAATGGACACAGACACAAGGCAGCAGGATCTCGGTGGGAGCGTCACATCGTCGGCTATTCGCAAACGGCCGCGTAGTTCGTCGCTGCTGTCGTCGACATACGGATGTGCGCAAAACATCACCATACGTTGAGGGATGTTGATAACAGCGCCATGATCTCGAAGAAAATCTATGCCCAAAATTACCTCTTTATAGCAGTCTGGCAACAGGACGAAAGTGGCCACGAAGCTGGAATCCCCAATGCGAAGTCGAGTGGTGCATTTATCCGTGGGAATCATCAGCTCACCACCAGCACTCCTTATGTGCGGCCCTGTCCACTGTGTCTTGGCCTTCCTAATGCGGTCGGCGAGTTCTTGTCGCATGATTGAGAAGTCGGCGCCAGCGTCAACCAGTGCTGTAACGTTATGTCCGTCAATGAAAACGCCAAGATCAGCACGTACAACTTCATCGGCATTATTATTCGCCTTCGTATTCGTCGTCGTATTCGTCGTGGTTGTCGTCATATCTTCTTGCGATGATAGGGGGAACTTTTTGGTGTCTCGACGATTAGCAATCATGCCCCCAGAGGTCGCAGCAGTTAGTTTCCCCGGCGCAGGCTAGGCGAACGGCCTCTAGTGACGTCCGCGTAGCTCTGAGGAAAGTCACGGTGACGCGCAGGAGATGGAGATCGCCAGCGATGCGGTGTAGTTGCTTGGCCAGTCGACAGTTGATCGACATTGTGGGCACGACGGTCTTAAGAGCGGAAAGAAGCGGGACGAGAAAAGTTCTTGAAGCCAGAATCGCTATGACGGCAATAGCGGGCAATGTGACCTGGTTCTCTGCAGTGGAAGCAAATAGGTCGATGGTCGGCCATGCGCCACAAGTCAGTTCAGCGAACTGGTGGTCGTCTCATGGAATCCCGTTGCCACCAAGGTAGGGTCGTGGCTGGAAGGGTGTCACCATAAATGACGGTAAAGGACGACGGACCGCATCAGCGTAGCTCACTGGATGTGGCTCAGGACTTGGCGTGGGTGGTGTAGCGGCTTGCCTCAACTCCTGGCGGACGATTTCGGCAACAGATGCGACGGGCGGTTGGGTAGGAGGGACGCAGAGGGCCTGAAGTTCCTCATGCAGTATGTTTCTAATCATTTGTCGTAGGGAACTTTCACACACGGCAGTTCTCTGAGCTGCAGCACTTACTGCCGTGTGGTTCGGCAGGCGGTCAAAGTGTCGGTATCGTTGTCGCAATGCGCGCTCAATGACAGTCGCCTCTCTTATGAATTCATCTACTGTTGTAGGTGGATTTCGTACGAGGCCCGCAAACACTGGTTCTTTGACACCCTGCATTAGGTGACGCACCTTCTTCGCCTCGGGCATGTCAGGGTTAGCTCGTCGAAACAGACGGATCATACCCTCTGCTTACATGGCTGTTTCGTTGGGTTTTTTTAGGCGAGCCTCAATCAGTTGCTGTGCGCGATCCCGTCGGTCCGTGTTCGAAAATGTGACGAGGAGCTTTCGACGGAAATCTTCCCTAGATTGGAAATTAGCCTTGTGGTTCTCGTACCACGTGCGAGCGCTATCTTCCAGGGCAAAATATGCACGGCCAAGTTTGTGCTGTTCGTTCCAGTGGTTAGATACAGCGACCCGTTTGAACTGTTCGAGTCAGTTCTCGATATCCTCGTACTCTTCCCCATGGAAAACTTCAGGAACGCGAGGATGTTCAAGAGTCACCTGTGAGGGAAGAGTGGTATGCGATGGAAGGGTAGCCGTGTACGTGGTAGGAGCTGCCGTGCTGGTTAGAGGCGGAACAGGTGCGGACTCCGGACTTAGGCCTAGTAGGCGCTGACTGAATCGGTGCACCGGAGTCGTGATGAGGGGCTGGGTCTTTGGACTAGGTGAAAGGGTCCGAGCAAGACTGTCCTGCATCCGGTTGTAGGCTCCAGCACCTCCACCAGTGTCACGACGTCAAAACAGAGGTCTTGCCGCAGAGATTGAGACACCAGAAGCAGGTCGATCTTTTTAATTATAACGCGCAAGCGAGTTCTTCTTCTTCGTTCATTTCGTAGTCCTTCGTGGCACATGCACAACTGCCATTGTCTTTCTTGAGCAAGCAAGTGACAATATGATATACATCAATCGTCAGCTAACCCAACGTGTGTATTTCGTCGTCACATTGTGTGTAGTGTTCAAATGTTTGTGAAGCATGCACATGTAATCTTCGCTGACTTCATGCCATTGGTCCCTCACATTGCATTTTTCAATGTTGCCGCATGCCTTCCATGCTGCTTTTTGAGCTCGTATCCAAAGGCACGAAAACAGCCATGTAACAAGCATGCAGGCAGAGCTGCCTGGCGAAACAAACGAACGCGGCGAAGCTTGATGCAAAAGCTAGTACTGGTGATGGTGATGGCGATAGGGCTGTTGCACATTTGAAGGGGGCAAGCGCATAGCGTAATATAGTGAGGGCGTGCTGCTGATGATGACAGTGGCACATATGGAACTAGGCACAGTTTGTACAGTTGCTAATCACTTTTTTAAATTCCTATCCATAATTTTTTGAAGTGCTGTGGTGATATAGAGGTGATAAATTTCAATATGTTATTCTGAAACATTCGTTATTCTGAAATTAGTAGTAGTAAAATATTTTTACATTAAACCGATGGACATTTGGGGGGGAGGGGGGATTTTCGAAAATGTTGTTAATCTGAAAAAATCGTTAGCCTCAGTTGGCTATCACAAAATTTTATTGTATATCACTAAGTTAACATGCTTTCTCATGCGTAGCTCACATGAAGTACACACGCATACGGAAAATCCAAGAGCTAATGTTGGTTGGGTTATACACATGAGTTTCAGAGCGCAAGTGAGCTTTACGGCACTCTTCCCAGTACAGTCGAGTCGTGCTATAGCAAAGTTCGTTAGAACAAAACTTCTGCCACAATAAATAATTTTCTATCCCCTTTCATATGCCCATAGAAAAGCACTGCGAAAAATTTCTTGTTGCAATGTGTACTTTTCCTGCAAACTTTCACTTCAACAAAGTTTTCGTGAGTGTGCTGCATAAGAAAAAAAAAAAATTGCTGCTCGATTCCGCCACCAACTCTACAATTTATTGCCGGCTCGTGACTGTCATAGACGTGCAGCCGCACTGCTACACTTGCATCTTCACTGAAGACATGCTTTCTGCTATGACACGCAGATCCCAGTAAGTTTTTACAGCGAAAGGAGACCACAACAAGGGCCGAATTGGGTGCTGTAGTTGTCCACCCTTGGTGCCGCCGCCGATGTTCGTAGCCTTTGTTACACGAGATAAAACAAAAAAAACTGAATAAAGAAATACCGAGAATAGAATGATATTCGAACTCGTGTTCTCTCCGTGGCAGCCCAGTATACTGTCACTGGGCTACGGCTGTGCTTGAAACTCCGTTGCAAGCTGATTCTACGCAGGCTTCATCTCAGTTAAAGCATCATTGTTCATCTCAGTTAAGGCTTCATCAGTTAAGGCTTGTTGCTGAGGTTTTGCTAATTTTACAGCAGAGATGTTATGATCAAGGTTTGTTGTGTGTCATAGAGTGAAAAATATCATCATCATCATCATCCAGCACATGCTCAATACATGCCCACTAGCTCTGCTGTGACCCAACTTTGGGAGACTCAGTTGAGGCTGCGAAATTTTTTTCAATATTATCCTCTAAACAGAAAGTGCAGCTTTTTTTAAAAAAAAAGACAGCAGCACTTCTTTCAAGCTCTTGCTAGAAGCATGTTTTTCGCACCTTTTGGAACAGGGTATGCAGTACCTGGAGGAGAAGCGCATTGTGCATCGGGATTTAGCTGCACGGAACATACTGGTGGCCTCTAAAGATCAGGTCAAAATCAGCGACTTCGGCCTCGCTCAGTTCACGGACAGCCAATACTACTACTACATCCGTACCAAGAACCGCAAGCTGCCCATGAAATGGTATGAGCCCATCTTGGCAAACTCAGTGACCTGCCCCATGTTTGCAGTTTGTGGCAAAGCGACTATGCAAAAATCCGCAAGGTGGAGGAAGCTTTCTGTTTGTCAAAGATTGTTGCCTACATGGACTTCCTTTTCTTGAAATAAAGTGCTTTCGCGGGTAGTTCTGTGTTACTGCTATAGTCAAGCCTTGATATTATGAAGCCATACTTGCAGTGGAAAACTATTATATATCACAAATTTGTGAAAGTGGAGGTTCTTACATTTAAACAGCAAAAAATAAATTTATGGCTTTCTTTCTTGATAATTTCTTGGACCCTGCGATAAAACACTTTTGTTTTAATGAATGAGACAATTTTGCAATTTTGAATACTCATAGGTATGACAATATTTCCCGCTTGTTTTTAGCATACAGGTCCATCAACCACCGTAAAAAATGGAATATAGGTCGACCCTCCAAAGCTCAAAAAATAAATTAAAAAAAAAAATTGCAAAGTATCACAGTGCTCCCTTGCCTTAGTAAATATGCGACACAACCATCTGCACTGCGGTGACATTATTTTTTATTTGAACACTAATCTTGTGTAGTTCAATGCCAGAAGGCCACAAAGTGCTGTCACTCATCCGCACTTGAGTTCGACGACTTTTGTTTTTCAATAATAACATTTTATCCAAAGCATTACTGATACAGTATGTGCGGAAAGACGGAAGTACAGCACTTCAGTGCAAAGCCCTTCCACCTCATAAATCAGTGAAACCACAATGGTGATCCCTTGAATTGCACCCTCTTGAACGCAGAGTTGCGCGCTATCTCGAGAGCTTTCACACGAATGGGCTCCGCTGTTACGGGTGGCGACCTTGCACGCAGCTCTTGGACGAATTCGGGGAGTAGCGTTTCCAGTTCTGGGTCCACTGCAGTTCGTCCACAAATAATATATATATTTTTTTTGGTTGCTGCAGGATGTAATGCGCTGGTCTTGGCTCCTTCAGTCGGTATCGGACGCTTTTCTCCGAAGCAGCAAATTCCCGTTGTGCCGCCAGGTTGCCGTGCGCTTCGCATACTCGATAAGTTTTTTTTCTCAAAGCCTATCGTAAACTTCTGTCGACTACCACTCATTTCTGAAGGAAATAGAGAAGAGAAAACAGCAGACTGACAGCTTATGACCGAGGCAAAATGGCGTTGCTAAAACAATATAGGCCTTGCCAATCCTTGCCCAACGGCGCCGCTGCTGATGCTCACGATAGCGATGGACGCTTTCGACCTCAGCTGCCGATTGTTGTGATACTTCCACATTTTTTTCTGCCCGTGACCGGTATACAAGACGAGGATCGTCTTTTCATTGTGTTTTTTTTACATTCGGATCAATATTCAGGTCTTTACTGTATGTCTGGTTAGAAATGCAGCACTCGACATGCATTCAGGCGACTTGATGCATGAAGTGAGCGTAAATGTTCAAAACGTGCGACTTGTAAAATTGTTACTTTCAGCTAATCGAGGTGCTACTCATGTTAAGTGCCCACTGCCTCTACGACAATTTCAATGAACAGAACTCCAAACCTTGACTATGTCTAAAAGAAATTAAAGCCTCTTTGACAACGGTGAAATTTCAGTAAGTGAAGCTGGCGAGCAAGCACCACTACATCGCAAAGCCAGATGGAGTTCTTTCTTCATCTTGCTATACGATGCTGTTCATGGCTGTGTTAAGGTTACCCTCTAACTTCTTCCTTTCCTTCTTCCTCATCTCTACACCATTCCGCCTCCCCCTCACTTTCCTTTTCCACCCCCTTGCTATATGATATTATGCATGTACAGTAGGAGTTCTTGGCACATACTTGTTTGGTTTTCGTTAAGTAGTCTGGGGTGTTCTGCCAAGCTTTAAATAGCTCCATTGTAAAAATGCAGGTATGCCCCAGAGAGCATCCTCTACGGAAAGTTCTCGACCAAGTCGGACGTGTGGAGCTACGGTGTGACACTGTGGGAAATGTTCTCCTATGGTGAGGACCCTGTCATACAGGGTGTCACCCAGGAGAACTTGGGCAACGAGCTGCTCCAGGGTAAGCGACTGGCTTGTCCTGCAGACTGCCCGGCCAACCTCTACCAGCTGATGCTCCTCTGCTGGGCGAGTGACGCCCACAAACGGCCCGAGTTTCGCAAATTAAGGACATGGTACACAATCTGTGACCCTTCTTGTCCTTGTTGTCACAATACCTTGCTGCTCTGAAAGGACCAGGCTCGCTATTTTGTAATGATGCCCTCTGCTTAGTCTTATCATCTGCAGCATGCAGTTGGCTGATCTCATTGACACAGGGCCAGAACGTCGCTCTGGCTGTTGTTGTAAAGGCCAACTCCGGCAATTTTTCGAGGTCAATGGATCTCAATGATATTCACTGGGCATGTTCATTTGCACGTTTGCGCCATTCATGCCAATTGCAGGATTGAGAGTACTGTAGATTCTTTTCAAATTATTTATAGATAGCTTGCCTCCAAATGCTTACCTTGCTTGTCAAATGGCAACATTGTTTGTGTCATGTTGAGTTTTGCCTGGCGGAAGTGACGGCACTGATGTGCCACTGCAGCATCTGCTTGTCTGCTATGAATTGTGTAGGTTTGGCCGTCATTTTCTTGGTTGAGCATGCAATTTCCTTTTCCGTGTTGGTGGGCGTGCAGTAGATGGCAAGTAATGTTGCATTGTGGGCCACACATGATTTTCCGCATGTTAACCATAACAGCGTAAGCATTTTAGCCGATCGTCGCAGACGGCCTGGACAGCTTGTGCCATTTGGCGGGCATTATGTTCAATCAGGCAGGTTGCTGTGAAAGATTACGTCACACGTAGAAGCGCACCTGGTTGGGTTTCAGTTTCAGTATTGCGGTTTTTGACCAAGTAAAAATTATTTTCGAAATTTTTGAGCGTTTCAGCTATTGGATGTATGACAAAAGTACCCGGGAACATAAAAGCACCATTATTCTGTCATGGTAAAAAAATTACCAGAGCTGGCATTTATGTGAAAAGCACTACAGGCATTAGGATTGAAGAGTGGCATCACTACTAAATCGTGGCTCAGGTTGATGGACAAGGATGCTAAATGGGGCTGGTTATTGGTTCTGCCAGCATAAATTGAAATGTGAAGATCACAGAGAATGCCTTTGAATGCGGGACCGTCTGGGAATGCACCGGGGACTCATTCTGCTGTGTCACCAAGTCTCAGTGATCAAGAGGCGTAAGTTGCTAAGCCAAAGAAAGTTGATGTAATGAACGAGGTGAAAAGTCTGTGATCAGCATTATTTTTATGCTAGATTGTCATTCCAAGCATTCGATGTGACGTCTGTCACTCCAGCGAGAACTTACTCTGCATGTGATGTCGTGCAACTGCAAACGTATTCTTGAAGTTGACTGGACTTGGAGTACAGTGTCAGTTGCTAAGCATGCAATGGCATTGGCATAGCCAGAGGGTAGCACACCAAGCCCGTGCCCCCCCCCCCTCTCACTCTTCTGAATTTTTTTTTCTCCATTGCATACAGAGCACGAAATGACACTCAACTATATCTGCCTGCCCAGCCCCACTTCAAATAAACTGGTCCTTTCCCCCCTGAAAAAAAAAATTTCTGCTTACGCCCTTGTGCAATGGCTTTGAAGCATTGTCTCAAAACATGCATTTCTCATGCAGGTATCACAGATATGGGCTGGACGTAGATAAGTGAAGTCACATTAGGCTGTATCACAAGTAGTCCATATTTCATTGTACCTGTGTGTGTTGAAAGAATATGGTACAAACGCTGAATAGCTTTCCCTACAGTGTTCGGGTCAGTGCCTGCACTGCCTTGCGCTCTCCTTTCCATTCTCTCTCTGGAAGTGCCGTTCCTCTTTTGTGAAAAGGAGGGGTGAAACAGCGAACTCTCAATATTGATTGATGGGGTTTGGAAGCCAGTATTTTCACATTTTCTAATATTCACTTTCTTTACTCCATCAATTTTTTTTCTCTCTCAAGTTCTTTTTCACAGTGATGCTCAAGACATGCAGGGCAAGGTTCCCTTGCCTTGAAGACGTGTGTGGAAGTCTTATCCTCTGAAAGTCAGTGATCTCTTATAACTCTCATTGTTCTTCAGTCTGCCTGCTTTTGTTCCACATTGAGTGCCCTCGCCTGTTCTTTAGTACAAGATTTCAAGCAATCCATCACAGCTGTTGGGTTGCTGTGCATCTGACGGCTATGCACGTGCTGTTCGCTTATCGTATAAAATTCATCTTAATGCATGGTTAGGCACCGTGTTTTTTTATTGAGATCAATTATATGGACACTCTCAGCTGGATTTCGCTGCCGACGTCAGCATCATGCACCGTATATGCATACGTATCTATATATGAAAACATAAGAAAGAAAAATGCAGAAAAAAGACTCCAACGCTCGGAATCGAGCATGGGACCTCCGCGTCGTTAATGTGAGATGTTAACCACTGAGCCACCCAGGGGTACGTCCTTCAACGTTCAAACGGCAAGCTAGAGCACACGGCGGCTCTCATCTCTCACGCGTACTTCGGTCTGCGGAGAGGAGGGGAGTGGACGATTTGTTGTGCACCCTTATCTTCCGATGTGGAGGATCTTCTGTCTTGGCTGGCGTTGGGCTTGCACTGCAACAATTCTGTTGTAGTTGCGGGGCGCACAAAGGTCACTGCAATCGTTGCACTGCCTCCATTTGCGAAAAGGGCGCGTTTTTCTGACTAAGCGAAGTAGCAACTGAGAAGCTTACTCGCGTTCATCTGTACCTGTGAGTAAGTTTCGTGCGTCATTTGTGCTTGAGAAACGCGGGGCATGTTTCAATCTGCTTGCCATGCTGTGCGGGACCTCCCAATTTGTTGCTATTGTGTTCATTGCTTCGCCCTTGCGGCAAAGCTGTGACTTTTTTTTTTAAAGGGCAAACATTGCATGTATATCATTTGCACAGTTCGAGACATGTGGTTTTTGCTACATGGATACTGCTGTTTGTGACATTACCATGAAAGTCAATTTAAAAATATATACATTTGTGGGCAATCAACCTCCTGATAAGGGAAGTGAGTGTGCTCATACTCAGTGGTGCTTGCTATTGGAAAGAGTCATTGGGAGTTTGCAGTATAAATGAGACAAAGTAGTCATGCCAGTACTGTGGTGTTTTCATTTGCACCCCCATAAAGGATTTCTAAAACTATTACACCAGGCAGGAAATATTGATTAATGCTCTTTCCTCTTCTATTAAGACCTCTATAGTACTTACTTTTATTGTCACATCTCGGCTTTCAGCCATCTGGTTTTGCAGGGATCAGTCACTGCTGTGGTGGCCACATTTCAATTGGATTGAAACGCAAAGATACCTGTGTAGTTAGATTTAGGTGCATGCAAATGAATATAGGCGATCAAAATTATTTGGGAGCCCATTAATGCAATGTTTTTATTATTCAGATCACCGTTTGTACACATAATACCCCTGAATATAATTTTCTTTGACGCCCCCCCTTGCACTCGAGTAATTTTAGCTTGCGTCCACTGTTTCAATCTCTTGCTTCCTTTTTTCAGGTATACTTTCAGATAAAATACAGGGCGCTAATAGAACAGCTGCAAAGCCTGTAACAGGTATTACAAAGTGTCTGTTTTCGACTTTGATGCATGCTTCTAAATACAGTCATAGAAAACTTGGGAGTATTTACCAATGCATGGTGCAATGAGCAGCACTAAGGGGATCTGCCCGCGGCCCTGTGCAAAGCTGAGTTAGTTGGTGCTTTCATATGCAGTACAATGTGCTATTATGCCAAAGGTTACGTAAATTAGCACCAATGCTTTTGTCATTGAGGCTGCCTGTATGAATGGTTATACTACCACAAAATCCCGAGAAAGTGCCCCCTTCTCTTCTTTGCGAGGTTTCAAATACTATGCGGCCTCTTCGCCAACTCCCACCATTTCCACTGTTTTGTTCACTGTGCTTATTTTCCCAACCAGGGCGAATGAAAGCAGTGAGTGCATGCGTATTAAATGAAGCATTTAACTAAAAGCATGGATGTGCATTCTTTATTTTAGCGACTCTTCCACCACCATCTTCATTTTTGATCCATTCTCGTTCAAAGGCCCCCTCCAAACCTTGTCCTTCAACGTAAGGGGTGCACTTGCTCGAAATTTCATGTTACCTAAACTGCTGCCTCACTTGTAGGTGCTCTCCCCCAGAACTAGAATTCTTTAGTGCACTTTTAATACTCTGTTTTTATGTAGTACTCTCTTCCTTCAGCTGTTGTTAGATTCAGGAGTTGGCAGTGTGGTGATGTGATGTCAAAGAAAAAAGTTTTTTTTTTATTGGAAAGAATGGGAGGGGTAGCTTTGGCTCTACGGATGTTAAATGATACTGCCATATGCTTCATAAAGAAAAAATCGTTGCTCTTCATTTGGCATTGCCAGAGACAATTTGTATAGCCAAAATGGAACAGACAAATACAGCATTTAAGTGGGGCATATTATCTACAACATGACGGTGTTCACCTGTGTGCAGAATTCGAGTGCTGTTGAATTTATTAGCTTAGCTGAAAGAGCTGTTTAAACCTGTACTCGTTATTGAGGCAGCAATCTGTATATATCTGTATATGTTGCTTGAATTTGGGGTTGGTAAGAGGCCCAGTGTTTTTTGTATACTTTTCCACTTTATCTGTCGATTTCTTATGTTTTAGCCACACTCCATTCTTTATTATTCTTAACCTTGTATCTTACACGTCGCTCTATGAGTAGTCGCAGTAAAAATGGACACTTTTATTTGGGGTATGTGTAGATTTCTTGTGTTGATCACTTTTACAGTCTACGTATGTGGGCAGTTGTTTTAATGGCGAGTTTGATACGAAACATGTTTGTTTGTTTTGTGCATTTGCCAAATATAGATTTTATTGCAATGATGGTAACGAAACGTCATTTTACGCCAATATCCTTCTCTTGTCTGTCTTATTTACCTGTACTTTAGAAACTAGATATACTAGTACTTTCATATGATCACAACTTCTGTATATATGTCTCCTTGTTTTTTGTTTATTTTTTTCAGCTAAGTTGTTTGTCACTTACTTTGTGCAATATTTCTGGCTTTTGTTTAAGACAGCTTAGTCCTCATTAAAACACTGCACCTTGTGTATAGATATTTGAAGTAGTCGATTAAAAAAGGTATCTGTTGAGTACAATCATATGGAAGCCATTATGCTATAAGTCAGGTGCAAAAAAAGCATGTTAAATGTTGTTATGTGCCTCGAAAGTTGACTTTTATGGTCACAGTTGGCTTTGCTAAGTGTTATAGGCAGCTAGAAAGTTACCATGTTTCATGTCAATGCAGTAACATTTTTGTGCCACCAAGCTAGCTTGTTGTTGTTTGTGTGTGTTACGGGGGGGGGGTGGAAAGAAATGCCAACAGTGCGGCACGCTGTTTTCATCGCACTCGAACCTCAGTGGCAACAAAGAGGTGTGAGAATGATTATAACCACCCAGGCTACAACACGTTAAAAAATAAATGTGAAACAGCCAAGAATGTAGATTACACTCACACTGTGTTTTTCTGCATGCACATTGTACATACAGTGATTACATATATAAAAAAAGAGCACGTGCAGTCCCACATGCACAAGTGAGTAGAAGGTCAAGCAGTGAAGCAGGCTTTTATCTCAAAATATGCCATTTGACATTGTTCATCTGCCTCTCTATCCCTCTCTTGTTTTGCTAATTGTGCTAATTGTAACCGACTCTTCAATTGTTTACTGCACATATCTATGTACTGGGCAGTGCTCAACAATCTAATATAAGTAAGAATGGTGCTCCCTCCCACATTGCTTCTAATATATTTGCTAAGCATCATACGAACTTTTTACCAATTTTAGGCACTGATGGCATATTGTTAAAACAATTTCTATCGCATACATACATTTTGAAGTGTCAGCACTCCACTTAGTAATTTTGTATAATCAAGTTCATGTCATTTATGTGAAATTTATAGTCTGTGCCAGATGGATGCTTTGTGTTAAACTGTCTGCGTGCATTATTCCTTTGTGCTTAAGTGCAGTGGTCAAGACATCGGAGCTGTTTCTAATACGATCGTAACTTTCACTAGAGGTCGCTCCTTGCCTCATAATATTGAGGTATTGGTTTGTAGCATCCAGTTATTCGAGTTCTAGTTGCAATAGCATTTGTTCCCTTTAAAGATGCCTCATGTGTTCTATGATTTTGTATGGAGAATAAAAAGTTGTAATTGTAGCCAAGCATGGCTGCATATTAGGTTATCGGACGAGAACAGAAAACTTGCTGATATAGGAAGAAATTTCTCCCACAAAATAGGGTGGAGCCTAGGCTGCTGGGAAAAGTCCTTTCGTTTGTCAGCTAGCAATTTCACGTCGTGATGGCGATGACGTTCTTACTTTTTTTCACTGTCTGATTTATGCTTGGTAAACACTGTCTGATATCTTTTGGCGACGTCCTAAATGGTTGGTGCTGCACACATGAAACATTTCACATTCGTTGCTGAATCAAGATTGCAGCCTGCCCAAGTTTCTTGAATCATTCAGCTCCTTTGTGAATTTCTTGTGTTTTTCATGATTATTTGCCACACTTGTGATTACTAAATGCTAGTAGCTTTGTACCTAGACAGTAGCTCATGACATCACATGTCATCCGAATCTGGCTTCCTCATAACCATAACAAATTGTGAACTCGTAATTGAGAAGTCATGAAAATTCAGATTTGGGGCAGACAGAAGTTAAGGTGCACTTCTCTCTGTGCATGCATTTGGTGAAACGTCCACTGTACATAGACTTGTTGCACAAACCTTCCTGCTTAAGGCTCTCCAGACACTAAATAAATGTCTTGGCTTTCAGTGATGCCCAGAATTAGGTTGACAGATCTCTAGTATTGGGCATGTGATAATCTCTACTAAACTCGCCCGTGGAACAAGTATCTTGCTGCGCACCGGTATAAATTACGGTAATGTGAGTGTTCTACAACTACAAAATTATGTTGTATTAGTTTTATGAGATTAGATCTCTGTATGTTTGATATGGTTATCCATCTCTTGAAGTGCTTCTGAATAAAGGTTGCTCTTTAACCTGACACTATTCTACAGTTTCTCAAAAAACTTTACAAAGCATTTTTGCCATTGTATTAAAACGTAAAAAAATATGTCTCACTGCAAAACGACAGTGCTTTGTTATTTACATCTTTTATTTTTTGAAGCTTAACTTGAGCGAGAACATTTCGGTTACGACTCATTCAAGATACCATCAGTCTGTGTTCATGCCATATGTTCTAGAAATAGAGCGTCGCCTGTATTTTGTAGCATTGGCACAGATCAATTTCTGCCATGCAGGAAAGAAGTATAAATTCAAAGGCTCGTTTCTGTTGTTAGATGCAATTTTAATGAGAGCTTATTGACAACAATGCCAAGGACAGTATAGGGGATGTTATTAGAAGTAAACAGAAAAAAATAAGAGTGGACGAAAAGATATCTCAGTCATAAGATGTATGCGTTTGCAAGTTTTCACTGGAGCTTATGTTTTCTTCTAAAAAAAGTTTGTCTTGAGCATTTTTGGTATGGTGGTTTGAGATTGTTTCCAGCACGAAATAAATAAAAAACTGAGGGTAACTTAAATAGTTATTAACTTTTACTTAAAGATATCATGGGAGTACTATAAAACATTCATGTCTGCCTAGAAAATGTAGTACTGCAAGTGGTTTTTTGTTACTCGTCTTGCAGATCGGAAGTGTAACATCTTTTTATGCCTTCTTTAGGCATAATACTACTAATCATACTTGTGCAGTTATTTGTGTGAAAGGTGTTTTAGTCTCTTGTGTATGACATGCATTAATAAAAGAAAATGGAGTTGCATTAATAAATGCATTAATGCATTAATAAAAGAAAATGTTCATACCCTTCTATTTTACTTATGCAGAAATCTTTTGTGTCTTCATTTTTATGAATGAGTTGCCTACAATGTTGCTGGACTTGTGTCTAACTGTTTTGGAGTGTTTGAACCTGTGGATCTTTGTTATTCTTTGTTATATTCTCACCAAATGTTTTACACTTTACCTGTAAAACAAATAAGTGCTGACATTGAAACACATGTGTAGTACATTGAAAAGACTGTGTGTTTTGATTCATGTACATGAATATCTCTGTTTGTTTATCACATATAGATGAATTTAACACATATAGATAAATGTCTGTGTATATTGTAGAGGTTTATTGCATTTTTACCATTTCTAACTATGTTAATACTTAATGTGCTATTGTTTCTCATCTTGCCCAGCAATTTAGATTGATTTGAACATGTACCTGAGCAGATTAATTAAGGGTCTGATAGCTGCCTTTGATTTTGAGAATTTAAGCCTATTGAAGTATATTTTGGGCATTGTCAACCGTAAAATGAAAGCTTCGTGATCATTTATTTCTTGGCATGGTAATTTTGACATTGCTGCACTTGATGTCTTGGAACGTGTACCTATGCCCTTTTTGACAGGCGTTATTTCTCCATGCAAATCGTGACGTAAGTATTTTTACTGGCTTTTCTCTAAACTTTATTTATAGATTGGCACCAATGGGATTGGGAGGCCAGGCTGAGTTAGAAAAAAAAAGAACATGTAAAATCATGTGCTGACGTAACTTGAGTGAATGACATAATGAGCATCTTCATTGTTAAGTTTCTTGTGTCATGCATTCCCCGTTTTACCTTTGCCATATCTGTCAATTACCTCGGTGTGTTGTAATGCATGTTTGCTCAGAGTGCGATTGCATAATCATTTATTGGAAATTTACATTGCGAGAGATTGTAAACGATTTGCACTCGGCATAGGGAGGTGCGTACAATGTTCACTTGCTTGATATTTGCAAGAGGACATGCTGACGTGTAGCGGACAACCTCCTTGGTTTTTGCATTCCATTCACTGATGTTTAAGAATTACTGATGTTTGGATTCCTAATGCCCACTCTACTAACGTTCACCATCACAGTGTGGGGCAGAAAGTGTGCTCAGCATTAGTATTACTGCACTTTGTTACCTCTTGAATAGCTCAAAGCAACGTTTGAATAGAAGATCTCAACTGGGCATTCCCCTGGGTGTGAAATATGGTATCGGGATATCTACTTCTCAGAACTTATTGTGAGGTGATGAACAAATGCTCGCTATTATGCCGGCCAGCTTTCAGTCATAACTGGCTTTGTGTGTTTATGTTATACAACAGAAATAGGAACAGCTTACACAAAGAGAGTGTACTATTTTTATTTCTCGTAATTCCTGTAGATATGACTACACTGTTTCTTTCGCTAGTATAATGTATCTCTTTGTCTTAGCCCTCTTCATGGGTTACACAGATGATAGGTTGAGTTGGTAGGAACCATACCCAATGTACAGTTCAGTAGTGTGAAAAGTACAAACACAATGAGAGGCTGTCAAGAATGGTATACTCAGATAAATGTTGTGTTTTGAAGTACAAGTCGTATAACACAGAAGGAGGCAACGCTACCACTGCCAAAATCCAAGCAGAAAGGGAAAAAAGAGAAATAAAAAACAACCAGTAAGTGGAGAAATAAATATTGACACATTGATAGACGAAATGGCCACGGAACTCATAAGTTGGTATGAATTTGATATTTTAATTATAGTTTCTGGTGTTTAAATTTCTTGTAAATTTTATGTTTAATTGCTTGTTCTTTGAAATACTAAGTGTCTGCTGCGACGTGTCGTACTCCTTTCTGTTATGTTTTGTTTGCTGCGCAACGGCATCTCTTGAAACTGCATCTTTCGCCTAGTGCTCTTGAAAGGCTCGTTCTTTACTAATGTAGCCCTCTCACAGAGCTTATATATATATACTGACAAATGTTTCGTCTTTGACAGTTTCTAAAGCTTCAAGGAGCATAAGCTTTGGTATCGTGCTGCCAGTCATTGTGACACGATATATGGTTCAAGCGTGTGACTACAGTTGGCTGCGGGCACTGGTAGGTGATTCTGTGAAAAAGATTTGCGTAATTTCAAGTGCCTGCTGAGTGAGAGCTGTGCCTTTTGTAAAAGTAGATGCACGCATTTTGTGTATGTCATAATTATAATGATGACATGATTGGAGAGCATTTCTTTGAAATCTTATCACTATTTGTGCAGGGAAGTGCGAATAATCTTATTGCTTTCAGCTGTAACTATTCTACGTATATACAGCATTGACTCGTACTACCGAATCCAGGAACGAAGTGGGAGTGATTTCTTTTTTCATAGTTTGTAATAAAGAAAAGCTTAAAGTACTATCTGCAAATACTTGACCTTGCCTTGTGTGTTTCAGTAAGTCCATGGTGCTTCAGCTCTCACTGGTATAGGGAGAAAAAAAAAAAAGAATATTGTAACTTCTGAATACTCTTGCCAAGGTTAGCACAAAACTACAGGACACGCCAGCCTTAGTGTGCTTTCGCACGAATCAAATAAGCATCGCAGGCTTAAAGATTGCTACACATTGTGATTCCTAACAGCATCAGTGTCTTTCTAAATGGTAGTGGGATCTCGCGCTATTTTTGTACTGTAAGGAAAAATCACCTCGCCTTGTGGAAATATGTTCTTAAGCACTTGAGAAACTTGGGAACATATTTTTTGCTCATACCTCAATGGGAACACGGCTGATTTGTAAAGCATACTCTAAGCATACTTTCTTGTCTACAGAACTTGTCACACATTTTTCAAAAAAGTAGTAACTTGTAGCTGAGGCGAGGGTTGTTGCGTGTAGCTCAAAAAATTTACTGTAGCCTAAGCACTTACAAGCTGTAACTAATCTTGCAGGCTCGTTGTCAGAATTCATCAGTTGCAGATATTTTTAGAATGTCTTCACTGTTTCATGGTCTTATTACCTAGTTTCAGATGAGTCACTTGAAATTTACGATGCTTGGGAGGATTTTTCTGTACTGCTTTCACATTTGTGTCTTAGTATTCACACACAAGCCTAGCTTTCTTTGGAGAAACCGCAGCAGTTCCCTGTTATGAAGACTTTAGAGTTTCGTTGATAATGACGTGATAAGATGCCCATCAAGTGGGCTGCTCAAAACTTAAACACATTCTTCAGTGTTCTCAACTAAGTATATCTCTTAGCTCTATGCGTCACTACAACCTACCTTCATTGTGTGCGTAGCATATGGTGGCTCTCTGTGTGGCTTATTTCCCTCATTGTGCAATCCAAAATCGTAAAACAATAATTTTCTCTTATATGTCTAGCTACAAACACATAACAATTATCATTCCCATTGTCTCTGGTCATGCGTTACATATGTGATATACATGTATATTAAATAGTATGTAATTTCAGAGTAGTATCACCTCTGTATTTTCCTTCCTAGATGTGTGTGTCCTCAAATGAATCACTAATGAATGGAGCACATTGTTTGCTGAGCAAGCTTCAAAGTTGATTAGTTAATGAGATTCAATGAAATTTTGGTAATACCAAGTTTGAAAATATTGCATTTATTTTACACTAGGCTTTCTAGGGGCCAGGGAATTGTCATAAAGAAGCAAAGGCTGCTCAGGACAACATTGACAGTACTGAAATGACTTGGCCATTTTATCAACTTAGATGTATGAAAAAAAAAAGGGATGGGGTTTTGCTATCTAATGAGACTTAATGGCAATGAAGAAAGGTCCTGGTGTGGACTCGATAATTGTGACAACTTGTAATTTCTCTAATCAGCTAACATAAATTGAAGTAGAAAAACATTTTTACACTGTATCCTTATTGAGATACGTACTGTTCCAGTGGCTGGAAATTCAACCCACAACCTTGAGCTCATCGGTAGGAAGCCATGGCTATGAAGGCAAATTTTTAATTTGTTGCTGACATTGCACATTTTGTAGACGCTATTTTGCACATTTGTGCAAACACCATTGGTTGCATTTCAAAGATGGTGGAATAAGAGAAAATGTGCAAGACCTGTGAACTAACTAAAAGGATTAAATATAATTTGTGCATTTTTGCTGTGATGCCTTTTCTCAGCGCCCCGTCGCGGTGGTCTAGTGGCTAAGGTACTCGGCTGCTGACCCGCAGGGCGCGGGTTCAAATCCCAACTGCGGCGGCTGCATTTCCGATGGAGGCGGAAATGTTGTAGGCCCGTGTTCTCAGATTTGGGTGCACATTAAAGAACCCCAGGTGGTCGAAATTCCCGGAGCCCTCCACTACGGTGTCTCTCATAATCATATGGTGGTTTTGGGACTTTAAACCCTACGTGCCAACCAACCAACCTTTTCTCAGCCCAGGAGTGCTCTTATAATGTAAAACCCCATAAATTATTACCTTTATATTATTATCATAATTCATGGAATGACTTTCCAGCATAGCCTTGCCATGTACATATTGAAGTGACCAAATGTCGATATAAAAAAATATCTGCTAAGGTGGCACCTAAAGTTACATATGCCAACCATCCAACATTATTGTTTGACAAACGGTGCGGCCGTATAATACAACACCTGTTCAGCTTGTTACATGCTAGGGAGCAGGGTATGAGGCCTGCTTTTAATGCTTGGGATGGGTTCTTTTTGTTTGGTAGATTTATTGACTAGGCAATTTTGCACAAGGAAATCAGCTGGCATAGAACGGGTACATGATGCCTTTGGTATATGAGGCCAACACTCACTTTTTCTGCCAGGCACACATCAATTTTAAGGCGCTTGTTTTCTTTGGTTAGCCTTTTGCCAGCCGGCATGGGACAATGGGCCACCAACTGTGCACAGTCGTCAGCAGGCCTAACATGAACGCTTTGCAGCATGGCTAAAATGGTTTGACGCCAGAACGAGTACCTTTGAGTTCTGTTGCCGAAATCTTGCCAATACATGCTGACATAGTATCCAAGCATACTGTGGTATTTTCGCAGCAACAGCACCCAGCACTTCACTGCTGCTATCAGCCAAACCAGCTTAGACCATGCTGAAAAGTGTTAATGTAAAGTGTGCTGACAGAGGTACTTTAACTGTGCGAGAAAAGTTAGTGTATTGAATGTAGTTTAAGCGTATCAATGCCAGTGTATGTATTCTTTTATATACATAGTACTAGGGAACTGACACAAGCTTGGCTTCTTCCGTGGCTTCTTGGGATGCGTTCTTAAGAGAATACTGGTGATTCAGCAAAATTGACTAAAAGTCAAGACAATGTGAGGTTCTTTGTGGAGTGTGTATATTTATGAAGGTCAGCTCGTTGAGTGCAAAAACATTTTTCATCAGTTTAACAATTCTGAATGTGATTGACTGAAGGGGGATTCTAGGTAGGCATAGTCACACACTATTAAGTGGCTGTATCACAATAATTGTTAACAGTTTTTTATTGTTATTGTGCTGACGTGAACCATTCTGACCAGCAAGCATTTTGTGCTATGCTTACAGTCTCTGCTGGAGCCTTGGGGTTGACATCATACTCATTCTTTACAATTATGATTGTTACATTGTATTAGCTATGAGCGTTCCACTGAGTACTGACCAGATACGTATACAATGCTCTAGTGCGATACCATGAATTGGTCATTTTGTTAAGTGTTATGCGTGTGTGTACTGTAGTATAGTTATGCAGCTGTCAGGTATATTCAGTCATTTTTCACTTAGTGGGCACTGTTGCCAGCATTCAGTCATGGGCATCTTTCTTGTATGCTCTGCTTGGCATTGCCATGGATTCAGCCTGAATGTCATGAATGTACGCAAAATTTTGTCAGTTTGTCTTGTTCTGTAGACAGGTCGTTGGTGAACAGTGTGCCTTGAGAGTTTTTCTGCCAATTGGAAAAGACTGTTCATGATTCACGTGTTGATTTCTTGCGTTGGTGTAGTAACTTGGCATTGGGCTTAACATTGTGTGCCTTGGAAACGTTTTTATCTCGGGCCAATTGGTGTGTGCTGAGTGGATATGGGCACTTATTTTTGTGATTGATGCATATGTACCTTTACAAATTTGTCTGTGTGCCGCTTGTGGAATGTGCAAATGATGTAACACTGTAAACATTTATACGTGTAATGATGTTTGAATAAAATGGCTTTTTATTGGTGGTGTGCCACCAAATACAGAAAGTACCTCTTCTTTTTCTTATATGAATGAATTTAGTATCAGACTTATCTTAGGTCTACGTTACATTTAACTGGTTTTCAAGACTCTTGAGATTCTTCTGTGTTGCATAAGTATTGTTGCACTAATATGTCATTCTAAATTATGTAAAAAAATTGCAATAGACTAAGGAAAGAAGTCAAAATATAAGGGCTTTGGCTATTTTTTTGCTAGGCACAACATTAGCAATAGGGTAATAATTTATCTATCAGACTTATCTTCTTCCGTATAGGTGGAGACAGGAATCGCAAGAAATGCCGGGATTTTTTTCATAGAACTGGTGCCTTTGGTCTATGGGTCATGACGATTTCTTTGCCACATAAGAAAAGGAAGTGACGGTTTTCGACTATTGCAGTGCATTTCAATGTCTTGCATGTGAAGTACTTCGTTAAGACAAAAAGAGTAGCATCGTCAAATCGATCACAATGTTCAATTACAATTGGGCTGTGTACAGTAGGGTTCGCGCACCAAAACATGGCGAGTCGCCGGGGCCCCATACCTGTGTGTACTCAAATGTTGTCTCCATCTTGTTTTTGACAAGTAGCATACTCCTGCAATGAACCATGTGCAATTAACTTGTGGAGCTTCTATTACAACAATGAACTGTGGCTACCTGTCATAAGGACGCCACTCACCGATGGCGCTCACTGCGCTTGGGCGAAATGAAACCTTTTTCATTAGTAATGCTTCATTTTAAACATGTGCAGTATGGTAATTAACCAGAAAGCATTCAGTATTTTAACACTTTATTACGGACAAGTAGCTGTCACTCTTGGCTGCTATGTTGTCTCCACTAGAATGACTGAATAAGAACGACAACTTGATGAACTTTGGTTTTAAAGAAAATCCAAAAAGGAAAAGCACCATGCTAAAAGCTGGCGTCTAGTGGTTTTGACACGAGTTTGCATTCGTTGAGGTTCGTATTCTCTCACTGACGTCTTATTTGCTAAGAGAGGGCAGTCGGGAAGGCTTGATTCTTCTGTGCCATGCCACCCGATGAAGCTCATATTCTGATGTGAAAAGCGCTGCAAAATAACAGGAAAACGACTCAATTAATTCCCTTCTGCTAGGTAAACACGTAGTGCAACATCGCTGCATTGATTTGTGCAGAGAATCGCTATTTCATCACAGTTGCACATCAGTGAACACATTTATATTAATCCACTGGTATGTGGGCAACGTAGCTGCAATAGTATGTTACCACCTCCAAAGGTTGATGTTCGAGATTATTTAACCACGCGACAAGTACACGAAAGGCACATTGTGTACGTGGTTTTGTGCGAAGAAAAAAAAGCTGCATGTCGCAGCTTGACTGGCCCCTTCACCTACAAAATAAAATAATAAAAATCGGCAAGTAGCGAATGCAAAAAATTAAGTGCAGCGAAAAGCGACAATACAAAAAGAACGCGCATGTGACCCATGACAGGAAATAATAAAATAGCAACTCCGAAATACATAAAAGCCTTTCGAGGGCAGAAAAAAAGACGAAGAGGGGGGGGGGGGGGGGGGAGTGGAGGTTTCCTAGTGTTTTTCACTCTAATTATAGCATTGCTAAGGTTGTCTCGGCAACTGAGCCTCGTAGTTAGCGCGTGTGGTTCATATCGTGACCATCTTTTGCTAAAGCCAGGGTGTAGGACTGGCAAGGCATCAGTATAAACGCAGCGATCTGAAGTTCTCAGGTGTTTTCCCACTGTTAATTCAGCGTGTTTTCAGAGTATCCGTAGCTGTTCTCAAGTTGTCTCGCATTCTTCGAAGAATGGTTTCATTGTACAGAGAAAGAAAGCTTATGTGCAGTTCAATGACACTGGTTCTCGCTTGCTGTTACGACTGCGAACGATTAAACAAGCTGCTGAATAATTGTACATCTCGAGAAACTGCGCTGCAAGTTGCTATGCTTCATGACCTCCAAGTACATTGTTAAGCTTTTTGCGTACTTTATGAATGTATACGTTCAAAATTTCAGTGGGGTCTAGTTGGATGATCAACCGCCGTCTTTCGTCTCGTTGGTTGTTTTCTGTAAAGCGTGCCGCACTGCACGTACGCTCTTACTGAAGTGAAGCAACCTTTGCCGCAGTTGCAAGGTGGGATTATAGTTTTAAAGGAGGGAAGAAAGCTTCAGCGGCTTAAGTAAAATGGCTGAACTTTGCGTATTTTATGAATGTAAACGTTCAAAATTTTAGCGGGGTCTAGTTGGATGATCAAGCCTCGCCGCGGTGGTCTAGTGGATAAGGTACTCGGCTGCTGACCAGCAGGTCGCGGGTTCGAATCCCGGCTGCGGTGGCTGCATTTCCGATGGAGGCGGAAATGGTGTAGGCCCGTGTGCTCAGATTTGGGTGCACGTTAAAGAACCCCAGGTGGTCGAAATTTCCGGAGCCCTCCACTACTACGGCGTCTCTCATAATCATATGGTGGTTTTGAGACGTTAAACCCCACATATCAATCAAGTTGGATGATCAACCGCCATCTTTCGTCTCGTTGGTTGTTTTCTGTAAAGCGTGCCGCACTGCACGTACGCTCTTACTGAGGTGAAGCCACCTTTGCAGCAGTTTCAAGGTGGGATTATAGTTCTGAAGGAGGGAAGAAAGCTTCAGCGGCTTAAGTAAAATGGCTGAACTTGGTGCTTTTACTTATCTGCACATTACTTTAGCTTGCATTTCTAAAAAAAAACAGAGAGGAAACAAAGTGGCTGCTGCATTTGTCCAGATCGTGTTGACACCGCTCTCTCTGCCGCGGGAAATATAAAGTGCGTAGTGGGGTCACACTGACATTCGTTTCACGTACAGAAAGGCAGTTATTAGATAATGACCGTTAAACTGGTGGTTCAAATTCATTACAAATATTGAATTGGTTAATTCAAGAACGTAACTCGACGTTCTCTTGTTTTGGAAGTATGCGATAAGCCAGTTCATGGTATCGACTTGCCTTGACTCCTTTCTGACCTTACTCGTTGACGGCGTTACTCTACCTCATTTCGCATCCCAACCTGGCATTTTCCCGATGTTTGCAAACCAGCGGGTGTCGTTACGCGACGTAGTGCTTCACCTGATGAAATCTGGCGCACGTGTGATGACGTGTTCGAATTCGGTGAAGGAGATCTTTCCGTCGTCGTCCATGTCGGCCTCCTCCAGAACTTTCTCGACCACGATCTGAACCTCTTCGGGCGTCAGCTCGGAGCGCGTCAGCGCTATCGTCGCCTTCTCGATGTCTCCGGGACCCAGCATCTGGTCTTCGTCGTAATCTGCGGCGTAGCAAAAGTATACGCCGACAGGCGGGGTTTTCGTTGCGATTGAGAAAAAGCTCTAGTGCACCTGACGCAAAAAAAAAGTTTAGTGAGGGATCTCCTAATCTAACCAACGTAATCTGTAATGAAGCGAAAGCAGGCCCGAGTTTGATAAAACCCATTATTTCTAAAGCCTTCCAGCGGGTGAAGTGAGGCTGTTGAAGCAGAAAGTATGAAGTGCTACCTAAAGCTAGGGGTGCAGTCATAAATTGTTTTTGTGAGGGGGGAGAATCTGACCATGCTTTATATACGTTCGTGCGCGTGCTTTTATATACAAATGAATATATGTATACACACGAGCTACATTAAAAAAATTTCGGGCGGGGTTTGAACCCTACCTCCCAACTTTATCCTCAATCCGCCTTCCTCTAACTTCTCTGGCTACGCCAGTGCCCAAAGCGTCTTCTCAGTTGCAGAGCGTAAAGTCAGAATAATGTGGTTCACAAACAAAGTGGCATAGACGTGCATTGATGATTATAGTACGCAATTGCGATGTGGTGCGACTACTGTTATTTGGTAATTACTACTATTTCCGTTACTTTTTCTGGTGCCTTGTTGAAGAAAGTTTGGCTTGTGACCAGGGCATGTCACTACTGACCGATTGTTATGAACAATTATGCGCGATATGCTTTGAGTAATCTGCATCGCTATGCTGATGGAATGAGAAAAGGGGAATTGAAAGATCAGGTAGTGAGACAAGAGGGAAGAAAAGAAGGAAATGAACAAAAAGTGAGCCGACCTATGTGTATTTGTCGCATGCACTATACATTAGCCAGAGGCGTATACAACAGTCCCGTATTTCGCAAGAAGCAGAGAAATGCTTCAACCACCTTGTGGGCCGACGAGCAATGGAGATGGTGCTCCAGCAGCAGTATTGTTGAAGCGGGAATGGGCCAAAAGACATTCCAGAGCAAATATGTCACACATATTATAACACACAAAAGATTACGCAGATTGGTTAGACCACGCGATGCTCACCGTAGATGCGGAAGGCATAAAATACTTTGACGTCGCGTGGTGACGGTTCGCTGAAGACGGACAGCATGTCCAGGAAGTCATCAAAAGTCATATTACCGCTGCCGTCGTGCGAGAATACCTTGCAGATGCGTTCTTTGAACGGGTTTTCCTGCAACACACGTCGCAGGAAAGAGTTACTAACTCGCTTGCGTCAACACTTTTATGCATTTGTGGAATTCCGCGCCCAGGGCTTACTCGTAATATCTGGTCGTCATAGTTTAATCTCCGAAAATTGGATGTCAATGGTCGTTCTAGCCGTGCCAAAATTAAGAGGTATCGAGAATGAATGTACTTGGAGACTCATAAGACACCGATAAACTGCGACTTCCTAACTAATGCGAGGAATGTCAACGTGCCTTTAGATCATCTGCCACGGCCCTGTAAATCTGGTTTTAGTGCAGAATTTGACCTACCTTCAGTTCGGGCATCTTCTCAATCTTCTCCATAGGAACGACGATGGTGTGCGCCTCGTTCCCTGTCATGACAATGGGGACCCGCTGGCTGTCCAGCTCTCGGAACCGCTTCTGTATCCTGCAGGAATTGTTTGAAGCGCCCGCACGAAGTGTTCGATCGGCTTGCGTAACACATAGTTACTGCAGTCGGCTATAGTGGTAAGTTGCTTGTTTGTTCAGTTCATTCTGCCAGCCTGATTAAAGGCCCTGGGCAGGTAACGAAAAAAAGTACATACAAGATATTCAGGTGAAGTAAACAAGCTTGCCCGTGTTGTTGATCTACATTTTGCATTATCTTATCACAGTATCTAGAGTGACCACCGACCAGATGAGTCGAACACAGTCCTATAATATTACAGCGAGAGCTGTTTTGAGATCACAACTTGGGTCTCCCACAGCGCCGTAGTTGTCTGCTAGCGCCGCTGCCGGTGTCCGTACCCACATCGCGTGAAGTTAGAATGATGCAGTGAGCTCGAGCCCGGGTCTGCTTGATGCCAGCCCAGTACTCTAATACCACTGAGCTGCTTGTGAATTGTTGTCAAACTTGCCTTAGGCAGGCTTGATGTTGGGAAGGCATTCGCGTTAATACGACTTATAAAGCGTTTTGAAACAGCGAAAGAACAACCAGTCGTCGCACAATGCGAATAGCGTAACGAGTGGGTCGTACAATGCTCCAATCCATTACAAAAGCTTGGTCTTGTTCTCCTATTGCTGATGCTGATGCTGATGACGTCTGATGGATGGCGCTTACCCACAAAGGGGGATGGGCCAAGAACCGGGCGGCAGGATACTTAAATGAAACTAAACTGAAAATGAAGCCAATCTGAAAAAGTAGCTTAAAATAATACTACCAAAAAACAAAAATGTGTGCTGAGCAAGCGGTCAAACCATCTTTTGTTTTTGAAAGACATAACTACGAATTATAAACTAAAGATCTGAAAAGGTAGTGGTTCACTAGCATGGTAATCTTTTAGTTGCGCTGATGTAATCAAACACAGCGGAGCATTTACTGTAGTGCATACACACTTCAGGCATAATTCTTCGTCGTCGTCATCCACTGCATGAACTATTGGCACAAAATTTCTGGCATTAGTTTAGCGGATACCACGATTCTCAGAAGACTGACGAAAAATAGCATAGTGAATGCCGGCCTACTCTCCTAAAATTTTTATTATTAATGCCGTAGTGGGCATCGGGCAAGTGCGCTTGCAGCAGTTACCCAATGAGTGTTTGGAAAAGACTCTAAAAGGCCGCTCTTCTAGCTTTCGCTGTGACTGTGCTGCGCCTTCCGCGCAGGCCTGTCGTTTTTTTGTAAGGTAATCGTTCAGCAGTGAAGGGGCATCTCATATTTACCTTTCGACTGCGTTATGATCTGTAGCTCAACAACGTACTAAGTTGAGGATGTATAGTTCTTGCATAGCTGTTGAAGCGAACCGAGCAAAGTCTACGAAATAGTTACAGGGTGAAACAGAAGTCCAATTGGCGATAGTTTTGCTTGTTTTTCAATTTGTTCACCTGCTCCATTTTTTTTTGACATAGCGCTATGTCATAGTGTTATGGTCTTATGTTGTGAACAGTCGATCACTTGTGTTAATTCGAGATATCACAATTGCGGTTTCGCAGGTACTCTAAAGCATGAGTACTTATTGAATCCAATCATTTTGAGAAGTTCCCGTGTTTTTAGCCTGAAATAAAGGCCACTCATTTCTCCACATGTCTGGTGTGGTTAGCCGATCTGATTCTATATATATACAGTAACAGTAACCTCGTTGTTAGCGGAGCTAAAGAACCTTTTTCATGTCTTCCCACCATATTTATTCTTTTTGTTTTGTGACGCTGGCTAGGCTTTTTCTTTTGTTTGCTCTCATGTGACGTTATAATTCATACACGTACTACGCTATCTGCATTTACATGTAATTCATTGTGTTATTAATATTTTTAGCGTGTTCCATAACGTGTTTTCGCGGCATTTTTATGACGTGCGTAACTTACTGTGAAAATATGTTCAGTGGGGTACATTTATTTTTTTTACTCGCTCCTCCTTATGGCTTCATTATCAAGTCATCAGAAACTCTGTAAATAAAAATAAAAAAATCCGGCTCCTACCTGAGAATTTCTTTCCTCGTAAAGTAGGTGCAGTCCTTTACGGAGGCAATGGAAGAAGAAGTGTTGTCGAGTATGAGCAGCACACTTTATTTGATAAAAGTTGCCAGTAATTTCACACGAACACAGTCTGTAATGTACTTTGGATCTGTATCCCCTTTCTGCTTACTTCTAATAGATAGCAGTAGTAGTGTACACGCCCACCACATCGTTTGTGTAGGTATTAATGCATTTTATGCAATAGTAAACCAGCGATTGTACGTTGTAACACTGTGTTTTGGTCATATACTTCTCTTAAATTACCCGCTAAAGTCTGTTCCGACGTGCGCAGTCAATTATAACCGAATAATTTTAGGTTATGTGCACCCCGAGTTGGGACACGTTACGCGCCGGATTCGCGAAAGGACGTGAATAACCAAAAATAAACAATAATAACCATTAGTGACATAATGACCTAACATATTTGAACACGTTTTGGTACACCCTTTTCTAGAGGTTGCGCACCTTATACGTGCAGCGGTATTTTCGATTAGGAACCCAACCTAGAAAATTGTATGTTCTTTTCATTTGTGTATGGATTGTGTGTTTAGGAAAAAAAGTAATTAACGATTCAGAGTACTTGGTATGAGAGGGCTTTCATCCTGCGAGAGGATTAACGAAGGCATAAAGGCACAACATTTCGTAATAACAAGGTCTGTTCGTTCCCCGATCGTGTAATCACAGTTCGTTCAAGCACGCTTCGTAACGTATTCGTTTACCCCGTCACCTCAGCTGATCAATCGAAAGCCTCCCCATTAGACCGAGTGGTTCGAGAAGCAAATCTTTTTGTTTTTCTCCGCATTCTAAACATTCGCGCGCGCGCGCCAGCTGCCACACTTGCCTGATAATCCTCGAGTTGCTCATCCGTGAAAGTGACCACCTTGTTTCCCATGCCGCCGGGCAGCGCCGCGCAACGCGAGCTTGCGTTATACTGTAGCTGGTCGCAAGTATACGACGTGCTATTCGTGGACAACTGCGCAGATTCCTTCAAGAAGCCCAGGTGCGTGCAGCGAGGCCCCGCTCCTGAAGTGAGCCCGAGCCCCGGTCTGAACCCGTTTCGGCGCTAGCGGCGACTGCGTACCGGCGCGCCCATCAACCCTAGGCGTGGTCCCCGTCGTAGCAGCTGCTTCTCCTCTTCTCCTTTTTTTACCTCGTCCAGTGCGAAGGGAAGCGTGTTTTTTTTTCTTTCTCCTTTTACTTCCATATGCAAAGGCAAGGTCACTTATCGCTGCGCCGCCATATTGCCACTGTTGACGAGTAAATACGCAATTACTGCATTTCGGAAGCTATTTAGCGAGCTTTAAACCAGAGGGTCTGGTCTGGCGGTTATGGCGCTGAACTGCTAAACCAGAGGTCGCGGAATTGAATCCCTTTGGCGGAGGCAAGTGCTAGAGGCCCGTGAACCAGATGTTCTAAAGTGCAACTGCTCCTTTTTGATTGCGATTGACACCGTAGTGACAAGGCATTTGGTGGGAGATCTGATTGATCCGCGTACACACAAAATGTCATTTGACACTTACTGCAGCGTTTTGATTGTTAGACATTCAATAATCTTGTTTGTGAAGCGCTCATCAATGCCGAACTGCGATCTGTGCATTAGAAGTTTTCTTTCGTGGGAATGCTGTTTAGCTTTGTGTTGTATGCGCAATTCTTTTTATAATACAGTTAGAGAACAAAAAGTCTATCAATGAGCCTTTTGCTGAAGAAACTTGCAAATTTGGTCAACGCGGCTTTCGATCAGATATCACGCGTCATATCACGCCTATAAAAGACCGACGAATAACAAACATGCCCCAAAATTTGACTTTTGAGCTGATGACTTGTGGGCTGAGTCGTCAATATGACGCCCTGTCGCCTGTAGTTTTGCTGAATGCATATAGGATTTGACCTTTCCACCGATATTGATAATGTCGGCAATGTGTTGTCTATGTTCGTGTATTCAGGGCACAAGCGGAGCAGCGAGAACACTACACCTTCAATAAAAATGAGATTCAATTTAAGATCATTTGACCTTTTAGCTTCAGAGTTAAAAGAGTAATTCACTTGCATATTGCATATTACTCAAGGCTCAACTTCATAATGCGAGTCTCAGTTACGCATCATGAAATCAGAGTGCCACAAAGATTAGGAAACAGTCACCATAGACAAACACCAGCTCATTGTGACTTCACAGTCTTTAAAGGTCACATCAACGTTTCCTCTTGATCATCGTGCTAGCTGTTACAATGCACCATAACCAACATGAAGGTCATGAGCTCGAATTCCGGCCACAGAGGCTGCATTTTTATGGAGACAAAAATGCAAGCGTCCCGCGTGCTTAGATGTAAATGCACGTTAAATATTTCCAGGTGGTCTGAATTTCAGGAGCCCTCCACGTCTCCCATAATCACGTATGACGGCTTGTGGACGTAAAACCCTAAAAATCAATAATGAAGCATAACGACCGAATACAATCTACTGCGTTTTTACCGTCACCTGACAGTGGCCCATCTCTGTTCCGTACTGTAGTAACTGTCTTGCTGTGGAGACGTTGTGATTCACATTACCTCGGCTACTCCATTTCTATGGGATCTGCAGCGAAAAAAGAATGAAGAAAGGTCTTCCTCCCCCTCTCCAAATAAACAATGAGCAGCTAAAGAACACATATAGCACACTTGAAGTTCTCTGTCGCGCAACGCAGAATGTGTGGTATTCCGGTTGCACGAGTTCACAGTGACGCGTGGCAGTACTATCTGTGAGTGTCCCGCCGTGCCCACCGGCGACATGACACGCACGACCATTCTCGGGCCCCGCATCGAGTTTTTTAAAGACGATAGTCTTTATTGGGCGACCTTCGACGCAAAAATTGTGGTCTTTCTTTCTGTCGGTCTGTCTGTCTGTCTGTCTGTCTGTCTGTCTGTCTGTCTGTCTGTCTGTCTGTCCGTGCGTCCGTCCGTCCGTCCGTCTGTCTGTCTGTCTGTCTGTCCATCCATCCGTCTGTGTGTCTGTCTGTCTGTCTGTCTGTCTGTCTGTCTGTCTGTTTGTACATTTGTCTGCTTGTCCACTCTTAACGGCACCGGGTACTCGAAACGGCCGACTCCATCCGCAGCGGCCACCAATGTTACTCAAGTTTCAGCGTTCATACTTGTGCAATTGTCAATTAAAAAGCAATTATTGCGCATGTCTGGGTCACCAAAACAACACGAATATATTCTGCATGTGCGTCTTTTATTAGAAAAGGCATACTTACTTTTTTTTTCGTTTCGTCTTAATCTTAATGATACGTCTTTCCCGCAGGTCACGGGATCGAGTCCCGGCTGCGGCGGCTGCATTTTCGATGGAGGCGGAAATGTTGTAGGTCCGTGTGCTCAGCTTTGGGTGCACGTTAAAGAACCCCAGGTGGTCGAAATTTCCGGAGCCCTCCACTACGGCGTCTCTCATAATCATATGGTGGTTTTGGGACGTTAAACCCCACAAACCAATCAATGATACTTCTTTTCTATTTTCGCACGGACCGCATCGATCGGCGATGCGCAGAAAATCTGGCGAAAGAGGGGCGCGGTCCGGTGTCGGGCTGCACCACTACTGCGCTCGGCGGATGCGGGGGCGCTGGCGCAGCTGGGATTAGCGGCCGTCATTCTACAGAGAGCCTCGTCAATTCTGTTCAGTGCAGTGAAGGCTAAAGTCGGGGAACAGCTATGAATACAGTCACAAATACACAGTCGAGAGTTCGACGGAATACCGTCTGGCCAGCTGACGGCATTATTGAAAAAAATAAAAGTCACTGACTAATGTCAAACAAAACAAATGACGTTTCGGAATCCGCACGGATCCCTTGCTCACAATGGCTTTGTGAAAGGTGAAAGCTGTTATGAGATCACAACAGTGGCGTACATACGTTCGTTGCCGCTGCCAGTGGTCCGTCACCGCTATCGCACGAATTAAAAAATAAATAAAAACATAACTGAGATTAGGATGGCATTTGAACCCGGTGGTGTGCGAAGCATTGCAAGTATAAGTACCACAGCCGCTGGATAAAGACAACCTTGTCTTTTATCCAGTGGCCATGCAAAGTAATGTCCCATATAGCTACAAGCTTGTTATTTATTTGCAAAGAAAGACTCCATACGTGCTTCATAGCGGGGAAAAAATAGCGTTAGCATATGCATGCGTCGCGGAAGAATAAATTAACAAACAGGGCATCACACAATGCCGTATAACGAGTCGGTCGTAGAATGCTTCCAACTCATTAGAAAAGTTTCAATCATACTTCTTCATCGTCGTCAGTCACAGCCTGAACAACGTGCGCCTGACATGTCGTACAGGTCTTTAGCGGGTACCATTCATTCCCCGCAGAATGACGAGTGTTGGCATAATGAATACTTGCCGACTTCACCAAGAAATATGATGATCTATGTTGTATACGTGGGTGCCTAGTAATGTGTAATTTCATTAGTTGCCCCAAGAGAGTATACAAAGCTCTAGAAAGGCCGCTCTTCCAGTTATCGTGTGAGTGTTGCGCGTCTCGCGAAGATCTATCTATCTATCTATCTATCTATCTATCTATCATCTATCTATCTATCTATCTATCTATCTATCTATCTATCTATCTATCTATCTATCTATCTACTTATCTATCTATCTATCTATCTATCTATCTATCTATCTATCTATCTATTATCTATCTATTATCTATTATCTATCTATCTATCTATCTATCTATAATATATCGATAGATATAGAGAGAGATAGTTTAGATATAGAGATAGATAGATATAGATATAGATATATATAGAGATATAGATTAATAAAGAGATATATCTATCTATAGATGATATATATATATATCTATCCGCCAACGTCAGGGTGATCGCGATAACTTGGGTAACAAAAATTGGCCCCGTATCTGCATGTTACGTGCAAATGTCGTCGAAAGACGATAGTCTTGCGTCTGGACGAGAGCGAACAAACGTTTATTTAATGTTCTGCGCAAGAAAATTGGTGGATGGCATTCTGGAGGCACTGCGTTAGAGTGCCTCGAGCGTGCAGCGGAGGCGAACGAGCGCATCGAGTCACGTCACGCTTGAGACATCAGCGCTATCTGTAGTTATCTTGGAAACGAAGCGTGCGCGCCCGTCTGGAAGGTGATAGATGGACAACGCAAGGCGACGGGTAGGGTGCCACCGCCATGTCGTCTTAGCAAAGCGTTGGGAAACACTTGCATTTTCGTGCAAGCGTTGCATGGTCAGCGCAACGTGATAAACGCTACGGTCCTTAGAATTACTTATGTATGCCTTTCTAGTGAAACACACACATAGAGAATATTGACGTGTTGTTATGGTGCCTCATATATGCGCAATAGTTGCTTTTTAATCGACAATCACACAAGTATGAACGCTGATTCTTGAGCAATATTGGTGGGCGCTGCGGGTGGGGTTGGTCGTTTGGACTATCGTGTCACGGGGTCATGACGTTGCTGAAGACAGGGGACTTTGTGTTGAGATTTAACTGTTTATTTGGACGAACCTGTGCCCGGTAAACGGAAAGTCCGATTAGGGTAGCAGTCTTGCACAGATATAGAAAAGATTTATTTTCTGCTACACCGTAAAGACAATATTTCAGAGAGGTACATTTCAGCTGAAGAACCGAGAAACTTCCAAAGATAATACAACACCCATTGTCAAAACCGATCACAATCTATGCACCAAATGCTTTCTGATGGCTTATCCCAACCCAAGAACACAGATAGCAGTGAACGGAGCGTCGGCCGTCGATCAACAACTGACAAGCGGCGAAGTGCGCCGGCATTTATACTCTTGCCATCGAATGCGTTATCGTTGGCGGTGACGTAGGTTGCAGTATAATCTGTACAGTTTGGGCGTGATCTTATCGAAATGATCTACTGCAGTCCTGAAGCTTCTCGAAAACTGCAGGCGTGGTTTGCGCTGAGACTTGTGTAGTGTATTGGGCGATAACAAAACTTGAGAAATGGAACGTGACAATATTGACGTGTTGTTATGTGTGCCTCATATATGCGCAATAATTGTTTTTTAATTGACAATCACACAAGTATGAACGCTGATTCCTGAGCAATATTGTTGGGCGCTGCGGATTGGGTTGGTCGTTTGGACTATCGTTTGGCCACTTTGGTGCCGTTTAGGGTACCGTTAAGGGCGGGAGAAACAGACAAATGTGCAGACAGACCAAAATTTTTGCGTAGAAGGTCCCCGAGAAAGAATATATCGTCTTTAAATTGGTATGGGAGGGTAAAATTGTTTAACTTTATGATTCCTGGTCATGACATGAAAAACGCCAGTCTTGCGGTAAAGGCGCAGCACAGTCACAGCAAAAGCTATAACAGCGGCCTTTCAGAGCCTTTTCGAAACACTCATTGAGTAACTACTGCAAGCATGCTTGCTTGATACCCACTATATCATTATTATTAACTTTTTTGTGTAGTAGGCCGGCATTCGCTATGCTATTTTTTGTTCTTCTGAGAAGCGTGGTATCCTTGTTCTTGTTCTTGTTCACCTGTTGTCTGTGGCGCATACCCATTATGAATGATTGGCCAAGAATCGAGTGGTTTTAAAAAATTGTTCAGATTTAGAATAATGGAGATATAATAGAAAGATTACCGATGACCTAGAAAAGTATGGTGCTTGATCTAATGCATACAATTATTCAAATAAGGAAACTAATTTAATCTTAGAATACAGCAATAATTTCATTTTTATAGGTATAATTTTGTAGACATGTTTGGATAATGAAACAGATTAATTAGTCAGCCTATTAGTTTCATCAATATAGACTCGGACGGCCGCGCATACTGCCGCATTAGAGAACCCAGAAACGAAAGCTCCAAAAGACAAAATGACAGGCACTGATAAGTCCATATTATTACCACGTAAAGGTATTTCTGAAAGGTTCTTTTTTCGTAATGTGTTAAACCACCTGCAGGTCAAAACGAAATGATCTATTGTTTCAAGTTCATCACAGGAAGCGCACAGTGGCGAAGGTGCCTGAGCAGACCCGTGTTTATAGAAATTTAGATTTGGTACCCTGCAACGCAGCCTTGTGATAGTTACTTATTGTTTACGAGTGTGACAAAAGTCTGTTCGCCAGGGATATAATAAATGGCGATATTCAATAGAGTTTGTTAGTGCTGTACCTCTAAAGGCGTCCATAAGCGTACGTCTTACGTCTGCGGAACCGAGCAGGAGCCACATAAGTGGATGAAGGACAGTGCGGTAGACTCGGTTCGCTAATTGACGCCTTAGCTAAGGAATCGGCTATCTCATTTGGAAATAAGCCTTTATGTCCAGGCACCCAAACTAATTGGACTTTTCTCAAATTCGCAGGCACTAGTGCACAGAACGCCTTTGTTACTTGATTATCAGCACCAACAGAAAGTACCGCATAGAGAGGTAGGGAATCTGTTATTATGAAATATGAGGTTATTGCTGTATCAAATTTGCGTAAGGCGAGCACTACTGCCAGAAATTCAGCCAGAAGAACGGGTATAAAATCGGGTAGTCGAAGGCAATGAATCCAATCTAAAATCGGGCTGAAAATACCAAATCCTGACTTTTCGTCACATTGCGATGTGTTTGTATATTGATATAGCAACAATAACGTTTGTTGTAATACTGCGCAGGTGATCTTGTCGTACACCATGCAAAATATTATGGGGAAGTAAATGGGCGTTATTAGGAAAAACATCGTCAAATTGAATTTCCACAGGGTATAAATTATCATGACTCAGCGTGATGTCGCATATACGTACGTTTTGAGGCTCCAATAAATTTTGCACAAATATAATTTGTGGCGTGTGAAATTGCGGCCTTCTAGCAGCAAAAAAATGATTCCGGGGTGGAAATAAAGGCTGTTTCTGAATGTCGTAATGGTGATTCATAAATTCTTAAGAGTGTCTGAACAGTCAGAAGGCGAATTCTGCAAGAAAGCGGAGGGACCCTCGATTCGAGATACAACACATTGTTGGCAACTGTTTTGGGAAGGCCAAGGCATAAGCGCAAAGCTTCTCTTTCCAGAAGAATTAGAGGCCGTAACTTGTAAGCTGGAACTCCAGAGAAAAGTACACAACCAAATTCCAAAATTGGACGAACGTACATGCGATATATCATTACCAATGTGTCTCTTCTCATATCTATGCGGTAGTTACTTAGCTTACGTAATATGACAATGGCCCGCACAGCTTTCCCGGCAATATATTCGATATGAGATCGCCAGTTAGGCGATGTGTGATTAATTACTCCAAGGTATTTCATTACTCCACAGATTTCACCTGTGGTATATCCTCATGATGATAAGACAGAGAGATGTGTACGGGGTATTGCAGCCGGAAAACAAGGAGGGCACATTTACTCAGATTATGTAAACAGATTATGTAAAAGCAGTTGCCATCGAGCCAGCTCTCCAATATATTTAGGTAAGTCTGCAGCCGTTCATATAAGGTCTGAATGTTATCTGCCACTGCAAAAAACGTGATATCGTCAGCATAAACATAAGTTGTCGCGTCCTGTTTACGTGGAATGCTGCTCATTAGTAAATAAAATAGCACCGGGGAAAGCGCTGAGCCTTGCGGTACTCCCCTCGTTCGTGTATGAGTAGAAGAGGCAAACCCATCTTTAAAACAATAAAATTTCCTGTCTGCAAGAAAATTATGAGCCGACGCTACTATGTGTGACGGAAAGTCAATTCATTCTAATCGATCTACAGAATACAGTGTTCCATGGTATCATATGCTTTAGCGATGTCTAAGGTAACTAAAGCTGCATAATTGTTATCTAGCCGAGCTGATTGAAGCCGACTTTCTAAATCAACGTGGGCATTCGAAATTGAACAACCATCCCTGAACCCAATTAGACAGGGGCTTAGAATTGACCTCATGGTAATAAGTTCATTATTTCGTATATCAGTGGTGATTCTCTCAACCAATTTCACTAAACTTGATGTCAGTGCGATTGACCTTATGTTATCCAACATGTACGCTCCATTTTCATTTTGAGCAACAATATGTTTGGCAAGTTTTCATTCTGGAAGCATTCATGCGTTCCTTAACGAATAAATCCCTAGTTCTAGCAAAAGATTGGGCGATTCCTGGAGTAAAAAAATTTAACATAGAGTTCGTAATTCCATCTGATCCGGGAGCTGTCCTCGGTAAGCATAATACTGCCTGACTCCATTCAGCTAAAGAAACTTCTGGAAATTCACGCAAGTTTACCAGCATGGGCCCGAATAGCCGAAAGATGCAGTGGCACATATCCGCGGGTGGGCATTTGCCACTGGTATGTGGGTATGTCCCACTGGTGATTGACACTTCATATCGACCCAGGAACGGCAAGAACAGGCATGGGTAATTTTAACGCGTGAGTGTTAAGAAAAAGCTGACGTCAGCAGCGTCGACCCGACGAATGCAAAGAATAAATGTCAGGGTCCCAGCAGGAATCGAACCCCAGCATTCTGTGTGGCAATCAAGTATTACACCGCAGAGCCATGGCAGGTCTCGAAACTACGTAACAAATATACCCTTATATGAGTGAAAGGTCAAAACTTGTTGCACTGCAAGCTATCCAACTTTATAAACATTACAGGTGTACTCCTATATGATACATCCGTCACGTCGGGTTAACGTCTATTGTACTTAAGTGCTATCCGCTGAGGTTGATTCATGAAGTAGTGTCCAAGGCTGGCATCGTTACGCAACTCTAAACAATTGGTTATATAAAACATATGCGGATTTTTAGCGCATTTGTGTGCGTGCATTTGTACACATCTGTAACGCCACTTCGTAATAAAAAAAATTACAAGACGGTCACCTTCCATGCACATGCTTCGCATAACATCAATTCCCAAAGTATGTGGGATCTGCCATTTTTTTTACCTGCCGAAAGAGGGGAAAAAAGGACGAGTAGTGACGAAGACCCATCGTGAAATTCAATCACACGACGCATGATTAATTTCAGTAATATTAGCACTTTATTCCAGCATCTGCATCGCGTACACGCTGTACAACAGTTATGCACATGGCTGAGGGTGAAGTTGGGCTAGGCACGCCACGAGTTTCGCCATACTTGCGTAGATAGTGCGCCTTATTGTTAAACCGTTTATGTTAATTTTTGTGAAAAACTCCAGTACATTTTTTCTGGGACGTTTTTTTTTTTCACGTCACCAAACGAGTAACTGTACACATCCGGAAATTAGTTCAGTCATTTTGCTTGGCTTAAAAGACTGCCGTCTTCCTGGCGAACTATATCGCTCTACGAAATCACCGCTCTCGTGTACAATTGGCCACTATTTGGTCGCGCACTGATACACAGTGAAGGCACTATTGACGGAAACGGGAACACTGGTTATACTGAATATGTGTGCTTCTATAGTACGATTTATCCGGTGTACCTCGTGTGGCTATTAGGGAATTGATAAATGGTGAATTGACAGAGTACTCCATTGAAGACGTGGTTTGAGAGAGGAATCGAGGAATACGGCTTCCATGATAGCTACTGTAGTACAAAATTACCGTGCCGCACTTGTTTTTAGCGATGACGTCTCATCTGCTGGTAATGTCAACGAAATCTCAGAGGAATCGAGGAATGCGGCACGATAGCTACTGTAGTACAAAGCTGCCGTGCCGCACTTGTTTTTAGCGATGACGTCTCGTGTGCTGGTAATGTCAACGAAATCACATTTAGAAGAACATAAACTGCAAGCGGAAGGTGAAGCTCGTGGTATGCCGAGCCCATTTCCCTCGGTTAGGTCTTCTCTGCGTTTGCTGTCATTATACATATCTGGCAATGCGGTTCAACACGTGCGATACAGAAACGACATGCTTCGCCGTATGCGACACATCGCTGTACCGAGGCAACTTTAACAAGCAACCAAAGCTGTCGACTTCTCACCTTGCATGTCTCAAACAACTTTTTTTTAATCATCGTATTCACTCTCCAACAAAAGCGCGCAGGGGCATCGTAAACTATTTACAAGGCTCGTTCGTTTTGTATATTATAGTTGACGCCACATATACGCTTTGTTTGTATACATATGCCTTTTGTGTTTGTCGTGATGCCTTGCGAGGTACTTTGATGAAATCGCTCATGACGGGGATGATTTCACAGACTTTCGTAGCGTTAAATGTAACCAACATTGTGATTACGTCATCGCGCTTTTAAGGACTGCTAAATAGTCGTAAGATCTTGCGTAAAGATGTCTTTTGAAATTCCCTTATGATTGTAGCAGGTTATTGGACTCGCCACAATGAAGAGCGCTGTTTTCGATATTCCCCGATAAAACAAAACGTTTTCGTCGTATTAAGGCTCAACGAACTCACTGCTGTTCAATATAGAAGACAATACTGAAGGACAAACTGCGCATCTCTCACGTGTTTTCACGTATTCGACCTTTTTTTTTTGTCCGAAATTTCCATTTTAGAGCCAACTTTCCTCGCGAGGGATTTCATCGTTGTGTACTTCGTGGAGCGGGCTGTACGCCTATTGCATGTTTCTAAACAGGGGTAGGCGCCGTCGCAATGTTCAGGTGCTTGTAGCGACGTCATGGCGCGTAAGTTCCGCCTATAGCCCAAAGCTCACCACCGCCTTCTATGGTCACGTGACCCGTGAGCACAGCGCGTCGAGGACCCTCCCGCGCGACGCCTCAGTATGTCGACAGCGCTTAACCCTGTTTGCAAATATGGAGTAGGTTTATGCGCAACAACACGGCAAAATGTCTCACTATGACAGCTACCCTACGTCAGCACATGGGCTAGAAAAGACACGGACGACGCGAAAGGCAATATTTCGAAAATGAAAACGTGTCTATGTATATAACTACCGCTGTGTAGCTTTCTGATTTTCATTTTTCTCTCTAATAGATAGATGGCATGGTACACTACACGTGTGTATGGTACAGGAGACAGTGAGAGAGAACGATTTTTTTTTACCGTGTTTATTAGAGCGCCGTAGACTCATCGCTTAATGTCACTGTCACACGGGGGGTAATGTCTCGTGAAAACATTGGTTCGTGAAACGCCAGCGCTTTCGCCCTGTGCTCTCGTCTGACGCGCCGTGCAAGACACTTCCTTTGTTAAGTCTACGTTTCAATCTACCTTCGAGCGTATTTAATGAGGGGTTGTCTGAACGACTAAAAAAACAAAACTTGTCGCTCTTTCAGCACCATGACACTCGGCGTACGCTATCAACAACCAACGGCAGAGAGGAATAAATTCGAGGTAAGGGTGGAGGCTATAAAATGGCCCGATAACACCACTCAACCTATCATGCCCTGTATCGTTGCATTTTTTTTTTCACCGCGAGAGCTACTAGCGCACGCAGTTTATCTAATTGTATGATACAACACTCAGAAGATTAGAAACCTCTAGAGAAGAGTGAGACATATGTATATACGTCAACACAATGTTTGACGAAGTACAGTATATATCAACAAGACATGGCACATGCAAAATGACGAGAAGAAATGTTTGTCATCGGAAAGAAAACGTTGGCATAAGTGCTGCGTAACAGAGTAAACAGGTGTCAGTCAACTGTTAGCATCTTCGTTTTTGTCTCGCCACTCATTGTCTGACGCAACAATTCTGGTGGCAAACTTTTCAACATTGCTCAGCTGTAAGTACCTTTTTGTCGACTCGTTTACATCCCGGCAAATAACAACAAATTATTTTGACCTCACTCGAGAGAGAGCCAAATAACAGATGGGACAAAAGATCAACCGTATACGGGAGTACACATATCAGAGCGCACGTAACATGCTTTTTTTTTTCTTCTTGTGGAAGCTCGTGTTACCGAATGACGCTACTTCGGTGTCTTTTTTGTACATGTTGTCAATTGGATGGAACGTAACGTTTAAAGGGAACAAAAACACTTTGGCAGCAGCTGCACTGACGCCTGAGCGTTTTGTACGCTCTGTGCAACTCCGTTTCGATTGCGCACGCGTGGACAGGTCAGCGTGAAATGGTAATAACTACTCTAAGCAGCAGCTAAAAGACCATTACGAAAGATTCGAAATTGTGCCTCGGAGCTTGTCGTTCACCCAAACGGCCACAATTAATTAGCTTTTGATCTTATTTTTGCTGGAACGGTTAAATGAATCGACGTTGTGTCATCCTGAATTAGGGCGAACCCACCGTCCCTTTAACCTAGCCTGGCCGAGTTATTGAAAAGTGGCGATAAACGAACGATTTGAAGAGCAACGCGTACGAACTACGCACACGCGACGTTAAAACAACTCCCTCGGACACAACAGCTCTCTGAATCCCCGGTGGATTCTCATTTATCGAACTAGCTCACGGGAGAATTACTTGCTTCGAGGTACAAATGAACCATGCTGCATGCCGACAGGCTCTTGTAGCATTAGAATATATGGAAGCGGAGCAGCTGCTGCATTTGGTTATACGTTTCAGACAACGCGCTCCCAAAGTCATCTTGAACCCCTTCGAATGGAGCCGGAAGGAAAGTGACGACCGCTTGATGGGCCGTTCGCATTGACATACACGTGCAGGGAACGGTGACCTGCTGGTCAGACATCACCGGGCACAATTGACGCGAAGAGAAGGAAAGATTTAGCCGCTACCTCGATGTACTGTTAGTCGCTACCACAGACGCTCAAACACACGCGCACGTGTTTTAAGGGAGAAAAAAAGATTGAAGTCGCACCTGGGGGAATACATTCGACGGTCACACTATGTATGTACAGACTATGTAGACTTTCTTACCAGTGTGTACGCGGCGGTATTTGAGGCACCAACTTCGGTGAGTTTAATCATGGCTCGTCGACATCTATGTTGGTATAAGAACACTACGTCGTGCAACAACACGTGGGAAATCAGCTTGTAGTTTCTATACAGCGATAGGAGGGCCGCATTTTTGTCTCGGAAGGGATAGTGGTCTGACAACGAGTTGGCGTTTAGGCTCTCTCGTTTTGAAGGAGAAAACACGGCTACTTAAGAACGAGACCGCTTCCTGTCGAGATGAAAGAGAGCTGGCGAGTTTAATTTATCATCCTCGGAAGAGCGGCTTTGGTGTCTGGCGTCTATCAGCATCCGAAAACAGCGCATGAAGTTGTGTCACTGTGCGACTAAAGTTGGGACGTTTAACCACGAATATTTTAACAGTCAGCGCGGCGTTAGGCTTCATTGGCCCTGTCTCCTGGGCTATTGTGCGTGGTATAGAAATTCGGCACCAGCGCGACGCGCCTTGTAGTGGTCTGAATACACCATGCGCGCGACCTACCTTGAAACAGCTACCACAGAGATTGCCCTAGGGCTTGGCTGCCGAATACCTGACTTCGTACGAGTGCGCACACAATGAATTGGTGACGGCGACGAGCGACACCCTTTTGAAAATATATTCGCGCCTGACGTCACCGATCAAAGGAAGCAGACCTTCTGGTAAGTGTACTATTCGAGCAAAAAATGTTTGTCGCCTTAACACTTGCGTCACACCGAGAGTTCGTTTGCGTGACGACCTTGCACAGAGGGCGCTGACACCGTGCGATCTACGTGGTACTACTTAAGGTTCGGTGGTTGCCACGCTGAACGACGTTGGGCTCCCAATCGCGGAATCTCTCATTTTGTATCACTGGTTCCCTGCCGTAGAATAAGAGACGAAAATGACAGACGAGTACATAGAGAAATGACTGTTTGCGTGAGCTGTAGATGGAGGGAAAACGCGGCAGAAGACTTCGCTGTCTGAGACTTTCAGAGACGTTCACTTCTATAAGAGCCGTAGTGAACTGCATTCGGCGTCGCTAGATGGCTCATATCGACACGTGGAAATAGACATGGTTTGGTGATATGTACTGACGCGTTGAGCGTATCTCTCGAAGCGCGCATAGAGCTCGCCTGTGTCACTCTACGGAGTACGCCTTTGTAATCACTTTTCGTTGTGGAGGCGCCGTATAGTCAGGGCGCAAAAATAGAATACATGAGCAGCCATTACCTCATGAGCTTGATCTTTCTAATGTGTGCTAATCGTTCCAAGCGAAGCAGTTTAAAGTTTATTAATTTTAGACCGATTTCTGCTTCCTTTATGCAGCTGAGTGGTATGTCAGAAGAAGAAGAAAAAATGTCATCGAAGTTTGTGGCCTTCAATAAATGTACGGTCGTGGTTAGATACGAAAAGAACTTGTCATGCATTGCGATTGGATCAATCTAAGAAGAAAAAGAAAAGAAAGCAAAGAAAAAATAATAGAAAAATTGCTCAATTACGCCTTTGATTTGTCAGTGCCGAAGATGCAAATGAACTAGTGAATTGCAGTATCATGAAGCTAAGTAATGCTGGTCGTTCAGAACATATCTTCCTATCTTTGAGTATTTTTTTATAAATGTCACGCACCAATATTGTAGTCTGCTCGTATCTTAAATAAGAAAAATATAAAATAGTGGTGATAACAGCTCCTTTGTTTCACACACACACACGTAAAAAAAAGCACTTTCAACATAAAATTGCTCTTTAGAGCAACCTGCAACCTACTCATGCGCAAGACAAAGTATTAGTGAACAGAGCAAGCCAATGATAAAAAATAACTACAACAAAAACACTTACACAAAAATAATTATGTGTAAATACAGCCCAGGATTTGCAGCTTATTGTCTACTGTACACTTTGTAGAGGTGCTTGACCTGCTATATGAATAAGAAATGTATTATTATTATTATTAATTTCGATATCTGAGTACAATTCCAATAGTACCACTTAAATGCAATCGACAATTTAAAAATGAATTCCTTAACTATTTGACTTTGTTTTTATGCGCGATAACATGCTAAAACGTATTCATCTAGTTATCGCTAAATAAATGTGCTGTCTCGAAACTGTAGAGCGCGTCACGTGGGACGTTATCTGTGCCGGGACATCGTTGCTTCGTCAATCCGTAAAGCAGGATTATCCGGCCAGACCGACTGCGTTAAAGCTATCCTTGCTGAATGGCCGCAAAGAAGACATCTCGATGAACTTCCAACAAATTATATTGCTATGGCAAGGCTGCTCGACAAGGTATACACAACAGCGTCTAACGCGCTCAACCAACGACAGTGCTCAATTTCCTATGCTGGTGGCAGATACATTATTTACAAGTAAGTTACATTAATATTACGCCAACAATCATTAAAACCATTACATATTTTTCTGAGATGATTTTTTCCCGTGACTTCTTCCTCGCAGCTTTTCGCCGAAAACAGCTGTAATAGTGGTGCAAATTACGCCTGCGTTGTGAACGTTTCCGGATAGCCAACTGCTCTCTCCAAACTTGAATGCTTATCAGAAACAACAAACGGTTACGCTTGTCTATAATCACGCAAAAACAGTTGGCCCCTACCAAATGGTTTGAAGTGCTTAAAATAGAGGTTCTATTAGCGACTGGTACTTACTGCGAGAGCCGTACGGTAAAGCCACGAAGGAAAATGTACATGACAATAAGTATACAACAACAGAAAGCAATACGATGTCAGTGAGATGGCAAGGACTGTTTATCTTCAGTTATGTTTCTTTTTAATCGTACGCTGAGCCTACTGGCTCAGGAAACGGTTACGAATGCAGAAGCCAACGACTCACTTTTGAACTATAGCACACCGAAATACCCCCGAAACGCAGCTCGAGCTGACTACGTCAGGGTTGAGACAGATGTAATCAGACACTCTTATCTGCCTGCATATCATCACGCAGGGCATCACCGATACTCGTGACACCGATGGCACACCGAGAAGAGACTTGAAGCGACAAAATAAATAAGCAAATCTATACGAAGCCTGTAGGAATAGATCGCCGACAATGCGATTTCGACACTCTCGAACGCGCTTGTATAACAGTGCATAGTGGAAAGCTCCGGTTGCAGAGAATGCACCGAGGCTTTTGCGGAACGACGCCTTGACGATTCCCTTTAAAGCGAGCGGCTCGCGCGGCAGCTTACAGACACCGAGACTGGCAACAATTCTCTTTGTGAACTCCCTCGCGCCGAACCAGCAAGTCGTATAACATCCGTCCTTTGAGCACAGTCTGGTAAAGAGTGCTCTTCCAAGGGATTCCGAGCCTCGCATGTGTGGATCTCTTCACGACACCACCTATAAGACTACGACCTGTACAGGTAAACCAAACGGTTAACACTTGTTTTCAGGCGGAGAAGTAGTATATATACAGCAGTCCTTCGTTGCGAGTAATAACGCGAGGAGGATCCCCCCGACTAGGAATTCTGATCCAGAGACCAGGCCTGCCCTGTCGTTGGACCGTGTTCCCATAAGGAACGCGCGCCTCCGTGGGTGAGTGGAACGAATTCACTCCACAGTTGTTCCTCGGTACGTTCTCTTACGAAGCGAGGACGTGACGTCATGGATCAGCGCGCACCGGAGGCACCAGACACGAGCTAAGTAAGCATTGATGAGACACACGCACGCGCACATGCAAATCGTAGGTTTCACACTCTCTCCCCGGGGAAACGGGCTGGTAGCAACACGGTTCACAGACCTCACAGTCGAAGCGAGCGATGTACAGGCGTCACGGCGAGAAAGAAGCTTTCGGGGGGCTGCTCTGGGTGATTATGACGGTGAGGAAGGACGTGTGGTTGACGTGTTTGGAAGCAACGGTGGAACGTCGCGGGATGCAAAAAAAGAGGGACGCTGTGTACTATTATTAGAGGAACGCCTACCCTTTTTTTAAAAACGGATGTGTGAGCTGTTTTTTCATTGCTTTTACGCTACGTGCTTTCTGAAGGAAAACAGGCCGGGTTCTAGTGATGGAGGAAAACACAAGTTTACTCGGTGAAGCGTATGTTCTTGTGTGCTGCCAGTACCCTTGCTGCCATCTTAAGCGCAAGAACAGTGGGTGGTGAGCAACTATGCAAGTTCATCGCTTTTATAAACAATCTCTTGTGTGCCTAGAGACCCCTGACAAAGTGGTTCTTGCTTCTTACGGTCTCATTGCCCTCGACTGGGCAAATTCCTCATAAAAGTCGTTAAAATATGGGAGCGCAATTGGGAGTATATTCATATCGTGTATAGCAGGCTTTTCCTTAAGTTAAGTGAGTTTGCATTTTCATTTCCCTCAGTATGTTTGGTTACCGCATTTCCAATACGTATTTCTTGTTTTCTTATTCTCTGGAATTTCTAATCGCATGAGTTTGTTAAGATAATTACTGATGATTAAGATAGTAAGGCCTTCCCTCCGCTATTTTCTCATGTAAGATCTTAACAAACAAGAACGCTTTTAGCCAATTTAGCTCGTCATTTCTCTGTTTTCTTCATTGCTTGCAAACAGACAGCGATAATTAAGTTTGAAAGCACGCTTAAAGCCATAATCAACGTTTTGTATATTTCGCGAAAAAAAATACATCTACTAGATTTACACAGGTGGTCTAAACACATTTTCCGAATGTAGCGCTGGAAAAATGGCCATGACCACTCCTCTGAATCGAGGGATGTTCGCGGGTGAATTACAGAGATAGGAGAAGGGTGACCGAGGTGAGAGTTGAAAGTTAAGAGGGAGATGGGGCGTGTTGTTGACCGTGATCAGTCCTTCGCACCGTACGTAGTCTGAACGTCGGAGTTTTTAACCTCTGTTTGAGACGAACCCGCAACCTGTGCGGCGGGTGGGTAGAGAAAAGAAAAAAAAGACAAGATATATTTTCGTTATCGGCGTACTTCGCGCGCGAGGCTCCGCCAAAAATAAAAGGCAGACAGTCATGGAAGCTGCAACTGCTCATGGTCCAACGGTTGGGCTGTCGTTACAATAGTTGCTGCGTGCGAAATCGATGCTGCTGCGTTTCTATTGCTCATGTTAACCAATTAGTCTTTCGTACATTTTGATTTATTTGTAGCCATAACGGAAGCAAGATTTTTTTATTCAAAACATAAATAAAACGTTTAAAACATCTTTTTTTTCTTTTTCTTCCTGGATCATGTGAAATGCGTCGACACTAAAGAAAAGTTTCCAGCTTCTCAATGTCCTTTCGCACAAAGCGCAGGCGAAACTAATCTCCGTAGTTGTAAGCATGTTGTGCAGCATACGTATTTTCGTACCGAGACATCACAGATATGAGTACCGGTATAAGGAAGCGTGTGACGTAACGAGGAAGTCATACTGTTAGCTTCGTGCGCCCCATAAGAACCGTCGTCGCCTCCTCGAGTATAACAGGCCATTCTCACGCATCCATACACTTGGTCGGGGTGTTGGTTCCATTTTACATACTGCAGTGTCACCAGAGAATAGTATTTACTACTCTCCACTTATCGTTCGAATTTCGAAGAAGAAGTAGTGAAGCGAAGCGCCAATCGAAATCTGGATTAACTAGATACACATCAGCCGTTTAAACTCGGAAGCAAAGTGCCCGTACCGGAGTCCTGCAACTGTTCCGAGCATTCTTGATTGTTCCGTGTCGACTTCAAAGGGTCAAGGAGGCACGACGCCTTCTAGACAGCGCGAAGTCGTATCACGAATGGTGCCATCGTTTACCCTCATTTGCACCCACTTCAGCTCAATAGCCCCACAATACAACATGTAAGCAAACCAAGCTTATACAATGTTTTTTTTTCTTCTCCTATCTGTGTACTCCAACTGTTGTTACGCGAGATGGCTCTAGTGTTGTTTACGAGTACCAACGGAAGTTCGTGTGTAGGTACACTGCACCGCGACACTTCCAGGAACACTTCCGCGAGGGAAGGTGACTGACGAAGAAGGAAGCTCACTTCCGACTGCGATTCTTTCCCGAGGAGCACTTTCGCGAAGCGGGACGCGGAGCGCCCGTTTCTCGATGGGCGCTGATCAACCGAAATGCACGACACAGAAGAGAAGGACGTAGATGGAAGCGAACTGCTGGAAGACCCGGCCCGACACGAGCGTTGCTTCTACTTGACGCACACGGAGGACTGGGGGCTGAGCGGGAAACACCATTTTTTTTCATTACGTTGTTCTACACGTTACGCAATCTTTTTTCGACGGCCTTGGTCGCCTCCTCGTCGTTGTCTACGCGAAGCACGTGATCGAGGAGACGTTCGAGGTACAAGCGTCGCGCTGCTCACATACGTGAGACAAAGGGGGTTCGGTTGACTCCAGCTCAGTGGTTAGCCGATAAACATCTGCGTTGCTACGAAGCGATAAAGACAGAGAGAAAAGCGGCGTACTCGTACATCACCCGCGGAAGATGCGCGAACACTATAGATAGAAAGCGCCACGCTGTTCACCTAAAGCGTCGTCGTTGGCGGCAGGAAAAGAAAGCTTGGTTGCTCGTGGAACACTTTCAAGCTACACCTTGGCGTTTCATGCATAAAGGAAGCCGGCCCTGTACCAAGGCAGCTGTAGCACTAAGAGGCTTTTGGATTATCCGCACTATCAGCCACATTGTAGTTTCCTGCGTCGCGATTAAGGATAGCGTATTTTCTTTCTTCGTCTCCCACCAGGCGCATATGACGATCCGCGAGCTTGTTGACAACTTAGCGCCGAAGCGGTGTCATTGTACTATCACTCAAACACCTTGCGAAAGAACATCGTGCCACAGTTCTTTTAAACAGACCGATCTTACTGCAGCCAACGCATTGATAGTGTCGAACGCCTTGCAACTTTCGAGGCGAAGTACCGCGCCCGGCAAAGTTCTGTCTGAGGAGCACATTTTGCATCATGACGACCGTAGTAGGTGACTGGACGGTCGTCAATGACGCGTTTTTCCTTCTCCAATCGAGTCGCGTCTCTTCAAAACGGCACACGTAGTCGTGCACAAGCTCCTCCTAGCGTAGCATGCGTTGTTTCTGGTCCGAATGTCTTTCACCTCCACGCATTGTTGGGAAAGCGATGGGTGGTTTTTCCTGGTGTGGCACGTCCAAAACATTTTGTGTTGTGAGACGCAGCGTCTGACACAGTCTGACAGAGGAGGTCGCATGGTTCTTTCCCTCTCTCTCGATGCATTGCGCATGTTTGAGGAAGGTGGCGAGAGAGGGCGCACACAGTGTGCGGAAGTCTTCATCGGAGCCGCAGGTAGTTGATAATGTCCGTGCAGCGCACCACCTCGTACTCGAGTATGAGGCTGCAGGCGATGAAGACGAAGTAGAGGAAGAACATGACCATCGCCAGGCCGACGTTCATGCGCCAGCGGAAGAGCGCGATGGTGATGATCACGAAGAGCAGCATCATGAAGAGGATGAAGATGGAGCAGGCCATGCCACTGCTGCTCACTTTCACCGGACCGTAGATCATGCACGACAGCAGCCAGGGCAGCGGAAGCCTGCGACATGGGAAGTTCACATAAACACCGCGTACACGCAAGCATTGCACGTGTAGGAGCACAAACTTTGCTCTCGAAGCGTGAGTGCCAAGCGGGAACATGATGGCAGACACTAATGATAAGAATTGATGGAGTTTAACGTCCCAAAACCACTACATGATTATGAGAGACGCTGTAGAGGAGGGCTCCGGGAATTTCGACCACCTGGGGTTCTTTAACGTGCATCTATAAATCGAAGCAGACTGGCCTTAGGAATTTCCGCCTCTAATAGACGCGAATGAGTGCACGAAAGAAATTCGGAAAAAGGGGGAATTACAATATTTACGTTGTGTTCAGAAGTGTTGTCGCTCGGGCGGGTTGGTCATTCATGGACTTAGCTTGCATTATAGCGCTTTACATATAGAAAGGAAAGACGAGACAGACGTAAAGAAATGTAGACCTAGCTGCCTACCTTTCATTACGTCGGTGTCGTCTTAACTTCTTATATCTACCGTGCTAGTACAGGCTAAGTTACGTTGTATGTCTAACCCTACGAAGGGATCATGCATCATCATGTATCATTCCTACGATCCCTTATTGCGCACGTTTGTTCTGTTGCCTCTCCTAACCACCGCCTGATGTAGATAGGAGGTGACAACTTAGTCGAGCGGATAGTCTTATGTTATATCAACTCCCTCAGTCAAGTTTATTTTTATTATTCAAAATAAAATTATTCCTATTATCATTCCATCCTTATTATGCTGTAAAAATATTTGACGTGACTCATGAGCATAGGTCGGCGAACTCGCACATTAGTCGACTGACTCGAACTCTTTCAGGAGTTTGAGTGAGTCCGGCTGAGTTATATTCTGGTGAGTTTGAGTCCGAGTGAGGCCATTTAGGGAGTATTTTGGTGATTAAGGTCCTGCGTGAGTTCTAAGCGCAAAGTATATTTATTGAGTGAGTCGGAGTTAGCTCCACATTTTCACCAACGTGTACTTCTATATACTTATTTTCAGCATTACTGGCAGCCTTACGTCAGCTACCACCATTTGTAATACTCACATCTTCTCGCACATATTTCAACGCATTAGCGTTAATGCGCCAGCTCAATATTTATTCACCAGAGGCGTGAGTTGAGGGGCGGGAGAAAGTGCCTCAACCCCCCCCCCCCCCCTCCTTTTTTTTCCATTCTCCGCTAACTAAAACTTCTTGCACAAGAAGTTCTCGATAAAAATACTCGTATGAGCACTGTCTTTTAATAAAGCCCCGCCGCGGTGGTCTAGTGGCTAAGGTACTCGGCTGCTGATTTGCAGGTCCTGGGATCGAATACCGGCTGCGGCGGCTGCATTTCCGATGGAGGCGGAAATGCTGTAGGCCCGTGGGCTCAGATTTGGGTGCACGTTAAAGAACCCCAGCTGGTCGAATTTTTCGCAGCCCTCCACTATGGCGTCTCTCATAATCATATGGTGGTTTTGGGACGTTAAACCCAACACATCAATCAATCTTTTAATGAAAATGTCCTCACTGAATAACAACGACGACGCTTCGTATTTCAAGGTACGAGGTCAGAAAGTTGCTCGTAGAGCACAAATTGCGTAAAATATTGGTGTTGTCGAGCTCTAACACTGCGGATCTAAAAAAAAAAGAACTCTAGCTATACGCTAACAGAATCATGAGTCGACACCCAAAGACTCGGTTATACACTCAATCGAGCCATGACTGTGAGTCTGAGTGAGTCCAGCCGAGGAAATTTTCGGGGGCTCCGAGAGTGTGGGAACTGGCTAACCTTCCTGTCCTTCCTCATTTATTCCTTCTCCTCCTCCTTCTCCTCCTCCTCCGAGAGTGTGCGAGCCCTGAACACGAAATATGCTCCTTTGGCGAGTCTCTAAGTGAGCTCCGCATTTTCTGCCGCAACCGATGCTCGCAACTGTCTCAGACGACGGCCTCAAATACGAGAAAATTCGTGCTGATGAAGTTGCGCAATGCTTGACTCCGTGTTCGCGACGATGTGCCGCACGAGTTGCGCTAATGAATCGCAATGCAAACTGGTAATTAAATAGATGGCGGATCCGAAGCATGCTTGCAGTTGAGCCACCCGTGCGTTTCTGCGCTGCACGTCGCGCTAGTCACAGTATATAGCACAGAACGTACTTGGACACAGCCTATGCGCAAAATAAAATAAAAAAAACAGCTCTTTGTGAACGACCTAATGCATAATCTACCTTTTATTCTTTTTTTATGGGCAATTCGTGCAGTAATAGTAGTATATATAGGCATGACAGGAATACCCTAACAGAAAATTTCCCGCTTGGTCGTTTACAATTTGAATAACAACGAGGACTCTTTGCGATGTGTTATCTCGAGAGGTTGTCGTGCTATCATGCGTCTATATTGTTTTGAAGCCGTATACTACTGCAGCTGTCTACCATCTATTCCGTGTTTATAGTTAGTTTTTAGGTATTTTCTTTTTTGTGCTCTTGCCAGGGCATTACCGCACGCATTTAGAAGTTGTTTTTTTTTTTTTGCGTTCGGTACAACCCGGTAAATACATACAAAACATGCTGTGGTAAACACTGGCTGTTGCTGCGTTGGCACGGTCACTGAACTGCGAACAGAGTTGCCGAGTTGGAGAGCCCATTTTGTTGGTCTTGGGGAGAATGCAATGTACCAGACAGTTAACGTGCAGTGGTATCTATTAGTTTATCATTATGTAACGAAAATTAACCCACCTTCTTTGGGAGGCTGCTACGCTCATCACTAAACACTTACCAAAGACGGCAAGTTACACTAAACTAAGCTGTCCCGATTTCTTTTCTTTCTTTTTTGGATCTTAGGGGGCTACCGAGTTGATAAATTCTGGCGTACCCAGAATCCCAAAATGTTTAAACCCTCACTAAAGCTGCTCCGAACATCGTACATATAGGGATTTGAGACATCGCATGGGAAACACGCAGAAGGTGGGGCAAATGCCGATTCGCACAGCACATATGAGATTGCTTTCCGTGCGTATCACGATGGGGTTACATCGGTGTAAGAGGACTCACCCAACGGCCACGTCGAAGATGTTGCTTCCGACGGAACTGGACACGGCCATGTCACCGAAGCCCTTGCGGGCAACCAGGACGCTCGTGATGAGGTCCGGAATGCTGGTGCCCGCCGCCAGGAAGGTCAGGCCCATCACCTGTCAACGTGCGTGTGTTAGTAACCCAGGAAATGAAAACTTTGCCCTGTAATTGTGTCAAATTATGCAACGATGTCCGTGTGCTACGAGTATTGTCCCATATGAACAATGGGAGGGGGGCGGGTGATGCACAATTGCCGTGAGTAGTTTAGAGACCACTAGGTCTGAGAAAACTACATTTTGAGCAGTTTGTGACTTTATTCAACAAACTGCAGAGAACATGTTAACGAGTTTTAGAACGAGCCGGAAATTTACTGAACCGAAGGTCGGCTGTGAATGAAGCGTCACCATTCAGCTTCTTATTGTGTCTCATGGTATCAAAGCTTTTGACGTGGGCTGTATGTGTGTGATACCAATGCTTTTTGTGGAGTTGCATTGAATAGCGAACGCCTCGAAAGTGCTTATAATTATCCTGAGAAGTAAACTAACGTTCCTTTCTTGAATGCTTCATAGTGCATGTTCTACGGGCTCATATCGTACGACAATGCCAGAAAGTTGAAAAGATGAGTGAGATGCTTACTGAAATTGGTGAACTCAGTTTAAAGATGAATAGGCTTCAGTATGAGCTGTGCCACCTATATCCTCAACCTCGCGGACGAACGGCAGTTGTGCTATCTCGGCACTCACCAACGCATCATACCATGCGACAAGCTTTCTGATTACCTTGTGCTTTTTTGTCAGCTAAATTGACGGTTTACAGTCTAATAATAAAGCGCGTAACTGGAGCAGGAACGATAAACAACCAGAAAAATATTCGGAAACTTAAGTCCACGGGGGACGGTAATCAACGCCTCCTCCGCGGTGCTGATCGCTTGACGGTATAGTTTCGCTATCACCACTCAAGTTTTAAAACGAAGCCTTTTTTTGTGAACCTCCTCAAGTCTTGCTGCTGGTGCTATTGAGATTTCTAGCTGATCCGGTCTCACATTCACTTCGGTATTTTATTTCTCTTACGGTGAGCGCATCACTTCTGGTTATAAGCTAAGGAAGGGATTAAACAAGTTCAATCTGAAACGTTTGCCGAGATCGTGGACATACTGTTTTACCAAGTGTGCAGTTAGTGTGCAGTTGCGCAGACAGAGGGCGCAGTTGCGCAGGTGGAGCAAGATACGTGGCGTAAAACATTGGAAAATTGCTGCGATTTCTTTATTTATTCTTTATTTTTTTATTTAATGATACTGTCAACCCTCGCTTGAGGGTCATAACAGGGAGGGAGTACAATATGAGTACAAACAGAACACCTAAAAAAACACTAAGGAATAAACACAGGAAAACAGAATGGGCAGTACTTCAACCATTACCAAAATAAGCATCAATTTTTCTGTCAAAAGTTTGCACATCGGTACTATTAATAACATGTTGGGGTAAAGAATTCCATTGTTCGATAGCATCCGGGAAAAATGACCGTCGAAAGATGTCAGTGCGAGCGCTGAAAGGTTCAATAGGGGCATCATGATTCAATCTAGTGCTACGTTTTCCGGGAAGGCGCATGTACTCGTCTTTAGGTATTTTGAATATCCCTTGGATTATACGAAATAATGTTTTAGGTTTTTGTTTCCGTCTTCGAATTTCCAGTGATTCTAAATTGCATGAATTTAGCATATCAGTTACTGAATCCCGCCTTCTATATCTAGAGCACACAAACCGAGCTGCACGCCTCTGAATACGTTCTAACTTGGTGACCAAGTGTTTCTGGTGAGGGCTCCAAACCACAGAGAGGTATTGCAGTCTAGGTCTAATATATGTGTGGTATGCAAGCAGCTTTACGTGTTTCGGTGTTTTATGCATCTTTGCTCGTAGAAAACAGTTTTTTAAATGACTCAGAACAAACCTATTCAATGTGACGGTGCCAAGTTAGGTTGTTCGTAATGGTCACCCCTAAGTATTTAAAATGGGGCGTTTTACTGAGTTTATTGCTCCCGATGTTGTACTGGAAATTGAGAACATTTTTCTTGTTGGTTATGTGTACATATGTTTTTCTTTTAAAGTTAATTTGCATATCCCATTCACAACACCACAATTCCAAATCTTCAAGGCACTTATTCAACTCGAGTTGATCATCAGTACAGCTTACAGGCATATAAATCAAACAATCATCAGCATAAAGTTTCATCTGAACAGGTGGCTTTACAATAGTACTTATATCATTTATGTACAACAAAAACAACAGCAGGCCAAGCACGGACCCTTGAGGCACACATGAAAACACATCTAGCGTAGCTGAAAAAGAACCATCAATCCTCACTGCTTGCTTGCGTTTACTCAGGTAGGCGCCAATCCAATTTAAAATTTCATCACTGAATCCAATTTTACTCAATTTAAAAAGCAGTTTAGTGTGGTTTACAACATCAAAGGCTTTAGAAAAATCAATACAAATTACATCAACTTGTTTGCGATCGTCTATAGCCGAGCTGAAATCATGAATTGTTTGAATCAATTGCGTCACTGTGGAGTTGCCACTTCTAAATTTATGCTGACAGTCATTAAGTAATTGATTAACCTCCAAGTGAACCATGATATGCTTTGCTATTATATTCTCTATGACTTTGCAGCAAACAGACGTCAGTGACACAGGACGATAGTTGCTAATAATTATTCGGTTGCCGAATATTTTTTGCTTAGAGTACAGTTTTAGTTGAAAGTTTTGTGGGTGTGAACGAAGGGAAACCTCGGCGCATAGATTACCAACGGGTGACGCGCATACCTCGGTGGGGATGCCTAGCGTTTCGCCGACCACGGTGGCCCACCACACCATGAGGTAGGAAAAGATGGCGATCCACGCGATGCTGCCCAGGAAGGAACCGGCCACAAACTTCACTTTCTCCTGCGGCGTGAGAAGAATGCGCGGTTTTAAAAAAAGAACAACAGTATCCGAGCAAACAAGCAACAAAGAAACAAACAATGGACCAGAAAAATATGGTCGCAGCGGCGTCGGCCACTGAGAAACGGCACCGGAGTGCCGAATAACCTGGGGGGACTTTTGCGGTTCGAGATGGTCGGAACTTCCCTCCTGCGTAGCTCAGCTCCGCAAGGGAGTTTACGCCGCTTTCTATGAGTGCATCTACGTCAGTGCGCGCGCTACGACCAGTGCACACTTCACCGTTAAAAAGAAAAAAACTGACGGATTTTCTGTTTTTTTTTCTTCTTCACGTCTTTGCATTTTTTTCGTGTTTATTTTCGAAACCTAGCTATAGATACTTGCGATCTATAGATCCGGAAGAAGTGAGAGATGAACGGGAAAAAAGAGCAAGGTTGTGAGAAAGTCACGAGAAACAGCCTTTATTCGTGGCTCTCTGTCACTTATTTCGATAGGCTGCCGCCGCTGCTCGCACACACACTTACGGATCTGCATCTCCTGTCGCCATCCCCCCCCCCCCTCTCTGTCTTTCCTTCTTCTTCCGTTATTTAGTTTGCTTCGTTTCAAGCGGTTATTTTTCAGCCGACTTCCACGAGGTACCTTCGAAAAGAATATATTTCGGCAATGTAATAAAGCGTATAGGTGACCGGATGGCAGATAAAAAAAATGATGGTGACGAAAGTTTTTGTACACTTTTCGCGCCGAGGGAGGGGTTAGTCGCACGCTGTCATCGACAGCGAAAGAGAGATGGAGGCGAAAAAAAAAAGGGGGGGGAAATTTTTGTCCCCTTTGTGATAAAGTGCTGGTGGCATTCTCTGCGCGCTGTGCAGGGACGAGGCCGGCGGCGTTAAATTATGCATTCGGTTTGCGATGCGCCTCCTCGCGCGCACCTCTCTTCGGGGCAAAGCATCCTCCATTGTTGTACGGCTCTTCCGCTCTTGCTGACTTCTCGTTTTTATGTATTCATTTTTAAGGGACCTGAATGCTTGCCGAGCCTTGTTGCAGGCCAAGCATGACCAGTGGCAGGCGCGTGCATTACGCAGATTGTCGCCACCGAACATTGCACCGTCAGCTCTCTTTTAACTCCTTTCTTGGGGGACGACGGCCGGGCTGAATACACCGATTACATCCCTTTACAATGTCGTAAAAAAGGACAAAGCAGCTGTGTTGTCGTCGGGTGACGCGTGTATCGAGCACGGACAGAGCGACGTGTTTCGACCCTCCAAAGCGGTACGCGATGAAAAAAAATAAAAAAAATGCATTTCCCGTGTAGTTTGAGTGAAGTGTACTAGCATATAGTACTAAAAGCTACAAACCCGATGGGAACTGCGTCGAGCGCGCCGTGTATATGACATGTGCATGCGTGGGCGTGGGAGCATTGGTTCCCTGGTGAAGTTGTGTTTTGTGACTCGCATTATGAATTCTGAAGAGCGCCGAGCGAGTGTGTCTAACAGCCTCACGCAAATTAAGGGTGCTTGTTGAATGCATCTACAAGTTTTATACCGACTTAGATTATGAATTATTGCAACAAGTGCGTTACAAAAGAAATAATGTTGTGAAGCTCAGGGACGGGAAGCAATTACGCGACAAAGAGCAGTGACATTTCCGAATTGTAATTTTATTTGCTCTTGTTTGAATGTCAGTTCACAGGAGCTGGATAGCTTTCAAGATATCGAAATTTACGACTCATCAGTGAAAACTCAATGATGGGCTCTAAATGCAGGCAGTTGCAATGTGCGTCTAGATAGAAGGGTACTCGCTTTTGATTTCGTATAGCAGCTGACTTGGCTATAGTGCAATTTAGAAAATTAGCAGCTGCAATTAAATCAACTTGCTAAAAGCCCTATTATTGGCCTTCATAATGACGTGACTAGTTACGAGGCCAATCAGGTGCAAACGAGGGCGCGCCAGTAGCGTTCACCACGTGACGCAGGCCGTTCTTCCGCTCATTCACTTCAGTCAGGCTACGCTGGTGACGCCCCAAGTGGCAGCTTTTGTAGTCGACCGTCCTTAGTTCTCAGAGTGTTGAAGTGAAAGGGGGCGAAATAAAGAAAAAAAGAGAGAGAGATAAAGGAAGTCGGCATGTAGAGTCAGGTGAACTCCTGCAGTCGACAACGTGCTTATCGTCTTATTTCTTTCGTCGTATCTCAATAATAGAAACGTGTTCAAACTACACTATTTGTGAAAATATTAGGCGACCATCCCGTACATAGGTAACTACGCTGTAACGCGAGCTTTTACGTTATACTGGCGCTGCTTCTGTTTTAGGGGCGAAGCTCCTTAAGGCGTGGGTCTGCCCATCCCTTGTATGTATGTAGTAGTACGTAACCAACGGTGGCGCATACCCGCTCTAGAGCGGGTTTGTGCCACAGGGGATGCGAGATGGAAGATGGCGGTACTCTTAGTGTTCACTAGATGGAGACGCACGGGTGGACAGACAGACAGACTAGCAGACGGACGGACGGATGGATAGACGCATGGACGTACGGACGGATGGACGCATGAACAGACAGACAAAAAGATGGATGGACGGACTTACGGACGGACTCATGGACAGACGGACGGACGCATGGATGGACGCATCGATGGTCGCGCGGACGGACGGAAGCAAGAACGAACAGACGGACGAAAGCATGAGCGGGCTGACGGACGCTTCGCCCCACTCATTATCATTCACTCGGTGGATATGCTGCGATTTTTTTCAACGAGCAGCTTGACATGGCCGCTTCGGCTTCTCTGTTCTGCGTGCATCTTCATGACATGAATCAAACCCCTTCCCGTTTCGCTGCAACCATTGCTGCAAACTGTGGGGTTCACTCACCGGCCTGCGTACGTCGGGCATGGTGAGCCAGAGAGGGAAGATGATGGGCGCTAGGACGACGTAGTTGAAGCGTTCGCGCCAAGTGTCCGGCCAGGCGACACTCAGCGGTTCGTTGGTCTCCTCGATCGTGTCAGGTGGAAGCTCCTTGGCCGCCTGCTGCGTGTCGCCAGACAGAACGGCAGGCACGACGCGTGAGTTATCCGCGAGGGGCACCATCGCGATAAAAAGAAAAAAAAAGAACATTGCGGCATCTACGAGCTCTACTGCTGGAATTTCTTTTCAAGCACCTGTACTTTTTTTGTTTTCTTTATATACGGTTCGACTAATTTAGAATGAGGTGCCTGAACATCACATGATGTATAACTCTCTCGCGTATTCAGGTAGTAGTAACAAGAGGCACATATGAAAAGCTCATTCTGAAGAATGTTCTAGTAATATGTCTATTAAAAAAAAATTGGAAGATCCTATGTACCGTGGGAATAAATGATATGCGAAGCATGTATCAACAACTTTGTTATGTGGCACTTCTAAAATGAGCCTAACGTTACGAGGCGGAAGGATGTAGTACTCAGTAAACATTCGTAGAAATTTTTAAGCGTTTCACGTATATCTACAAAACATGGGAATGCGAGAACTGGTTACTCACAGTTGCGGAACTACCCCACCAAAAAACATGCGCACCACCAGCACCAGCAGTGGTATACGAAGAAATGTGGTTCTTTTATCAGTCCGTGATGTTCTTCACGCGAAGCGTAACGCTGTAGCGTATGATGTTTTTTTTTTCGTTTTTTTTTTAGGGAGGGGGGTGCTTTGAGGCATGTGTCGCGAGTTGGATCGACGTTAAGTGCCCTGGTTGTGTGGGCTTACCAGGCACGGCGTCTACGTGGCGACTACACAGGGTAACGTATTGTGTGACATAACGCCAGCACTCATGTTAGAACGCAGACGTCAGTATTATCGAAATGGAGTGCGTTTACGTTCTCGCGTTACGTTCTGACGTCAGCGTTCTCACCTGTCTCGCGTTAGCGTATTCCGCTTGGGTTGAGCAATGCAGTTCCAATACCTGGCACGGCTGTGTGGCAGAATACCTGATGTTGGTTATGTAGTTCCCAATTGGGTTAAAGATTTACCCCACTCTATAAAATATTTTTAAAGCAGCATTTTATTACGTCTTTTGATGCACGGAATTTAGTTTTTCGATTGCAGCTAATTTGATTACTAGCGATTATTTGTAGTCAGACGCTAACGTCATCGGGATCATTTCCAAAATATCTCTTGTAGGCCCGTTTGCTCAGATTTGGGTGCACACTAAAGAACGCCAGGTGGTTGAAACTTCCGGAGTCCTCCGCTACGGCGTCTCTCATAACCATGTGGTGGTTTTGGGACGTTAAACCCAACAAATCAATCAAACAATTTCCAAAATATCCCGCCCACGGGGACCGTCATGTAGTACACTTAGCTCAATTTCTCGGTAAGTAGGGCACTGCTGTTGATAGTATTGCCGTTCTAGACGCTGTGATCAGGGGCGGCGCCAGGATGTTTTTACGAGGGGGGGGGGGGGCAACCACGAAAAGTGAGTTCCTCCGGGAGGGGGGGCAACCACGAAAAGTGAGTTCCTCCGGGAGGGGGGGGGGGGCAAGCTAGCTCTGCTCCTACTAGGTTTTCAATATATGCTTCCGGGCACTTGGGTGGGCATAGGGGGGGCAGGCGAGAATTTTGGGGGGGCTCCAGCCCACCCTTGCCCCACCCTGGCGCCGCCCCTGGCTGTGATACGTTTCACTCTGCCATAAGTTTTCAGTTACCTTTAATGTCCCTTTAAGCCCTTAATACCGTGTGAACCTACCACGGCCTGCGCCGCTGTGGCACTGTTGTAGCCAGAGTCCGGAAGCGCAGAGGCGATGGCGTCGCCGGTAGACGGCAGGCTGGGCGCTTCAATGGCCTCCTGGATCGGCGCGGGCCTCTGGTGCAGAATGGCGACGCCGCCTCCGCTCGCCGCCGTCATCTTCTCGCTCAGGTTGGACGTTATGGACGAGTCGCTCTGCGAACATTTTTGTTCGTCGTTCGCATCCTGTTTATACAACTTCGCCGTGGCCGTCATTAGTAGAAGTTGGCCTGAACCGGCAGTCGGCGTAAACGAGTAACTGCGGCACTTCATGATTTGATGTATCCAACAAAACTTGGAAAAAAAAAACATCTTAGGTACCTTAAGAATCAATGTCATGCGAAGCATGCGGGTGGAAGGTGAAGGCTTTTTTTTTTCATTAAGGCAGACATTATGAAGTGGCGCTAGATATATGTACAAATCCTCGCACACAGTTACGTTAAACAGCCGCGTATGTTTTATATTAGCGGTTGTTTACAATTGCCTAACTATGCCAACAGCAACATGGATATTAGCAACACCAGGAGTGGTATATGCTGATATGAAGCGCTTGTGTTTGCGCTAACACGCGAAGATGGTGGCCCTCAACACTGCTGCACAAATCAACTTGAGCGTATGGTGCCTAATTACATTTTACATTAACCCGACATGACGGCTGTATCATAGGAGTACATATGTAATGTCTATAAAATCGTATAGCCAGTACTGCAACCACAGTTGACGTTACACGAACATGACTGTCTTTTTGTAAGTACACCGCCGCCTGGCGTGGCTCTGTGGTAGTATATTTCATTGCCACGCAGGATATTATAGGGATTCGATTCCTGCTGGGACACTGGCATTTATTATTTTGCATTCCTCAGGTCAACGCTGCTTATGGCGACTTTTTAAAACCGTCTCAAGCGTTAAGTCACCCATGTGTGTTTGTGTTGCATAAGTATTGTTGCACCAATATGTCATTCTAAATTATGTAAAAAAATTGCAATAGACTAAGGAGAGAAGTAAAAATTCCAAGGGCTTTGGCTTTTCTTTTTTGCTAGACACAACATTAGCAATAGGCTAATAATTTATCTATCAGACTTATCTTCTTCCGTAAAGGTGGACATAGGAATCACAAGAAATGCCGGGATTTTCTTGATAGAACTGGTGCCTTTGGTCTATGGGTCATGACGATTTTTTTTGCCACATAAGAAAAGGAAGTGCCGGTTTTCGACTATTGCAGTGCATTTCAATGTATTGCATGTGAAGTACTTCGTTAAGACAAAAAGAGTAGCATCATCAAATCGATAACAATGTTCAATTACAATTGGGCTGTGGACAGTAGGGTTCGCGCACCTAAACATGGCGAGTCGCCGGGGCCCCAAACCTGGGTGTACTCAAATGCTGTCTCCATCTTGTTTTTGACAAGTAGCATACTCCTGCAATGAACAATGCGTAATTAACTTAAGGAGCCTCTAATAAAACAATGAACTGTGGCTGCCTGTCATGAGGATGGCGCTCACTGAGCTTAGTCGAAATGAAACTTTTTTCATTAGTAATGCTTCATTTTAAACTTCTGCACTATGGGAAATAACCAGGAAGCATTGAGTATTTTAATACTTCAATACTTTATTATGGACAAGTGGCTGTTGCTCTTGGCTGCTACAATGTCTCAACTAGAATGACGGAATAAGAACGACAGCTTGATGGACTTTGGTTCCAAAGAATATCCAAAGGAAAAGGACAATGCTAAAAGCCGGCCTCTAGTGGTTTTGACACGAGTTTGCATTAGTTGGGGTTCATATTCTCTCACTGTCGTCTTATTTGCTAACAGAGGGCAGTCGGGAAGGCTTGCTTCTTCCGTGCTGTGCCACCCGACGGAGCTCATATTCTGATGTGAAAAGCGCTGCAAAATAATGGGAAAACGAATCAATCAATTGCCTTCGGCTAGGTCAACACGTAGTGCAACGTCGCTGCATTGATTTGTGCAGAGAATCGCTATTTCATCATAGTTGTACATAAGTGAACACATTTCTATTAATCCACTGGTATGTGGGCAACGAAGCTGCAATACTATGTTACCACCTCCAAAGGTTGATGTTTGAGATTATTTAACAGCGTGACAAGTACACGAAAAACACATTGTATACGTGGTTTGGTGCGAAAGGAAAAAAAAAAATAAGCTGCATGTCGCAGCTTGACTGGCCCCTTCACCAACAAAATAAAATAGAAAATTGGCAAGTAGCGAAACGCAAAATATTACAGGCAGCTAAAAGAGACGATACAAAAAAAAAACGCACATGTGGCCCATGACAACAAATAATAAAGTAGCAACTCTGAAATACATAAAAATCTTTCGAGGGTAGAAAAAAAAGAAGTGGGGAGTGGTGCAGGTTCCCAAGTGTTTTTCACTCTAATTATAGCATTGCGGAGGTTGGTGCAGCAACTGAACCTCGTAATTAACGCGTGTGGTTTATATCGTGACCATCTTTTGCTAGAGCCAGGGTGTAGGCAGGACATTGGTATAAACGCAGCGCACTGGAGTTCCCAGGTCTTTTGCCGCGGTTAAGTTAGCGTGTTTTCAGAGTGGCCGTTGCCGTTCCCAAATTGCCTCGCATTCTTCGAAGAATGGATTCATTGTAGAGAGAAAGAAAGCTTATGTGCAGTTCAATGACACTGCTTCTTGCTGTTACGACTGCGAACGATTAAAGAAGCTGCTGAATAATTATACATTTCTAGAAACTGCGCTGCAAGTTGCTATGATTCATGACCTCCAAGTACATTGTTAAGCTTTTTGCGTACTTTATGAATGTAAACGTTCAAAATTTCAGTGGGGTCTAGTTGGATGATACCGCCGTCTTCCGTCTCGTTGGTTGTTTTCTGTAAAGCGTGCCGCACTGCACGTATGCTCTTACTGAGGTGAAGCCACCTTTGCAGCAGTTGCAAGGTGGGATTACAGTTTTAAAGGAGGGAAGAAAGCTTCAGCGGTTTAAGTAAAATGGCTGAACTTAGTGCTGTTACTTATCTGCACATTACTTTCGCTTGCATATTTGAAAAAAAAACAGAGGAAACAAAGTGGCTGCTGCATTTGTCCAGAACCCCTCGGTCTACCACGGGAAATATAAAGTGCGTAGTGGGATCACACTGACATTCGTTTTACGTACAGAAAGGCAGTTATTAGATAATGACAGTTAAACTGGTGGTTAAATTTCATTATTAAATATTGAATTGATTAATTCAAGAACGTAACTCGATGTTCTCTTGTTTTGGAAGCATGGCATCGACTTGCCTTGACTCCTTTCTGGCCTTACTTGTTGACGGCGTTACTCTACGTCATTTCGCATCCCAACCAGGCATTTTCCCGGTGTTTGCAAACCAGCGGGTGTCGTCAAGTGACACAGTGCTTCACCTGATGAAATCTGGCGCACGTGTGATGACGTGTTCGAATTCGGTGAAGGAGATCTTCCCGTCGTCGTCCATGTCGGCCTCCTCCAGCACTTTCTCGACCACGATCTGAACCTCTTCGGGCGTCAGCTCGGAGCGCGTCAGCGCTATCGTCGCCTTCTCGATGTCCCCGGGACCCAGCATCTGGTCTTCGTCGTAATCTGCGGCGTGGGCAAATCATACGCCCACAGGCGTGGTTTTCATTGCGATTGAGAAAAAGCTCTGGTGCATCTGACGCCAAAAAAGTTTAGTGAGGGATCTCCTAATCTGACCAACGTAATCTGTAATGAAGCGAAAGCAGGCCCGAGTTTGGTAAAACCAATTATTTCTAAAGCCTCCGAGCGGATGAAGTGAGGCTGTTGAAGCACAAAGTATGAAGTGCTACCTAAAGCTAGGGTGCAGTCATAAATTGTTTTTGTGAGGGGGGAGAATTTGACCATGCTTATATACGTCGTGCGCGTGCTTTTATATACAAATGTATATATGTATACACACTAGCTACATTAAAAGAATTTCGGATGGGGTTTGAACTCTCCCTTCAAACTTTATCCTCAATCCGCCTTCCTCTAACTTCTCTGGCTACGCCAGTGCCCAAAGCGTCTTCTCAATGGCAGTGCGTAAAGTCAGAGTCATGTGGTTCATAAACAAAGTGGCATAGACGTGCATTGATGATTGTAGTACGCAATTGCGATGTGGTGCGACTACTGTTATTTGGTAATTACTACTATATCCGTTAATTTTCCTGGTACCTTGTTGAAGAAAGTTTGGCTTGTGACCTGGGCATGTCACTACTGACCAATTGTAATGAACAATTTTGCGCGACGTGCTTTGAGTAATCTGCATCGCTATGCTGATGGAATGAGAAAAGGGGAATAGAAAGATAAGTTAGTGAGACAAGAGGGAAGGAAAGAAGGAAATGAACAAAAAGTGAGCCGACCTATGTGTATTTGTTGCATGCACTATACACAGATGCGTACACAGCAGGCCCGTATTTCACAAGAAGCACAAAAATGCTTCAACCACCTTGTGGGATGACGAGCAATGGAGATGGTGCTCCGGCAGCAGTATTGTCGAAGCGGGAATGGACCGATAGACATTCCAGAGCAAATACGTCATACACATTATAACATACAAAAAACTACGCACGTTGGTTAGACCACGTGATGCTCACCGTAGATGCGGAAGGCATAAAATACTTTGACGTCGCGTGGTGACGGTTCGCTGAAGACGGACAGCATGTCCAGGAAGTCATCAAACGTCATATTACCGCTGCCGTCGTGCGAGAAGACCTTGCAGATGCGCTCTTTGAACGGGTTTTCCTGCAACACACGTCGCAGGAAAGAGTTACTAACTCGCTTGCGTCAACACTTTTATGCACTTGTGGAATTATGCGCCCAGGGCTTACTCGTAATATCTGGTCGTCATAGTTTAATCTCCGAAATTGGGTGTCAATGGTCGTTCTAACCGTGCCGAAATTAGGAGGTAGAGAGAATGAATGTACTTGGAGACTCACCGATAAACTGCGATTTCCTAACTCATGCGAAGAATAACAACGTGCATTTCAGATAATCTGCCACGGCCCTGTAAATCTGGTTTTAGTGCAGAATTTGGCCTACCTTCAGTTCGGGCATCTTCTCAATCTTCTCCATAGGAACGACGATGGTGTGCGCCTCGTTCCCGGTCATGACAATGGGAACCCGCTGGCTGTCCAGCTCTCGGAACCGCTTCTGTATCCTGCAGGAATCGTTTGAAGCGCCCGCACGAAGTGTTCGATCGGCTTGCGTAACACATAGTTACTGCAGTCGGCTAGTGGTAAGTTGCTTGTTTGTTCAGTTCATTCTGCCAGCCTGATTAAAGGCCCTGAGCTGGTAACGAAAAAGTACATACTATATAGACATTCAGGCGAAGTGAACAAGCTTGCCCGTGTTGTTGATCTACATTTTGCACTATCTGATCACAGTATTTAGAGTGACCACCGACCAGATGAGTCGAACACAGTCCTATAATATTACAGCGAGAGCTGTTATGAGATCACAAGTTTGGGTCTCCCACAGCGCCGTAGTTGTCTGCTACCGCCGCCGCCGGTGTCCGTACCCACATCGCGCGAAGTTAGAAAGATGCAGTGAGCTCGAGCCCGGGTCCGCTAGGTGCCAGCCCAGTACTTTATCACTGAGCTGCTTGTGAGTTGTTGTCAAACTTGCCTTAGGCAGGCTTGATGTCGGGAAGGCATTCGCGTTAATACGACTTATGAAGCGTTTTGAAACAGCGAAAGACAAGCAGTCGTCGCATAATGCGAATAGCGTAACGAGTGGGTCGTACAATGCTCCAACCCATTACAAAAGCTTGTTTTTGTTCAGCCATTAACTGTGGCGCACACCCACTTCAAGCATAATTCTTCATCGTCGTCATCCACTGCATGAACTATTGGCACAAAATTTCTGGCATTAATTTAGCGGATACCACGATTCTCAGAGACTGACGAAAAATAGCATAGCGGATTATGGCCTACTCGCCTAAAATTTTTATTATTATTGCCGTAGTGGGCATCAGGCAAGTGCGCTTGCAGCAGTTACCCAATGAGTGTTTGGAAAAGACTCTGAAAGGCCGCTCTTCTAGCTTTCGCTGTGACTGTGCTGCGCCTTCCGCGCAGGCCTGGCGTTTTTTTTTTTTGTAAGGTAATCGTTTAGCAGTGAAGGGCCATCTCATATTTACCTTTCGACTGCGTTATAATCTGTAGCTTAACAACGTACTAAGTCGAGGATGTATAGTTCTTGCATAGCTGTTGAAGTGAACCGAGCAGTCTACGAAATAGTTACAGGGCGAAACAGAAGTCCAATTGGACTTCTGGTTTTGCTTGTTTTTCAATTTGTTCGCCTGCTCCATTTTTTTGACATAGTGCTATGTCATAGTTTTATGGTCTTATGTAGAGAACAGTTGATCACTTGTGTTAATTCGAGATATCACGATTGCGGTTTCGCAGATACTCTAAAGTATGAGTACTTATTGAATCCAATCATTGTGAGGAGTTGCCGTGTTTTTAGCCTGCAATAAAGGCCACTCATCTCTCCAAATGTCTGGTGTGGTTAGCCGATCTGATTCTATATATATACAGTAACAGTAACTTCGTTGTTAGCGGAGCTAAAGAACTTTTTTCATGTCTTCCCACCATATTTATTCTTTTTTGTTTTGTGACGCTGGCTAGGCTTTTTCTTTTGTTTGCTCTCATGTGGCGTTAGAATTCATACACGTACTACGCTATCTGCATTGACATGTAATTCATTGTATTATTAATATTTTTAGCGTGTTCCATAACGTGTTTTCGCGGCATTTTTATGATGTGCGTAACCTACAGTGAAAATATGTTCAGTGGGGTATATTTATTTTTTTTTACTCGCTCCTCCTTATGGCTTCATTATCAAGTCAACAAAAACTCTGTAAATAAAAATAAAAAATCCGTCTCTTACCTGAGAATTTCTTTCCTCGTAAAGTAGGTGCAGTCCTTTACGGAGGCAGCATGAGAATAAGTGTTGTCGAGTATGAGCAGCACACTTTATTTGATAAAAAGTTGCCAGTAATTTCACACGAACACAGTCTGTAATGTACTTTGGATCTGTATCCCCTTTCTGCTTCTAACAGATAGCAGTAGTAGTGTACACACCCACTACATCGTTTGTGTACGTATTAATGCATTTTATGCAATAGTAAACCAGCGATTGTACGTTGTAACACTGTGTTTTGGTCATATACCTCTCTTAAATTACCCGCTCAAGTCTGTTCCGACGTGAGCAGTCAATTATAACCAAATAATTTTAGGTCATGTGCCCCCCGAGTTGGGACACGTCACGCGCCAGATTCACGAAAGGACGTGAATAACCAAAAATAAACAATAATAACCATTAGTGACACAATGACCTAACATATTTGAACACGTTTTGGTACACCCTTTTCTAGAGCTTGCGCACCTTATACGTGCAGCGGCATTTTTGATTAGGAACCTGACCTAGAAAATTGTATGTTCTTTTCATTTGTGTATGGATTGTGTGTTTAGAAAAAAAAGTAATTAACAATTCAGAGTACTTGGTATGAGAGGGCTTTCATCCTGCGAGAGGATTAACGAAGGCATAAAGGCACAACATTTCGTAATAACATGGTCTGTTCGTTCCCTGATCGTATAGTCACTGTTCGTTCAAGCACTCTTGATAACGTATTCGTTTACCCCGTCACCTCAGCTGATCAAGTGAAAGCCTCTCCATTAGACCGAGTGGTTCGAGAAGCAAATCTTTTTGTTTTTCTCCGCATTCGAAACATTCGCGCGCGCGCGCCAGCTGCCACACTTGCCTGATAATCCTCGAGTTGCTCATCCGTGAAAGTGACCACCTTGTTTCCCATGCCGCCGGGCAGCGCCGCGCAACGCAAGCTTGCGTTACACTGGAGCTGGTCGCAAGTATACGACGTGCTATTCGTGGACAACTGCGCAGATTCCTTCAAGAAGCTCAGGTGCGTGCAGCGAGGCCCCGCTCCTGAAGTGAGCCCGAGCCCCGGTTTGAACCCGTTTCGGCGCTGGCGGCGACTGCGTACCGGCGCGCCCATCAACCCTAGGCGTGGTCCCCGTCGTAGCAGCTGCTTCTCCTCTTCTCCTTTTTTTACCTCGTCCAGTGCGAAGGGAAGCGTGTTTTTTTTCTTTCTCCTTTTACTTCCATATGCAAAGGCAAGGTCACTTATCGCTGCGCCGCCATATTGCGACTGTTGACGAGTAAATACGCAATTACTGCATTTCGGAAGCTATTTAGCGAGCTTTAAACCAGAGGGTCTGGTCTGGCGGTTATGGCGCTGAACTGCTAAACCAGAGGTCGCGGAATCGAATACCTTCGGCGGAGGCAAGTGCTATAGAGGCCCGCGAACCAGATGTTCTAAAGGGCAACTGCTCCTTTTTGATTGCGCTTGACACCGTAGTGAGATGGCATTTGGTGGGAGATATCCTTGATCCGCGTACACACAAAATGTCATTCGACACATGACTACGGTGTTTTGATTGTTAGAGATTCAATAATCTTGTTTGTGAAGCGCTCATCAATGCCGAACTGCGATCTGTGCATTAGAAGTTTTCTTTCGTGGGAATGCTGTTTAGCTTTGTGTTGTATGCGCAGTTATTTTTATAATAAAGTCAGAGAACAAAAGTCTATCAATGAGCCTTTTACCTGAAGAAACTTGCAAATTCGGTCAACGCAGCTTTCGATCAGATATCACACGATAGTCCTATAAAAGACCGACGTATAACAAACATGCCCCAAAATTTGACTTTTGGGCTGATGACTTGTGGGCTGAGTCGCCAGTATTTTAGCCCTATAGTTTTGCTGAATGCATATAGGATTCGACCTTTCCACAGATATTGATAATGTCGCCAGTGTGTTGTCTATCTTCGTGTATTCAGAGTGCAAGTTGAGCAATGAAAACACTACACCTTCAATAAAAATGAGACTTGAATTTAGAATCATTTGACCTAGCTTCAGAGTAACAGAGTAAAAAAAGTAATTCACTTGCATATTGCATGTTACTCAAGACTCAACATTGTAATGCAAGTTTCAGTTACGCATCGCAAAATCAGAGCGCCACGAAGATTAGAAAGCAGTCACCGTAGACAAGCACCAGCTTATTGTGACTTCACAGTCTTCAAAGCTCACATCAACGTTTCCTCTTGATCATCGTGCTAGTTGTTACGATGCACCATAACCAACACGAAGGTCATGAGCTCGAATCCCGGCCACAGAGGCTGCGTTTCTATGGAGACAAAAATGCAAGAGTCCCGCGGGCTTAGATGTAGGCGCACGTTAAACAATTCCAGGTGGTCGGAATTTTAGGAGTCCTCCACGTCTCCCATAATCACGTATGACGGCTTGTGGACGTAAAACCCTAAAAATCAATAATGAAGCATAACGACCGAATACAATCTACTGCGTTTTTACCGTCACCTGACAGTGGCCCATCTCTGTTCCGTACTGTAGTAACTGTCTTGCTGTGGAGACGTTGTGATTCACATTACCTCGGCTACTCCATTTCTATGGGATCTGCAGCGAAAAAAGAATGGTCTTCCTCCCCCTCTCCAAATAAACAATGAGCAGCTAAAAAACACATATGGCACACTTGAAGTTCTCTGTCGCGCAACGCAGAATGTGTGGTATTCCGGTTGCACGAGTTTCACAGTGACGCGTGGCAGTACTATCTGTGAGTGTCCCGCCGTGCCCACCGGCGACATGACACGCACGACCATTCTCGGGCCCCGCCATCGAGTTTTTTAAAGACGATAGTCTTTATTGGGCGACCTTCGACGCAAAAATTGTGGTCTTTCTTTCTGTCGGTCTGTCTGTCTGTCTGTCTGTCTGTCTGTCTGTCTGTCTGTCTGTCTGTCTGTCCGTGCGTCCGTCCGTCCGTCCGTCTGTCTGTCTGTCTGTCTGTCCATCCATCCGTCTGTGTGTCTGTCTGTCTGTCTGTCTGTCTGTCTGTCTGTCTGTTTGTACATTTGTCTGCTTGTCCACTCTTAACGGCACCGGGTACTCGAAACGGCCGACCTCATTCGCAGCGCCCACCAATGTTGCTCAAGATTCAGCGTTCATACTTGTGCAATTGTCAATTAAAAAGCAATTATTGCGCATGTCTGGGTCACCAAAACAACACGAATATATATTCTGCATGTGCGTCTTTTATTAGAAAAGGCATACTTACTTTTTTTTTTCGTTTCGTCTTAATCTTAATGATACGTCTTTCCCGCAGGTCACGGGATCGAGTCCCGGCTGCGGCGGCTGCATTTTCGATGGAGGCGGAAATGTTGTAGGTCCGTGTGCTCAGCTTTGGGTGCACGTTAAAGAACCCCAGGTGGTCGAAATTTCCGGAGCCCTCCACTACGGCGTCTCTCATAATCATATGGTGGTTTTGGGACGTTAAACCCCACAAACCAATCAATGATACTTCTTTTCTATTTTCGCACGGACCGCATCGATCGGCGATGCGCAGAAATCTGGCGAAAGAGGGGCGCGGTCCGGTGTCGGGCTGCACCACTACTGCGCTCGGCGGATGCGGGGGCGCTGGCGCAGCTGGGATTAGCGGCCGTCATTCTACAGAGAGCCTCGCCAATTATGTTCAGTGCAGTGAAGGCTAAAGTCGGGGAACAGCTATGAATACAGTCACAAATACACAGTCGAGAGTTCGACGGAATACCGTCTGGCCAGCTGACGGCATTGTTGAAAAAAATAAAAGTCACTGACTAATGTCAAACAAAACAAATGACGTTTCAGAATCCGCACTGATCCCTTGCTCACAATGGCTTTGTGAAAGGTGAAAGCTGTTATGAGATCACAACAGTGGCGTACATACGTTCGTTGCCGCTGCCAGTGTCCGTCACCGCTATCGCACGAATTAAAAATAAAATAAAAAACATAACTGAGATTAGGATGGCATTTGAACCCGGTGGTGTGCGAAGCTTGCAAGTATAAGTACCACAGCCGCTGGATAAAGACAACCTTGTCTTTTATCCAGTGGCCATGCAAGTAATGTCCCATATAGCTACAAAGCTTGTTAGTTATTTGCAAAGAGACTCCATACGTGCTTCATATCGGGGAAAAAATAGCGTTAGCATATGCATGCGTCGCGGAAGAATAAATTAACAAACAGGCATCACACAATGCCGGTATAACGAGTCGGTCGTAGAATGCTTCCAACTCATTAGAAAAGTTTCAATCATACTTCTTCATCGTCGTCAGTCACAGCCTGAACAACGTGCGCCTGACATGTCTTACAGGTCTTTAGCGGGTACCATTCATTCCCCGCAGAATGACGAGTGTTGGCATAATGAATACTTGCCGACTTCACAAGAAATATGATGATCTATGTTGTATAGTGGGTGCCTAGTAATGTGTAATTTCATTAGTTGCCCCAAGAGAGTATACAAAGGCTCTAGAAAGGCCGCTCTTCCAGTTATCGCTGTGAGTGTTGCGCGTCTCGCGAAGATCTATCTATCTATCTATCTATCTATCTATCTATCTATCTATCTATCTATCTATCTATCTATCTATCTATCTATCTATCTATCTATCTATCTATCTATCTATCTATCTATCTATCTATCTATCTATCTATCTATCTATCTATCTATCTATCTATCTATCTATCTATCTATCTATCTATCTATCTATCTATAATATATATCGATAGATATAGAGAGAGATAGTTATAGATATAGAGATAGATAGATCTAGATATAGATATATATAGAGATATAGATATATAAAGAGATAATCTATCTATAGATAGATATATATATATCTATCCGCCAACGTCAGGGTGATCGCGATAACTTGGGGTAACAAAAATTGGCCCGTATCTGCATGTTAATGTGCAAATGTCGTCGAAAGACGATAGTCTTGCGTCTGGAGAGAGCGAACAAAACGTTTATTTAATGTTCTGCGCAAGAAAATTGGTGGATGGCATTCTGGAGGCACTGCGTTAGAGTGCCTCGAGCGTGCAGCGGAGGCGAACGAGCGCATCGAGTCACGTCACGCTTGAGACATCAGCGCTATCTGGTAGTTATCTTGGAAAACGAAGCGTGCGCGCCCGTCTGGAAGGTGATAAGATGGACAACGCAAGGCGACGGGTAGGTGCCACCGCCATGTCGTCTTAGCAAAGCGTTGGAAACACTTGCATTTTCGTGCAAGCGTTGCATGGTCAGCGCAACGTGATAAACGCTACGGTCCTTAGAATTACTTATGTATGCCTTTTCTAGTGAAACACACACATAGAGAATATTGACGTGTTGTTATGGTGCCTCATATATGCGCAATAGTTGCTTTTTAATCGACAATCACACAAGTATGAACGCTGATTCTTGAGCAATATTGGTGGGCGCTGCGGGTGGGGTTGGTCGTTTGGACTATCGTGTCACGGGGTCATGACGTTGCTGAAGACAGGGGACTTTGTGTTGAGATTTAACTGTTTATTTGGACGAACCTGTGCCCGGTAAACGGAAAGTCCGATTAGGGTAGCAGTCTTGCACAGATATAGAAAAGATTTATTTTCTGCTACACCGTAAAGACAATATTTCAGAGAGGTACATTTCAGCTGAAGAACCGAGAAACTTCCAAAGATAATACAACACCCATTGTCAAAACCGATCACAATCTATGCACCAAATGCTTTCTGATGGCTTATCCCAACCCAAGAACACAGATAGCAGTGAACGGAGCGTCGGCCGTCGATCAACAACTGACAAGCGGCGAAGTGCGCCGGCATTTATACTCTTGCCATCGAATGCGTTATCGTTGGCGGTGACGTAGGTTGCAGTATAATCTGTACAGTTTGGGCGTGATCTTATCGAAATGATCTACTGCAGTCCTGAAGCTTCTCGAAAACTGCAGGCGTGGTTTGCGCTGAGACTTGTGTAGTGTATTGGGGCGATAACAAAACTTGAGAAATGGAACGTGACAATATTGACGTGTTGTTATGGTGCCTCATATATGCGCAATAATTGTTTTTTAATTGACAATCACACAAGTATGAACGCTGATTCCTGAGCAATATTGTTGGGCGCTGCGGATTGGGTTGGTCGTTTGGACTATCGTTTGGCCACTTTGGTGCCGTTTAGGGTACCGTTAAGGGCGGAGAAACAGACAAATGTGCAGACAGACCAAAATTTTTGCGTAGAAGGTCCCCGAGAAAGAATATATCGTCTTTAAAATTGGTATGGGAGGGTAAAATTGTTTAACTTTATGATTCACTGGTCATGACATGAAAAACGCCAGTCTTGCGGTAAAGGCGCAGCACAGTCACAGCAAAAGCTATAACAGCGGCCTCTCAGAGCCTTTTCGAAACACTCAATGAGTAACTACTGCAAGCACGCTTGCTTGATACCCACTATGTCATTATTATTAACTTTTTCAGGTAGTAGGTCGGCATTCGCTATGCTATTTTTTGTCCTTCTGAGAAGCGTGGCATCCTTGTTCTTGTTCTTGTTCACCTATTGTCTGTGGCGCATACCCATTATGCGTGATTGACCAAGAATCGAGTGGTTTTAAAAATTATTGTTCAGATTTAGAATAATGGAGATATAATAGAAAGATTACCGATGACTTAGAAAAGTGTGGTGCTTGATCTAATGCATACAATTATTCAAATAAAGAAACGAATTTATTCTTAGAATACAGCAATAATCCGATTTTTATACGTATAATTTTGTAGACATGTTTGGATAATGAAACAGATTAATTAGTCAACCTATTAGTTTCATCAATATAGACTCGGACGGCCGCGCATACTGCCGCATTAGAGAACCCAGAAATGAAAGCTCCAAAAGACAAAATGACAGGCACTGATAAGTCCATATTAATACCACGTAAAGGTATTTCTGAAAGGTTTTTTTCGTGAAGTGTTAAACCGCCTGCAGGTCAAAACAAAATGATCTATTGTTTCAAGTTCATCACAGGAAGCGCACAGTGGCGAAGGTGCCTGAGCAAACCCGTGTTTATAGAAATTTAGATTTGGTACCCGGCAACGCAGCCTTGTGATCGTTACTTATTGTTTACGAGTGCGACAAAAGTCTGTTCGCCAGGGATATAATAAATGGCGATATTCGGTAGAGTTTGTTAATGCTGTACCTCTCAAGACTTGCATAAGCGTACGTCTGCGGAATCAAGCAGCAGTCATATAAGCGGATGATGGACAGTGCGGTAGAATCGGTTCGCTAATTGACGCCTTAGCTAAGGAATCGGCTATCTCATTTGGAAATAAGCCTTTATGTCCAGGCACCCAAACTAATCGGACTTTTTTCAAATTCGCAGGCGCTAGTGCACAGAACGCCTTTGTTACTTGATTATCATCACCAACAGAAAGTACCGCATAGAGAGATAGGGAATGAGTTATTATGACATCTCAGGTTATGGCTGTATCAAACTTGCGTAAGTCGAGCACTACTGCCAGAAATTCAGCCAAAAGAACCGGTATAAAATCGGGTAGTCGAAGGCAATAAATCCAATCTAAAATTGGGCTGAAAATAACAAATCCTGACTTTTCGTCACATTTCGATGCGTTTGTATATTGATATAGCAACAATAACGTTTGTTGTAATACTGCGCAGGTGATCTTGTCGTACACCATGCAAAATATTATGGGGAAGTAAATGGGCGTTATTAGGAAAAACATCGTCAAATTGAATTTCCACAGGGTATAAATTATCATGACTCAGCGTGATGTCGCATATACGTACATTTAGAGGCTCCAGTAAATTTTGCACAAATATAATTTGTGGCGTGTGAAATCGCGGCCTTCTAGCAGCAAAAAATGATTTTGGGGTGGAAATAAAGGCTGTTTCTGAATGTAGTAAAGGTGATTCATAAATTCTTAAGAATGTCTGAACAGTCAGAAGGCGAATTCTGCAAGAAAGCGGAGGGACCCTCGATTCGAGATACAACACATTGTTGGCAACTGTTTTGGGAAGGCCAAGGCATAAGCGCAAAGCTTCTCTTTCCAGAAGAATTAGAGGCCGCAATTTGTAAGCTGGAACTCCAGAGAAAAGTACACAAACGAATTCTGAAATGGGACGAACGTACATGCGATATATCATTACCAATGTGTCTCTTCTCATATCTATGCGGTAGTTACTTAGCTTACGTAATGTGACAATGGCCCGCACACCTTTCCCGGCAATATATTCGATATGAGATCGCCAGTTAGGCGATATGTGATTAATTACTCCAAGGTATTCCATTACTTCACAGATTTCACTTGTGGTATATCCTCATGATGTTAAGACAGAGAGATGTGTACGGGGTATTGCAGCGGGAAAACGAGGAGGGCACGTTCACTCAGATTAAGTAGAAAGCAGTTGCCATCGAACCAGCTCTCCAATATATTTAGGTAAGTCTGCAGCCGTTCATATAAGGTCTGAATGTTATCTGCCACTGCAAAAAACGTGATATCGTCAGCATAAACATAAGTTGTTACGTCCTGTTTACGTGGAATGGTGCTCATTAGTAAATAAAATAAAACCGGGGAAAGCGCTGAGCCTTGCGGTACTCCCCTCGTTTGTGTATGAGTAGAAGATGCAAACCCATCTTTAAAACAATAAAATTTCCTGTCTGCAAGGAAATTGTGAGCCGACGCTACCATGTGTGATGGAAAATCAATGTATTCTAATCGATCTATCAGAATACTGTGCTCCACAGTATCATATGCTTTAGCGATGTCTAAGGTAACTAAAGCTGCATATTTTTTATGTAGCCGAGCTAATTGAAACCGACTTTCTAAATCAACGTGCGCATCCCAAATTGAACAACCAGCCCTGAACCCAATTTTACAAGGGCTTAGAATTGACCTCGTGGTAATAAGTTCATTAATACGTATATTGATGATTCTCTCAACCACTTTAACTAAATTTGATGTCAGTGCGATAGGTGTTATGTTATCCAACATGTATGCTTAATTTTCATTTTTTAACAACAATATAATATTGGGAAGTTTCTATTCTGGAGGCATCCATGCGTTCCCTAACGAATAATTCCCTAGTTTTAGCAAAAGATTAGGCGATTCCTGGAGTAGAAGTTTTAACATAGAGTTCGTGATTCCATCTGGTTCGGGAGCTGTCCTCGGTAAGCATAATACTGTCTGACTCAATTCAGCTAAAGAAACTTCTGGAAATTCGCGCAAATTTACCAGCATGGGCCCGAATAGCCGAAAGATGCAGTGGCACATATCCGCGGGTGGGTATTTGCCACTGGTATGCGGGTATGTCCCACTGGTGATTGACACTTCATATCGACCGAGGAACGGCAAGAACAGGCATGGGTAATTTTAACGCGTGAGTGTTAAGAAAAAGCTGACGTCAGCAGCGTTGACCCGACGAATGCAAAAAATAAATGTCAAGGTCCCAGCAGGAATCGAACTCCAGCATACTGTGTGGCAATCAAGTATTACACCGCAGAGCCACGGCAGGTCCCAAAACTACGTATCAAATACACCCTAATATGAGTGAAACGTCAAAAAATGTTACACTGCAAGCTATCCAACTTTATAAACATTACATATGTACTCCTATATGATACATCCGTCACGTCGGGTTAACGTCTATTGTAGTTAAGTGCCATCCGCTGACGTTGATCCATGCAGCAGTGTCCAGGGCTGGCATGGTTACGCAACTGTAAACAATTGGTTATATAAAACATATGCGACTGTTTAGCGCATTTGTGTGCGTGCATTTGTACACATCTATAACGCCACTTCGTAATAAAAAAATTACAAGACGGTCACCTTTCATGCACATGCTTCGCATAACATCGATTCCCAAAGTATGTGGGATCTGCCTTTTTTTTACCTGCTGAAAGAGGGCAAAAAGGACGAGTAGTGACGAAGACCCATCGTGAAATTCAATCACACGACGCGTGAATAATTTCAGTAATATTAGCACTTTATTCCAGCATCTGCATCGCGTACACGCTGTACAACAGTTATGCACATGGCTGAGGGTGAAGTTGGGCTAGGCACGCCACGAGTTTCGCCATACTTGCGTAGAAAGTGCGCCTTATTGTTAAGCCGTTCATGTTCATTTTTGTGAAAAACTCCAGTACGTTTTTTCTGGGATGTTTTTTTTTTCACGTCACCAAACGAGTAACTGTACACATCCGGAAATTACTTCAGTTATTTTGCTTGGCTTAAAAGACTGCCGTGTTCCTGGCGAGCTATATCGCTCTACGAAATCATCCGCTCTCGTGTACAATTGGCCACTATTTGGTCGTGCACTGATACACAGTGAAGGCACTATTGATGGAAACGGGAACACTGGTTATACTGAATATGTGTGCTTCTATAGTACGATTTATCCGGTGTACCTCATGTGGCTATTAGGGACTTGATAAATGGTGAATTGACAGAGTACTCCATTGAAGACGTGGTTTGAGAGAGGAATCGAGGAATACGGCACGATAGCTACTGTAGTACGAAGCTACCGTGCCGCACTTGTTTTTAGCGATGACGTCTCATGTGCTGGTAATGTCAACGAAATCACATTTAGAAGAACATAAACTGCAAGCGGAAGGTGAAGCTCGTGGTATGCCGAGCCCATTTCCCTCGGTTAGGTCTTCTCTGCGTTTGCTGTCATTATACATATCTAGCGATGCGGTTCAACACGGGCGATACAGAAACGACATGCTTCGCCGTATGCGACACATCGCTGTACCGAGGCAACTTTAACAAGCAACCAAAGCTGTCGACTTCTCACCTTGCATGTCTCAAACAACTTTTTTTGTAATCATCGTATTCATTCTCCAACAAAAGCGCGCAGGGGCATCGTAAACTATTTACAAGGCTCGTTCGTTTGTATATTATAGTTGACGCCACATATACGCTTTGTTTGTATACATATGCCTTTTGTGTTTGTCGTGATGCCTTGCGAGGTACTTTGATGAAATCGCTCATGACGGGGATGATTTCACAGACTTTCGTAGCGTTAAATGTAACCAACATTGTGATTACGTCATCGCGCTTTTAAGGACTGCTAAATAGTCGTAAGATCTTGCGTAAAGATGTCTTTTGAAATACGCTTATGATTGTAGCAAGTTATTGGACTCGCCACAATGAAGAGCGCTGTTTTAGATATTCCCCGATAAAACAAAACGTTTTCGTCGTATTAAGGCTCAAAGAACTCACTGCTGTTCAATTTAGAAGACAAGACGGAAGGACAAACTGCGCATCTCTCATGTGTTTTCATGTATTCGGCCTTTTTTTGTCCGAAATTCCCATTTTAGAGCCAACTTTCCTCGCGAGGGATTTCATCGTTGTGTACTTCGTGGAGCGGGCTGTACGCCTATTGCATGTTTCTAAACAGGGGTAGGCGCCGTCGAAATATTCAGGTGCTTGTAGCGACGTCATGGCGCGTAAGTTCCGCCTATAGCCCAAAGCTCACCACCGCCTTCTATGGTCACGTGACCCGTGAACACAGCGCGTCGGGGACCCTCCCGCGCGACGCCTCAGTAATTCGACAGCGCTTAACCCTGTTTGCAAATATGAAGTAGGTTTATGCGCAACAACACGGCAAAATGTCTCACTATGACAGCTACCCTACGACAGCACATGGGCTAGAAAAGACACGGACGACGCGAAAGGCAATATTTCGAAAATGAAAACGTGTCTATGTATATAACTACCGTTGTGTAGCTTTCTGATTTTCATTTTTCTCTCTAATAGATAGATGGTATGGTACACTACACGTGTGTATGGTACAGGAGACAGTGAGGGAGAACGATTTTTTTTACCGTGTTTATTAGAGCGCCGTAGACTCATTGCTTAATGCCATTGTCACACGGGGGGTAAAGTTTCGTGAAAACATTGGTTCGTGAAACGCCAGCGCTTTCGCCCTGTGCTCTCGTCTGACGCGCCGTACAAGACACTTCCTTTGTTAACTCTACGTTTCAATCTACCGTCGAGCGTATTTAATGAGGGGTTGTCTGAACGACTGAAGAAACAAAACTTGTCGCTCTTTCAGCACCATGACACTCGGCGTACGCTATCAACAACCAACGGCAGAAAGGAATAAATTCGAGGTAAGGGTGGAGGCTATAAAATGGCCCGATAACACCACTCAACCTATCATGCCCTGTATCGTTGCATTTTTTTTTCACCGCGAGAGCTACTAGCGCACGCATTTTACCTAATTATATGATACAACACTCAGAAGATTAGAAACCTCTAGAGAAGAGTGAGACATATGTATATACGTCAACACAATGTTTGACGAAGTACAGTGTATATCAACAAGAAATGGCACATGCGAAATGACGAGAAGAAATGTTTGTCATCGGAAAGAAAACGTTGGCATAAGTGCTGCGTAACAGAGTAAACAGGTGTCAGTCAACTGTCAGCATCTTCGTTTTTGTCTCGCCACTCATTGTCTCACGCAACAATTCTGGTGGCGAACTTTTCAACATTGCTCAGCTGTAAGTACCTTTTTGTCGACTCGTTTGCATCCCGGCAAATAACAACTAATTATTTTGACCTCGCTCAAAAGAGAGTCAAATAACAGATGGGACAAAAGATCAACCGTATACGGGGAGTACACATATCAGAGAGCGCGTAACATATTTTTTTTTCTTGTGGAAGCTCGCATTACTGAGTGACGCTACTTCGGTGTCTTTTTTGTACGTGTTTTCAATTGGATGGAACGTAACGTTTAAAGAAAACAAAAAAAAACACTTTGGCTGCAGTTGCACTGACGCCTGAGCGTTTCGTACGCTCTGTGCAACTTCGTTTCGTTTTGTGCACGCGTGGACAGGTCAGCGTGAAATGGTAACAACTACTCTAAGCAGCAGCTAAAAGACCATTACGAAAGATTCGAAATTGTACCTCGGAGCTTGTCGTTCACCAAACGGCCACGATTCATTAGCTTTTGATCTCATTTTTGCTGGAACGGTTAAGTGAATCGACGTTGTGTCATTCTGAATTAGGGCGAACCCACCGTTCCTTTAACCCAGCCTGGCCGAGTTATGGAAAAGTGGCGATAAACGAACGATTTGAAGAGCAACGCGTACGAACTACGCACACGTGACGTTAAGACAACTCCCACGGACACAACAGCTCCCTGAATCCCCGGTGGATTCTCATTTATCGAACAAGCTCATGAGAGAATTACTTGCTTCGAGGTACAAATGAACCATGCTGCATGCCGACAGGCTCTTGTAGCATTAGAATATGTGGAAGCGGAGCAGCTGCTGCATTTGGTTATACGTTTCAGGCAACGCGCTCCCAAAGACATCTTGAACCCCTTCGAATGGAGTCGAAAGGAAGGTGACGACCGCTTGATGGGTCGTTTGCACTGACATACTCGCTCAGGGAACGGTGTCCTGCTGGTCAGACATCACCGGGTACAATTGACGCGAAGAGAAGGAAAGATTTAGCCGGTATACCTCGATGTACTGTTAGTCGCTACCACAGACGCTCAAACACACACGCACGTGTTTTAAGGGAGAAAAAAAGATTGAAGTCGCACCTGGGGGAATACATTCAACGGTCACACTATGTATGTACAGACTATGCAGACTTTCTTACCAGCGTGTACGCGGCGGTATTTGAGGCACCAGCTTCGGTGAGTTTAACCATGGCTCGTCGACATCTATGTTGGTATAAGAACACTACGTCGTGCAACAACACGTGGGAAATCGGCTAGTAGTTTCTATACAGCGGTAGGAGGGCCGCATTTTTGTTTCGGTAGGGATAGTGGTCTGACAAGTTGGCGTATAGGCTCTCTCGTTTTGAAGGAGAAAAGGCGGCTACTTATAAACGAGACCGCTTCCTGTCGAGATGGATGAGAGCTGGCGAGTTTAATTTATCATCCTCGGAAAAGCGGCTTTTGTGTCTGGCGAAGTTCAGCATCCGAAAACAGCGCATGAAGTTGTGTCACTGTGCGACTAAAATTGGGACGTTTAACCACAGATAGTTTTAGCCACAGATATTTAACCACAGTCAGCGCGGCGTTAGACTTCATTGGCCCTGTCTCCTGGGCTATTGTGCGTGGTGTAGAAATTCGGCACCAGCGCGACGCGCCTTGTAGTGGTCTGAATACACCATGCGCGCGACCTACCTTGAAACAGCTACCACAGAGATTGCCCTTGGCTGTCGAATACCTGACTTCGTACGAGTGTGCACACAATGAATTGATGACGGCGATGAGCGACACCCTTTTGAAAATATATTCGCGCCTGACGTCACCGATCAAAGGACGCAGACCTTCTGGTAACTGTGCTATTCGAGCAAAAAAAAAATGTTTGTCGCGTTAACACTTGCGTCACACCGCGAGCTCGTTTGCGTGACGACCGTGCCTAGAGGGCGCTGACACTGTGCGATCTACCACGTAGATCTACCACGCTGGTGCCGACACTGCGATCTACGCGGTACTACTTAAAATTCAGTGGTTGCCACGCTGAACGACGTTGGGCTCCCAATCGCGGAATCTCTCTTTTTGTATCACTGGTTCCCTGCCGTAGAATAAGAGACGAAAATGGCAGACGAGTACATAGAGAAATGACTGTTTGCGTGAGCTGTAGATGGAGGGAAAACGTGGAAGAAGACTTCGCTGTCTGAGACTTTCAGAGACGTTCACTTCTATAAGAGCCGTAGTGAACTGCATTCGGCGTCGCTAGATGGCTCATATCGACACGTGGAAATAGACATGGTTTGGTGATATGTACTGACGCGTTGAGCGTATATCTCGAAGCGAGTGCAGAGTTCGCCTGTGTCACTCTACGGAGTACGCCATCGTAATCACTTTTCGTTGTGGAGGCGCCGTATAGTCAGGGCGCAAAAATAGAATACATGAGCAGCCATTACCTCATGAGCTTGATCTTTCTAATGTGTGCTAATTGTTCCAATAGGAGCAGTTTAAGGTTTATTAATTTTAGACCAATTTCTGCTTACTTGACGCAGCTGAGTGGTATGTCAGAAGAAGAAAAAATGTCATAGAAGTTTGTGGCCTTCAATAAATGTACGGTCGTGGTTAGATACGAAAAGAACTTGTCATGCATTGCGATTGGATCAATCTAAGAAAAAAAAAGAAAGAAAGGAAAGCAAAGAAAAAAATAATAGAAAAATTGCTCAATTACGCCTTCGATTTGTCAGTGCCGAAGATGCAAATGAACTAGTGAATTGCAGTATCATGAAGCTAAGTAATGTTGGTCGTTCAGAACATATCTTGCTATCTTTGAGTATTTTTTTTATAAATGTCACGCACCAATATTGTAGTCTGCTCGTATCTTCAAATAAGAAAAATATAAAATAGTGGTGATAACAGCTCCTTTCACACATACACGTAAAAAAAAGCACTTTCAACATAGAATTGCTCTTTAGAGCAACCTGTAACCTACTCATGTGCAAGACAAAGTATTAGTGAACAGAGAAAGCTAATCATAAAAAAATAACTACAACAAAAAACACTCACACAAAAATAAATGTGTGTAAATACAGCCCAGGATTTGCAGCTTATTGTCAACTGTACACTTTGTAGAGGTGCTTGACCTGCTATGAATAAAAAATATATTATTATTATTATTATTAATTTTGACAGTTGAGTACAATTCCAAAAGTACCAATAAATGCAATCGACAATTTAAAAATGAATTCCTTAACTATTTGACTTTGTTTTTATGCGCGATAACATGCTAAAACGTATTCATCTAGTTATCGCTAAATAAATGTGCTGTCTAGAAACTGTAGAGCGCATCACGTGGGACGTTATCTGTGCCGGGACATCGTTGCTTCGTCAATCCGTAAAGCAAGATTATCCGGCCAGACCGACTGCATTAAAGCTATCCTTGCTGAATGGCCGCAAAGAAGACATCGCGATGAACTTCCAACAAATTATACTGCCATGGCAAGGCTACTCGACAAGGTACACAACAGCGTCTAACGCGCTCAACCAACGACAGTAGTCAATTTCCTATTCTGGTGGCAGATACATTATTTACAAGTAAGTTGCATTAATATTACGCCAACAATCATTAAAATTATTACATATTTTTCTGAGATGATTTTTTCCAGTCATTTCTTCCTCGCAGCTTTTCGCCGAAAACAGCTGTAATAGTGGTGTAAATTACGCCTGCGTTGTGAACGTTTCCAGATAGCCAACTGCTCTCTCTAAACTTGAATGCTTATCACAAACAGCAAACGGGTACACTTGTCTATAATCACTCAAAAACAGCTGGCCCCTACCAAATGGTTTCAAGTGCTTAAAATAGAGGTTCTATTAGCGACGGGCACTTGCTGCGAGAGCCGTAAATGCGAGAGCCGTACAGTAAAGCCACGAAGGAAAACGCACATGACATTAAGTATACAACAACAGAAAGCAATACGATGTCAGTGAGATGGCAAGGTCTGTTTATCTTCAGTTATGTTTCTTTTTAATCGTACGGCTGATGAAACTGTTACGAATGCAGAAGCCAACGACTCACTTTTGAACTACAGCATACCGAAATACCCCCGAAACGCAGCTAAACGGTCACAAAACGACCTGACTACGTCAGGGTTGAGACTGAGATGTAATCAGACTTTCTTATCTGCCCGCATATCATCACGCAGGTCATCACCGATACTCGTGACACCGATGGCACACCGAGAAGAGACTTGAAGCGACAAAATAAATAAGCAAATCTATACGAAGCCTGTAGGAATAGATCGCCGACAATGCGATTTCGACACTCTCGAACGCGCTTGCATAACAGTGCATAGTGGAAAGCTCCGGTTGCAGAGAATGCACCGAGTCTTTTACGGAACGACGCCTTGACGATTCCCTTTAAAGCGAGCAGCTCGCGCGGCAGCTTCCAGACATCGAGACTGGCAACAATTATCTTTGTGAACTCTCTCGCGCCGAACCAGCAAGTCGTATAACATCCGTCCTCTGAGCACAGTCTGGTAAAGAGTGCTCTTCCAAGGGATTCCGAGCCTCGCATGTGTGGATCTCTTCACGATACCACCTATAAGACTACGATCTGTACAGCTAAACCAAACGGTTAACAATGACACTTGTTTTTAGGCGGAGAAGTAGTATATATACAGCAGTCTTTCATTGCGAATAATAACGCGAGATGGAGCCTCCTGACTAGGAGTTCTGATCCAGAGACCAGGCCTGCCCTGTAGTTCGACCGTGTTCCCATAAGGAACGCGCGCCTCCGTGGGCGAGTGGAATGAATTCACTCCACAGTTGTTCCTCGGTACGTTCTCTCACGAAGCGAAGGCGTGACGTCATGGATCAGCGCGCACCAGAGGCACCAGACACGAGCTAAGTAAGCATTGATGAGTCACACGCACGCGCACATACAAAGCGTAGCTTTCACACTCTCTCCCCGGAGAAACGGGTTGGTAACAACACGGTTCACGGTCCTCACAGTCGAAGCGAGCGATGTACAGGCGTGACGGCGAGAAAGAAGCTTTCGGGGGGCTGCTCTGGGTGATTATGACGGCGAGGAAGGACGTGTGTGGAAGCAACAGTGGAACGTCGCGGGATGCAGAAAAACAGGAATGCTGTGTACTATTATTAGAGGAACGCCTACCCTTTTTTAAAAAATGGATGTGTGAGCTGTTTCTTCTTTGCTTTTACGCTACGTGCTTTCCGAAGGAAAACGAGCCGGGTTCTAGTGATGCAGGAAAATACAAGTTTACTCGGTGAAGCGTATGTTCTTGTGTGCTGCCAGTACCCTTGCTGCCATCTTAAGCGCAAGAGCAATGGGCGGGGAGCAACTATGCAAGTTCATCGCTTTTATAAACAATCTGTTGTGTTTCTAGAGACCCCTGACAAAGTGATTCTTGCTTCTTACGGTCCCATTGCCCTCGACTGGGTGAATTCCTCATAAGAGTCGTTAGAATATGGGAGCGCAATTGGGAGTATATTCATATCGTGTATAGCAGGCTTTTTCTTAAGGTAAGTTAGTTTGCATTTTCATTTCTTTCAGTATGTTTGGTTACCGCATTTCTAATACGTATTTCTTGTTTTCTTATTCTCTGTAATTTCTGATCGCATGAGTTTGTTAAGATAATTACTGATGATTAAGATAGTGAGACCTTCCCTCCGCTATTTTCTCATGTAAGATCTTAACAAACAAGAACGCTTTTAGCCGATTTAGCTCGTAAACTTTCTGTTTTCTTCATTGCTTGCAAACAGTCAGCGATAATTAAGTTTGAAAGCACGGTTAAAGCCATAATCAACGTTTGGTATATTTCGCGGGAAAAAATACATCTACTAGATTTACGCAGGTGGTCTAAACACATTTTGTGAACGTAGCGCTGCAAAAATGGCCATGACCACTCCTCTGAATCGAGGGACTCGGATGTTTGCGGGTGAATTACGGGGATAGGAGAAGGGTGACCGAGGTAAGAGTTGAAAGTTAAGAGGCAGTTGGGGTGTGTTGTTGACCGTGATCAGTCCTTCGCACCGTACGTAGTCTGAACGTCGGAGTTTTTAACCTCTGTTTGAGACGAACCCGCGACCTGTGCGGTGGGTGGGTAGAGAAAAGAAAAAGACAAGATATAGTTTCTTTATCGGCGTACTTCGCGCGCGAGGCTCCGCCAAAAATAAAAGGCAGACAGTCATGGAAGCTGCAACTGCTCATGATCCAACGGTTGGGCTATCGTTACAATAGTTGTGCCGTGCAAAGTCGATTATTTTGCGTTTCTGTTGCTCTTATTAACCAATCAGTATTTCGTACATTTTGATTTATTTGTAGCCACAACGGAAGCAACATTGTTTGATTCAAAACATGAAAAAAAAAACCGTTTAAAAACATTTTTTTTTCTTTTTCTTCCTGGATCATGTGAAATGCGTCGACACTAAAGAAAAGTTTCCAGCTTCTCAATTACCTTTCGCACAAAGCGCAGGCGAAACTAATCTCCGTAGTTGTAAGCATGTTGTGCAGCATACATATTTTCGTACCGAGACATCACAGATATGAGTACCGGTATAAGGAAGCGTGTGACGTAACGAGGAAGTCATACTGTTAGCTTCGTGCGCCCCATAAGAACCGTCGTCGTCTCCTTGAGTATAACAGGCCATTCTCATGCATCCATGCACTTGGTCGGGGTTGTTGGTTCCATTTTAGATACTGCAATATCGCCAGATAATAGTATTTACTACTCTCCACTTATCGTTCGAATTTCGAAGAAGAAGTAGCGAAGCCAAGCGCCAATCGAAATCTGGACTAACTCGAGACACAGCAGCCGTTTAAACTCGTAACTAAAGCGCCCGTACCGGAGTCCTTAAACTGTTCCGAGCATTCTTGATTGTTCCGTGTCGACTTGAAAGGGTCAAGGAGGCACGACGCCTTCTAGACAGCGCGGAGTCGTATCACGAACGGTGCCATCGTTTACGCTCATTTGCACCCACTTCAGCTCAATAGCTCTCAATACTACCTGTAAGCAAACAAAGCTTATACAATGTTTTTGCTCCTATCTGTGTACTCCAACTGTTATTACACGAGATGGCTTTAGTGTTGTTTATGAGTACCAAGGGAAGTTTGTCTGTAGGTATACTGCACCGCCACACTTCCAGGAACACTTCCGCGAGGAAAGGTGACTGACGAAGAAGGAAGCTCACTTCCGACTGCGATTCTTTCTCGAGGAGCACTTCCGCGAAGCGGGACGCGGAGCCCCCGTTTCTCGATGGGCGCTGATCAACCGAAATGCACGACACAGAAGAGAAGGACGTAGATGGAAGCGAACTGCTGGAAGACCCGGCCCGACACGAGCGTTGCTTCTACTTGACGCACACGGAGGACTGGGGGCTGAGCGGGAAACACCTTTTTTTTTTCATTACGCCGTTCTACACGTTACGCAATCTTTTTTTGACGGCCTTGGTCGCCTCCTCGTCGTTGTCTACGCGAAGCACGTGATCGAGGAGACGTTCGAGGTACAAGCGTCGCGCTGCTCACATACGTGAGACAAATGGGGTTCGGTTGACTCCAGCTCAGTGGTTAGCCGATAAACATCTGCATTGCTACGAAGCGATAAAGACAGAGAGAAAAGCGGCGTACTCGTACATCACCCGCGGAAGATGCGCGAACACTATAGATAGAAAGCGCCACGCTGCACAGCTAAAGCGTCGTCGTTGGTGGCAGGAAAACAAAGCTTGGTTGCCCGTGGAACACTTTCAAGCTATACCTTGGCGTTTCATGCATAAAGGAAGCCGGCCCTGTACCAAGGCAGCTGTAGCACTAATAGGCTTTCGGATTATCCGCACTATCAGCCACATTGTAGTTTCCTGCGTCGCGATCAAGGATAGCGTATTTTCTTTCTTCGTCTCCCACCACGCGCATATGACGATCCGCGAGCTTGTTGACAACTTAGCGCCGAAGCGGTGTCATTGTACTATCACTCAAACACCTTGCGAAAGAACATCGTGCCACAGTTCTTTTAAACAGACCGATCTTACTGCAGCCAACGCATTGATGGTGTCGAACGCCTTGCAACTTTCGAGGCGAGGTACCGCGCCCGGCAAAGTTCTGTCCGAGGAGCACGTTTTGCATCGTGACGACCGTAGTAGATGACTGGACGGTCGTCAATGACGCATTTTCCTTCTTCTCCAATCGAGTCGCGTCTCTTAAAGACGGCACACGTAGTCGTGCACGAGCTCCTCCTAGCGTAGCATGCGTTGTTTCTGGTCCGAATGTCTTTCACCTCCACGCATTGTTGAGAAAGCGATGGGTGGTTTTTTCCGGTGTGGCACGTCCAAAACGAACATTTTGTGTTGTGAGACGCAGCGTCTGACACGTTGTGACAGAGGAGGTCGCATGCTTCTTTCCCTCTCTCTCGATGCATTGCGCATGTTTGAGGAAGGTGGCGAGAGAGGGCGCACACAGTGTGCGGAAGTCTTCATCGGAGCCTCAGGTAGTTGATGATGTCCGTGCAGCGCACCACCTCGTACTCGAGTATGAGGCTGCAGGCGATGAAGACAAAGTAGAGGAAGAACATGACCATCGCCAGGCCGACGTTCATGCGCCAGCGGAAGAGCGCGATGGTGATGATCACGAAGAGCAGCATCATGAAGAGGATGAAGATGGAGCAGGCCATGCCACTGCTGCTCACTTTCACCGGACCGTAGATCATGCACGACAGCAGCCAGGGCAGCGGAAGCCTGCGACATGGGAAGTTCACATAAACACCGCGTACACGCAAACATTGCACGTGTAGGAACACAAACTTTGCTCTCGAAGCGTGAATGCCGAGCGGGAACATGATGGCAGACACTAATGATAAGAATTGTTGGAGTTTAACATCCCAAAACCACTACATGATTATGAGAGACGCTGTAGTGGAGGGCTCCGGGAATTTCGACCGCCTGGGGTTCTTTAACGTGCATCTATAAATCGAAGCAGACAGGCCTTAGGAATTTCCGCCTCTAATAGACACGAATGAGTGCATGAAAGAAATTCGGAAAAAGGGGGAATTACAATATTTACGTTGTGTTCAGAAGTGTTGCAGCTCGGGCGAGTTGGTCGTTCATGGACTTAACTTGCATTATAGCGCTTTACACATAGAAAGGAAAGACGAGACAGACGTAAAGAAATGTAGGCCTAGCTGTTTACCTTTCATTACGTCGGTGTCGTCTTAACTTCTTATATCTACCACGCTAGTACAGGCTAAGTTACCTTGTATGTCTAACCCTACGAAAAGATCATGTATCATCATGTATCATTCCTACGATTCCTTATTGCGCACGTTTGTTCTGCTGCCTCTCCTAACCACCGCCTGATGTAGATAGGAGGTGACAACTTAGTCGAGCGGATAGTCTTATGTTATATGAACTCCCTCAGTCAAGTTTATTTTTATTATTCAAAATAAAATTATTCCTATTATCATTCCATCCTTATTACGCTGTAAAAATATTTGACGTGACTCATGAGCATAGGTCGGTATCACGGACGGCTATTTTCGGCGACACCGCGTCACGGCAATTAACGGGCGCCGTACTCCCCGACTGACCGTGAGAAATGGCGGCACATGAAAGGGAACCGATAAGTGCAAAATGGGGTGCTCGTCTTAGAACGTCGCCGCTGACAGTTAATCCTTTTGTAACTGTGGCGACGTCTGCAAGGTCGTAGAAGGCCGCGGTATACCCCGAACAAGTATTAGACTACAAGACGCGCCGACTGAGAGCTAAGTGGTTGACCGTTCCCACGGGGAAAAGCGTGGGAAACGCTCTGGTGGCCAAGCCGTATGACAACCCGACAGGTTGTCACTCTCGCTAGCTGTGGGCCCTCTCCCAATTAAAAAAGGAGTGGGGTCAAAATATTTTTGGGGCGGAGTTTCCCCTCAATTAAGCGCGCATGATTGGACCCAGGTAGAGGTCTCTTGTCCCCTAGGAAGAGAGCGAGGAGACACGAGGGGGATTTAAGCGCAGGATTTTGCCCTGCTAGGCAGACTAGTCGCTGACCAAGATGGTGTAGAAACAGATCAACAAGCATCTCTTCTAGAAGTTTTTAGTGTGGCTCTGTATCGGCTGGCCACCTAAACTTAGCCGTTCGTCTAGTTGTGACGCGATATTAACGTCTGCAACGTAGACATCGGGACTTCGCCTCGAGTTAGCTCAACCTGCTCGAAGTCACCTGCAAGCACTAGCCTCCCGGAGCCACCAGCGTTGCAACACCGCCGACATCGCAGTCGTGCCAGAACTCTCTTCGACTTCTCGCATCCGATCGTCGGGGACACAACGCTGCCGGTCATCACACGTATGCCTTCACCTGTTTATATCTTCGAACTTTCTCCTCCGTCGTTCTATTCTTGTTACTTTGTGTAGTTTGTAATAGTTCTCTCTCGTAAGCTGATTTATTGTTTCTGTTATATATTTATTTAGTTGTATCCAGTGTCGATGTAATTTGTTAGTTGTATTGAAGTGTTGTATTAGATCCCGTGTGCTGCAATATCACTAGAGTAAAGTTTGTTTTGTTTTCACACGTCTCTGATCTCTTCACTGTCTCTGCTTGCGTACGGAACGAACCGACCTGCTGTCATTCCCGTCGCCGACTTCGCGCTGGCGACGCTAGAGTGGCAGCTTGTAACAGTCGGCGAACTCACACACTAGTCGACTGACTCGAACTCTTTCAGGAGTTTGAGTGAGTCCGGCTGAGTTATATTCCGGTAGGTTGAGTCCGAGTGAGGCCATTTAAGGAGTATTTTGGTGATTAAGGGCCCGCGTGAGTTCTAAGCGCAAAGTATATTTATTGAGTGAGTCGGAGTTAGCTCCACATTTTCACCAACGTGTACTGTGAGTCGGAGTGAGCTCCACATTTTCACCAACCTGTACTTCTATATTCTTATTTTCAGCATTACTGGCAGCCTTACGTCAGCTACCACCATTTGTAATACTCACATCTGCTCGCACATATTTCAACGCATTAGCGTTAATGCGCCAGCTCAATATTTATTCACCAGAGGCGTGAGTTGAGGGGCGGGAGAAAGTGCCTCAACACCCCCCTCCCTTTTTTTTCCATTCTCCGCTAACCAAAACTTCTTGCACAAGAAGTTCTCGATAAAAATACTCGTATGAGCACTGTCTTTTAATAAAGCCCCGCCGCGGTGGTCTAGTGGCTAAGGTACTCGGCTGCTGATTTGCAGGTCCTGGGATCGAATACCGGCTGCGGCGGCTGCATTTCCGATGGAGGCGGAAATGCTGTAGACCCGTGTGCTCAGATTTGGGTGCACGTTAAAGAACCCCAGGTGGTCGAATTTTCCGCAGCCCTCCACTATGGCGTCTCTCATAATCATATGGTGGTTTTGGGACGCTAAACCCAACACATCAATCAATCTTTTAATGAAAATGTCCTCACGGAATAACAACGACAGACGCTTCGTATTTCAAGGTACGAGGTCAGAAAGTTGCTCGTAGAGCACAAATTGTGTAAGATATTGGTGTTGTCGAGCACTAACGCTGCGGATCTAAAAAAAAACAGAACTCTAGCTATACGCTAATAAAAATCATGAGTCGACACCCAAAGACTCGGTTACACTCAATCGAGCCATGACTGTGAGTCTGAGTGAGTCCAGCGGAGGAAATTTTTGGGGGCTCCGAGAGTGTGGGAACTGGCTAACCTTCCTGTCCTTCCTCATTTATTCCTCCTCCTCCTCCTCCTCCTCCTCCTCCTCCGAGAGTGTGCGAGCCCTGAACACGAAATATGCTTCTTTGGCGAGTCTCTAAGTGAGCTCCACATTTTCTGCCGCAACCGATGCCCGCAACTGTCTCAGACGATGGCCTCAAACGCGAGAAAATTCGCGCTGCTGAAGTTGCGCAATGCTTGACTCCGTGTTCGCGACAGCCCCGCCGCGGTGGTCTAGTGGCTAAGGTACTCTGCTGCTGACCCGCAGGTCGCGGTTTCGAATCCCGGATGCGGCGGCTGCATTTACGATGGAGGCGGAAATGAAGGAGGCCCATGTGCTCAGATTTGGGTGCACGTTAAAGAACCCTAGGTGGTCTAAATTTCCGGAGCCCTCCACTACGGCGTCTCTCATAATCATATGGTGGTTTTGGGACGTTAAACCCCCACATATCAATCAATCAATCAATCAATCAATCAATCAATCCATGTTTTTGAGAATTCGCCGCACGAATTGCGCTAATGAATCGCAATGCAAACTGGTAATTAAATAGGTGGCGGATCCGAAGCATCCTTGCAGTTGAGCCACCCGTGCGTTTCTGCGTTGCACGTCGCGCTAGTCACAGTATATAGCGCAGAACGTACTTGGACACAGTCTATATGCGCAAAATAAAAAAAAACAGCTCTTAGTGAACGACCTAATGCATAATCTACCTTTTATTCTTTTTTTTTACAGGCAATTCGTGGAGTAATAGTAGTATATATAGGCTTGACAGGATTACCCTAACAGAAAATTTCCCGCTGGGTCGTTTACAACTTGAATAACAACGAGGACCCTTTGCGATGTGTTTTATCTGCGAGGTTATCGCGCTATTATGCGTATATGTTGTTTTTCAAGCCGTATACTACTGTAGCTGTCTACCATCTATACCGTGTTTATAGTTAGTTTTCAGGCATTTTGATTTTTTGTGCTCTTGCCAGGGCATTAACGCTTGCATTTAGAAGTTCTTTGCGTTTGATACAACACGGTAAATACATACGAAACACGCTGTGGTGAACACTGGCTGTTGCTGCGTTGGCACAGTCACTGAACTCCGAACAGAGTTGCCGAGTTGGAGAGCCCATTGTGTTGGTCTTGGGGAGAATGCAATGTACCAGAGAGTTAACGTGCAGTGGTATCTATTAGTTTATCATTATGTAACAAAAATTAACCCACCTTCTTTGGGAGGCTGCTACGCTCATCACTAAACATTTACCAAAGACGGCAAGTTACACTAAACTAAGCTGTCCCGATTTCTTTTCTTTCTGTTTTGGATCTTAGGGGGCTACAGACTTGATAAATCCTGGCGTACCCAGTATCCCAAAATGTTTAAACCCTCACTAAAGCTGCTCCGAACATCGTACATATAGGGACTTGAGACATCGCATGGGAAACACGCAGAAGGTTGGGCAAATGCCGATTCGCACAGCACATATGAGATTGCTTTCCGTGCGTATCACAATGGGGTTACATCGGTGTAAGAGGACTCACCCAACGGCCACGTCGAAGATGTTGCTTCCGACGGAACTGGACACGGCCATGTCACCGAAGCCCTTGCGGGCAACCAGGACGCTCGTGATGAGGTCCGGAATGCTGGTGCCCGCTGCCAGGAAGGTCAGGCCCATCACCTGTCAACGTGCGTGTGTTAGTAACCCGGGAAAGGAAAACTTTGCCCTGTAATTGTGTCAAATGATGCAACGAAGTCCGTGCGTTACGAGTATTGTCCCATATGAACAAGGGGGGGGGGGAGGGGGAGTGATGCACAATTTCCGTGAGTAGTCTAGAGACCACTAGGTCTGAGAAAACTACAATTTCGAGCAGTTTGTGACTTTATTCAACGAACTGCAGAGAACATGTTAACGAGTTTTAGAACGGGCCGGAAATTTACTAAATCGAAGGTCGGCTGTGAATGAAGCGTCACCATTCAGCTTCTTATTGTGTCTCGTGGTATCAAAGCTTTTGACGCGGACTGTATGTGTGTGAGGCCAGTGCTTTTTTTTTTTTAGTTGCATTGAAGAGCGAACACATCGAAAGTGGTTATAAATATCCTGAGAAGTAAACTAACGTTCCTTTCTTGAATGCTTGATAGTGCATGTTCTAAAGGCTCGTATCGTACGACAATGCCAGAAATTTGAAAGGATGAGTGAGATGCTTACTGAAATTGGTGAACTAAGTTTAAGGATGAATAGGCTTCAGTATGAGCTCTGTCGCCTATATCCTCTACCCCGCGGACGAACGGCAGTTGTGCTATCTCGGCACTCACCGACGCATCATACCATGCGACAACCTTTCTGACGACCTTGTGCTTTTTTTGTCAGCTAAATTGGCGGTTTACAGTCTATTACTAAGGCGCGTAACGGGAGCAGGAACGATAAACAACCAGAAAAATATTCGGAAACTCAAGTCCACGGGGGACGGTAATCAACGCGTCCTCCGCGGTGGTGATTCTTTGACGGTAGTTTCGCTATCACCACTTTAGTTTTAAAACGAAGCCTTTTTTTGGGAACCTCCTCAAGTAATGCTGCTGGGGCTATTGAGATTTCTAGCTGATCCGGCCTCACACTCACCTCGGTATTTTATTTATCTTACGGTGATCACATCACTTCTGGTTATAAGCTAAGGAAGGGAATTAAACAAGTTCAATCTGAAATGTTTGCCGAGATCCTGGACATACCGTTTTACAAAGTGTGAAGTTAGTGTGCAGTTGCGCAGACAGAGGGCGCAGTTGCGCAGGTGGAGCAAGATACGTGGCGTAAAACATTGGAAAATTGCTGCGATTTCTTTATTTATTCTTTATTTTTTTATTTAATGATACTGTCAACCCTCGCTTGAGGGTCATAACAGGGAGGGAGTACAATATGAGTACAAACAGAACACCTAAAAAAACACTAAGGAATAACACAGGAAAACAGAATGGGCAGTACTTCAACCATTACCAAAATAAGCATCAAGTTTTCTGTCAAAAGTTTGCACATCGGTACTATTAATAACATGTTGGGGTAAAGAAGTCCATTGTTTCGATAGCATCCGGGAAAATGACCGTCGAAAGATGTCAGTGCGAGCGCTGAAAGGTTCAAATAGGGGCATCATGATTCAATCTAGTGCTACGGTTTCCGGGAAGGCGCATGTACTCGTCTTTAGGTATTTTGAATATCCCTTGGATTATACGAAATAATGTTTTAGGTTTTTGTTTCCGTCTTCGAATTTCCAGTGATTCTAAATTGCATGAATTTAGCATATCAGTTACTGAATCCCGCTTCTATATCTAGAGCACACAAACCGAGCTGCACGCCTCTGAATACGTTCTAACTGGTGACCAAGTGGTTCTGGTGAGGGCTCCAAACCACAGAGAGGTATTGCAGTCTAGGTCTAATATATGTGTGGTATGCAAGCAGCTTTACGTGTTTTCGGTGTTTTATGCATCTTTGCTCGTAGAAAACAGTTTTTAAATGACTCAGAACAAACCTATTCAATGTGACGGGTGCCAAGTTAGGTTGTTCGTAATGGTCACCCCTAAGTATTTAAAATGGGGCGTGTTACTGAGGTTTATTGCTCCCGATGTTGTACTGGAAATTTGAGAACATTTTCTTGTTGGTTATGTGTACATATGTTTTTCTTTTAAAGTTAATTTGCATATCCCATTCACAACACCACAATTCCAAATCTTCAAGGCACTTATTCAACTCGATGTGATCATCAGTACAGCTTACAGGCATATAAATCAAACAAATCATCAGCATAAAGTTTCATCTGAACAGGTGGCTTTACAATAGTACTTATATCATTTATGTACAACAAAAACAACAGCAGGCCAAGCACGGACCCTTGAGGCACACATGAAAACACATCTAGCGTAGCTGAAAAAGAACCATCAATCCTCACTGCTTGCTTGCGTTTACTCAGGTAGGCGCCAATCCAATTTAAAATTTCATCACTGAATCCAATTTTACTCAATTAAAAGCAGTTTAGTGTGGTTTACAACATCAAAGGCTTTAGAAAAATCAATACAAATGACATCAACTTGTTTGCGATCGTCTATAGCCGAGCTGAAATCCTGAATTGTTTGCATCACATTGCGTCACTGTGGAGTTGCCACTTCTAAATTTATGCTGACAGTCTGAAGTAATTGATTAACCTCCAAGTGAACCATGATAGCTTTGCTATTCTATTCTCTATGACTTTGCAGCAAACAGACAGTCAGTGACACAGGACGATAGTTGCTAATTAATTATTCGGTTGCGAATATTTTTTTGCTTAGAGTACAGTTTTAGTTGAAAGTTTTGGGGTGTGTGAACGAAGGGAACCTCGGCGCATAGATTACCAACGGGTGACGCGCATACCTCGGTGGGGGATGCCTAGCGTTTCGCCGACCACGGTGGCCCACCACACCATGAGGTAGGAAAAGATGGCGATCCAGGCGATGCTGCCCAGGAAGGAACCGGCCACAAACTTCACTTTCTCCTGCGGCGTGAGAAGAATGCCCGGTTAAAAAAAAGAACAACAGTATCCGAGCAAACTAGCAACAACCAAAGAAACAAACAATGTACCAGAAAAATGTGGTCGCGTCGGCCACGCGAGAAACAGCGTCGGAGTGCCGAATAAACCCGGGGGGGGGGGGGGGTTGCGGTTCGAGATGGTCGGAACTTCCCTCCTGCGTAGCTCAGCTACGGAAGGGAGTTTACGTCGCTTTCTATGTGTGCATCTACGTCAGTGCACGCGCTATACGACCAGTGCACACTTCACCGTTAAAAAAAAAAAAAAAAACTGACGGATTTTCTGTTTTTTTTTTCTTGTTCACGTCTTTGCATTTTTTCGTGTTTATTTTCGAGACCTAGCTATATACTTGCGATCTATAGATCCGGAAGAAGTGAGAGATGAACGGGAAAAAAGAGCAAGGTTGTGAGAAAGCCACGAGAAACGGCCTTTATTCGTGGCTCTCTGTCACTTGTTCCGATAGGCTGCCGCCGCTGCTCGCACACACATACGGATCTGCATCTCCTGTCGCCCCCCCCCCCCCCCCTTCTCTCTCTGTCTTTCCTTCTTCTTTCGTTATTTAGTTTGCTTCGTTTCAAGCGGTTATTTTTCAGCCGACTTCCACGAGGTACCTTCGAAAAGAATATGTTTCGGCAATGTAATATAGCGTATAGGTGACCGGATGGCAGATGAAAAAAAAAATGGTGGTGACGAAAGTTTTTGTACACTTTTCGCACCGAGGGAGGGGTTAGTCACACGCTGTCATCGACAGAGAGAGAGAGAGATAGAGGCGAAAAAAAAGGGAAAATTTTTGTCCCCTTTGTTATAAAGTGCTGGTGGCATTCTCTGCGCGCGGTGCAGGGACGAGGCCGGCGGTGTTAAATTATGCATTCGGTTTGCGATGCGCCGCCTCGCGCGCACCTCTCTTCAGGGCAAAGCATCCTCCATTGTTGTACGGCTCTTCCGCTCTTGCTGACTTCTCGTTTTTATGTATCTATTTTTTTTGAAGGGAACCTGCTTGCCGAGCTTTGTTGCAGGCCAAGCATGACCAGCGGTGGGTGCGTGCATTACGCAGATTGTCGCCACCGAACATTGCACCGTCAGCTCTCTTTTAACTCCTTTCTTGGGGGACGACGGCCGGGCTGAATACAGCGATTACATCACTTTACAATGTCGTAAAAAGGACAAAGCAACTGTGTTGTCGACGGGTGACGCGTGTACCGAGCACGGACAGAGCGACGTGTTTCGACCCTCCAAAGCGGTCTGCGATGAAAAAAATAAAAAAATGCATTTCCCGTGTAGTTTGAGTGAAGTGTACTAGTATATAGTACTAAAAGCTACAAACCCGATGGGAACTGCGACGAGCGCGCCGTGTACATGACATGTGCGTGCGTGGGCGCGGGAGCCCTTGTGGAGTTGTGTTTTGTGACTCGCGTTATGAATGCTGAAAAGTGCCGAGCGAGTGTGTCTTACAGCCTCACGCAAATTAAGGGCGCTTGTTGAATGCATCTACAAGTTTTATACCGACTTAGGTTATGAATTATTGCAACAAGTGCGTTACAAAAAAAAAAATATGTTGTGAAGCTCAGGGACGGGAATCAATGACGCGGCAAAGAGCAGTGACATTTCCGAGATGTAATGTTATTTGGTCGTGTTTGAATGTCAGTTCACAGGAGCTAGATAGCTTTCAAAGTATCGAAATTTACGACTCATCAGTGAAAACTCAATGATGGGCTCTAAATGCAGGAAGTTGCAATGTGCGTCTAGATAGAAGGGTACTCGCTTTTGATTTCGTATAGCAGCTGACTTGGCTATAGTGCAATTTGGAAAATTAGCAGCTGCAGTTAAATCAACTTGCTGAAAGCCCTATTATTGGCCTTCATAATGACGTGACTAGTTACGAGGCCAATCAGGTGCAAACGAGGGCGCGCCAGTAGCGTTCACCGCATGACGCAGGCCGTTCTTCCACTCATTCACTTCAGCCGGGCTACGCTGGTGACACCCCAAGTTGCAGCTTTTGTAGTCGACCGTCTTTAGTTCTCACAGTTTCGAAGTGAAAGGTGGAGAAATAAAGAAAAAAAGAGAGAGAGATAAAGGAAGTCGGCATGTAGAGTCAGGTGAACTCCTGCAGTCGACAACGTGCTTATCGTCTTATTTGTTTCGTTGTATCTCAATCATAAAAACGTTTTCAAGCTATAGTATTTGTGAAAACATTAGGTGACAATGCTGTACATAGGTAACTACGCTGTAATGCGAGCTTTTACGTTATACTGGTGCCGCTTCTGTTTTAGGGGCGAAGCTCCTTAAGGCGTGGGTCTGCTTAACGCTTGTATGCATGTAGTAGTACGTAACCAACAGTGGCACATACCCGCTCTAGAGCGGGTATGTGCCACAGGGGATCCGAGACGGAAGATGGTGGTACTCTTAGTGTTCACTATATGGAGACGCACGGATGGATGGACAGACAGACAGACAGACAGACAGACAGACTAGCAGACGGACGGACGGATGGATAGACGCGCGGACGCACGGACGGATGGACGAACTAACAGACAGACAGATGGATGGATGGACTCACGGACGGACGTATGGATGGACGCATGGATGGTCGTGCGGACGGACGGAAGCAAGAACGAACGGACGGACGGAAGCATGGACGGGCTGACGGACGCTTCGCCCCACTCATCATCATTCACTCCGTGGATATGCTGTGATTTTTTTTCAACGAACAGCTCTACACGGCCACTTCGGCTCCTCTGTTCTGCGTGCATATTCTTAATACGAACCAACCCCTTCCCGTTTCGCTGCAACCATTGCTGCAAACTGTGGGGTTCACTCACCGGCCTGCGTACGTCGGGCATGGTGAGCCAGAGAGGGAAGATGATGGGCGCCAGGACGACGTAGTTGAAGCGTTCGCGCCACGTGTCCGGCCAGGCGACACTCAGTGGTTCGTTGGTCTCCTCGATCGTGTCCGGTGGAAGCTCCTTGGCCGCCTGCTGCGTGTCGCCAAACAGAACACCAGGCACGACGCGTAAGTGATTCGCGAGGGAAAAAAAAAAAGAACATTGCGGCATCTACGCCCTTTCCTGCTGGAATTTCTTTTCGAGCACCTGTACATTGTTTTTTTATGTACAGTTCGACTAATTTACAATGAGGGGCCTGAACATCACACGACGTATAACTCTCTCGCGTATTCAGGTAATAGTAGTAAGAGGCTAATATGAAAAGCTCATTCTGAAGAATGTTCTAATAATATGTCTATTAAAAAATTTTGGAAGATCCTATGTACCATGGGAATAAATGATATGCGAACAACTTTCTTCAACAACAAAGTGAAATGATATCAACACCGTGGGAATAAATGATATGCGAAGCATGTATCAACAACTTTGTTATGTGGCACTTCTAAAATGAGCCTAACGTTACGAGAAGGAAGGATGTAGTACTCAGTAAACATTCGTAGAAATTTTTAAGCGTTTCACGTATATCTACAAAACATGGGAATGCGAGAACTGGTTACTCACAGTTGCGAAACGATCCCACCAAAAACATGTGCACCACCAGCACCAGCAGTGGTATACGAAGAAATGTGATTATTTTATCAGTCCGTGATATTCTTCACGCGAAGCGTAACGCTGTAGCGTATGATTTTTTTTTTCGTTTTCTTTTTTTTTTTTAGGGCGGGGGGTGCTTTGAGGCATGTGTCACGAGGTGGATCGACGTTAAGTGCACTGGTTGTGTGGGCTTACCAGGCACGGCGTCTACATGGCGACTACACAGGGTAACGTATTGTGTGACATAACGCCAGCACTCATGTTAGAACGCAGACGTCCGTATTACCGAAATGGAGCGCGTTTACGTTCTCGCGTTACGTTCTGACGTCGACGTTCTCACCTGTCTCGCGTTAGCGTATTCCGCTTGGGTTGAGCAATGCAGTTCCAATACCTGGCACGGCTGTGTGGCAGAATACCTGATGTTGGTTATGTAGTTCCCAATTGGGTTAAAGATTTACCCCACTCTATAAAATATTTTTAAAGCAGCATTTTATTACGTCTCTTGATGCACGGAATTTAGTTTTTCTATTGCAGCTAATTTGATTACTAGCGATAATTTGTAGTCAGACGCTAACGTCATCGGGATCATTTCCAAAATATCTGTTGTAGGCCCGTTCGCTCAGATTTGGGTGCACGCTAAAGAACGCCAGGTGGTCAAAACTTCCGGAGTCCTCCGCTACGGCGTCTCTCTTAATCATGTGGTGGTTTTGGGACGTTAAACCCAACAAATCAATCAATCAATTTCCAAAATATCCCACCCACGGGGACCGTCGTGCAGTACATTTAGCTTAATCTCTCGGTAAGTAGGGCACTGCTGTTGATAGTATTGCCGTTCTAGACGCTGTCATACGTTTCACTCTGGTATACATTTTTAGTTGCCTTTAATATCCCTTTAAGGCATTAATACCGTGTGAACCTACCACGGCCTGCGCCGCTGTGGCGCTGTTGTAGCCAGAGTCCGGAAGCGCAGAGGCGATGGCGTCACCGGTAGACGGCAGGCTGGGCGCTTCAATGGCCTCCTGGATCGGCGCGGGCCTCTGGTGCAGAATGGCGACGCCGCCTCCGCTGGCCGCCGCCATCTTCTCGCTCAGGTTGGACGTTATGGACGAGTCGCTCTGCGAACATTTTTGTTCGTCGTTCGTATCCTGTTTATACAACGTCGCCGTGGCCGTCATTAGTAGAAGTTGGCCTGAACCGGCAGTCGGTGTAAACGAGTAACTGCCGCACTTCATAATTTGATGCATCCAACAAAACTTGGAAAACAAAACATCCCAGGTACCTTAAGAATCAATGGCATGCGAAGCATGCGGATCGAAGGTGAAGGCTTTTTATTTTTTTCATTAAGGCAGACATTATGAAGTGGCGCGAGATATATGTACAAATCCTCGCACACAGTTACGTTAAACAGCCGCGTATGTTTTATATTAGCAGTTGTTTACAGTTGCGTGACGATGCCAACAGCAACATGGATATTAGCAACACCAGAAGAGGTATGCTTATATGAAGCGCTTGTGTTTACGCTAACGCGCGAGGATGGCGGTCCTCAACACTGTTGCACAAATCAACTTGAGCGTATGGCGCCTAATTACAATTTACATTAACCCGACATGACGGCTGTATCATAGGGGTACATGCGTAATGTCTATAAAATCGTATAGCCAGTACTGCAACCACGGTTGACGTTACACGAACATGACTGTCTTTTTGTAAGTACACCCGACGCCTGGCGTGGCTCTGTGGTAGTATATTTCATTGCCACGCAGGATATTATAGAGATTCGATTCCTGCTGGGACACTGGCATTTATTATTTTGCATTCTTCAGGTCGACGCTGCTTATGGCGACTTTTAAAAACTCTGAAGCGTTAAAGTTACCCATGTGTGTTCTGGCCGTTCTTTGGTAGATATTATCACCAGTGGCGCATACCCGCATACCAGTGGCACATATCCGGCCCCCGTTATTTGCCACAGTTTTTGGAAAGTGTTAGACGACGTACGCGACGAGATTACATTACTCATGTCATGATCAGGTAGTCGTATTCGACAAAGCATTTGACCTTTTAGTACTAATTTTGGTGTATCACAAGATAAGGGGGTGATCATGAGAGCATACAGACGTAGGCGGCTAGATAGATAGATAGATATATAGATAGATAGATAGATAGATAGATAGATAGATAGATAGATAGATAGATAGATAGATAGATAGATAGATAGATAGATAGATAGATAGATAGATAGATAGATAGATAGATAGATAGATACCATAAATGCTTGCAGTACGCAAAGAAAGCATCCTGTTTACAAACATCTTGCTCATCTAGCTTGTGAACTGTTAGTTTCATGAAAATTTTCGCATTGACAAATTTCAGGTGAAATTTTATTATAGCAAATCAGCTTTTGTCAAATGAATCTGCAAAATCGATATACAGATTTAAGAAAGTAATTGCTGTAGAAAGACATTAATTTATACTTCACTCGCTGATCAATACGTAATTAACTGAACATGTAAACAAATGCAAATGAGTATACAATCGTGATACAGAATTACAAGTAAGCAGTTGTTGTAGATTAAGAGATTAATCAATGGAATCGTAGATTAAATGACTGATTCACTGATAGATATAACAATTGATCGATTGATTGTAGAGAGCGAAGGCACATATGTATATATACCTGTAGGTTGGAGACGGAGTCTACGCGCACGAGGGCATCGCTGTTGCTGAGGCTGGTGAGGCGGGTCTCGGCGGAGCCGCTGCTGCCATCCTGGGTTCCCCCCCGAGGGCAGCCCCCGAGGGGGGCCGGGGGGGGACCACCATTGGCCACGCCCGAAGAGGACTGGCCCTCTCCGCCGGGCTTGGTTGCGTCCAGCAACACGCGCAGGGACGCGATAGTGTGCAGCTGGGACGCCTTCTCATCCAGCTTGGCTGCGCATGCGCACAAAGAACTGGGCTCACACTCACCGCGGGACACTCCCAGCTCTTCATCTGAAGACACTAGCATACTTGATGTGGGGGAAGTGATTTTAAAGTGAAAAGAAGAGAAAAGTGGGCCCCGCAACTGTCTCTCAGGGGAAGGACACCTCAACAGTAGCTCACGAGGGATGGGAGTAAGGAAGGATTACAATGGTAGGATTAAAAGGTGAAGAGATGGATAGAGAGGAAGGAGAGAGCGAGGCGCAGGGACAGCGAACGACGGAAGTAAGGAGAAGGAAAGATGGACATGGTTGCAGGAGTCCGAGGGCTGGGCACCACTGGCGAGAGCTCTTGTCAGCGTCAGGAGACAATGTAGGGCAAGCTCAGTAGGCCAGAGAGCTACGCAGACGTCGGAGATCGCGAGGGCACAAGCGGTGGGCACGAAATCCAGTGAGCGAGCCCACTTGGTGTGGGGAACCACTGGTTTTCTATGTCCACCGGGATTTTACAGCAAACTAAATGGAGCCGCTCAATTTAAAATTTTTGCGGAGGTTCTACTTTCGCCTTAACAGTAATTCTTGGTTTACGCCATGTGAAACAAATCGCAGTCACTCACTCTAAACACGGAAACTAAACCATCTTTCACCCTTAAGGCTTTCGCGACAGCTGCCATGGCAGGCCTTTGGTGTAAACAGTTTCTATTTGCGTCATCTTCGGGTGATCATCAAAATAGTCGGTTACTTCCACGCTACTTAACAAGCAAGCTACATGTCATAAGTTATATCCTGTGATGGCTGATTTCACTACGCGTCTGCTTCGCCAGGTACACGACGCAGTTATTGACGACGAACTCTGTTCAATGCTTATACCACCAGTAGGCGACGGTGAGTTTATCGTCAATTGCGAATTGAAAGCCGCTTCTGAAAATTTCTAAAAGTCACATACGCAATAGGAAGTTGTCGAGGAAGCAATTACATTTGCCCCAAAACTTCCATTCTTACTTCATTCTATACCAACACGTACAGGCTAAATGTTTGCGAGAGCATGCTATCAGGCTGCTTGGTTGGGCTTCATAATTTATTCGGTAATGCACGGCATTCCAGGAACCAGGATTAAGAAGACACACGCAATGCGCAAAAACTTCCAACTAAGGATTATGCGTTTGTCGGCTGTATCTTTAGTTTAATTAATGGTGCAACTCTCGTTGTGCATAGCGCAGGGTATATTCTTCTTCTCGGTTCCTGCCATCTTGAGCTGTTCCGGGATCGACTGATTGACTCATTCATTCATTTAACTCCTCAAATAAAAATCAAGGTAAGCTTATGAAATCAGTTCTGTCGCCTATAATTTTATAACGTGCACCAAATCTAAGCAATCGATATCAAGGTAAAGCAGCACGATAGTTTTGAAATAAAGGGTGATACACAGCACCTTACATGTTCATTTCCGCTGTCTCACAGTGCTTTCCAGTTAAGTAGAAGTTTCCGTAGAGGCCCGTTTTTATATTTTGCTCCGCAGAAGCCCATCTGGTATGCCTGACATAGAACCCACTTCACTGAGCTCAGCATCATGGCTTTATATTAACATATCAGCCACTCTGAAGGGCTTTTCTCTTTTTGCAAGTAAACGGGAATGCGTAAAGAGCAAGGGAGACTGACCGTTGGCTTCCCCTTCGTGCTCGTGCAGGGGGTCAATGGAGTGAATGAGGAGCTGCAGTAGTCCGTGCCGGAACTTGCTGCCAGAGTGGAGGATGGGAGCGCTCATTCTCCTTCTCGCCATCTGGGGAAATGAAGGTCCAGCTCAGTCCTTTCTCTCGCACATGCACGACGGGACAACACGCTACAGACTTCCGCATTAAAGAGTAAAAATGCCGAATATTTATGACTACGTTGTGCACTTCTCTACTGACGTGCATAGATCTACAATTCTTAGTTCTTTTTATTTTATTTTGTTATTGTTTATAACTTTGTTCTTTACAGGTGTTTCTGTTACCGAGCGACTCATGATAATGGGCCCTTCGTACTTGCATTTTATTTTGCAATGTGTGCTTGTTTCGTGGAGCTGGCATAAATTTTCATGTATAATACGACCAATCAAATACGAACAGCCTGTACATCACACGACGTCGAACTACCTCGCGTGTAGAGATAATACGATTAATAAGAGCCATATATAAACAGTACATCTAGAAGGCGGTCAAGTCTGACAAAAACACTTTTTAAGAGATCTCATTCAGCCGGATTTATAGGAATGCGGAAAGGGCTTATTTCTAAAAAAAACCGCAGTGTATGCATTGGTTTCCAGTCAATAATTCTAAACATGCAGAATACGAACGTGTAGCAGCAAATATCCGATGTCAGTGGCCACTTCGGCTGCGCGTAATTTGTCTCGTAAAATGTAGCGGAAGATTCTTCTCCGCGTATACCGTACGCTTCTTCTTGTGTCACATAGCGTTTACCATAGTTACCATCTGTTATACGGTTCCCTGGCATAGAGCAGAGTTTTTACTTTTGAGTCAGACGTTGTATTGTCAGGTTTAATTTTGTTTTGCATGAATAATTGTTGGAATGTGTAGTGATGTAATGACGAACCAGTTGGTTGATTGATATGCGTGTTTTAACGTACCAAAACTATACTACACGGTTATGTGAGACGCCGTAGTGGAGGACTCCGGAGATTTCTACCACCTGGGGTTCTTTAACGTGTGCCCAAATCTGAGCACACGGCCCTACAGCCTTTTCACCTGCATCGAAAATTCTGCCACCGCCTCCAGGATTCGATCCCGTGACATACGGGTCAGCAGTCGAGTACCTTACCCACTAGACCAACCCGGCGGGGCATGACGAAGCCGTTGAGTTGTGTTGGACAATGCTGACGCCTCCCCGACTTGTATATGCAAGCTGTACGAACAACCGAGTACGTATAGTCACTTTCAGTAGCCATCCGTGATCGTGAGTGCACTGGCTGCTACCGTACTACTATGATGATGGAGTTTATGTTTCTTCACCTTGTGACACAACTCGGTGCGCTTGTTACTTTGGCCACTATGATATATAGGCACAGCAGGAGTCCGTTACTGGAGAATAGTAATCGTTGCAATCAACGCAACGGCATCACTATGCACTGCTACATTGTGGATGCGTCTCACGCTTTGACTGATTCGATCCCTTTGATCGCAGAGCCGCACAATTCACTTTCATAATTGTGACCTGCCCTTCGCGTTTCTGCCATGTGAATAAGGAGAGACTTGGAAGCTGGTCCGAAATTTGTCATGCATGAAAGGTTTCTTATGAAGTGTACTTGTAATTTTTTTTGCGAGATAAGTGACGTCAGTAGTCACGACAAGAAAAATAACAGTTTCTTAATGTCAATATGATATTCGCGCAGGCGGTGCATTTCTCAGACGAAGTTTGGCAACTCTAATGCTGCCGAATAGCGTGCAGTGGGCCTGATTCGCACTACTGAGGGTCTTTGAAGTCGGCAGAGAGCTCGCACACATAAAGAGATAGTTGTTTACCACGTGATATTTTCAACTAAAAAGTGCAATGCGCAAAGGGAAAAAAGAAGAAAAAAAAAGAAGTTCGAGATCTCAAACAGTACTTGACCACTACCCCTGAATTACCAACGAAGAACAACCCCAGTGGACTGGACACAACGCACGCATGAAGTCCTTTGACAAACTGCGCTGTGTCAATTGTCCGAGAAAACACGATAAAAAAAAAACCGTTTCGGTCAAGACAACATCTCGTTTTCCCTTACGTCCGCTCCTCCGCAACGCAACCCGAAACAGGCGTGGGTTCGTTCACTCCGCCGTAATATGGCCAAGCTGAAAACAGATCGGTGTCTACATTTATTTACTTCAGTCTAACATTCTTTAGCTTGTTCATTGACCAAGCCCGTTTACAAGCGCACCCACTCAAAGAAGTGAAAAACCGCGGTCATCGGACGACGTTATTGAAAAAAAAAATGAGGCAAAAAAAGAGTGAATTAACGAAACCGGGGTAAAGCTGGGGCAAATGCCTGTACACGAGCGGCTGCACTTGCGGCGCCCTCCCTTGGTGAAATAGCTGTCGCGTCTGGTTAGGAAATGCCGCACTTTAATACGCGCTAACGCTGCGAAGGCAGATTGAGGCAAAAAAAAAAAAAAAGAAGTTGAGGGCAAAAGAAAGGCATTCGTAAAGACGCTTCAGTGCCCCGCACTTTTCCAGCTTTCCGAGTGCGCCCATGGCCTGAGCGAGCGCACATGTTAAGCAAGCCCTGCAGCGCCCCCCAGCGACGCGCGTCATCCGTCAGGCTGCTACTCTTGGTGATGGTGCAATAAGACCTTGACAGAACTCGCGCACTCAGCCCAGTGACACGACACTCTGTCACATTCATTTTAAGGCGGTGCATGTACGTTTCGCGTGCTTTGCTGCGCAGTTTTCTCTTTTTTTTTAGAAGCGAAGCTCCTTAAGGCGTGGGCTGTGCGTCCCCTGTATGTAGCCACCTCTCGTTCAGTTCTAAGTATTACGCTAGCCACCGCCCGATCTAAAGGGTACAGCCATATCCATCCGTCCATCCGTCCGTCCATCCATCCATCCATCCATCCATCCATCCATCCATCCATCCATCCATCCATCCATCTATCCATCCATCCATCCATCCATCCATCCATCCATCCATCCATCCATCCATCCATCCATCCATCCATCCATCCATCCGTCAGTCCGTCAGTCCGTCCGTCCGTCCGTCCGTTCGTCCGTCCGTCCGTCCGTCCGTCCGTCCATCCATCCATCCGTCCATCCGTCCGTCCGTCCAAAAGATGCAAGATGTTATAAACTAGACGGCGGTACGTGTAGTTGATTATGAAAGATGCGAGGTGTTATAAAATAGGAATGATGCCACATATGGCGTGTGTCATCGTTCGATATAGTGCGGCGACGTACGCTAGGGGGAGCGTTGCAATAAAATCGAGTGGGCAAAATGTACGGAGGATTCATGGTTTACCAGGTTTACCTCCGGAGCTTCGCCCACTCATCATCATTCACTTCGTGGATATGGCGGCATTTTTTTACCTTGCGCATTTGTCGGAGAGATGAGAGGTATCCGTTAATGTGCCCTTATCGCGCGTAACGCTTGAATTTGTCGGCGTTCGTTCCAATAAGCCCTCGAGTACAGTTACGTGGATTCTCGATAATTATCGTAGTGTTTCTTGTCTCCAAAGACAGCTGCGGGTTATGAAGACGTAATTGAAGAGTTTGTAATAACTTTAGCCACTACGACTTCCCTAAGTACACAGTACGCCTAAACTCTGTGGACTACAAGCCAGTAACGTTGACATTGCCGCTAGCAACCTTACGCTCAGCACATGAAAGCCGTGACAGATAAGCAGTCGTGACACATCAGTGGCCGACATCACGAGATGGCCCTACTTATTTTCACCCTCCGTTGCCAAATTTCGACAAAACGTGTACCTGCGGTGACGTGTGACGCAAGCGCAGCTGGTAAAAAGATATCTTTTGATGTAATACAATGCCGAAAACAAAAAAAAAATCTCTTTGATAGATTAAACGGATGGCTTATCTGAAGTTGAAATGGGATTGCGGTAGCAATACTGCAATAGTAAACGAGCCCGTCTTGATTGATATGTGGGGTTTAACGTCCCAAAACCACCATATGATTATGAGAGACGCCGTTGTGGAGGGTTCCGGAAATTTCGACCACCTGGGATTCTTTAACGTGCACCCAAATCTGAGCACACGGGCCTACAACGTTTCCGCCTCCATCGAAAATGCAGCCACCGCAGGCGGGATTCGAACCCGCGACTTGCGGGTCAGCAGCCGAGTACCTTAGCCACTAGACCACCGCGGCGGGGCCGAGCCCGTCTTCGTATAGCGACTTCGTATAACTGACTGCGACGCGATCTACAATATGATTGGTCGCCAGCGCTGCGGTTATAACATATAATACCAAGGCAGGACAAATTGCGTAGTTGTAAGAACAGCAGTATTCGATTCAACTACTGCCAACCAAGGCTGCTGCCATCACTGCTGCCTATATAGTCGCACCATCACAGCTACACACGCGACAAAGTTTGAACGTAAGCACAGTACTCGTGGATTGAAACGTGACGTCATTTTCATATAGTACAAAGTCTGCCGTTAGCAATTGCTTGTGATAAGCGCCTCTTGCAGGGGCAGTGCCAGTTTTTTTTTTAGTTTTTTTTTCCCGTGGGGGGGGGGGGGGGGGTCACCGATGACAGGCGAGTTCCTTCAAGGGGGCCGAGGGAGGTTGAAACGTCTGCGTTGCGTTTTGACTATGTTTGCTCTTTGAGGGGCACAGAGCACAGGCGAAAATGATCGCACAGGCGATAATATGGCTTATAAAGGAAATGTCAGCTCTTGCGTAAGTGTTCGAGTCAAAACTGCACCGATAAGACACGAACTAAAGATGCTGAGAACGAAAGTGCGAGCGTTGCTTAGCCCCGAAATTTCGTGCTTCAATCCGCGAGCACTGCTCGCTTTTTTTAAAATTCTTTTATTACAAAGTCGTAGGTTACGAGGGCCACGATGGAAAAATACCCCGCTCATACGGCGCGAGGCTGCTCACCGAGTGCATCATTGAAAGAATGGCCTTGTGAACGGGACGAAAGAACGCTGCTCTGAAGAACTTGAGAAGCTACAAAGCGAGGTAATTATATTTTTGTCACTCTATAACGCGTAACGCCTAAGTAACCTGCTTTCCGTTATTTAATAATAATATCTGGGTGTTTACGTCCCAAAAACAAGGTATGATTACGAACGACGCCGTGAAAATTACGACCATCTGATTTTCCTTTTTTTTTTTAAGTGTACTAAGGTCCCACAGCCTATACCATTCAGCCTTTACGGAAATGCGCTCGTGTCCTTCGTGCCCTTCTTGTCTCTGTGTCGTCGTTGTGTTCTCACGCTATAACTATCGTCATGTCATACCAACTAGCCCAAGGTGCCACGCGACCACCGCATCTGGGATCGAGATTCCGACCTTCGGGTTATCAGCCGAGCACTGGAACGACTGATAAACTTGGCGGACTGCTTCCCGTTATTTCTGTCTATGCGTTCTGCTTGCACGTTGTAGCAGGATCAGTGCTGCATGCTTGTACTGCGTCTGACTGCGGTGAACGGTCATGAACACGTCTTTCACCAGAGGGTAAAATACCCTTTTTTTTTATATGGATACTGCCTACGCTTAACGTGTGACCCCGTGTTTCCTGCACCCAGATCACGTCTTCGAAGCCGCCCGACTGGGTTGCCGTGTTAATCGATTGTTAATCGACCCACTATTCCATAGTGATTAAGGCTGGACTTCCACCTATAGCTTTCTTTTTTTTTTTTCGTGTTCTTGTTTCGCCATCATTTCATGCTATTTTCGTGTGGGCGGCCACGGGTCGCGCTTAGTTAACGGAACTTAATCTCCGCATTGCGCCACCTCTCACTTATACCAAGTGGATCCTGAGACGTGCTCGAACTTCTGAAGGCGTTCTGGGATCACATAATGCTGGAGAAGTGATGTACGCCTTCGTGTACGAAAAGTTCGGAGGAGAACTTTGCCGACCAATTTAAAGACCTAATCTCAGAGATTAGGACTTCGGGCAGTGCAGTCGTGCCGGCCACTACATCCAGCGATATACGTGTGAGCAAGTAAATGGCAGAAATTGTCATGGTGTTCGTGACGTTGAAGAAAGTAGTAGTCGGTGTATTCAGGACAAAACTTTATTGGGCAAGACAAAACTACGCCTTACGTGCTGCTTTCCCCAGCGTGCAGCCAATTGTGACCACTGTCGAAAGTGGGGGGCTCAGCGCCCCCCCCTCCACGTATCAGCCCCCCACACACATACATATACACACACACATACACACACGCACACACACACACACACACACAGAGAGAGAGATAGAGAGAGAGAAATTTGATAGTGTAACGCGAATATATTTGCGCGGAGAGTGGACTCAGTGTAGCGTTGTTCCAGTTTGTATGGTGTAACGTGTACGAAATCAAACCCAATTTCCCGCAGGCGTGTTTTTTTTTTTAACTTCGGACGAAGATCAGTCTCACAGTTTGGAAAAAAAAATGGAGAAGCTGGGAGGAGGCTGTAGCATCCGCATCCTTGATCGAGCGCATCATTTTCGGCGTACTGCGCGGGCACCTCGACCGCCTTGTTTGACGCTCGGCTGCTTCAGTTTCAGGAGCGCGGCGGCAAAATGAGCGGTTTCGATCGCGCGATTTCGTAGCCATCGTTGCACGCCATCGGCGCGTTAAAAAGTGAGAGAGATGTTTTTCAAACAGAAGCTTGTTCAATTATTGTCTTGCTATTATTTTTATTCCACTAGAAAGTTGTACACTCAGAGACTTTAGAAGCTCCGTCGGCGTGAGGATCATTAAACTGTGTGGTTTTATATCATATCAGCACATTCAAAGCTGCGCTCTGGAAAAAAAAAAAGAGGGAAAGATCTATTTCAGTCTTTGTTGGCGAGGGCTGCTTTGTCGTATATGTAACTCTCATCAAAGGGGCGCTGCAACACTTTTTGAGCATGGTCAGCAGAAACTACCGATCGGTAGCAGAGACTCCCGAGAACACGCGAGCCAACTTTTATAGCACGGCACGCTGTCTGCAGCTCACAATTAGTAATCTAACTCAGCTGAAAATTGCTTTTCTTTTTTCTCTCGACAAATGACGGAGGAAGTTCAAGAATCACTCGTAGAAGGCCTTCTGTCAGCCATTGGCCGATTTGAACATGGCGCGCTCGGTCGTTACACGGATCGCCGCGAGAGGCCGCGACTTGTCGTTGCGTGCGCGAGCTATCATGCTGAAAAGCCTCTTATTAGAAAAATAGAAATAATGAAGTGCTCAAGGTCACGAAGCGCGCGAGATGCATTTGCTTCCCCCATGCCACCCCCATTCCCCTCCCCGCTTAGTTTTCAGTGCTATCATCGGCGCAAGGGAAGGGAGAATGTGATTGCAGCGTGCGACAAATCTTTGTAACTCCACTCCTATTGAATGAATTCTTGAAATCTTTGCGGCGTTGAATTCATGAGGCAATAAACTTTTCGGTGAATCCATTCCATGGTTACTTGAACAAGTGTTTCAGGGCCCCTTTAAAGGTTCAAGCTCCTTCTCGTTTCAGATGATTGTATACTCTCTTTTGAGTGTCGTGTAAAGCGCGACTTTCGAAGAGGAGGCTAATGCGTGTCTTTGAAGGCAGTTATATATGTCGCTACAAGTCGGGGTGCACCATAATGAGTAATAGTTGCTGTTTGGTTCATTTGCTTGGTCGACGGAATGTTCACACAAACTGACGACATTTGTTAAATGGAAATAATCGTCACACACACAATCTCGGAAGATATGCGTTTTGTGAAAAGAAGAAAAAAGAAGGAACGAAACTTCAATAACGTAATTTAATATGTTATCTTTAATGATTGTACGCTCCTTCCGAGATTTTCTTGCTGGAAGTTGGTTCATAATGCTAAATTTAAGAGCGCGAACTCGGCACAGGATCCTGAAGAGGCCGCAGCGGTTGCCCGCGCTGTGTGTGTGTGTGCTGTTCTATGCCCCGTCCGAAATTGCCGCTCTTCAGTATATCAATGTGTGCTCAAACTACTGAAGAGCCGTTAACTACTTATTAGAATTTATGCACGAGTTTATTTGTTTGTTTATGTGTGCGGCCACTCTAGTCATAATCATGCTTGAGGGCATCAAAAAAAAAAAAAAAAAAAGAAACGGCAGGACGTGGGGAGCTTGCGATGAAAAATACGTATAAACAGAGGGTGTTCATGCCGACGTTCTGACAAGCAGATTTGTCTTCCTCAGGGCTAGAGCAGAACTGATTTTTTTTTTTACCACTAGCGTGTCTACCCTTCGTACCTTCTCCTCCATTCTAATAAAGTAAGGGGAAGGGTAACATTAGATACGCGGGTGAAGAGCCAATGAAGAGCCATGAAGTAGCTTGCACATTTTTTTTTTTGTCTCAACATCTCTGTATTTGACTTTATTTAGGAAAGGGACAAGAAATAAAGAGCAAGAAAAGCACACACGGTAGAACGTTTTCGCTTTCTTTTTTTTTCGCGAAGAAATCGAAATCGCCCGATCGAATGAAGTAGCACCTCGGGGCTCGGTCGATTACGACAGTATATAGTTAGTAGAGAGAAAGGCTTAGGCCACGTTTTTCTCGTCCCACTGAGAGGCCATGCCACGTAAGAAAATGGACAGAAATATTGGATGACCTGCGCTGTTTACGAAAAGGAGGTCGCCGGTGATCGTGAAGGCGTCCACGGTGTCTCCGTTCACCTTCGCCGTTCGCGGCGTAAGAACCTTTAGCGTAATACTCGTAGTACATTACGGCGGTATACGACCGATGCAGCCTCGTCAGGGGGCGTTCACGCTGAAGTGTGTATGACACACTGGATCGCTGGAGCGCAAGGCGGCTACCAGGAAAGTCACTCAAGACGGCTGTGTTTGCTCACCAACGGCGTTGTTTATGCTGATGCGTACATCGACCAAACGCGTCGCAGAGTTCACTGCGCGATGGCGCTCAGCCGGTATCGGGCGAAGAGCCGCACGCTCAAATGGCGCGAGAAAAATGTGAAAACAAATAAGGGTCCCAGTAATATTCCTCCATGATGATGCTTGCGCGGTTCGTTTATGGGAGCCATATACGAAGACGCGCTTCGGGTCACTCGATAAACTTTGGTGTGGCACGAAGGCAGAGTTTCTCGATGAGATTGTTTGGGTTGGCAGTAAGAAACTGACGGGCCATCGCTTGGATAAGTCCAAGGGAGCCGTGGGCATTTAGGAGGCCGTAGACGACCTCCAGTCCTCAGTCCTTGATTTATGCGCGTTTAACTTTATATATTCGTATACAAGGACGAAACTGAGAAGCCAAGTTCATGAAGGCTCTGGTTTGTCATGGCTATTTATCAATGGCCTGTTGCGTTTTTTTATGTATTTTGTTTTATGGGAAATCACAATTTTAGAATGCATGACGTCATATAAGGAGAGCTCTGTCGTATAAATGGCTCAGTAAAAGGGCACCATCCTGTTGTCTGACTCGTGACAAGGCTTGTTACAGCAAATCTCCTGATGTCCCATCCACTATGCGTGTACACGGATAGGCGACGAGAAGTAACTGTCATTTTAGGATCTCCTGGGCGCGGACCGATTCCAAATGGGCGCAGTTACACTGTAAAATATCTGCCTAGCAAGTCGCTGCAACAAGTACGCGCTACGAGCTCAATGATGCCGCCTAAATCACGGATGAAAAAAGGATAATAAGATAAAATAATAATAATAATAATAATAATAATAATAATAATAATAATAATAATATAATAATAATAATAATAATAATAATAATAATAATAATAATAATAATAATAATAATAATAATTGATGGAGGCGAAAATGCTGAGGCCCGTGTGCTCAGATTTGGATGCACGTGAAAGAACCCCAGGTGGTCGAAATGTCCGAAGAAAGAACGAAAGGAACAAAAAAAGAAAGGAGCTAAGATAAGCACAAGGAGGAGGCCAAGAAGGAGAACGAGAGAGAGTTTGGAAGCTCAGCACTTCTGGCTCGTTCAGCATTGGCCCTTCCCTCCTCAACAAACAAATGAGCGCACATGGCGCGTGCATTACTATCGAAATCCGATCTGGCTTGCACTGACGCTTTGTCCTTGTCGCCTCTTTCCACATCTTTCCTATTCTTATTTGGAGCTTCCGACGCTGCACTTGGTCGTGGAGAGCAAAGACACAAAAAGCGTAAAAGCAACTGCTCCTTTGTGCAGAATTGGCGTAGACAGAAGTTTGCTTTTTCTCTTTCCTAACAATGAAAGTAGCGTGGCCGGAAAGTAGATAGATAAAAATAGAAAAAAAAAAAGAAAATCAAACACTGATGTATAGCTGAGGAATAGATGAAAGGGAAGCTACTTCTGTCGAATCTGTCTGGAGAGTCTGCTTCTACGATGTAAGAAATCGATCGAAATGGAACACGAGTACGAAAGCATGGATGTTTGAAGGGGGGTTGGAGGGAGGAGGTTCTTGAAATGAAGGAGGATGAAGAGTATGGTTAAGTGACGCAGTAACTGTCTCTCAGGCGAGGACACCACAACCGCAACACTTGGGGGAGAAGGCAAAAAAGGGGGGTAAGGGAAGAATCGGAGAGCGAACAGAGAGAGACAGAAAACAGGGGGAGGCGAAAATGAGAGCGGACGACATGTGGGAACGTCAATATAGAGGAGGAGACTAGGATGGCAGTGGAAAAAAAAATGATGCCAAAAAAAGTAAAGAAATGACGACTAAGAACAAGATAGAGAAGACGGGGTGGACAACGCGGAGGAGACAGCCCAAGAGCCCTAGCGACGTCATGCTTTTTTTTTTTTCGCACGTCAAACGAGCGTTGGCACGTGCGGATAGCGCACGTCCCAAGCCCGCGTCTACTGCCCGCGGCAGCTGCTAGTCCGTAACGGATCGTTCCCATAGCTTGGACGTGTGTCCCCTGGCGATGTGACGTTGAACGTGCGCGCACGCGCCTATGACATGTCTGCAAGCACGGAGGAGAAATGTAATGAAGAATGCGAGGGTGCTGACTTTTTTTGTTGTTTTTCGATGGTTGAATGAAGTAAAAGAGAAAGGACGAAATACAAGTCGGGACATGCACTCAAAGAAAAAAGAAAAGGGGGGCGAGAAGATGGCTTTACAAAAGAATACGACGAAGCACGTTTCGTTGGCAGTCTAAAAGGACAGAGCAGTTATGGTCGCTCATAATAAAGATCAGGTACTGACGAATTTACCGGTCTGCTTGAGCTGTCAAGCGAATGTTTTCCTTTTTGTTTTGCATATCGTGACGTGAATCAATAAGGTCACAAAAGGTGGAATGGATCAGCCAAACCATTTTCACATGCATGTGTCTACCGTTTCACTGTTTGTTTAGTTAAAAATGCAATGCGGTAAATTGACTGGCCCGGCAGGGCAGGACCAGGACCAGTTCGTGAAGTAGCGTATACACATCTACAGGCAACGCGTCGTGCTGCATCGGTGACGTCGTCTATTGTGTTGCCAAGTCGGCAAATGCCGATCATGCGGGTCGACGTATGCGCATTCAACACTACAGATTGGAATCTTTGAGCCGTATGAATGAAACAAGGTCTGAATTGAATAACAGAAGCAGTGGCACAGCCAAGGAAACTTCGCGATGGTGCTCCGCAAATGTTCGTTGAGCGGGTCTTCGAAACGCCAGCATTGTTTCGCAGTCCAGTAAAACTTGAAAACAGCCGTCCACGCATTTCTTCGTGATTGCCGAATCGTGAAAGAAGTAAAAAAGAAAAAAAATTGCGGTAAACACAAGCGAAACACGACTGGAAGAATTGCCCAGTAACGCTGTGTTTCGATATGTTCTCTCTTTTTGTCTGAAATATAATGAATGCGAAAGTGCGATTTGGCGACGCCCGCTTTTCTACTGTAGTCGTTTCTTCACCAGATTAAAAAAAACTAAAGATCAGTAGAAAGAGAGACAGAGAAAGGTCGATAAAACATTCTTTGGCTGATGCCATTGGGACGTGAGTGACAGCGAATTCTCTAAAGGAGCACTGCGATTGCATTTTACAAGACGCCACATGCCCGCTACTGAAGGCAGGAGTCTGGTTATCTATGTGTGTCTTCTTTCTTCTCCTTTCAGTTGTTTGAGGCACTGCAATGTACTTGGTCAATATCGGTTGCTCTGTTTGTTGTTGTTTTTTTCATTTTAAAGTTTGCAATTTTGACCGACTATATTTGTCACGAAAAAAAAAAACTGAAGTAAGTTTTTTTTTTATTTGATCAACAAACCCATGCCCCATCTTTGTGTATTTTAAATGTTGTTCGACATAGGGCATCAATTTAGACGTAGGAAAGCGTCGCAGTATTTACTTTCCCCGAGAAGAAGAAACGAAGTAGATAAAATACGTGCAATCATGCGGGAGTTTTGTTTAATCCTCAATCGTTTGTCTTTATTTACTTTTTTTTGCATTATCTATTCCCAGCTTTCTTTTATTGGAGGTGCCTTATTTTATTATTGAAGTTTCACAACATATAAAATTCTGAAAGACCTATGACGTTCAGACCAGGCAGAAGAATAAGATTTAAGAAAGTGTGAGCTAACGTCGCCGTTATCAAGAACACCTTTCCTATATACCACATAGGGGCCATTTCTGAAGCGGATTTGACCACAGGATTCGAAAGAAACGTCAATACTGATTTCCGCAATGACCACCATCTGGACGCCGATTCTGATATATAGAGTTCTCATTGCACGGCAATGTTTGAACTCACAGTGACCGCACAGGGTGCCTCACGAAAAACGATGCTTAAAACTAGTACCATCTCTGTGACTTACCTGAACAAGACATCATTAACTACAATATGCGGGAAAATCATGCGAGTGCTATTTAGTTAAGTCGCAAAACTTTATTTCGTGCGATCTCATGCGCTGCTGGTGAAAGGTTCTCGAGCCGCATGTTTGAGACATGTAAGCGTAATCGAGCCTCATCTCGTGTTCTCTTTATCATTTATTATTTTTGTATTTGCTTGGCTACATTTCTTTTTGCCGGTACTTTGGTACGTTTAGTAACGTACCAAAGTGCTCAGTTCTCCACTTTTTTTCCCCGAGAAATGTAGGAATTCTTTGATATGTACCTTTCTAAATCTGTTGCGAACTTCAACAGTATACTCACCGTAATATGATTCCCTCGCTCTTTTTTTCATTTGCTAATTTATACGAAACACTCGCTACGACGAAGTGCATTTGAAAACCTGTTAAAAGCCGAAAGGACGATGTTTACAAACACAAATTCACCATTAGAATAATCCCGGCTGCGGCGGCTGCATTTCCGATGGAGGCGGAAATGTTATAGGCCTGTGTGTTGAGATTTGGGTGCACGTTAAAGAACCCCAGGTGGTCGAAATTTTCGGAGCCCTCTGCTACGGCGTCTCTCAAAATCATATGGTGGTTTTGGGACGCTAAACTACACATATCAAATAATCAATCAATCAATCAATCACAAACGCACCATCTTTTATTCGTACTCCGGAATGGCTGCCACGATAACTTCACATACAGATATTAGTACTAGTGTCACATTTTTGCACTATTGCCTCACAGATACAGATACTTGTGCCATGTTTTTCGCTATGTTAACTTTGCTATATTCTAGTTTGGTAGAGCACTCGACTGAGAAGGTGAACGCCTTCGTTGTCTGAAATCACAGAGACTCTGTGCGGCATCGAAAAAACAAAAACAAAAATCCTTGCTGGCGTCTGACAAACGGCGAATGCCGCTCGTTCAAATTACCTACGCCTGCGCACTAGTGAACACGTGTACCATACTGGCCTCAGCTACGGGGAATCTGGCGGTGCAAGGGCGTCCATTCTTTGTCACGGCCTCGAATTCTTTCTTCAAATCTTTTTTTCTTTTCCATTGTTTGCGTGGCTCCCGGTTCCCATTTCCTTCACCTCCCTCTGAGAAGGCTGCGGAATTGATCCGAGCGGACGTAATTTAAACTGTCTGACATTTCGCGGATGCTGTTTCTCTTTCGTGTTCGTTTCCGTGCTCAATCCGACGTGTTTATTTCCAGCGTCGCTTCCATCCCTTCTCACGGCTTGCCGAATAATAACCTATATCCCACGCACTGCGCCTGGCAACAGTCGATTGCTTCACGCTTTCCTTCGTACGCCACACACGCGCTACGGTTCCCATTTGTCTCCATTGTTTTTCGTTTCTGTTACCTCTTCTTTCGACTCGCGCAGAAAGGAGAATTAAATTTCGCAGTGGTGCCTGGAATACCAGCTTCTATTAAGCCTGGCATACCAGCTTCCTCATATTACAAGGTGGCCACGAAAATCGAATTTCGTTTTTTTTTCTCTCTCGCCTCTTAATCTTGCGTCCTCGCTAATCATTCGCCGTACGACTCGCCGTACATACGAATATGTGAAGCACACTCAATTATTACAACTTTCGCGCTAGCTGAATTAGACGAGTCTGTCTCTACGCATCTACTTTCTTTTAACGCTGCCAATTTGGCGCCATACCTAGTGAGTATCAAGGCACGCGTAGGCAAAAAAAAAAGCGTGTCATGCCAGCGTTTTTGGTTATGAAAGGTACCTGCTAATTTATTTACCTTTATTTTCATACACTTTCGTGCTTTTCAGGAACAGCACGACAGATGCATACATCAAGTTCGCGTTGGATACATTGCTTTGTGAAAATGCACATTCGGTCACCGTGACTTCGAGCCGAGTTACGGGTTATTTTCGTGTCCCGTCGCGCTGCGACGCCCGAAGCGATAGCGCAGTAGAACTCGGCACACAAATATGGTGCAGGCGGTGACACACATAGCGAATTGTAACGTTGTCGCTTGTTTGTTTCATTTTTATTTTTATATGAATGCTCTATGCAAACCAATCAAGAGCAGGGTCGCTGAAACAACTGTCAGAGTTTACAAGAAGAAATAAATGTCAAATGAAAGCATGAACAAGTTTAGTTGCTTATTTTTATGACTGCCCATAATGATAACGCGAAGCTCTAATGTGGAGCTCATACGCAACAATATTTTGCTGCTTTAAGTGACCACACTAAGGCGTTTTTTTTTTTTTTGATGCGCTTCATCATCTGCCATGTGTACTGGCATTGTTCTACTCAATCGCCTAGTTGTGGTGGTGTGATTTAGAGCGTTTTTTTAGAAGCGTTATAACAGTTTCTGATTTTTAGTTGCGCGTGTGTAGCCTCCTCTGAACAAATCGGTTGCGCTAAATGCTCTTTCACACCAATTTTAGTAGGGAAAAGTGATTTTTTATTACAACTTTAATTATTACAGAACACATAGTTTGTGTGTGGTAATTTGGGCTAGTGGGTTGCTCATCATCGCAATTAAAGACAAACTGTGCAGGCAACAGCATGAACACAGAGAGACAACGGGCGCTGGACAGCTTGTCTTTGGAGCTTTTTGAAAAACACAGCTACTAGCAGAAGGAATACGGACTAAAAAAAGAGAAAACACAGAAGTTCAAAAGCTGTCGTTCTTTCATTGCTGCGAAATGTGCAAGTAAGTTACTTTAATAACTACATTAAGTATATAAAGCCTGCTTCTTCTTATTAAGTTTAATCTTGTGGGGAATCCAATTTTCTGCGCGGAAACTAAGTATTTTTTTTAATAAATATCATTTCTCGGCAAAGCCAACTTCAAAACTCTTAGATACGCATAGCGCTTTTCTTAAGGAGTTCTCGATATGTGGCGAAGCTGACTACAGAGCTCCTAATTACGTAAAGTTTGTTTCTTCTTAATACTTTTAGTTTTGTGGCTGAAGCCAGCCTCGCGTGTTTTCTTAAAAACTTTCATTTTGTGGTGAAGCCAACTTCACCACCTCTACCTTTTTGAAGCGTGTTTCTTCTTAAGGAGGTTTCAATATGTGGTGACGCTAACTTCACCACTCCTTAGTTCGTAAAGCGTTTTATTTCTAGGCTGCATTTTGTGGCAAAGCCAGCATCATTACATTCAACTACTTAAAGTATCGGTTCGTCCAAATATCTTCTACAGTGTGGCAAAGCCAACTTCACAACGCTTAGGTACTTAAGAATTATTTCTTATTAGTATGCCTAAAACTGTGACAAAAACTGTGCCTAAACTGTATGCCTAAAACTGTGACATTGACCTTCTTGTCAATGATAAGCGGGCTCTTCCTTAATAAACGTCAATATGTGGTGAAGCCAGCTTTAACAGCCGTGTTTGCTGGGACGAGAGGGAAAAAAAAAACAGCGTTGTTAATGCGTGGTGTGAAATATGCGGTTAACAACATGTGGTTTTTTTTTAAACGTATTTTGTTCACCGGAAAAACGCTGTATGCGTATGTGTCGTTTTTACAAGATTCGTCGCCCCGAATTGTCTATTTCGTGTCTTTCGGATACGTCTTCCACAACTAAAGGTCGGCATTGCACTCACCTCGCAATGGAAGGGGAGCACTGAAAACCTCTAGAAAAGCGGTGGGGCCTATAAAAATGCATACGCACACGTGCGCAACGTTTTGCCGTTGTAGAAGGCCTTTGATAACAGAGACGTATAGCCGCGACGCACCCGCAAAGGGTCGTATTCGTTTTGTTTTCGTCCACTTCGGCAGCACCGTGCACGGGCTTGAAGAAAAGAAATGGTAGCAGTGGTGAAAAATATTTTAAATTGTTTTCATTTGTTTTGTTGTTTTGGTAGAGTGGGACGTGTAAATTCAGTTCTGTCTGACGTTAAACTGATGATGCCCAATACGCTGGAGTGGAAGACGATATAGTTGCATCCAGAATAATCCGTGATTCATACCCCGCGAATTTTCCACACACCGTGAACGAAGGAATAATTACGAAAAAAAAAGAAATAAACACGTTTTGAACAGGTGCAGCTTTTCATTATTATGAGCGCATTCTTTAATTAAGGCACAAAAGAAATGTAAACAAACACCAAGATAAAGGGATTAACGAGATGAACGTCTGGCTTGCTGCCCTGTATACTGGCGAAAAAAATATATAAAGACCAAAAGGCTGAGAACGCAAAGTGAAAGGTTTATTGCAGTTAAACCATGTTTGTCGAATGGTGACTAGGTTTTGCTTGTTTTGAGTAAAGATGAGAAGATTAGTTCGGAGAGATTTACCTTTTTTTTAAGTGTCTAGGTTAAGCAGACAGCCGATTTTGCAGCAGCAACTCTGACATCCCCAATTGTACCGCAAAACAACACACCGACGCTGCTCGGCACCAGAAAGCAGCGTTGATGGATAAATACATGCTATGAGCGCATCACCAGGCTGAACAAATAAAAAAAAAAGCTTTTGCCTGTTTAATAGGTTGGCCTATTGACTTAAATGTCCGTTTCCGTTAAATATATTTTACTATTATTGGGAAAAACGCAAATTCTTTAGCCCAGTTTCCTTCCTTTTACGGCAGAATCTTCTTGTTTTTCGCAGTACTTACTTTCCCTATTTCTGTCTAGTTTTCTGCCAATGACCTCACCATGTCTTACTTATTTCTATCGCGGGTGTTTTAGCTTTATTATTGTCGTCCCTAAAATCGGAAGCTTCAAGTAGGCTTGTGCTCAAGCGTACACCTGAACTTCGATGTAGGCATGCAGCGCCTCTGGCGGCGGAGGCACGAAGGACCGATCTTTAAATCACGGCCCCCGCGATGAGCTTCGGCAACGTGCCGCAGCGATGGTTTGTTGCCGGATCTGATCGATTGTCTCCATTTGAACAGTTCGTCTTCGCGAACCTGCCCGACTGGTGTTTCGCTCGAGCTCTTTGACCGGCGTCGCGACCGCGCAGCAGAAGCCTAAAACGAAACACGTGACCGGTGGGCTCATGCGCCTTGTATATATTTTTCTCCCTGTATATAATTTTTTCTCCCTGTAACATCATTTTATGACATGATAATAAACTGATTGATTGATATATCGTCGTCATGAACTGCTCGGCGAGACATCTCGCGGGCAATGCGGGAACAAAATTTCTGCCCTTCTGACGCACCTCCATGGCAGCAAGCTTGCCTTAATTTGAAAACCGTTTTCACGAAACGAAGAGTTTTTTTTTACTATTTGCAACTGTAGGCATACAGTTATCGCTCTAAAAAGCACTAGTTCTGCGCATGCGGGAAGATATACTCAGAGTCTACGTACATTAACATGAAAACAATCCTATCGACCTGAGGTATGACGTAGATCTATTTATACAGTTGTGGAAGCACAGCATTACTGAACTGAGTGAATGAATGGATTGGCTCAATGACTTAAGTACTGATTGACGGACTGCTAAAATCACTGACGCAATTACTGAGTTGCCTGACGTGTTATATATATATATATAATATGTATATATATATATATATATATATAATATATATATATATATATATATATATATATATATATATATATATATATATCATCAGCCTGACTGCGTCTACTGCAGGACAAAGGCCTCTCACATGTTCCGCCAGTTAACCCGGTCCTGTGCTTGCTGCTGCCAATTTATACCCGCAAACTTCTTAACTTCTTAATCTCATCTGCCCACCTAAGCTTCTGTCTCACCCTAACCCGCTTGCCTTCTCTGGGAATCCAGTCAGTTACCCTTAATGACCAGCGGTTATCCTGTCTACGCGCTACATGCCCGGCCCATGTCTATTTCCTCTTCTTGATTTCAGGTATGATATCGTTAACCCCCGTTTGTTCCCTAATCCACTCTGCTCTCTTCTTGTCTCTTAAGGTTACACCTACCATTTTCTTTCCATTGCTCGCTGAGTCGTCCTCAATTTAAGCTGAACCCTGTTTGTAAGTCTCTAGGTTTGTGCTCCGTAGCTAAGTACCGGTAAGATACAGCTGTTATATACCTTTGTTTTGAGGGATAGTAGCAATCTACCTGTCATCATTTGAGAGTGCTTGCCACATGCGCTCCACCCCATCCTTAATCTTCAAGTTACTTCAGTCTCGTGGTTCGGCTCCGTGGTTATTACCTGCCCTAAGTGGACATAGTCTTTTACAAATTGAAGTGCACTATTACCTTTCTCTAAGCGCTGCTCTTTTCTGAGGTTCTTGCACATTACTATCGTTTTCTGCAGATTAATTTTAAGACCCACCTTTCTTCTCTCCTCGTCTAACTCCGTAATCATGAGTTGCAATTCCTATATATATATATATATATATATATATATATATATATATATATATATATATATATATATATATATATATATATATATATATATATATATATATATATATATATATATATATATATATATATATATGCGGTTGAGCAATCGCTTTCGCAAAAGCGCGATTCAGTATAGCTTGGTAGTTTTTTAACAGTACTGAAGTGGTTCTGGGTATCAAACTGTGCGCATATGACGAGGAACTTCGCCTTCGCGGTATGTGCAAATTGCATCCATTTCAACCCCCGTCATTGCAGCTGCTAGTTATGCAAATATACAATTCAAAAAGGAAGCATTGATGCGAAGACCGTGTTTAATGAAAAGAAAGAAAAGAGAGGAGAGTAATGATGAGGCATGAGAAGAGAACTCTCGCAAGCGTTATTTCTAACTGAATGCAGGAAGAATTCACATAACTGAATCCTGCATTCAGTTATGTTTTACCAACTTGCCCAAGCTTCCACGCTTCATAACGTTCTTTCTAGAAAGGCGATGAATCGCACGTCAGAGTTCACGCATCTCGGGCGTACCGGATAAGTGGGGGTTGGAATGAAATAAGGTGGGGTGGGGGGTGACCTACGTACCGGTGGGGGGGACGGGGGCTGATACACACTGTCGTCGTCCTCGACGCCGTTGTCTGGCTCAAGCGCGCTGTCCGGCGCCGGGGGCGCTAAGGGCCCTTCCCCGGTCACCACGGCAGCGGAGAGCGGAGGCAGCGCCTGGCCGTCCTCGCCCGACGCCGTGCCCTCCAGCACCACCGACTGCATCCGTCGCAGGGCGCGAAGCTCCGACGCCGCAGACTGCTTCCTCTTGACCGCCTTTTTTTTTTTGTTTACGTGTTGTTTCGTGTTTTATGTAGCATTATTTTTTTAATCAATCGATTTGTGAATTTCATAATCCACGGAAGCGATAAACAGGACCGGTTTTTTTCATTCAGTCCGTTTTGTGTGTGCGAGGGCAGTTACATTTTTTTTTTGTGAGTGTTGGGCGGTTTCAGATCAAAGAGAAGAGAGAGAAGGAGAGAAAGAGAAAGAAATGGAAACGCGCACTTTAGAATGGAAACACACTCTAACCCTAATGCATACCAATGCCTGTAAGCCATTCTAGGAGCTCCTGCATTAACTAATATGCAGCGACGTGAGTTGCCTCGCAAAAAATACAAGTGTCACTAATTGACGTTTTTGACAGCTACCACGGCTACGGTATGTGCACATCTGGTACTATGCGCTGAGCAGGTTCATTTAGGTAGCGTTAACGATGCGAAATAGGAGCAAAACGAGACAGCGAATGCACGTGACTTCTCGCGTAATTTGAATTCACGGTAATTATCGGCCCTAGCGATTGAGAACAAAACAAAATTTCATCATTAAATGCCATGGATGAGGCGGGGGTACCACAGACTATATAGCCCTACATGACCTTATCTATTTTGTTACTGTTCTGCATAACTACAACCTAAGCTGTAGTAAAATGCTTATGGTGCTGATAATCGTGAACAAATATTTCTCAAGAGAAATAAAAGTTTGGTCGTGAGTTGATTTAGTTAGGTCGTGAGTTGCTGCAAATCGCTGCTGGTCATCGAAGAAGCCAGCATAGTAATAAGAAAAGTGATCGTAATGGTTTACGACGCAGCGCGTGGCTGTAAAATGCGTAAATCAGGTTGTCGATCTTACTAGGATAAATCACGTTAGTTAAAATGCAATACTGCTGTTCTGAGTGTGTTAGCCATCTCATTAAGGTAAAAAGAACGGCTCATTAAAGCTACGCATATTATGTGAATTTCGAGCAAAAAATCTTTGCAGCTTGGTATTTCTGCTTAGTCACAAAAGTATATTACAGTAGATTTGTAGCGGCTACATAACTTTACTCTGACCACTATACAACTTTTCACGTTTTTTTTTCTGTGTCGTTCTTGCAAGGTTGTTTTACTGATCAGAGTACTGCGTGATTCACTTATTCATAAGGACTCTTTTTCGAAACAAAACTTGATCGTAGACAGTGGAAATAATGTTGCATCGCTCATCCATGGCCACCATTCGTTAAGCGATAACATTCAACATAGCCCATTAAAGAAAACGTGCAACATACAGAATTTACAAATTGACCTCTCTTTACTTTTACTGAAATTTTCGCCACAACCTGAAGGTTCTCAGATGGAACGGCAGCCAAGTCAACATATAGATGTGTTTTTTTTTTTTAGTGAAGCAATGTAAGCTGTTACCGTTCCTTCATGGTGTATAAACGTAGCTGCGCAGTTCTTTGTATACACCAGGTCTGTTAGAACTGAGAAAGCGAAAATGAAAGGATCAAGACTACATGCACGTACAAATTACATGCGATGCTTTGCCTAAGCAACACCTCCTATTAATTTCTTCAGCGTCTGACACCTGATTGAACTTGCCATCTAAGCTGCGAAACTGCATGAGTATGAAAATGGTTTCCAGAGTATCTGACGCAAACACCTTATTTATCTCTTTTTCCCACTGCTTTGTAGCAGTCTTAATCAAATCACGTCACAGACCTCGAAGCCTTATAACTACTTTGGAACCAAGATGGCGGAAGGGCGAAGCCAGTTCTTTGCAGGGACCTTCCAGTGACTGTGGGCAATTTTATAGACGTGCAGTTGGTCAAAAATGGGTAAAAATAAGTATTCACACTTTGGCGTGGGGTAGTTTGTATAAGGGTTCAAGCGAACCGGCCGCGCAGTGTTCAGGGTGCATGTCTAGAAATACTGGCAGGGAAACCTAGAGCACGCTGTTGACTGCTCTAACGATGACTTGATTAATGAACAGAAACAGATGCTGATGAAAGTAGTTTTCTTGTTTTTATGTACTGTGTTTTTTTTTTCACTCCAACACTAAACCTTGGGATTGACGCATTCAAAATCCGACAACATAGTTCTTTGAAATCGTATTCGGTGATTAACGAAGGAGTTTCGAGTTCGCTGTTGTTGTGCGTATGAAGTGTGAAACGTCATGAACGGAGAGAATGTCTCCGCACTACGTCTACGACGTCTTCAACTATGCTCTCATTTTTGTAACGTCTTGGTGTTCGTCTCTACCACAGTTCTACAATTGCTGCTGACGATTCGCTCCCTGTTACGCGAATGGTGACCAAGGATTATAGCACATGCATTTATACATGACCAAAATCCTTTAATGGTATTTCGCATACTTTAGAGGAAAGCGTTAAACGCGGTGTACAAAATATGGTCGTTTCGATAATGAGCCGTTTGATTATTATCTGGATATCAGAAGGCACGAGTCGTTTAATCGTTCCGTCATATAGCTATGCCACTAAAGTATACACTTTTTTTCGAGACGTGAACTGTAAATAAATGTCAAGGTGCTCGTAAAATGTGGCCTTCGATGTTAAACTGAGTCGTCATATATGATGTCACAGTTAATTACTTAATGGACATCTAAATGTTTACGAAACGACTGGAATGTTTAGCGACCTCCATAACCTGTGGCGAACAGTCACCGAAGTGCTCGATCTTTAACTTGATCATTTTTCCTTCCTTCGCATCAGTCTATTTCTTTCTTTTTTCTTCTTCTTCAGTCACACTAAGGCAGCAAGCCGGTTGGCTTTGTGGTTAACCACATCCCGATTCCTTTAGCCTTCTCTCATTCTCTTTCGGGCTCTGCGAGATGACGCATTCGAAGCAGGTTACCATCGAAGGTCGAAACATCATGATGTGCCTCGATAGCGCTATGTTCAGGCATTCCCGCAATGCGACGATAGTTTTCTATAGGGACGATGTCGGTAGAAAGATACGCTGCCCACAGCGTCGAAAGCGCAAAAACACGCACACGTGCCCCGCTTATTGATTTCGACCGTATTTAGATTATTCCAATACCCGCTTTCGCGTTTCTGCCTTTATCCCTGAAAGGGGAGAGATCTGAGAGGAAAGTCGTCCTCAAACCCAAGTGTGTGTCTGGTTCGGGCGTCTGAGAAACAAATCAAGAGAGCGAAACGACTCTCGAGACGGCTAAACCTAAGAGGAAGCAAGAAAGAAAGGAGGAAAAGTAAGAGCGAAAAAGAAGAAATTGTTGAACCGGGGAAAAAGAAACGACCAGAAGTATGGATGCCAGGCTCAAGCCTCGGGAAGCTCCGCGGCTTGGATGGCTGCCCAAGTGCCTCCTTCCAAACTTCACGCTACACATACGCTCCCAAGTTCCATCCTCTCTTTCTGCCGCCTCGCTTTAACTTCCCTTCCGCGAGTCAGTTAGCGGCGCCCGCTTCCCCGCCGTGTTGCCGTTTTCAAAACTTGTTTTCTTTAGCTTCGCCTATCTCTCCCTTTTTTCCTGACTTCTAACGCCGCTTTCGACATTCATTTCCTCCCTCAAAACGGCAATTCATTTCCCTTCACGCCCCCCCCCCCCCTTTTCCTCGTGTCCTCTCTAGTTCTATCGCACACGCGCTGATGTAGAGAAAAATACTCGTCGAAAGATAAAGAACAAACACTAAGAACGTCAGTCGCTTCTTGCGAGAACGTACATGTTGCGAGTCGTGGCCACTTTTTTTCAGCGCTTTCGGGCGTTGATTACACAGCAGCCGCATTTTGGCTGCGCGAGCGTTTCTATTATATATGCAAGCCACGTGCCAGTGGGAACGCCATTTCGCTTTCTACAGAATTCCCTCTCTGCTCGCTAAACCTATTCTTTTTTTTCTGTAAGTCGCGACCTCTCTGCTCCGTCATCATCTCTTGTTGATGTAAACTTCATATTTCAACCACTCATTTTTTTTTTTCTTTGGTCAGCATAAGGCGCCGCTGACGTATTTTATCCCTGGCAAGAACTCCCCTTCTGATATTAAAACGCTCCTGTAGGGTTACTTGTGACGCCTAAGACGTTTGACGTGTTATATACTGCGTTTATTTTTGTGTTTGTGTTTTGCTTTTCTGTGCTTTGTTTGCTTCAATTGCTTACTATTTACATTGAAAAATGCCACCCGCATAACCAGCGTCACGAAATCCGCAGGATTGCCCCTCGCGCCCGTTCTCGCCTCTCGTAAATGCTCATTTGTAATAGTTGTGGTAGTAAAAACGGAGTTATAGCCACCGAGAAAGGAGTTGTGCAGCGGCCTGTCAAACTGTCTGCTTAGCGATGACGAAGAAGTACAGCGACATTAAAGTTGCTAAGAAAACTCGGTCATGCAGCGCGCTAAAATGACTGCAGTCGAAGTGGCGCCGTGGTCTTTCTTGTCGCGTGTAGGGGTTCCCTCTCAGTTATGCAAAGCAGCACTACGACGAGATATTGGCCTCAAAGCATCAGCTAAAGAATTAATGAATGTGCAGCAATGACTGAATGCGCAATAAATAAAAAAACAATAAAGCGGCTATTGCGTAATTGTGGTCGGTTTCAAAACACCGAGATTACGTCTCGTCGAAACGAAGCCAAAACGACCGCACAAGAGACGAGAATCGAGACCCATTCGGAACCACACGAAAGACACCGTGCGCTAACGCGCTTTCTTGTGGTTGCATAGAAGCAGCTTTTTCTCGAATGAAAAGAACGAAAGAAATTTTCTGGTCTAGTTTTTGCGAGAGCGTATTTCGCGTGCATTACGAGTTGTATGGCGTGTGATTTCGCGCCGTTTCTTCAAGAGTTCTTTATAGATACGTTCTGCTAGTTTGAGGCCACGTGTCTCAAATACGCGCATGCTCATCATTCACGAAAGGAGAGCAGACGCCATAACAGTGGGAAACGCATTCACAAGTTATGCTTGCCTTGACCAAAAGTGATGTATTGTGGTGCATCACCATACAGAAGATCTCGTCCTTAATGAATTTAACCCAAATGTTTTGTTGGTATAAGTGTATGTGAAAAAAAAGGTGTCGGACGTTGCAAATAGAGAGTTTTCATAAGAAATACACAGCTGTCGGGTTTAGAGGTATCATACTTGGAAATAACAGAAAGTGCAGCATTGGGTAAAAACTGAATAATATTCATCCAACTTGTTAAAGAAGTGTACTGTAAACTGTCTTTGTTATACTGTTTCTCAAATCAAAAGTGTTTTTTTTTTGGGGGGGGGGGGGGGGCAAAGCATTATCATTGTCGCAAGTTTTGAACACGGGAAGCGTGTAAGGGGGAAAAAAGAAAGTGAAATGAAAACGTAAAGATGTGATCAGTTCAGATAACGATGATTTTGAAAGTACGGCCAGTGAAGAAATATATTCAGCTGCAAAAAAATATTGATATTGAACCAGTATTCAGGAAAAAAACAACTCCATTTCTTTTTTCCTCCAGCAAGCAGAGTGAACATCCGTTTAACTGTTGTGTGAGTGTGTATATATATATATATATATATATATATATATATATATATATATATATAACGTTTTCTGAAGCTTACTTCCCACGTCGTTTGCTTTCATACTTTGTGTGTCATGTCTCTCAGTACTAAGCACACGTGGAACACGAGATTTTCTTTGAACGCACGCATTGAAAGGACGTCGGAAAAAAGGGTGTGCTAAATGTAGCTTACATTTGTTGCCGGTGCTTCTAAATTATGTCTCGGGAGTGATCTTTCGTACCGCGTCAGCTTTCACATGCGTAACTTGATGGAGATTTCTTTTTTTCGAGCCTGAAGCTTCCATTTTGAAAAAAAAAAGACGTGGTGCTTTCCAACGTACATTAGGATATTCCAACTTTGCGTTTACTTGATGAAAAGTGAATCTCCGTTCGTGCCATTCTTACCATTCTTCGGCAGCCGAGACGAAAGGCAATCGTTCCAATCTGCTTCTCGTATCCAACCACGAAACACAGCTCAGCTCCCGCTTTATTTATACCGCACGGAGACTATTCTATTTCATGTCACATGCACTGGTCTATGTTTTTTTTTTTTTTACGAGGATCAGGTTATCGTCTACGGAGTCACATCTTCTTGTTTCGTAAATTTGTTAAGGTATTTTTTATCAGCTCGAGTTTCAAGCGCCTTTTTAACCCTTTTCAAAATAAGTTATTTTTGGATATATGACTGCGATAAATGTCCGTGTCGATCTTCTTATATAACTCGTGTGCATGTGTACGGCTCTACTGACTACTCTTTCTTTCTTTCTTTCTTTCTTTCTTTCTTTCTTTCTTTCTTTCTTTCTTTCTTTCTTTCTTTCTTTCTTTCTTTTTCTTTCTTTCTTTCTTTCTTTTCTTTATTTTCTTTCTTCTTTCTTTCCTTTTTTTCTTTTCTTCCTTTCTTTATTTCTTTCTTTTTACTTTCTTTTCTTTTTTCTTTCTTTCTTTCTTTCTTTCTTTTCTCTAACATCAAGTAGCAGTCGTTCTACTTCGGTGATAGATGCACTGTAGTCACACAGCGTTGGCGCGCTTAGCACAAGATTACGCTACAACATGCGCCATGAAAGTTTCTCTATTTCCTAACCTATCAAGTTCTGGGCTTCCTTTAGGCTAGCAGCCAATCAATAAAATCATTATCTGCTTTTTGTTAGCGTCCGCTTATGTCTTCAAGAACGAATACAAACCGGTAAACACGCGTGATTTTGCTCTCAGGTGCTTTTTCGAGTGCATGTATATTTTATTTTGTTTATTTCATTCGAATGTCTTACATTCTTTCTCGAGAAACTCCTGCCAACTAGTTCATGTTTTCCTCGTTTAAACCTCAATCAACCATCTCATTCAAACGTTAACTGTTGTGAGCCGGCAAGAGGCCTTTCTTTAGCTCCAGCTGCCTCACTGACGCTTTTTCCTTATCAATTTTTTTCAGTAGTCGACTCTCGAACAAGCGAAAAAAATTTTCACGCTGCAGGGCGAGGCTATGAAAAACCTTAAGTCGAGACGTGTAAAGGAAGTGACGTCCGACCGTCTCTAGTTCGTAACTGTTGAGTATATGTTTCTCAGAAATCGGCCCGGTGACAGCTGAAGAAGCCACCACTGTTCCTAGAATGCGTGTTTGACGGTTCACCTATTTTTTGTTCCTCATTTAGTGTACTTTTTTCAGGCTCTGCCCATAGACTTGTAGACTTCACCGTGAGTTAAGAATGTCGATAGAAACTATCTCGCCATGCCTGGGCTTCACGCAGCTGTCAGTGACAGCTTCTATGGCAGCGAGCAGGCCGCGATGAAGACACCGGTACGCGCTTTGACGGTTCCCAAGAATCCACACTAAGTACACACGCATTATTAACCAGCTGTCACCTGCAGTGGCATGTTAGAAGGTTCGATGCCGAGAACTTAGCCTGCTTTTTTTTCTTGTTGTAACCGTTTTCTTTTCATTGTTGATCATACTGTTCACTTTTGTAACGAAGTGCAACGAAAGAGAGTAATGATGACGGGAACGATTATGCGCAATGGCTGTGATGAGTGGCATTCTAAACCAACGCAGCGTGCCAAACGCACTGGGAGTACGAAACACCCCCCCCTCCCCCCCCTCTTGTATGCTCTTCTCGGCTTCGGCTTTCATCTGGTCCCTTTTGACTAGTACCAACAGTATCTTGTAGGTGACTTGGTGACGTTTTAGCGCAATGATTTACCCTCCGCATTCAAATAGAAGCCATAGCGCTGCTTGTGATGTGAGAAACTGCCTCTGTGCTCCAAATACAGCGCGCACAGGTCACCGATAGAGACAATGTTGGCCCACCCAGATGATAAGCCGCTTTCGGTACGGTTAATCCGGAATGCCGACTTATGCAGTCGTTGTACCAGACATGGGTCAAGACATGAGACAAGTTTATACGTGCTAGTGAGTTATTAGAGAGGCTATAACTACTTCATATCATTTAGCAAAATAGTGGGTTATTAAAAAATTATCATTACTTTAATTTCCCACTCTTCTTTTATTCACATGCCTTCTTACTGTTGTTTCTCTCTTTGTTCCTGCTTTCATTGCCTCTTTTCATTTTTTTTTACTGTGCCAAATGTTTCTCTTTCAGCCAATCATGCCAACTTTGCCTCACTTGTAGTTTTCACTTTCTTTCTGCATTTACACTGACTCCACTTTATTTTATCATGAGCAACGTAGAAAATGTCATTGTTTTGGCTTCCTGTTTCAAGCAGCTTATAGCGTCTCTTTTTTTTTTCGCATAGAAAATCAGGCTTTTTCTGAAATTTGTTAAATACTCATTGATTGCCCAGTTTAGATTGTTCAAGTTGCAATGAGTTACTCTTTTTGTGTGCAGAAAAAGTGCAGCAAAACAAGCAAGAAGCCACGTGCAGAATGAACGTGACTTGAGGCAGCTGCGGAGAACAAATTGCGCCGCTAATCTCTGGCGACACTCGTCCAAATCTTACGCTAATCCTTTCTGATGTCTTTACTTAAAGAATCCATCTGCGGAAACATTTTGAGAGCAGCATTTCCTTTCATCGTAGCACTTTTTTTCTTTCTTTCTCGTACGTTCGTGCCATTTCAGGGATAATCCTACTGGTTCCCGACACTACATGTTTGTTCCGCAGACGCGACCGTTTTCCCGGTTTCCCTCTGCGCCGTTATCTTCTTTCGCTATCTTTCCAACTCTTTGACGCACCCTCCTTGCTTAAGATTACTTCGCAGTTTGCCCGCCTGATAGTGGTGGTGAGGTGGTGCCCTGGAATGCCGGATGGGCGAGAATTCAATTACGGCAAGCGAAAAAGTACGGATGGGAAACAGCTTTACGGCCATTGAGAACACCTCATCATCGGTGGCAGACTTTGCAGGCTGCCATCACTTTGCGCGAGTCTTTATAGTCTTTCAGTTACTTACTGTTGTCTTCATTTATTATTTTATCACGTGATGAGCAAGAACAGTGTTAATTCTTAAGGTTGCTTCCTTTGGGTCGACGATTTTGACTTACCTGGACCACGGAGCTTTCTTCTAGGCTTTGTAATTTATACAAATAAATGATGTAGAGACATTTCTAACTGCCGAGCACCGTTGCGTACATGTTTAAAGAAAAAAAGCACCAAGAGGAAACCTAAGTATATTTTTTGCCTGTTTTCATGCTTTCATGTTTAAAAAAAAGTCACAGAAAGAGACTGGAAAAATGAGAAGCGAAGCATTGCATATCGAGCCTCTTTTATTCGTGTCTTTTACACCATTGTTAAGCTTTGATTTAAATTAGTGGTTCGCTCAAATAATTACTTTAACGACTTTCAAACTTGTGCTATTATGTTTTAGTTCCTATCCAAACGGCACTGTGTTTTCGGGCTCTTTCTTTTGTCTTTGCATGGGTACGCTGTAGTTTAAATGAGGATTACCGTCCCAACCAAACTTCGCAATTTATTCTCTTTCTCGCTGTTTGTTTTCAAACTCTTATCTATCTATCTCTCGTTCTCGTTGTCCTTTTGTTTCACCCAAACACTATGGACTCACACGCGCGCATACATATGGATCTGCTAGCCCCAAGCGACGTTAATGTGCTTGTCGGCCTTTCCAGCTGCCGGCTTTTAAAGTACAGCACTCGCGCCCCCATGTTTCTGACCATACCTGCTGCGCACGTGTTTCATTAATCGACTACCGTCCATCCAATTTTTCTTATCTACACCTAAAGGGCCACGGTTAAGGCATTCATCATGCATATGCAAGCGCCGTAGTCAAAAACCACGTC